>OX104059.1:62897454-63076699 GCA_944474145.2 Dicrocoelium dendriticum | reverse complement strand
CGATGACAGGATGCACGGTCCTCGTGTCCGTGTTAGGCTCAAAGAGTGGTTCTGTGCACATGGTTTGGGTGTGGAGCGGGCTACGGCCTAACCACCGCCTTGTGTGCGCTTGATTCTCCAAATACAGCGTGCTTATGTTTGTCTGTGAAGAAGTGTGGGCCTGGATCCGTTGATGGAACGTGGCTTCCATCCTCATGCCTCCCGGTCTTATTCCTTCGTATTTACACCGGATATGGGGTGTTTGCTTGGAACTGTGAATGTTGCAGCGCAAGCCACTCATGGTCCCTCTGTAGGCGCAGGCCTCCTGTGCCTGTCTTATGGAGGCCATAGTGACAGCCAAATCCGGAACCGCATGCGCCAACCATGTTAGCACAATCACCTCTGGGGTGTCCGCCCAAACGCTCCCAGACACGGTCCGAGTCCACGCTCGTATTGCGAATAGAGCTGCAACTAGTCGCTATATATTCGATTTGCGCCAATGGCTCATCTTGGTCTGGTGAACGCCATGTCACCCTGCGACTGGTGTGGTGTCGGAAGCTATTACTCGCGGGAAATGGACGAGACACAGGTGTAGCAACCTCACTGTTATCATTACGGGAGCCTGCAACGCGTTGGCCGCCCAGATGCAGCACATCGGTGGACAGTTTTCTAACTTGTGTGTTCAGATCACCAGCAAGCACCCAGTATCCGTACTTTTTCTTTAACGAATGTGCTCGTTCGGCAGCTTGACAGTAGTTATCCTTCACCGAGTCGGTGCTGCAACTCGTTGGGGCATAGGCACCAATCTTAACAGGCAGCTATTATCCCCACAAGAGTTCGAGGCCTTGGACGAGCCAGTCAATTTGACGATGCGCATCCGGGGTTCAATGTATCAGGGAAGTTTCAGCCTGATAGCTGAAAGCAATGTCCACAGCAGCTTCACTGGCACTTGTAGCTGCGTGATCTCCGGATACACGCAATGAGAAAGTGCTGCTAATGTCACATGGACGGGATCGTAGAGTGAGCATAGAGCTGGAGTCTTGCAGGCGGATTTCCGAAGACAGCGGATATCGATCGATAGAGTCTCTACTTTTCCAACAAATGTTGCTTTTCGCCAGTTTTGTTGTCTAGATGCACACACTGAGACTTGCGCGTCTTATCGAGGGCTCCAAATGTACACGCATGAACTGTTATCTATTTGGTTGAATGTACTGACGCTGTACAATTGCTTGTGAGTCGAAACCAGAGAACAAATGTTTACCTAAGCAAAGGGGTAGGGCCAAGCATGGGGTATTAATTGGATGGGTGGTGAAAGTGAATTTCGAACCAGATGAGAAGGATGAACTGGCGTAAGAGTGGAAGTAAGAAGACGGGAAGTCATGATGAGTAGTGGTATTCCTTGATCAGTGTAGCAGATTGGTCGTCGCAAGTTATCCTGTGCGACGGTTAATGCACCAAATAATGTGCTTGATTTCTCATTATATTGTGTGGGCAGTATATTGTCAGACTGCTCAGAACTAGACAGGAGAACAACTAGAGTTCAACATCCTGATCACATGGCAATGGGAATTTGACAGCTGCCTGCATTTTCTCCGTTTTAAGGAATAAGGAGTCAGTATAATTCTAATTCTAAAGCCGGAGGCTGTTAGTCTGACCTTTGACCGACCTGGCGTGAGGGTTTAAAGAGCACCACTCAGTGAACTTCAAAAGATCCTGTAGCCACGTAGAGCATCGCACCATGTTGGGGACCAGACTTTTTGCCATGTTTGAAGCATTGAGTTCTCTGTATTAACTTGAATAGCACAATAAGAAGACGAGTGTTGCAAGATGGTACCATTTCATGACCTCTGTACACTTTCAAAGGGCCAACATATCAAATGACAACGTGTCAAAAAATCAATAATGGAAATATTTTTTGAAAGCGTGAGGTCACATGCAAGCGAAATAAACGTCGGCTGCAGGTTGAGGAGGTATCGCTCACTCCGATTTTGAGCGTAACGAGCAGTTGCTTCTGGACGCACAATGTTGGAGAATGCTATTTTATGGCCACTGCCTCGGCAAACTTGAGGACTCTGGCGTTCGTATTACAATAGATGACAGTGAACGCCGAGTTGGGGTCCATCTGATGACCCGTTTCCATTCTCCAACATTGTGTGTCCAGAACCAACTGTTCGTTACGCTCAAACTCGGAGTTAATAATTCCTCCTCAACCTGTAGCCAACGTTTGCTTCGCTTGCATGTGACCTCACGCTTTCAAAAAATATTTCCATTATTGATTTTTTTGACACGTTGTCATTTGATATGTTGTCCCTTTGAAAGTGAACAGAGGGCACGAAATGATACCATGTTGCAATACTCGTCTTATTGTACTATTCAAGTTATTGTAATGTGTCGATTACGTTGGCTAGTTCATGTCTTCCACATTACCATTGTGTGCTTTACTCGTTAGACACTTTTCGCTATCGCTCTGCCTAGTTGGACGGAACCGCGAAATGGCCAGTCGGTGACCTGGCGTAAGAGCATGATGTAATTGAACGAGTGATTTGGTCACACTGGTACGTGCCATTTTCATGGATGGTAGCCTTGGCAGGATCCATATGGGTGTCCGCCGACCTTGTCTGACATGATGCAGTCATGTAGTCAGTAATGTTTCTATTTTTTTTCTTGCTTCTGGTTGCCTATAGTCCATCTGCCAAACTTTATCCACTTTTTCTAACAGCATTTTTTGTATTCTGTCTGCGTACTATATCATTTTTTCAGCATCGCTAATGCCTTTGGTCATAGCGACGCACAGTTATCTTCCCGTTTGTGTTTCCATCCAACTGAGAAACAACTTCACTCCGCTACTCCATGGGTCGTAGTTATCTACTCTTTACAATATGTAGTCCAGGTAGCATTCATTGGTACTAGGTGAGTTGCATCACTGCACCCATTGTGCGAGGATCTGCAGCACAGCAGCCCAGGATTCCCACCTCAGGACGATGCTAACTCACACTTCGGTACCCCGGTCATAGTTCTTGAACCGAATAGAAAATAGTCTCGCTTTTGCTACTTGGCTTAAAACAGAACGTTTTTTGATCCTTTTCCCGTCAGACCCACGAGCCACCGCTTTGCCGTTGTGTGATCATTAAAATATTTTTACTTGGATCATTATCCGTCCTTTTCTGCTTTGTTTATATGCTCCTCAAATAATTAGGACAAGCATCTTGTTATGAAAGAATATTTACTCACTATAGAGCTTGGTGCTCTTTTCATCCCCTATTTGTATTGAAGATGCGCACTCGCTTCCATCTAAATGAAAAGTTTGACCATCACTAACACCCAAGTTACCCTTTCGTTGCTGTGTTTTATACATATCACCATTTAAACTCATTTGCTGCTTGTGTTCTCAGAAGACGCTGCCGACCGATGAAGTGATGGATTACCTAGTGGGAATCCTAGCGCACCAACCAGTAATGCTTGAGGATTCTGCGTCCGCCAAAGGATCTCATACTTCTTTAAATGGCAGCGAACAGGATCCTCTTACAGTTCAGGAGCTCGCGCTTTATGTAAGTAGTGCTCGAAGTTTTGTTTCGATTGTTTGTCCGTCACATTTGCAAACTTGCGGTAATCATACCGAATCTTGACATAACCGCACAAAGTGTCCATGCATGTCTTATCACTTTTCTCAGATTCTTTGTTGGCTTATGGGTGGATCAAATGGGCTGTCGGACGGCGATATTCAGACTCAAAGTCGACCGGTCACGCGAGTATCGGTCACTCAATTCGGTGGATCTGAAGCAAATCTTAATGAACGAGCTGCTGACTTGTTACCATTATTGAGCGAATTGTGCTGCAACGGTATGACTTTCGACTTTCCGCCTGTTCCGTGCTCTTCCGGATCCGGAACCCAGCCAGTTGTTCCACACACTGGTGCCCGGTTAAATAAAGGTTAGTATCAATGATATATTATCCTCTATATTCTCTTGATATTTGTTTGCCTTTCCAACGACCCAACAACTGATTCCACACATATACTCCATTGATCCCAAACCTCCACTCTTCACCGGACATAATCCGTTTACATTTACAAGAACACCAAGCAAACGTATTACTAATAAAAACATCAAATCGTGTCACAGCGCTTTTTTGTTATCTGCTTTATTATATTAGCCTCTTAATAACTCTTACACACATGAGTTTGCATATAACCATGTGGCGAGGCCTTCAAAGCGGCCGTTGTCTTTTCGCCAAACATCATTTTTTTACATTGTCTGCCGTATATATCTCAATTTTACACAATTACGCTGACATAATTTGTTCAATCCGATTCAAAGATCACTGAGACCCTCTACTCTATCCCACTTTGAATTTACACGCGAGATATCGCGCACGATCCCCGATATATTGTCTCTTGACACAAACTTCTCCGTCAGTTGAAACGAATTCTGAAGAGGGATTTTTATGAAAACTTTTCCATCTTGAATGTTTACTAATCCCGAAGATTTAGTTCGGCTTTTTGGGATCATTGCTCGATCGATCTATGACAGTGCATTCTTCTCATTTTTCCACCCATTTATAAACTTAGCATTTTCGGTGGTGACGCTTTGTTAAATTTACAGTTCAGAATGCAAAATGCTGAAAATGCACCCTTTTGGGTACATACAACATACTGACTTGACTTGCTCTGACCATATCCTTATTCAGAAATTTGGTATGCTCCTCGTTGCAGTCCGCTTATGTTTCGCAAGATTATTTACTACTCTGCTTGTACTTGTTGAAATTTGGGCCAGCGAGTTTGTCCACCTCTGGTCCTGTGGTCGCTCAATCCTCTGCTATATGACAGTTTTCCCCCACTGTCCACTGGATGTACTGAAACCAAATTGCCTGTTATTCGTTTATATAGCACTCCAACTCATCCAAAAGACCCGTCCTCTCTGCATATAAATACTTGGGCAGATTTCACCGCAGCCCCATTAGCTTTTTTCACACCCCTTATCTCGCATGAATTTGTAACGAATGTCGCTTTACCTAGACCGGAGAACTTGTCCACCTTCAGTTCACTGAACTCCATAAGCAACGCCAGGCCCATTGCTACATTCTGCCCAAATAGGGCACTTTTCTTCCAGCTGCTGTGAGCGATTCTACTTACGATTATATTGCATTAATAACCGTACATTACACCTACATCCTTGTGCACATTAATTGAAACAAACTGCGAAAAATTTAAAACAGTTAGTCCCCTTCAGTAGTTTGAACAACGAAATGAGAAGACGAATACTGGCATTGACCACTTTGTGAAACACCCACAAAAGCAAATGTTTTGGGGGTGCTTTAGTTATTACGGCGTCGGCGCCTTGCATCCAGTCCAGGGCATGATGCGCTCTCCACAATATATAGAAGTTCACCAAAGAAGAGCTGTTCCAGAACTAAAAAAGACATTTCCTGACGGATCTGGCGTATTTCAACAAGATCTGGCCCCGTGCCACACATCAAAATTGGTCAAGACTTTTTTCAGTACTAATCAAATAACCATCTTGGACTGGCCTGGGAATTCACCAGACTTAAACCCCATTAAAAATATGTGGTCTGTTTGCAAGCAACGCCTTCGTGGCATGGACTGTACGACAAAGGAGAAACTTAATCGAGCTTTAATTCAAGTTTGGTACAGGGACCCAAGATGGAATCCACTAAATTTGAACAAACTTTAGCCCATCTTGGGTCCCTGTACCAAACTTGAATTAAAGCTCGATTAAGTTTCTCCTTTGTCGTACAGTCCATGCCACGAAGGCGTTGCTTGCAAACAGACCACATATTTTTAATGGGGTTTAAGTCTGGTGAATTCCCAGGCCAGTCCAAGATGGTTATTTGATTAGTACTGAAAAAAGTCTTGACCAATTTTGATGTGTGGCACGGGGCCAGATCTTGTTGAAATACGCCAGATCCGTCAGGAAATGTCTTTTTTAGTTCTGGAACAGCTCTTCTTTGGTGAACTTCTATATATTGTGGAGAGCGCATCATGCCCTGGACTGGATGCAAGGCGCCGACGCCGTAATAACTAAAGCACCCCCAAAACATTTGCTTTTGTGGGTGTTTCACAAAGTGGTCAATGTGGGAATCACGAACCTTTTCTCCCTCTGACCTCCGAACATACTGACTTCTCTGACCATGAACATAGAAATGGCTTCCATCGCTGAATAGGACTTTTCTCCAATCTTCTTTTGTCCAGTTTTTGTATTTTAGTCCCAATTTGTAACGCTTAACTTTCATTACTTTTGTCAGAAGTTGTTTTTTCACAGACCGTCTGGCTTTCCGACCAACTTCCAGGAGTCGTCTGCGAACCGTTGAAGAACTGATTTCTATTCCTTTCTCCCCCAAATCACGTTTTAATGCGTCACTAGTCTTTCGAGGATCTTTAACACTTTCCCGTATTTGGTAATCGTCATCCCTGGCGGTGGTTTTCCTTTTAGGACCACATTTCCCTTTGCCTTTTGGCGAAATGCATCCCGTTTCCTTTTTCATTTTGACCACACGGCTGACGGTTGCCGGACTGACGCCTACTATTTTTGCTATGTCCCTGTAGGTCTTGTCTGTGTGTTCGTGCAAGGTCACGATCTTCATGCGCCTTCTGGGAGTCACTTCCATCTCAAACAATGACTGAAACACAAAAAACAAGAAGTTGAAACAAAAACCTTACTAACCATAAAAAGTATGATGCAATCTTGGGTGATGTAACGACTAGACATGCGCAGTTATTACATCGTCTGATTCACAAACAATGATGAAATATCTATTCCCAAAATAAAATAAAAAATAAATGCAAAACGGCAGCTTTCATGTATAAAAACATGATATTCATAGAAAAAGACACAATCGTAGTTTGTTTCAATTAATGTGCACAAGGATGTATATCCTTTAACTCGGATTCATTCATGATGTCAGGGAGAGTATAATCTCCCAGGAAGACTTAATTCGATTGGAAAACGAATTGAGTCAATGGTGTGAAGGCGAAGCATCAAGTGGTTTCAAGAACCTTCGTGTCCATGCGACGGACGTACCTATCTCTCCAATGGCTTGCGGAACTGAACTACAAATTAAATCAGCTAATCTAGCTGCTGTCATATGCGAACCTTCCTGGGTTGGCCACTAAATATTCACTACTTTCCACACTACTTGTACACGTCCCGGTAGCTCGTTCCGACACAGGCTTGTGCTTCCAAGCGTTGATTTTTGCTTTTCTGTTGGGGTTTGGGGCCTGCAGGGAAAGAATACAGTTCAATCGGAATCGCGCAGACAGAGGTAGATCATAACACATGGTAATGATGCATTCATACGATCTGTTACATGTTCTTTAAACAGAGGGCCCCACCTAGAATCTGTTAATCCCCCTTCCTTGTGTCACTATCCAGCCTCGAAAGCCGTGCTCGAGTAGTTCTTATTTGGAACTTACCGTTGCTGTGACTCATATGGTCACGTATGTGCTCAAGAAATTAGTTCCTGAGTTCCACACGCAATGTGTAATGTGTCAGATTTATTTCATGATTCTTTTCCATACATTTAACGTGACCTTCCGTGCGGTCGGCGCGACATTTGTACGTCTAGGAACACCATACATCCATCGGACTCCGGTTGTATGCTGAATTTAATGTCTCTATATCCTTGATTGAATTTTCTTAGAAATTCAATCTGGTTTCCTGATTCGTTCGCCATGCACATGATGTCGTCAATATAACGTTTACAAAGTGGCAGTCGTTTAGTCCTTTCATTCCATGAGCCTTCTTCTAGTTTCCCAATGGAAATGTCAATGAACAAAGGACCCAGAGGTGAACTCATTGCTAGTCCATCTTTCTGTCTACATAAATGTCCAGGGAAACGAAACTGAACATTGTGGGTGTATTGATAGAGCAACGTCTTCAGGTCCTCCATTGTCAGGCCAGCGCGCTTGCCTTTGCTCTCAATGTATTCGCCTAGACAATCAATTGTCTCCTTAACGGGGATATTTGTAAACAGCGAAGTGACATCAAGGGAGAAGAGCTATTTGTGTTTTACATTTAGGCTTTTTACAGCGTCCACAAAAGCAGAGTCCCTGCAACTGTACATAGCTAACTGCGGTCCTGTCAGTTCAAGTAACTCGGTCAACCATTTTGCCAATGCGTGATACGGAGAGTTGCTCATGTCTATACCATTTCCCGATTGATTGCATCCAGTATGCAATTGAGTTTCTCCCTAAGGATTTAATTTGCATCCGTAAGCCAATTAAACATAGTTGTTAACGCAATTGAACTGCATTCAGTGTCTTCCCGACGCACCATGCGCACAGTGTTGTAGAAATTGTGCAAGCCCAAATCAACCAGACGATATATATATATATATATATATATATATATATATATATAATGTAAAGAATCTTGCTTGTCTTTTTGTCTTTTTCACACGGTGTTATATCTTTTTTGTCTGTTTACTGTTTGCGATGTAAATGAAGAAAATCAAGACATACGTACACATTTTCTATTTGGCCCGGTTCTGCACCATATGAAAGTTTCCAGCCAGCGGTATTCTTCATCTTTGATCCTCTAGCTCGGAAGATGCACGAGACCTACAACAGCTAAACTGGAAATCAGCACTTTAATCGTTTGTCGCTACGTGATAGGCTGACCACCGCGCGATTTCTTCCAGGCTGGTTTTGTGCGAGCGAAGAAAACGCGTCGGGGCAGCCTTTCGCAGGTCACGCGTAAAACGCGGCCCAGCCACATCAATTGCCGCAGCGGTACCAGTCTGTCAAGTGGAAGTCCCGCTTTACCCAAGACACTACGTCTAACATCACCGTTTCGCAGGTGATTCATCCACCACACTCGAGCTATTCTCTGCAGACATCCATTGTCAACGACCGAAATCCGAGACGAATCGGCCAGGATTCACTCCCATACAGCAGTACCGCGCGAACACAGGCATTGTAGACCCTGCCCTTTACCAATAGTGAAACGTCACGGCGTCGCCACAAGTTGGCGAACGCCGAACGGACTTCGATATTGCGGAGAGAAATCTCTTTTCCAATACTACCATCCGCAGAGACACAGCTTCCCAGGTAAACAAAGTTGTCAACTTGTTCAAGCTACGTACGTTGAAGAGTGAGCACTGGGACAGGTGGATGCCAATCCAGGACGAGGACTTTGCATTTCGTAGGAGCAAAGGTCATGCCATATTTTGATGCTTAGATCGCCAAGTGGCACGGTCTGTGTGCTTTGTGCGTCATCACCAAGCAAGACAATATCATCCGCATAATCTAAATGGGTCACGCGGTTGCCAGGAAGAAGCTCTACGCCAGAACGCTGAAAGCTCTCGAGAGTGTTTAAAAGGACGATCGCAAAATTGAAGAGAAACGGGGACATGGGGCAACCCTGTCGTACACCGCTAGTGACGGCAAAAGGCGAAGAGAGCTTACCGTAAGCCCTCATTTTACCCGAGACATTGCAATATAATGCTCGAAGGATAGCGATATGCTTTCCGGGTACTCCATTCCTTTGTAGGCGACACCATAAAGCTGGTCGATCGACGGAGTCACAAGCGGCTCGGATGTCCAGGAAAACAACCATAGTGGACTGGCGGCAAAGGTGACTCCTTTCAAGGAGTTGGCGAAGCGGGGCGGAAACCAGCCTGTTCTTCAAGGGAATGCATTTCCCGAATCGGGGTTAGTTTACGGAGTAAAGTGGATGTTAACAGCTTGGAGACCACGGACTTTAGACTGATTCCTCGGTGGTTAGCGCATAGGGTACGGGCACTTTTCTTGATGATCGGGACGATAATTGACTCGCCCCAAGCGGATAGAACTGTTTCTTCACACCAGATTTTAGAGAACGGAGCTGTTAGCTGGTTGACAATTGCTTCGCCACCGAACTTGAACAGCTCCGGAGGAACTCCATCTAGGCCTGCGGACTTGAACCGCTTTACGTGTCGGAGCTCAAGGCAAGCCTCAGCTTCAGTGGGTGATTCCAATGAAACGTTCCAAGGTGCGCAACTAGGTATACTCATTAGGCTCACCGGTGCAGGAGGCCAGCTGAATTGAGTATGGAAATATTTCCCCCAGCTGTCCATCCGCCTGTGTAAGTTGATGATCGTCGTTCCGTCAACTTCGCAAATGACCTCACTGACACCAAATTTTTTGTGACCAGTGTCACGAATGACCTGGAAGAGCTTGCACAAGTTTTCAGTGAGGGTTGCGGTTTCCATCTCTGAGGCGCGCTGGGACTACCAAGTTTCGCGATCAGCTCGCAGCTTTGCTTAAGTTGTTGGCTGAGCATGCGACGCATTGCGCTGCTGTTTGAATCGGTCGGGATAGCTCTACGACGATCACACAATTCCATTGAGTGTACGGAAATCCAGCCCTTCAGAGTGCGCCTAGTGATTCCGCAGATTGTATGACTGAATTATAGCATCGCTTCACGCAAGAAACTCATGATTTTCCACGTCTAGAAGTGGAGTATTATTGAATGCTTGCGACAAGAAAGCTTGATATGCTGATCAAAAAGAGGTCAGCTAACCTGGTGGTGTCTAGCGTATTGTGCTTTCGTTTTGAGGAACCGCCGAAACGCATGCAGATGTCCGCGCAGACCAAAGCTTGATCTGAATCGAAGTACCTAGACTAAATCGATCTACATTCCCGGACGCTGCATCGCCATCTAAAGCTGTTCGCAATGTGACCTATTTGTGACCGCTTGCGTTGGTGAAGGAGGACGCCAGGTGGCTACACGTCTTCTGGTATGCCTAAACCTCGTACGTGCGAGAAACAGACGGTGGTCTTCACCGTTGTCAGAACGACTCTCATCCAGCGCGTGACTGCCACCAAGATGACCTTCGCACGGAAGCAGGCGACCTACTCGTGCATTGCAATCTCCGGCAAGGACGATGACATCTGACTTTTCGGCCTTGTTCGAAGCTTATGGAGTCCATCATAAAAGTCATCCTTAACCGATGCACAGCTGCAGTCGGTTGTATCGTAGGCAGAAACGACACACAAATTGCGCCTCTCTTCACGTCTGTTGATTATACATGAGCCTTGAAGCCGAACCGCATACAGCCGGCTGTCGATTGGAAACCAGTCGAGTAATGCAGCCTCCACTTTGTCACTCAATGCGATACCGACACCAGCTGAGCTGGCTACTGCTGCCTTCAGTTCACCAAACAGACGTAGGTACTATGTGATTTCAAGAGCAGCCGGGGACAACAACTTAATCACGGGGCTGGGATCCTGTGCTCGAGTCTCTGAAAGGCAGCAAACATATATGGCGAGGGACTCTAGAGTGCGCACTAGGCCAGCCTGTCGTCCAATCTGTAGGAGGATCCGGACCTTGAACGCTGCTAAGCGGATTGAAGAACGGCATCGTAGGATTGTTGCTGGCCTGACGATTTGGATATCAGTGAGGCGGGCATTCTAACTAGATTCAAAGAGTTATGGATTATTAGCAAGAGAAATGTTAGCGTGTGATGGAGGAGCACGAGTAGCAGGGAAAGTAACAGCAGAAGTGAGCGGCGTAGTAGTAATTTCCAAATCCATGGTTTTCACAGAGGGCACGATACTACCCGGTTGCCCAAGCGGAAGTGGATAGTTATCTTAGGGGACTCCAATCCGAGCCTTTGGCTCGATAACCTACCCGCAAGACAGCGCAGCGGTCAGGGATTCACACCCATTGGGAGACAATGACTGATTGCTCAGTTCATCCGCCTTTCGTTTGGTGAGTAGCCAAACAGGAGTCCAATCTTCCTGACGATTTCAACAGCAAGGTGCTGGGATACAACGATTCATCAATATGAAACAAGTGGCAGTGACTTTATTTGGTGGCGAGTCACTTCCGCCACGTCACAGTGTTTTTAAAGGGACACATGTGGCTTTTTATAGGGATAGCGCATGCCAAGTGAAAACCCACCACATCCTAGAACACTGCCGCCGAACCATTCCCTGGACCGGGATAATCTCGGACCACCCAGCTGACACCACGAGGAGGTTGTTCGGCAGGCCAGCCGATGGTAGATGTACTAACACTTGCATGGATAGCATGAGTTGATTAGGCGTGGCGAAGACGCGTGGGTGTTTTAAACTCCATTCTGTGACGAGTATCTACTCTGAAGCTAGTTCCACGCAAGTTAGGGGCACAAGGTTTTCCAATCACGTGCTGTGACAAGATTGAGTGTGCGTAAGTGGACTACCATGTACGCAAAGGCATGCTTTTTGCACGGCACCAGTGGGGGGGGGGGGGCTGCGAACTTCGCAATGTGACACCCGCTTAGCGATTTTATGGCTAGTTTGGCATTGTGTATGAACCAACAATGATTAGCACGACGTACCAAGCTTGGGCTTGAAAGAGCATGCGACTGCCCTGTGTCCTGGTTACGAGACAGTCACGATGCTTGACTGCGAATTATCGGGACCTATGATACCAAAATGTTATGACGTACTTGCGAGTAAAACGACGAAAGAGGCCTGAACAACTTGCCACTGAGATGCGGGTTGACAGTTGGACGCTTTGGGTAAGTGATGAACGTCTTGAGCGGGGCTCTGCTGAGAGGGCTAATGCCGAAATATGACTTCGGCATTTTTGTTACGGAATGGCACTAAAAGACACCCGTGCACGTTCTACGCGGCGTTCACGAGCAAAATGCTGATGGCTTATGAGGAGGCTGACAACTGGGAGGTACTTACATGTTTACTGAACGTTAACTTTGAAACCTGCTGCAATTGGATACGAAGACTCCAACCGGGAAGCTCACTGCCCACACAACACATGGATCCTCACATATCTTCCCTTGAATCTCTTCATCCTTTTTGTTGTTATTACTCATGTGAGACACTCTGCAATCAGACGAAGTAATAGGAAAGTATGGTGCGGAGCAACGAAGATCTCTGGCCGAAAGCCACATTGTGTTCCTGCTAGAATGGGTATTGTCGGAACTCAATGACGCTCTCCAAACACTTCGCCTGCACTTGGAAGCTGAGTTCATGCTTAAGGTGAGCGTTGTCACAGTAGTGTGGCACTTGGACTGGAGGCTGATAACAATGAAGAAATTACACGTAGTTCCGGAATCTACGAACTCGTAGAAGAGCATAATGCGAAGAAGATCCCACATCTTGGCACTGCTGCAAGCAGAGGTCAAAGATAGACTAACGGTGTGGACTGATGAAACAAACTTCAATCTCTTTTTTGCTCGCACTAGAGACCGTTCACTGCGTGAAACTCGTGCACAGTGTCAAGTGTCCAACACTCGAGGACTGAACCTTTACCTTATTGGAGCCCTGACGACCGATGGTTTGATAGAGTATGCCATTGTGAGAGGAATTTTCCACGGATGGCGGTATTACTTCATTTGAACTGTCGGGTATGCCTACCTTTATTCCTATGCTTTACTTTCCGCATTTCTCTTAGTTTTTAGTTATCGAACAACGCAAAGTTCTCTTAAAACTACACTGTGAAATTCAAAAAATTTTCTTTGCCATCTGAGTATGCTGTACATAATGATCAGACGACCCATTTGACCTGCGTCTCGCACCGTCGAGAAATATACGATTTAATTATTTAACGAATACAGATGTGCGCAATGGTTGCGTGGACTGATGGCTGCCATGGGTTCAACTTCTGTCAAAAGCTGCCTCTTGATCTGCGATGACGCGCCATGCCACACGAATCTGGTACGCGTATTCCAAGAAGAGTCATGCCGTTTGGGCAACCTCCTGCGCTTTGCTCCATATTCTCTATCGCCGAACCCAGTTGAGGACATTTGGAACATCATGAAAGCATATGTGAAGCAAGCTATGAGGCAGAGCTATTGCGAGCTGCTTCAAGTAGATCCTGAGGGTGTACTCTGCTAGACCGAATAGTGAATGTATTTCCTGGAGCGAATTGTGTCAGGCACGAGTCTGTATGACGTCTCAGCATTGCCAGCATATGATAGATCATTTGAGGAAAAATTACGCTCACGCAGTGCATTGTGCTGATTTGTAAATTCCTCCTATTTTGTTGACAGCTAGATAATTTAAACTGGTGTTGTCACTGCTATGCAACGCAAGTCATTGCTTCGACATTCAAGTATACATAATAGTGTTGTCGCAGAGAATTCTCGCAGCTTTCCGCGTTAGACGTTGGGACACAGCTAGAGGGTATCTGGATATTTCCTAGCATTCAAGACTACGGTGCTGGTCATGGTGTAATCTCGTGTTGTTGCGTACCTGGGTAGTCAGTGGAGGGGGAATGGCATCTAGTTGGTATTGGGAAGAGGACTACTGTGCGCAGAAAAGATGGGGACATTCTATTGATTCTTAGGTTAGAACTTACTGCGGATAGCTCGAAATTGCATAATGCCGTGGGTTACATATCACTGCGTGACGACAGTTACTGTGCGCTACGCTAAGACAACGCTTCCGATGTAAGGCGCATATCATGTGCGGATCATCATCATGCCAATCATAGATTGACTGGCGTATATTGCACGGACAACCACAGCAGGAGATGAAGATGTGTCTTGCGGATACCGACACTGAATAAGACGCAGAGAGCATGTACTCAGTTGCAGAACAAGAAGTGCGGCTGAGCCCACTGGATACCGCCGGACCCGAGTTGCTACATGCGTTGCACCACTTGGTGGGACGTGTGTGCGTTGACATGTATGTGCCAGCTGGGCTGAAGTGCCAGCTATCATCGTTGCATCAACTTGATGAATTGCGTCGGGAAGTTGACTGGTCGGATCATTGTCAACTGCCTCCTCATTCATTTCCCTGAACCAAACGTGGCTGAGAAGCAGTGCGGATCAGACTCTGGTCGCAGCACGATAGATATGATGTTCGCGGCTGACCAATTGCAGAAGAAATATAATGAGCGAAACCAGCCACTACTCGTTGTTTGTCGATTTCACTAAGACATTTGAATGCCCTTGCAGTGGTATGCGGGCGAGGGTACAGTTGAGTGAATGATACTTGAATGACTTTAAGCTTGTCTCTAGTGAGAAGCATGACTGTGTCTTGGCTCTTGCCCTGTTTAATATTTACCTAACTGTCGTCATGTTTACTGTTTTCATTGCCAGTTACTATGATGTCAGACTCGAGTACCGTGTCTATAGTGAGTTGCTGAACATCCATAGTGACTCAACCATCCGGATGTTTGCACACAACGATTCTGGCTTCGACGCTAGCCACTTTCGGCCTCCCAATCAACACAAGTTAGACTGTCTGCTATGTACAGCCATCATCGGTAGTGAAATCCTTGGACCGCTCGCAAATAAATATTGCTGATGTAGTTTAGGGAACCTAGAAATTTGGCTGCATCGAGAGCAAGCTGTCAGAAGACTTACAGATTAGCCACGTACCCACCTATCAGAAGCATGTCCTGCTCTCAGCAAGTTGGAAAAGTTTTTATAGGAAACGTATCGACTTATAACTACGCTGAAGACATACCTCCCACTGATGAGTAGGAAGATTTTACGCGAAATTTAGCTGGTTCGTCCTACCCGCTCAGACACGAAAATCTAATCACCAATCCGTAAAAGCACCAGGCGATCGTTTTGCCCTATTGGGACTCATCGATGGTGCGCGCTCCCTCGTGCCCCTGCACGGAACCGAACCCATGACCGTGGGCAGCTTGCGCCAATTAGTCAGCCGCTTATGCCACTGAGCCAGGGGACGGATGCAGATCGTTGCAACTTGCAAGCTACTAGGACGAACCAGTTAAACACTCTCACTGTTGTCTATTCTACGGCAGCGAAACGTGGGTGCTACGAAGGAAAGACTTATGTGAAATAATTGCGCCGAATCCTGCGCGTTCGGTGCAGCATGTACGGTATGGATTGCATGCTCTTACTTCGACATCTTAGATGGACCGGACGTGTCTTACGTATGGATGCGACTAGAATGTCGAAACAGCTTATATATATATATATATATATATATATATATATATATATATATATATATATATATATATATATATATATATATATATATATCTTAAAACAGGGAAGCAGAAAATGGGCAATGAAAGCAGTTTCATTATAACGTGATCGAAGTGATTTTCTCCCTAACTAATGTTGACTTTAGTTGTCGGAAAGCAATGGCAGCTGATCAACTGTAGTGGCAATGTCACCTCAAGTATACCGTATCCCAGGTTTACGACGAAAGATTGTTGCACCAGGAAGAAAATCGCAGGTTACGCTAGCGTCAGATATCCACGCTGCATGGCCTCTCAATCTCATGAACCTAGGGCTTTAGCACGTCCGTGTGTGCCTCAATTTACCTGTTTAGGTAAGTCATCAACGTGATCAACGAGTGCCAATGTAGTGAGTAGGTGCAATAGGTAGTTGTCAGCGTATGATAAGCATGCAGCTTCTGATTACCTATACTAAACTAGATAGATGTGACACCTGTGCTACATCGTCGCTACAGTTGATCTGTACATTTATCTGTATGTGTATTTCCATATTTGACTGCTTTTGTTCATTGATATCCCGGGCTAGCTGTACAGGATTTGAATGCGGACATGACACCTATCAGTCTAACACCGTCCACCTTACTTACTGGCACCAGGTGACGGAGTGCACAGTCTTTGTGAACATGCTAGTCTTGGAGTGGTTCCATTTACTGTGGAACGGGCTACAGCCAAGTCACCGCATTGTGTACCTCATGTATTGATGTTTCCCACAATTCATAGCAATGATGTGCATGTTGAAGGAGTGTACGTGATTCCGAATCACTTGTGCCTTCATCCACATGCCTCCCAGCTTTATTCCTTTGGGTTGGCACTTGGATGGCATGTGCATGGAGACATATGTTGTGCAGGGCAAGCCACTCGTGGTCCCTAGGTAGGCGCGGGCGTGGTGTGGCTGTTGGCAGTCTCAGTGACAGGCACTTCCGGAATGGAATGTCACCAACAATATATATATATATATATATATATATATATATATATATATATATATATATATACTCGATTATCACGCTTACTCCTGAATCGCCTTGATTGATATATTGTATGAGTCATCAAAACATGAAAAACAATTCGATCGTGGATGCGCAAAGCGCCCATGGGAAATATGGATCCTGTCGCATTGCTTCATGCGTGTCACATGCCTCCGTTGTGTTTGCCACATAACTGTACAGCGACCAAGGTCTGGATGCCACTTTGTTGGATCAACCTGTTCCCGTGGACTATTACCTTAACGCCATCAACTATTAATATTATGAGAATCTCTCTTCCATTGCTCAAATTCATCACCATTAATGTAATTACGAGCTAGAGTCTTATCGGGGTCACTGTTTGTTGCATTGGAAATGATGCCGTCGACAACTATTGGCAGCCAAGTTTTCCGGTCCAAGCGCCCGCATCGAATTACACGACGCTCATCTGCGCGTTGAGCTATCTCGGACTCTGGTTGACCACATCACTATTTCCACATGACTTATCTCCGTCCAAGATTGTCATTCGTTTTGGAGTACTTGCCCACCTTCTGACTAAGCTGTTGCGTTCAATGTTACGAACTCTGTCGAAACAAAAATGTTATGTTGTATTCCCCCACCGGATTCCCCCACCGACTATGGCATAGCTGCTTTGGGTCGCATAGTCTCCCACTGCTAGCAGTTGTTCGGCACCAGGAAATGCACTGCGTAACTTTTGCTAGTAGAATTGTTTACTGGCAGCTCGGGTTAAGGATCAGCGGCTTCAGTCTATGGGCTGTGTCCCTATGTTTCAATAATGTACTCTTCTAGGCCACTTGAGATAATGCTGTGGTTTGTTTGCAAAGCAGATGTGGTGAAGATGTAACGCTCACACTCTTTAAAGGATCTTCGGAGTATGATGGGTTTTATTTTCTCGTGCTGTTTGACCACTTGAGGAATGAGGAACTGGCCAACAGTTAGATTCAGTTTGTTTCTCGTCTTTGGGTTCACCGGATCTGTGATATACTTATCTTTGCAACAAGGCAGAATGTTTACCCGTCTACCGATTACTATGTATCATAGCGTGTATTGCCACAACAAAGCGGACGCACTCATACACACACCCGGCAGATGACGCGAAAATAAGAGCTAAACAATGTGAAACCGTCGCAAATAGCGCTTTTTTATGCATAGTATAAACGATGCTTTGCTTTACTAATAACAGATTTTGCTAGTTTGCCATACTTTGATCTGACTCTTGGATGGCGGCTACATGGCAGTTGTGTCTAATGATTGACGTATGCCTCCACCACGTCTAGTTCGTACACTCAACAAACGGCGTCATATATGGCTTACTTGAGTCCCCATCATTCTGTCTATGTCCACAATTATTTGCATCCTTTCCTGTGAGCACACATTTTATTTTCCAAGATTAATAACGTTTCCTATTCTGGAGACTTGTTATTAAACTCTTCTCTCCCTACAGACCCTCCATTAGTTATCTTGTTTGCTTTTCTGTTTGTTAAAAAGCCAAAACTGCACGTGGGGTGCCGAAGCAAAACACCGATTCTTCGAGCGACGCGTCGCCTATCAGCACTGATCTCTACATGGCTGGTCTAGCATGGCGCCGTGAGCGTCGTCGTGCTAAACTAGCTACGCAGATTCTCTTATGCATGCGGAAATTGGCATTTCGCTTCAGAGTCAATGCTTATAAAGCATCCTCATTGCAACCGTGCGTCAAACTGCGCCGTATTGATTCGGTTGATGAGGTCGATTTAGATGCCGGTTCTGTGGATGCTGTTGATACAACTACGTCCGGAGACATGGGTGTTCCAAGTCCCTTAGAGAGAGCAATCCAGTCAGCATTGGATAAGGTGGTCGAGGTAAGTACAATATACGGACTACTGTTTGCGTACCAACTATTTCTTTTTATCACAGATGTTCCCTACCGGCTCCCATGAGCTTCATGTTTTGCCCTTGTTCTATTTTCTATGGCCACCTTTTGATCATTGAATGGCCTTTCTTCTTTGTCACACTTATTTCTATTATCTTAATGTGTGATAATGTTTTTTAAAGTAATTCACGATGTCTGTATTTGAGGGTTATCACTGACTAACTGTTAAAGCCTACTGCTCCATCTTCTGCTTGCTATTCTTCGTAATAACAATATGTATATTCCCCAGAAACATGACACCTGGTCCCAATTTTCATGTGCAGGTCTCATTCAGTGTTGTTATTGCAACTTAGATGTTCATCAATGACGAGGAATTTCGGTTCAGTTTGATCCCAGGTATCAAGCGGATATTTCCTCCGAAAGCGCGTCGTTCCTTGGTGACATTCATCTCATATGACGCCGGAGAATTTTCGATATCGAAATTTGTTAACTGAAGAAACATACTCAATCTGGGTGGCTTATAAATCAAGCGTTTTATAGAGGATTGTACAAAAAGCGTGAACTTGGGAGTACAACTGACTTGTGGATGATGTGACAGAATTCTAGTGTTCATGTTTACAAAGCATCTAATTTGTGTGAAGCTCTGTCGCACATTACCGCAAGCTGACCAACGAGAAATATTTCACCACGTACGGTATAAGTCTTCGTTGGAAGTGACGTTCGCGACTAGTGGATGTCGCATAACTCGATTCTTCGACGACAAACGGTTTATTCGACAAAGCAAGCTCTGCAAAAATATCATCACGCTTAGGTTGTAGAAGCCGCAATATATATAACTAAGTCAATTCCGTAACTAGCGGCGTTGCTGCATCCCTTTGAATCAGTCAAGTAAACTTCCTCTAGCTCTGCCAAGAACGAACCAATCAGCGTGTTGGCGAAGACGCGTAGGCGTCTACTCACGTACTTCATTCGCTTGTGGCAAGCTAGCCGCTTACTTTGTCATGTAAATCCGTATCGTTTGCATAATCCCACCCCAGCCGCATCGATGTGACTGAAGAGTCCTTACACTCCCACTTCGCATGATCTTTGTGGCCCCTGTCGTTGTAACCTCACCGAAAGGCGCTGTGTGCCTTGCTTCAGGTTCGCTTCCTCGTCCCTGGTGTCTCCTAAGCTGTACTCGATTCCTTCTGGTTATCTTCCCCCTAGTATTGACTTCATAGAGTTTTTCCCCGACCTTCGCAGTCCCCACACCTTTCTTCCATCGCTCCTCGACACCCGGTATTGGTTGAATCCGCACTTCCTCGTTTACTGCTGACTCAGGTATCGCCCGGGCACCGCGATCGTAATAGCGTTTCTGATGGGCCATCCGTTTTCTTAAATTCCTTTGCAGTTGCGACGGTAAAACCGGGTGTAGAAGTGCAGCCGTCGCAGGCACTAGCGTTCTTGTCCTGCTGTACAGACCTTGAACTGGGCTGAGACCCGTTTGGTGATAGAGTGTTGCGAATTTCTAACAGCATCAGATATGCATCCTCATGGGTGGCTCTAACCTTCGACAACAGCTTCTGGGCTTGTTTGACACCGCCTCCGTTTTTCCGTTAGACTGACTGGTTTGCCGATGCTAAAATTCCCACTTGTTTGCGATGGTTTGGACGGAGCACTTGTGAAGTGCCGGCCATTGTCTGATATCAGTTTCTCCGGTATTCCATGTCTGGCGAACTGACATCTAAGCTTATTGAGGACTACCTCCGTCGTGGTAGCGGTGAGTGGCTCGATCTCGAAGTAGTCGCTGCAGTAGTCCACTATGATTAACTAGTCTTTCACGTTGTCGCAGAACAAGTCACCTGCTACTTTCTGTCATGCTCGATCTGGAATCTCACGCAACATCATAGGTTCTCTGGCTTTGCGAGCCTTGGGAGACCGGCAGGCTAAACAGCTTGATACTTGATCCCGAATTTGACTTGTCATCCCAGGCCAGAACATCAGTTCGCGTGTTCTGCTACGGCTATAGTTAACACCCAATTGGGTTCGATGGGCGCGTTCTAGCAACTCTTTGCAAAGCGACTGCAGGGTAAAAGCGCGATTTCTTTTGAACAACAAACAGTCCTGCACCTTGAGTTAATCCCGAAAGTTGAAGAATGGCGTTAATTTCTTCCGGAGGTTGTTCTTTCTAACTAGCCATCCGCTCGCAACGCCTTGCAAGTCGCGTCTGCTTCGGTATGACTTATTTTTTCAGTTGATTTGCCGTCTTCGCCAGATGCTGTACCAGGTTTACTGTTATGATTACTTCTTGCTGGTGTTCGACTGTCGGAAGGTGGGCTCTCGACACAGCATCCGCGATGAACATCTGCGTCCCCGTGTGTACACAAGATCCATGTCGTATTTTTGGAGCCGGATAAGCATTCATTGAAGACGTCGAGGGACACTGTGCAACGGGTTACTGGCTATTGCTAATGAGCGGTTTACGGTCAGTATACAGGGTTGTCTTCCTCCTACAAATGTAATCGTTGAATCGCTGCATCGCGTAGACAACAGCCAGCATCTCCTTTTCGATCTGCGCATAGGGATGTTCCGCCACTGCGAGCGCCCCACTGCGAAAATCCAAGGTCTAACCATCCTGTATTATAACGACGCCTATTCCGCTGTGACTGCTGTCACACTGCGCCTCCAAAGGCAGAGCTGGATCGTAGTAGCCGGGTACTGGTACACAGCTGATAAGATGCTTGCTGGTTGTAAAGGCGGCCTCCTACTCTTTTCCCTAACTCCACCTTACACCTTTGTGTGTCAGCCTCCGAATGGGCGTCATGATTTCAGTTAGCGTTGGTAAGAACCGGCTGTAATAATTCACCATGCCATTTAAACGACTAATACCCTTGACATCCTCAGCTTGTCGCAACTCCCGCACTACCTTGATTTTCTCGGGATTGATCTTAATTCGCTCGGATGTCAGTACGTGCCTCTAAAATACACTTCGATTTCCGGAGCTCAACTTTCTCATCTTTGAGCCTTGTTTTCTTGTGAACTTAACGCTGCAAAAGTGGTGCAGGTTAGCATCATGTTCCTTGTCGATCGAGCCGTCAGTCAGCGCCGTTTGCTACACATGTTACACCGTCTAGGTCGTCAACAGCTTGCAATAACCGCTTCTGAAAATTTTCGCTCGAGATCTTCAAACCAAATGGTAAACGTAGCAATCGAAAACGCCCGAAGAGTGTGGCAACCCTCGTCAGGAAACTGGGTTCCTCATCTAGCATCACGTGCCAGAACGCCGACGAGAACTCAACCTTGGTAAAGTACTTTGCCTTAGCCAAACGCGGTGGGGCATCCTCTATCGTTGGAAGCGTGTAGTGTAAAGCTTAGCTTTCGGATGACTTTCCAGATCGGCTGGGTCTTCGTCCTTTTCGTACTGCATCATTTCCGGCACGCGGCTTGCCTCATCTCGTATGGTATGTCGGAACATCGCCAGGTGAAATGCCGTCAGTTCCTCATTCAGATGCACCAGTACGCGAAAATCGATCCACTTGCCTTTCCAGATTCTCCAACTATTGGCCAAGTTGTGCTCTTCCCTGGTCAACGGGGTAGGTGTTTGCACAGCGGGCTGCGCTCCAATCAGCAACTTAGCACCCTTCGGCGACCTTATTTTGGTCTTCTCTGACACAATATCACAGAACTCGGTCCTTCATGGGCAAACGGTTTATTCGACAAAGCAAGCTCAGCGAAAATTGCAGCATGCTTAGGTTGTAGAAGCGTCGATATGTATAACTAGGTCAATTCCGTAACTAACGGCGTTGCTGCATTCATAAGATTTTTCCTTTAAATCAATCAAACAAACTTACTCCTGCTCTGCCAAGTACGAACCAATCAGCGACGGTGCGTAGGCGTTCAATCACGTGCTTCGTTCGCTTGTGGCAAGCTAGCCGCTTACTTCGTCATGTAAATTCCTATCGTCCTTCTGCTTGCATAATCCCATCACAGTGGGCACGGGGCTGTTTCTGTTTAGCCAACTTCTGCTTGGTCTCAGATTGATTACATTGTCATCACCGGTTTGGAAGCTTAAGTATCATGAGCATGCCTTGTAATCTAAGGGCGCTAATTAGAGCCTGCTTAGGGGCCGGCGACCTTTGCAGTATCCTTAGCGCACCGGTGACTGTTCGTAGTTGCGCGGCAGTGAAGCGCGGACACTGCTGACGCTCTCACGGCACCAAATATGGGATGCCGAATACGCTGATTGCTGACGTACTGTTTTCACCAGATATATGCTAAGCTGCGAGGGCAGCAATGATCGAGCGTCTTTATATCTGTCGACTTGATGGGCCGGGTTTCACAACCGTACAGTAGGGTTGAACGGACGGCTGCATTGTGAACTCTATCCTTCAGGAGAGGTGATATCTCGCTTACACCACAGGTGGCGGCGATTGGCGGATGCGTTTCGAGCTTTGCTATGTGGTCTTCATCATCATCTTTCAATCCACTGAACGATTTCTGCTTGATCAACACCAAGAGTCTGTGTTGGGGTGGGTACCTACCAATCTTGGAGAATGAGTTTGCATTTCGATGTTGCAAAGCACATCCCGAAGCGGCAGACAGTCAATGCTCATTTGTCCAGTGCTACATTACACTTTTGGTAGCTGTCTAATATAAGAGCAATGTCATCGACGTACTCCAAGTCAGGAAATCGATCACCTGCGAGGAGCTCGACTCCTTGTAGGCCGTGTCTGGTGTACGTAGTCTCTATGACTTTGTCGATGGAGAAATTAAAGGAAAGGTGACAGCGAGCAATCTCGTCTCACACCGCTGGTGATATTGTTGGTCGACGACCGTTTACCGTAATCGTTCACTCTTCCCTTAAAACGCTCTGATGATGTTTACTTTTTTCGGACGCACTTCTCCTAAGTAGACAGTCCCATAGGGCACATTGATCAACCGACTCGAGTGCAAATTTGATGTCGAAGAACACGACAACCATAGGCGGTCAATATATGTGAAGGTGTTCCAGCAATTGACAAAAGTGAAGATGTGATCAATACAGCCGCGACTTCGGCGAAACCCGGCTTGCTTGTCACGAATTTGGCTTTTACAGATCAGTATCTTGAAGGCAATTGAGATCAGACTGATACCTCTATTCCTTATTCCGAAGTTGAACCCCCTTTGAACATTGGGGCTATGATGGAGCGGCGCCAGTCCACTGGCGCAGTTTCACCAGTAAGTTGTGCAGACCATTTGCAGGAGCGGGTTCCCCTGGGTTTGAAAATGGCTAGAGGAAGTCTATCTACTCCTGCTGCCTTCCTCAGTTTCAACACTCTGATATCCCATTCGACTTGTGCGCGTGCAGGCAACTCCATGAGGACGTCCAGGGAGAAGGGCGATCATTGACCGATGTAAAAGCTCGTAACTCTGACTGATTAAGTTGTTTTTCAAAGGGTTCGGTTCAATGCTCCAAGCGTTTCGACAGACTGATCAGCCGTCTATCCTCGTTACCTTGTTCTCGCTAACACTTATGTTGGTTGATAAGAGCAGCGGCCATTTCCTTCTCCGATTACAGTGAAACTAACTGGCTTCGTGTTCTCTCCAGACTTGCGCGCAGTTTCGCCCTGGTGTATTTGCGAGCTTCATTGTGCACGCTCCAAGCCGGAAAGTGTCGACGAGGATCTAAAAACTCCAGTGACTGCGTGTGTCCAGGTTGGTTATTAGGGTTGCCACATGAAGACATGCCTGCTGCTAATTATTTCTGGTGGATATGCGATCAGTGGCCCTGTACTGTTTTCAGCGAGCGCTGGCTCGGGTCGGATGCCACTGTAATTTGATACTCATCCAGGACATCTGGCTTCACCAGCTGACATTTGTCTGTGCGCTCACAGCGCCGCCGTATGCACCCACCAAATCGATCTGTAAGATCGGGCAAAAAGTGTGTGTGATCCGAGTTCACCCACGTGCTCCAGATCAAGGCACAGCTTTTGGCCCAGCCTTTTCAAAGGTAACTGGTCGCGATGTGTTCGATTTGTGTCCATGGCTGTTCAGAGGCTGCTGGGCGCCATGTCACGCTCCGGCGGGTGCTGTGTCGGAAGTTTTCGCTCGCGGGAAATAGATGAGCGCAGGTGTGCCAACCGCTCACCGTTATTATTAAGGGACTCTACACCGTGTTGGCCGCCCAGTTGCGGCTCATCAGTGGACAATTTTCCAACTTGGGCGTTCAGATCACTGACAATCTGGAAGCCTGATGTCAGTGTGCTTAGTTGCGAGGCAGATGGATTTCCAATCACCAACTAACAGCAGCGTCTGGACGGTTGGGCCGCGTACTTTCATTCGCAGTTCAACTGGCCCTCGCAGTCCTGTGTGTGCAGTGTACACAGTTGCGTACTCTGGTTCACCATACAGGATTCGCTTTACTAAGCGGAAATCTGCCTCGAAATTCAATGCTGCCTGCTCAGACGGATTTCCTCCGTAACTGTTCTGGTACTTCGGTATAATAATCGCTAACTCGCTGACCTATTTTACCTTTAAAATCCGTCGTGAAGAAATATTGGCTTCCTCTTGTGGCGAATCAGATATTGCCTCGAATTTCAGGAAATGCGCTCGCACTGCATGTGTCAATCATCGAGGGATTAGTCTTGCCATCTATTCTGTTTTGCAGACTATCCCCAAAACGTGAGTCATACTACCGTAAAGAACTAGCTGGTTCTCGTCCAGGCCGTGGTTACGTGGATCGGATCTTCATACCCCGCCAACTCCTCAAATAGCATCACATTTGCTATTGTCGCATTTTTAGACATACGGGTTGCATTCGATTCTGTTAATAGATCCGCGCTGTGGCTTTCTTTACTAAAGTACTGGGTACCAGTGAACTGTACCACCATCTTACATGCACTTTATCTTCACGTCTCCTGCAACGTACGGTTTTATCTCATACTTCCCTCGCCTTTCGCTGTCAATAGCGGTGTGCGACAGGGCTGCCTTATGCCCTCGTTTTTATTTACTGTCGCAATCGAAGACGCCAGGTGAGCGCGCCACTGACTTAGATTATAGTGATAGTATCTCCTTACTTGATGACGATCCGCGGAGTATGCAAATCATTCTGAACCGTTTTGGCGAATGAGGCATCTCGGTATGGCTTGAGCTCACCCTCTTCGAATCTTAACTTGCTGCTCTGAGCTTGGCCTGCATCCGCTCCCTTGAACAATTTCGTCCACCTTGAGAGTAGTGTTTTCGATGACTGCATTATCGAGAAGGAGCTTTGTCAACCTGAGGCATTTGCAATGTCATCGTTCGTTTAGAGTTGTTGTATACGATCGAGTCCTGGACAATTCGTGTGGAGGATATACTCCGTCTTTCGGCTTATGGCAATGATCTTTTGATGAGGGTCGCTCGTATGTGGTAGCCGTATCTAGTTCACAGTGGTGACCTTATGACTTAGCGTCATGGGGAATGCGAGTAATTTTTCAACAAGCTGATCTTGCTGTGGCAATTGAGATGGCTCAGTCACGTCTAACGCATGGCACCTGAGCCTTTTCCACACCGCGCTCTATTCGCTCCTACAGGATTGGGCTGGAGACGACGGCATTGGTGCTCAGCCTTCCATTTGGCGACAACGCATAAATTCGTTGACATCATGTCTATCCACCGCTTGGCCGTTACGTCCTCCTGGGAGTGCTCAAGAATGAGAAATATCAGTGGCTTGATACGCTTGGAAACTGGTATAACTGTACGCATAATTGTCCTGCTTCGCATGCTTAATGCTTCATACATTAACACACCGGTAGAAAGGAAATACTCGCCATGTAAAAATGAACAAAAAATATTTTGCTCTATGTTTCCTCAAGTCATACTTCCATTTGCTTTCCTTGCTTTTTCTCTGGCTCCATATCTACTCTTTAAACTGGTGATTATCTATATTAATCTTTCGCGTCATCCCATTTTTGGACTTGTCTATATTTGAGACTATGAACAACCACATACTGCCTAAGCCCCCCTGAGGGACCACGGCTTTCTTGTCCTGCACAACACGGCTCCATCCACATACCCCATATCCAGTGTAAACTCGAAGAAATAAGCTTGAGGGGCATATGGGTGGGAGCAACGTTTCATCAACAGAGCCGATCTACAACATGCGCAGCAGTACCATTCCGGTATGCCTAATTGAGGAATCATGCGTACCAGACGTACACAAGGCGGTGGCTGCGGCGCAGCCCGTCGCACATTAGTTGGAACCAATCTGAGACTATTACCTTCACAAAGACTGCGCACCCGTCCTCCCAGCAACACCTGAGGTCAGTAATCGAGATGGACGGTGCTAGACCGATTAGCATCATGTCCGCATTCACATCCAGCGCAATCAGCCCGGTTATCTCAATCAACAAACGCAGCCATATATTGTGCAACGCAAACAGGTACCTTTCCAGACCAACTATATATATATATATATATATATATATATATATATATATATATGTATGTATGTATATATATATATATATATATATATATATATATATAGGAGACCATCGGGCGCGCAAACTGTAAACGGCCTGATTGGTTTGATGACAACAATGTGATGATTGACGCATTGGTGTCAGAGAAGAATGCAGCATTTGCTGCACATGTGGCAGACCCCAGTGGTTTGGGGAAGAAGAGTCAGTTTCGCAAACTTCGACGGCGACTGACCCGAAAGCTCCGTCTCATTAAAATTGCATGGTGGACGGAGAAGGCGAAGCAGGTGGAATGTTACGCCGAACGCCGCCAACACAAGGAATTCTTTGACTCCTTGAAGGCGGTGTATGAACTGAGATTGGAGCCTCTGAGGACCCTGATCCATGGTAGTTCAGGCGCTACCTGCACCCAGACTGCAGACATAATGCAGATCTGGCGAAAACACTTTGACTGTCTCTTGAACAACAGTTAAGAGATCGACTGGCCTACAATGAACGGCATGAAGCAGCACGATGTGAAGGCGAATCTGGTGAATACGCCGACACTGGATGAGACGCAGAGAGCACTTGCTCAGCCGCGAAACGGCAAATGTGCCGGAGGTGACGGGATCCCACCTGAAGTATTGAAACACGGCGGACCTGTGTTGGTGGCTGCGCTGCACCACTTGGTGCAACGTGTATGGATTGAGGAGGAGGTGCCTCCTGAGCTGAAGGATGCCCTTGTGCTACCATTGTACAAGGGCAAAGGTAGCAAGCAATGTTGCACGAATTATCGTGGCATCAACTTGCTGAGTTGTGTGGGCAAGGTGATTGCCTGAATCCTGCTCAACCGCCTCGTCAGTCAGGTTGTGGAACCTAACGTGGCGGAAGAGCAGTGTGGATTCCGTTCGGGTCGCAGCATTATAGATATGGTGTTTTCGGTTCGTCAGTTGCAAGAGAAGTGCAGAGAACGACACCAGCCATTGTACTCGCTTTTTGTTGATTTCACCAAGGCATTTGATACGGTGAACCGCGAGGCATTGTGGCGGGTGTTGGGTAAGTTTTGTTGCCCGCTTGAGTTTGTAAGTTTAATTGAATGTCTGCACAGTGGTATGCGAGCGAGGGTGCAGCTGAGTGGAGAGACCTCGGATGACTTTGCAGTTGTCTCTGGTATGAAGTAAGGCTGTGTCTTAGCTCCTGCCCTGTTTAATATATATCTTCATGCAATGTTATCTTGTGCTTTTGATGCGGCTTGTGCTTACGGTGTTCGTGTGGAGCACCGTATTGATGGTGGGTTGCTGAACATCCGTCGTTTCGGTGCGAGAACTCTAATCTGTGAGACAACTATCCGTATGTTGCTGTTTGCTGACGACTGTGCGTTGTTTTCACACAGCGCGGATGAGTTGCAGCACGTGACTAGTGCTCTGGCTTCGACAGCGGCCAAATTCGGGCTCACCATCAACACTAGCAAAACTGTCTGTCTCTTCCAGCCTTCACCAGAGGTGCAATCTTCAATATTGCCGCGAATCAGCATTGGTGCTGAAGTATTGGAAACCACCTCCCGTTTCAGCTACCTTGGGAGTGTGATGTCGACTGACCAGCAGCTACACGTTGAGTTGCGTATTCGCGTGTCGAAGGCAGCGGCGGCATTCGGGAAGCTTGAGTACGGAGTGTGGAACAACCATCAGCTTAGCATTGGCAAGAAGCTGATGGTGTACAAATCCATGGTACTGTCCGTTCTTCTATACGGCAGTGAAACGTGGACGATGTACCGTCGGGATGTGCGATATCTCGAGCGGTTCCATCAGCAGTGTCTGCGACGAATTTTGCGGATCGGTTGGGGCGCCAGAGTTGCAGACACGGAAGTGTTGCGCCGAAGTGGGATGTATGCAGTGGACTGCATACTTTTACTGAGACACCTGAGATGGCTCGGTCATGTGTGGCGCATGGATTCGACTCGGATACCGAAACAACTTTTATACGGTCAGCTGAGTATTGGGAAGCGGCACGTGGGGAAACCAAAGTTACGTTACCAGGACATGATTAAAGTGAGCCTCACACGTTCTAACCTTGATTGCAGGTCATGGGAATCGAGGGCGGTTGATCGTGGTGCATGGCGCGATCTAATCACGAAGGCAGTTGCTGAAGTGCGGGAGAAAGACCTCATGCATGCAGAGAAGAAGCGGCAAGTGCGGAAGCGGCAAGCACCAATGTATTGTACTCCATCGACATCGAGCGCATGGTGCTGTAGAACATGTGGTCGCGAATGCCTTAGTCAGGCAGGCTTAGTGAGCCATGAGCGAGGCCACTCTGGACCATTGCCGAAGCGACGACGGGTCCCGCAGTGAACGTAGGCAGCACCGGCGCAGCGTTTGTAGGCACGTTGAATTCGATTTACTAACCGCATGCTTGCATGCTAAGTCTCTGTATTTCAGGTGGTGGGTTTGCGATTCTCTCCTAATGCCTTTCTTTCTCATATAAATGTCTAGTGGGCCATGAGCTATGCCATTAGTGGCCACTACAGAAGCGACGACGGGTCCTGCAGAGAATTACGGCGAGCCGGCACTGCGTTTGTAGGCACGCTGAATTCGATTTACTAACCGCGTGCTTGCATGCTAAGTCTCTTTATTTCAAGCGGTGGGTTTACAGTTTTTACCTTAATGCTTCTCTTTCTCATATAAATATCTCCCTATGCTCTATTCCATTAAATTGCACACCTCGCTTAAGCTAATTGTATTGAACATATATATATATATATATATATATATATATATATATATATATATATATATATATATATGGTTGGCGGCATCCGGTTTCGGATTTGGCTGTCACTGTGGCAAGCCACAGGACGCTTGCGCCTACAGAGGGACCATGGATGGCTTGCGCTGCACCACCCACAGCTCCAACCACACACCCCATATCCAGTGTAAACCCGAAGGAATAAGACCGGGAGGCATGCGGATGGGAACCACGTTTCATCAACGGAGCCGGCCCACACTCTTTCACAGGCAAACACAAGCACACTGTATTTGGGAATCAAGCGCACACAAGGCGGTGGCTGGACCGTAGTCCGCTCCACACTGACTGCATGGAACCACTCTTCGAGCCTAACACGGCCACAAGAACCGTGCACCCCGTCCCCTCCAGCAACGACCAACTATCTCCTGGAGTCAGCATGGACGACGTAGTGGGTAATAGACAGGTAGACACCTTGTCAACATGCACATCAAGCGCAGGCACACCGGGGATGTCAAACAACAGCCAATCTCTTGAGAGAGAAAGAGAGAGAGACAAGAAAATAACTCGAATAATCCATAAGGAAACGGTGACACAAACCCTAAGTTAATGAGCATATATAATAAGTTGTTTACAAACGAATCCTAGATAAGTTCGCGAGGTCAGAAAGTATATTTTACGGAATACCTCGAACACAAAATGCTATGGAAATCGAATACAATTGGCTTAAGCGAAGTGTGCAAGTTAATGGAATAGAGTACAGGTAGACATTTATATGAGAAAGAAAAGCATTTAGGCAAAATTGGAAACCCACCACCTGAAATAAACAAACTCAGCACGCAAGCAAACGGTGACGTAAATCTTAAATTAGTGAGCATATGAAATTCGTTGTTTACAAAAGAATACGTTTACAAAAGAATACGAGGTAAGTTCACTAGGTCAGGAGGTTTATTTTACGGAAATGCTGCAAACACGAAAATGTTATCGAAATAAATACAAGTGGCTTAAGCGACGTGTGCACGTGTATAGAAGAGAGTATAACTAGGTATTTATATGGGAAGGAAAAGCATTAGGGCAAGAATGAAAACCCACCACCTGAAATAAAGAGACTTAGCATGCAAGCACGCGGTAAGTAAATCGAATGCAGCGTACCTACAAACGCTGCGCCGGTTCTGCCTACGTTCTCTGCAGAACCCGTCGTCGCTTCGGTAGTAGTCCCGAGTGGCCTCGTTCATGGCTCACTAGGCCTGCTTGACTCAGGCACTCGCGACCGCATGTGCTACAGCACCATGCACACGATGTTGATGAACTGCAATCCATCTGTGCTTGCCGTTTCTTCTCTGCATGCATAAGGGCTTTCCCTAGCATCTCGGCAACTGCCTTCGTGAGGAGCTCGCGCCATACGCGCCGATCAACCGCTTTCGATTCCCATGATCTGCAATCAAGATTCGAACTTGTGAGGCTCACTTTGATCATGTCCTGGTAACGTAACTTTGGTTTCCCCACGTGCCGCTTCCCAATACTCAGCTGACCGTATAAAAGTTGTTTCGGTATCCGAGTCGAATCCATGCGCCACACATGACCGAGCCATCTCAGGTGTCTCAGTAAAAGTATGCAGTCCACTGCATACATCCCACTTCGGCGCAACACTTCCGTGTCTGCAACTCTGGCGCCCCAACCGATCCGCAAAATTCGTCGCAGACACTGCTGATGGAACCGCTCGAGATATCGCACATCCCGACGGTACATCGTCCACGTTTCACTGCCGTATAGAAGAACGGACAGTACCATGGATTTGTACACCATCAGCTTCTTGCCAATGCTAAGCTGATGGTTGTTCCACACTCCGTACTCAAGCTTCCCGAATGCCGCCGCTGCCTTCGACACGCGAATACGCAACTCAACGTGTAGCTGCTGATCAGTCGAAATCACACTCCCAAGGTAGCTGAAACGGGAGGTGGTTTCCAATACTTCAGCACCAATGCTGATTCGCGGCAATATTGAAGATTGCACCTCTGGTGAAGGCTGGAAGAGACAGACAGTTTTGCTAGTGTTGATGGTGAGCCCGAATTTGGCCGCTGTCGAAGCCAGAGCACTAGTCACGTGCTGCAACTCATCCGCGCTGTGTGAAAACAACGCACAGTCGTCAGCAAACAGCAACATACGGATAGTTGTCTCACAGATTAGAGTTCTCGCACCGAAACGACGGATGTTCAGCAACCCACCATCAATACGGTGCTCCACACGAACACCGTAAGCACAAGCCGCATCAAAAGCACAAGATAACATTGCATGAAGATATATATTAAACAGGGCAGGAGCTAAGACACAGCCTCACTTCATACCAGAGACAACTGCAAAGTCATCCGATGTCTCTCCACTCAGCTGCACCCTCGCTCGCATACCACTGTGCAGACATTCAATTAAACTTACAAACTCAAGCGGGCAACCAAACTTACCCAACACCCGCCACAATGCCTCGCGGTTCACCGTATCAAATGCCTTGGTGAAATCAACAAAAAGCGAGTACAATGGTTGGTGTCGTTCTCTGCACTTCTCCTGCAACTGACGAACCGCAAACGCCATATCTATAATGCTGCGACCCGAACGGAATCCACACTGCTCTTCCGCCACGTTAGGTTCCACAACCTGACTGACGAGGCGGTTGAGCAGGATTCAGGCAATCAACTTGCCCACACAACTCAGCAAGTTGATGCCACGATAATTCGTGCAACATTGCTTGCTACCTTTGCCCTTGTACAATGGTAGCACAAGGGCATCCTTCAGCTCAGGAGGCACCTCCTCCTCAATCCATACACGTTGCACCAAGTGGTGCAGCGCAGCCAACAACGCTGGTCCGCCGTGTTTCAATACTTCAGGTGGGATCCCGTCACCTCCGGCACATTTGCCGTTTCGCGGCTGAGCAAGTGCTCTCTGCGTCTCATCCAGTGTCGGCGTATTCACCAGATTCGCCTTCACATCGTGCTGCTTCATGCCGTTCATTGTAGGCCAGTCGATCTCTTAACTGTTGTTCAAGAGACAGTCAAAGTGTTTTCGCCAGATCTGCATTATGTCTGCAGTCTGGGTGCAGGTAGCGCCTGAACTACCATGGATCAGGGTCCTCAGAGGCTCCAATCTCAGTTCATACACCGCCTTCAAGGAGTCAAAGAATTCCTTGTGTTGGCGGCGTTCGGCTTAACATTCCATCTGCTTCGCCTTCTCCGTCCACCATGCAATTTTAATGAGACGGAGCTTTCGGGTCAGTCGCCGTCGAAGTTAGCGAAACTGACTCCTCTTCCCCAAGTCACTGGGGTCTGCCACATGTGCAGCAAATGCTGCATTCTTCTCTGACACCAATGCGCCGATCGTCGCATTGTTGTCATCAAACCAATCAGGCCGCTTACAGTTTGCGCGCCCGATGGTTTCCTCGGCATCAGCTGTCACCTGGTCGCGAATGTGGTGCCACAGGTCGCCCACTATGGCTATGAATTCCACATCACACAGGCGTGCAGCCATCGCCTTCCTCAGCGTAGTACGTTTCGCCACAGTACCGAGGGAGATAATGTTAAAGTTACGCCGATCACGGCGGGAGTGCAATACATTGATTTACGAAAATATATGTACAGTTTTTTCCAGCACCAACTTGTGATCAGTGTCACACTCAGCTCCACGCAGTACACGTGTCATGCGCACTTCACGCATATCACGCTGACGTACGATGACATAGTCGAGCAGGTGAGCGTGACCACTCCGTGGGTGCGTCCAGGTTGCTATATCACTGGCACTCAGTGCAAACCGAGTGTTCATGATCGTCAGGCCGTGAGTGGCACACAGTGAGAGCAGCGTATCACCTTTCGCATTCGCTTAACCAATGCCATGCGAACCGATAACATCTGTCCACACCGATGCATCACACCCAACGCGCGTTGAAATCACCCAGCAGAAAAAGTCGGTCGCTCCTCGGCACAGACCGTATCTTGGAGGAGAGCCCAGTGTAGAATTGATCAAGTGTGTCAAAAGGATAACACAGTCTGACCGTACGTGCTTATAAAAGTGTCAAACTTACCTCTTCCGAGTCGTAGGCGAACGGTCATCAGTCGCACGCTGATGCCTGTTGGTTCACCCACCAGCTGGCCATTCAGGCGATCGGATATTGCAAATCCGACCCCATGTTCACGTGGTGCTGAGGCGGCGTTGCCCACCCAGTAGAATGTGTAGCCAGCACCTGCTTCATGCAATTTACCTTGCTCAGCGAGCCGGGTTTCACTGAGCGTCGCAATATCGATGTTGTAGCGTGTCAGCTGCATCGCGACGAGTGCAGTGCGTCGCTCCGGGCGCTCGCTGGAATTCCGGTCCAGTAGTGTGCGCACGTTCCAGCATCCGATGCTGAGTGCTTTACGCACAGGCATACGATTGCATTGGTGGGCAAGCGCACGCGAGGTGGTCGTTGTGCTTCAGAGGTTTGCTTGAGGGACTCCGTCCGGAGCCTTTGGCTCAATAGCCTTACCCACAAGGCAGTAGGTGCTTTGGAGGTTTGCTTGAGATACTCCGCCCCCAGCCCTTGACTCAATAGCCTGCCCCACAAGGCAGTGGGGAACAGATCCAGTTCGGGAATGTGCTTGTAGACATCTTGGAATCTGCTTGAGGTCCGTCACATGCAGCCTTTGAGCTACTGGAACGATTCATGTATGTTTTGTGTTGTTAGTAGGATACGCGCCTGCTAGCACGGCCAGGCGCAGGTGGGTTTTGACGGGTTTGCACCAATTTGACCAGGGGTTGCCTGGATTGCGGCGGGAAGTAGGAAACCATTGAACACCTGGCGGTGCCCTCCCATCATCAGGGACAATGCGTGGCACTCGTGCTCTACACCAATCCAACTGTGAGCTTTTAACCCGTAGACCAGTTGTCTCCCAGAGCTAGGTTTTACGGGAAGAGGGCTATCGACCATTTCTTAAGCTCCGAAAAGGATGGACTAGGTTACTGGCAGGGCGCTCAAAGGAGGACGACTCGGGTCCTCAGCCAAAACCTTTGATTAAATATACACCCGAAAGTCAGCGGGTCTAGCACATGGTCAGTTCACTGACTCATGCTGATTGATGTCCTGGATCTTAGCAGGGAGAAGGGCGTAACCTAACTCCCACGCAGCGGTCGCCACTAGGAGGCGTCCAGGAGATGAGCAAATGGCACAACAGTAGCAGCAGTGGCTTGATCATCCGTCAGAATCTAGCCATTACCAACCTCAGCGCGCCATAAGCTCTCCCGCCTACACACACTACTACACATTCACTGTTGCGAAAAACACGTCGCGTTTTATATATTATATATATATATATATATATATATATATATAACGCTTATTTCGAAAGCGAATGACAGTACGGGCGTGCGTGAGAAGTTTGCACTTATCATTGGGGCTCCCAAGATGTAGATAGGGTGCTGAAATAGCACCTTGTTGAATGCACTGCGTGCCTGAGTTATCGCTGGTCCTCTCCGCCCACTTCCCATACACCTGTTAGGCAGAGCGCCAATGGCGTCCACCAGCGCATTTGACTGTTAGGTTGGTAAGGTCGCCTGGTCCACGAGTGTCAAATACAGAGCTACCGTAAGGCTGTCTACCAGCGGTATACTCCACTCACTGAGCGTCCTACCAGTATCAGACCTCACCCTTCCAGAGAATTCGGACCTTAATGTTATGCAGTGCTTTGCACTCACAACGCCCTCTCGAACCGATTCGATTGGCGAAATCGCTGAGCCACACTCACTCACTCGCCTTCGTGATCTGTACAGACTAGTTCATGAATTGCAACTTCAACTGGAGAATGTTCGGTTCACTCAGGTTGGTTTGTTAACTATCTCACTGCTTTTTCTTGAGAATTTTCTTACTCTTACGGTGACGTCCGCATTGGCATGGTGTGCACGCTGAATGAAGTTAAATTCGTTACCGTGGACTCATGACACTCACTTAAACCGCAATCGTTCCACAATGTTCCTTTTAACCAACGGTTGGTATTTTCTGTCATTCGAAGTTTTAGGGTTTGCCTTCACTTTCAACCTTTTGTATTTCAACCACAACTGTCTACTGCCTTCTTAATTGCCGGGCCTCATATTCTATGCAATCGATCCCTAACAATCCAATATCGGACTCGAAACTCGTGATATCGTTACACAAACATGCGACAACATCCTTGACATTCAAAGCTTTTAGGTTGTCTCTGACGGATCACTCGGACATACCTATTACTCGTGTTTGTTCACCTCCCCAATGCAACAAATAAATAAATATTTTTTTCTTTTTCTCTGTTCGTGGCACCCCTGCAAAGACATGATCATGATAGAATAAACAATTATGGTCACAAGTTAACCATTAACGTACCGGATTAATGTGTGAACCTTTCTCATATAAATATCTCCCTGTACTCTATTCCATTAACTTGCACACATCGCCTAAGCCAATTGTATTCAATTTCCATAACATTTTTGTGTTCGTGGCATTCCGTGAACTATACTTCCTGACCTCGTGCACTTTGCTAGGATCTGTTTGTAAACAACTTATTACATATGCTATTTACTTAAGGTTTATATCACCGTTTCCATATGCATTAATCGAGTTTTTCTCTTTTTCTTTTTCTTTCTCTCTCAAGTGTTTGGCTGTTGTTTGATATCCCTGGTATGGTTTCGCTTGATGTGTATGTTGACAAGGTGCGTACCTGTCTATTACCCACTGCATCGTTCATACTGGCTCCAGGAGACAGTTGTTCGTTGCTGGAGGGGACGGGGTGCACGGTTCTTGTGGCCGTGCTAGGCTCAAAGAGCGGTTCCATGCACTCAGTGTGGAGCGGACTACGGTCCAGCCACCGCCTTGTGTGCGATTGATTCCCCAAATACAGCGTGCTTGTGTTTGCCTGTGAAGGAGTGTGGGCCGGCTCCGTTGATGAAACGTGGCTCTCATCCGCATGCCTCCCGGTCTTATTCCTTCGGGTTTACACTGGATATGGGGTGTGTGGTTGGAGCTGTGGGTGGTGCAGCGCAAGCCATCCATGGTCCCTCTGTAGGCGCAGGCGTCCTGTGGCTTGCCACAGTGACAGGCAAATCCGAAACCGGATGCCGCCAACCATGTATGTGTGAACCGGGGAGTAGGATCTGAAAGTGAACAATTGGAGTTCACAAGCGAACTTTTGACGTTTAAAAGGGTGAAAACATTTGATTCTCATGAACTTTCCCCCTGTATGTGTTTTTGGCACCTTTAGGGAGGACACGCGTGGGAGCCTACTAGGGTCCGAGCGCACTAGTGCTCCCGCAGTCACTGCCCCTTGCTTCATCCTGACGAAGCATTGTATTCCAGCAACCTTATGCTGTACTTCTGGGGGGCATTGGGACCCTGTTTGACAAATAAAAGGCGTATGAACTGAGCAATCAGTCACCGGCTCCCAATGAGCGCGATTCCCTGAATCCGCTCCGCTGCCTTGCGGGCAGGCTATTCAGCCAAAGCCTCGGGGTGCTGTCCCCTAAGTCAACACCCTACTTCGGCTTGGGCAACCGGGTAGTATCTCGCCCTCTGAGAAAATCATGGACATTGTTATGTTGTGTTTTATTTTACTGTTTCTGTACCTTCGTTTGAATCCCATGGTTTCTGATGGCAGCAGGTCTCACCACTTGGTCCGCAAAAGGCTGGCTGGTGACGGACGATCCTCACGTAGGTCGAAAGACCACTCACTGTTTCCGTTTTAGGAGGGGGGCTGTGTAGTAACCAGGAAATTCCACCGATTGATGTGTAAATCAATCCTAAATACTATACAATCGTAATATTCGCATGTATTATGGAAGTAACTGGTTTGCATGTTTGTATGGTGCACGTATTTGTATGAGACACACCGACAACGTCCGGACTTTGTCCACAGACTTCGAAAAGAACTCCGGTTCACCGATCGCACTCAGTACCCTATCACATACTCCCTAGCTAGCCATCTTCCGGTGCCTTATTTTTAGTCTTAAGATTTAGCAACCTTCTAATAAACATTTTTCAGCCTATTTTCGTGTGTTCTGCCGCACGCCTTTGGGTGGCCATTCAAATGTGAGTATCAGATATAACGTAAGACTAACGCGCTATACACCGTACCTGTATGCATTATTCAATTTATTTTATTTCATTACTTCGTTTCAAGTGATCGGCTGTTGCTTGATATTCCCGGTGTGCCTGCGCTTGATGTGCATGTTGACAGGGTGCCTACTTGTCTATTGCCCACTATCTCGTCCATACTGACTCCAGGAGACAGTTGGTCGTTGCTGGAGGGGACGGGGTGCACGGTCCTTGTGGCTGTGCTAGGCTCGAAGAGTGGTTCCATGTACTCAGTATGGAGCGGACTACGGTCCAGCCACCGCCTTGTGTTCGGTTGTTTTCTCAAATACAGTGTGCTTATGTTTGCCTGTGAAGGAGTGTGGGCCGGCTCCGTTGATGAAACGTGGCTCCCATCCGCATGCCTCCCGGTCTTATTCCTTCGGGTTTACACTGGATATGGGGTGTGTGGTTGGAGCTGTGGGTGGTGCAGCGCAAGCCATCCATGGTCCCTCTGTAGGCGCAGGCGTCCTGTGGCTTGCCACAGTGGCTGTCCCCGTGGAGGCCAGTGACAGGCAAATCCGAAACCGGATGCCGCCAACCATATATATGGCCTCTTCGTTTCCAATGCTAAGGACTTAACGTCTAATGTAAGGAATTAATGACCTCGGAGACTGGCCACTGTCATCTTGCAGTGGTAGGAAGTAACCAGCGCGGCAGTGGAAGGTAGGTCCTGCTATATTCCACTTTGCTTGCAAATTAAGTAGCCCAGCCAACCTTCCCCATGTCTCCGTGGCTTAAGCTTCTGGCCAGTTGGCGTCAGTCTATATCGGTCATGGGTTCTATCCCCACTAGGAGGCTGAGGGAATGTGCACCACTGACGGGCCTCCATAACGCGAAACGCGTCGTGTGCTTTTCCTTAGTGTGCTTGAGACATGTACCTTGTTAGCTGATGGGACGAATACATTAGCATTAGATGATTACCTAATCAGCATCAGCGCAGCGTCTGCTCCTATTCTATTTACTTACCCAGGCCTATAAGGCGGCTGATGTGGTACGTGTGCTACAACATCGCTGCAGTTGGTCTGTACGTGTGCCTGCATGCTGAGTTCATTGCATTTCGGGTGTTGGCTGTTGCTTGATGTGAATGTTGACAAGGTGCGTACCTGTCTAACACCCTTCACCCCTACTATGTTCTCCAGGAGAGTAAAACGTTGCTGGGGGGACGGGGTGCACCGTATTCGTGAATATGCTAGACTAAAAGGTGGTTCCATTGGTCCAGGATGGAATGGCCTGCGGTCCAGTCACCGCTTTGCGTACGTCCGATACACGGGATTCCTCCATCTAACTGCATGGAATGCTGCTACAGTGCAAGTTATAAGAGTGTAGACCTGCTTCTTTGGTGAAGTGTGACTTCCATCCACATACTTCTTGTCTTGTTTCTTCGGATTTACACTGCATATGTGTTGTTGAAGCTGTAGCTGGTACAGTGTAAGTCATCTATGATCCCTCTGTAGGCGCAGGCGTCTGGTGGCTGTTTCCTTGGAGACCGCAGTGACAGTCAAATCCGGAATTGGATGTCGTCAACCATATTTCGCCAGACCATCGGATGGCCCCGGAAGCATCAAATACCATGTATATGAGGGGAAAATACGCTTATCGTAAAAATACAGAACACAATCCAAACTTACCCAACACAGTCCGACGATAATCATCGACCTCTAACTCCACAAGGAACAAATAAGATGCATACTAATGACGATTCCTGAGAATTTGGGGCGGCCATGCATTGCTTTTCCGGATGTGCTTTCGTTGCATGATTATGACTAATTCGAATGCTTTTCGTTACAGGAAATCCTCGAAAAATCGTGCGTTTCCAATATGCCATAGGCCGTAAATTCTGCGATTTGCTATAAACCATTCGGATGAAATGCATGTCTCCATCAGTCAGCGTGCATCATGTGCGTTCAAGGTTAACGTCCTTAACTCAACTATCGTTATGTTATGAAGCACAGCCCATCTCTCTGTAGGGCTAAAGCCCTTTGCTGTGGGCCTATAGGCACACAGTGGTAATGTTATTCCTGTAACGCAAGCTTTACTGTGTTGTTAACGAAACAGAACGCATGTACGCAAAAAAGGAAGCACACAGTACAGTGATAACCAGAAGAGTATTTAAGTATCGCGCTGCATTAAATACTAGTTTATTTCAAAAGCACTGCTAATGTCATTCTGATTTCGACTTTTTTCAACCGCTGCTAGCGATTATTCGAGTGTGCGAGTTGGGCAAGTAATTTCTAGTTTCTTCAGGAAAAGCAGTGCTATTCGGTTTCCCAAGTCTCACTTAATGGTCAAATAACTGTATCCTACTTGCACGTAGCTAAGCGAAGCTACGAAATCGCGCCTAGGGTGTATCATTGGCCGATTTCTCAATTCACATTCGTTCGGTTTGGCGAGTTACCAATCGGGCTTAATAAATCCCATGATGTCAGCATTTATTCTTTGGATTGCTGTTCTACACCAGGTTGAAGCGAGGCACTGACTTAATTAGATATCCCGTGCGCCACGTCGCTGTGTTTTGAAATGATTTTTGTTTCAAATGGTGAATAATCCCCATTTCATTCATGAAAAGGCGGTATTGCAAACAAGCGCGTTTCCGCTGATTCATCATCAGGCCAAATGCGTTACATGTAATTAGTTAAGATAGGATGGCTTGAGTCACCGGAAATTGGAGGTGTCAAAATGCCCAAAGTGTGTGAGATTCGTTCGGGCGACAGCTGTTTGTGCACACACAACGGGGAATGTTTGGACTAATCACAATCGCCTCCGTCATTTCAAGGATTCGGCATCTGATAAACTCGGAATGGACACCCCTCACGCGTTAGATCAGACGAAAGGCTTTAGAGATAACGATAGGATGATGCATTTGGACTAGGTGCACAACTATCATCGGCTTAGCCACGCTGTGTGATGTTCGCGGACACGTTCAGACAAACCTCTCGATTGATGCGACTTATGTTTCCTGTCTCACAGGAATAGGTAAATTGATACACACAGAAGGAGGTGATGTCCACCGACAGTTTCTCCTTCAGCCGGTGCTGTAGCGTTGGCTTGGCAGTGAAGATAATGCCTAACTGTGTGGCCCCATACGTGCTTATGTCGGCCGCTCGTAATAGTTTGCTAAGGTTTTCGGAATTGTTGTCTCACCTGAATGGCAGCGATAAGTAGGCGGGCTTCTTTTCTGCTGTGAGCGTTTTGACGACTACACAGTCAGTTCGCATTTTCCTATCGATGAAGGCTTGCGGATAGCCGTTATTAAGGGACAGGTTTCTTATTACGGCGCACTCTGCTTCTATTGTGCTGTCGGAGCATATTTTCATCGCTCTCCCTACGAGACACTGCGCTAGATTTTTGTCGAATTAGCACGAAACTATCCAGATGCGTATATTGACTCATCCACATCGGTTTCCTTTGGATTCTATGCTGCACTGAACCGTGACATTTGAATATCCAGGAAAGTCAGACAGGTTGCATGCAAAACTAACTATTCTGGTGAGTCCGATTGAATTTCTGTAATAATTCAACTTGGTCTACGCAGTCGTCGGCTATGCACATCACGTCATCGGCATGGCGTTTATAGAATGGCAGCTACCCCATCATTTCACCTAGCATACCCTTCTCTAGTATGACCATAAACACGTCGGCGTATAAGGGACCCAGTGGTGACCCCATAACTAGCCCGTCTTGTCGGTATAACTTCCGGCACTACGAAATTGGATGTTGTAGCTACACTGATGATGCAGTTCTTCCACTGTTAAGCCGATTTGCTTACCTGTGCGATCGATGTATTCAGTTAGCTAATAGATAATCTCTCTAACCTGCATATTGATAAACAATGACGTCACATGGAGCAAAAATAGTTGCTTGTCAACATTTTGAGTTCTAATGCTCTCGACGAACTCGAACGTGTCAGGTAGACAATGGGTCGCTAGCTCCCTTCTTTTTGGTTTAGGTCGGCATTGACTTTACCATGGCCAGCTGTCATCCGGGTAACAACATTCACTTTGGGCATTTCGATACCTTTATTTTCCAATGACTCAGTCCATCCTTTGTTAACTAGTTAAATGTGATGTATTTGGCCAGACGATTAATCACTGAAACGGCCCGTAGCCTAAAGGTAACGAGCTTGTCTGTAGGCTAACAAACATGCATCGTTGGCAAGCCTGATCTGATGTACCGACGCTTCGCCGCCTCGCTATCCTCACCACCAGTTGCGCACGATCCAGGGAAACTGCGTCATCGTCATCCACACCTTAGCAGATTTGAACCGGCGACATGCGGATTACAAAGCAGACGCCCTATGCTTATCGGACATCGGCTTAGGCGGACGCGCCTAGGCGATTGACAGCACATGCTGCGTACGTTGAAAGAATCCTTCAGATTCATTTCCTCTTTGCTGCCCGGTTTTCTCATTCCGATTGAAGACCCCCATCACAGCCAGTCTTGATACCTGTACTACCACTTAATGAGTCTTGGTCTTGTACTTAGAATATCATTTTTTCATTGTAATTTATTGTCTTTCGTACAACCCCCGCAGAATTGCCTGTCGTGTCCGACGCATTCGGGTAACTATGTCACCTGCCTCACAACCCTCAGCCGCATCGCGCTTCAGTTGCCCTTGGTTTACAATCGGGAATTCAAAAGGCTCATTACCAAAACTCTGGTGCAACATGTATTGGCGCGTGATGAGTTTCTGTCATCCAATTTCAACGACTCAGTGGACGGTGACACCGGGGTTTTGAATCCACCTCACTCCGGCGAAGCTCATTCAGAGGTTGGTGGCAACATTTCAGTGCCTGAACCGAAGGTGTCCAGCGATTGGCTACATGATGGCCACATTCCCTTGCTCACTCGAATTAAGGTACGTTTCTCACCTAGTTTCTCTACCTCTCGGTCATGCTGGCTTTTTCATGATTCGTCTGCTTGGCAATTATGCTGAACGTTTGTAAGTTATAAAATATAAATTTTATATTTTTTTCAACGTGACGCATCTCCAGGCTATTAAAAACATCTTCCGGCGCAACGACCATTAGTGATTGGAATATGTACAACAATGATATAAATCGATTTTCAGTTTTGACAGGACATAAATGTTGATTATTGTTTCAGCGTGTTGTCTGGCACTACACATGATGTATTTATCGGGGTTGATAGACCTTTTGTGAATATCAATACGGAATACTTAAAAGCTGTTTTTTATGATGGGAAGATGGGTTCAACATAAACATAACGCATTTACGTTTTTTCTAACGCATTTGGAGCGGTTGCTTTGCTCAGAGTCATTCAGGAATATCGAATGTTGGTTGTGTTATTCATAGTAGACTGGAGCAGGAAGGGTGCCTAGAAAAGGGAAATGTAAGAGTAGTAGTCTACAATCAACGTAACTAAATAAATAAACGACTTATTCCTCCACAATACGAGGCACAGTCTAATTGAGCCGTCTCGTCAATCTGTACAACGAGATCGTATACAATAGTTGCTTGTGCTTGTTTTGTATAACGAATCCCAAACGGGTTTCCGAAATGCTTGGTCGTCTCAAGATATTAGAATGATTAAGAAAATGGGAACAATAACAATGCAGATTTAACCAAACGTTCACTTCAAGTAATACGACCAACCATAGAACATCGACGATGAAGACGGCGCATGAAGAGGTGTGTCCAGTTGGCTTCCTCCACTTATTGGTGACCACCGTGGGGTTTACATAGCCGTGTAAAATATAGAAGGTGAAGGCCCCTGAGTTTAGAGGTTAACACACTGCACTGTTCGTTTTCTGTTGTAGACAGCTTTCTTAGTCATATGAACCCTGAGCTTGTACGTATGTTTGTCTATTTGTTATGTGATACCTCAATTGCTTGTTCACGTTTTGTACTTTAAAATATTTGCTGATCCTTAGGCCAGATTCGTGCTCTGAATTGCCAACACGTATTTCGGGTGGTAATATTTTTCATTTTTTGGTATATCAGTTAAGGAAGAAGATAGCGGACCTGGTGCTATCCGACCTGCATTCCACTGCGGAAGTTTCCTGATTTCTTGTTTTGCATACTAATGAATGTATTATTACCATGCTAAGGTTGGAAACATATTTTCTTATACAGTACGTTGAAGAATAGGATTAAGTTATGCTTCATTCGTTTCAGCTAGAGGGGATCAAGTTTGGATTTCTGATGTTGTTCCTAATATCCTATTTTCGATGTGGTACGTAAAAGCGTTTTGTGATTGTCATCCATTTTCCAATGCGATGCAGTCGCATTTGTTTATGTACATGGACATCAGTGAGCAGTATTCCAGTAGGGGTCGCACAAGTGATGCATTAGCGCAGAGTATAGATTCTTTTCATTTAAATATTCCGGATAAATTCCAATGCTCTGTCTGGCCTTTGCAGTGACGTAAGCTACTTGTTCGGAGAAGTTGAGGAGAGCATGTATGTCTCCGTCCTAGGTCCCCATCGGTGTGGGTATATATTATTGGGTTGATCACGAATGGTCAGATCGCTAGATGTTATGTCGTATTCGCTAGACATTGTTTAACTCTTATCTGAGTTGAAAAAGCCCATTGACTGATCAAAAGTCTTAATAAGTGAGCGTATGTTTTCGGTAATTCGTCATCAAGCTTATACATAACAATCGAAGTTTGTTCATGGACCCAAGGGGGTCGCCATTCAGTCGATTGATGCTATCATCCAGCGGCAAGCTACGTCGGTCAGGTGACCGCTGTGGACTCAGCGTGCTCGCATGGTACAACCACAGTTCGTCCACGCCAAGGACCGCTTTCTTGTGTCTAAGATGTACCACACATTTATTGGCGCTTTCGATAACGTTATTGTGTAATCTGTTGTAGAAAATGTTAATTTGTGCAGTTCTATACCTGTAGGAATAGTAATTATTAATTCGAGCAGGTGCGCGGAATCAAGCATGGATATTAGAAAGTAATTGATTTCAGACACTGCAGACTATGTTTGATGGGCTACAAAAGACATGGATGGATGGAAGGAGACAGGAGGAAACGTTAACGGAACAACTTACAGAGCTGATGAGTGTCGAACCGGATGTAAGGAGATTTAAACAAAGAAGAATAAACTATACTATGATCAGCAACGAAATTTTACATAGAAGATAGTAGTTATCTTTTGGGTGCTCCAGAGCTCCCCCTAGAAAGCTGAACAAAGTGGCCTTCGAAGTGGAAAAATGACTGAGGGAGCGACGTTCATTAGATAAAATCGTGCCGATTAAAAATGAGCGAGCGTTCGTGTCAAATGCAAGTTGGTCGGAAATCGTGGTCCGCTGTGCCGTTTATAATGTAATATTTATTGATTGAAGGACAGGGTGCAGTTCGGCGCGCCGTTGGAGTCGGCGTGTCGGATTTCAGATAATATGGCTACTCCAGAAAAATGGCCCACAAGACCTTAGACTCCACGGTTGTCAAGCGGTGCGCTTGGAATTGGTCTTCACTCCGCCCCGCGCCATAACGACCCTCGTTCCAGGAAGAAACTACTGTTGTCCCACGAAGAAATGAGTGTCGTCCAGCGAAGAAGCGACTCTCGTACGTGTCCGAATCCTCGTTGACTACGGTGATCCTCGCAAACCTTGCTCGTGAGGGTTAGCCTATCGAATGGGTGGGTCGAGCCATGTAGGGACGAGAAAACAGAAATACACGCGCGGGACACGCCAAAAAGCACGAACAAATGGTGTGCGTGTAAAATTGCTTACATTTTTGGTTTTTCTGTTGTCTGAGGTTGTTCAGGAGTTTTTGCTTTTTCCTTTCTCAAACGTAAATCAACCAGAAACCGGGCAACTTTATACAGTATCTAAAAACCTAAACGTATTTACACTGTGCATAATCGGAAAAACGAAGGGGATAAGGACTTCCTGACCATGACGATTGGCTGTGGGAGGCGATAGACTAGAAATGATTTGGAACATTGATAGCTCGGGAGGAGAACTCCATAACAACTGAGCGACAGACTAGGTTCGGGAGCTGTCGGGACGGTCGCTGTTGATAGACCGGGATCGTAGTCTGCTTCGATGACAATAGGATGCTGAAACTTTGTACGGCGAGTTGTGACGTCGCACGGAGCACTGCTAGACGAAGTATGCAAGGTGGTTTCTTCCATAAAATCGGGCTTCAAACGTTTGTTAGTGACGATTTCGCGTCTGCCATCGCGATCGATAATGTACGTCTTATTAGTACGGCGAAACACTTTGAAAGTCCTATGTACGGCAAATGAAGAGTCTACCTAATACCGTCTGCACGGAGAAGGACGTGTGAACACGTAGACACATTCTCGGGCACATGCACTGGCTTCTTCTGCGATCGAAGAGCGGGCAGACGTAGCTCAAGCTTCTGGTGAGCCAATCAGTCAGCGTAACTTCTGTAGTCAAAGAAGGGAGTATACGTGGCTTGTGCCACCGGTTGTCCAGGCAAACGCAGCGAACATCCGTAGACTAAATGCTCTGGCGTTGCGTCGAAGTCGGTTTTAACCGTGTTTCTTAAGCCTAGGAACACGAAAGGAAGTGTTTCAGACCATGAAACATTTACGTGCGCACCTAGCACTGCATTCAACTGTCGGTGAAAACGCTCCACCATGCCGTTAGCTACCGGATGATACGCCGTCGTCTAGACATGGCGGCAACCCAGATCCTTAAGAAACGTGGCAAAAGCTGGTGAGAAATGTGACCCTTGCTCGGTAGTCACAATGGCGGAACAGCCGTACTGAACTACACAGCGCTCCAGAAAAGCTTTCGCTACGATTTCCGAATAGCAGTTAGGTTTGGGAATAGTTTCCGGCCACCTAGTGAATCGATCGACATAAGTCGGTTGATATACAGAGCCCTTCGAAGGCGGCAGAGGACCTACGTGGTCGACGTGCACGTGAGGAAAACTTGCTACTGGAGTTGGCAAGGTGACTAATGGGTTTTCCGTGTGCTTCGCACCTTCACACGTTGACGCGGAGGGGAAGCAGCTGCAAAAGTACAAACGTCACGATTGGCATTGCCGCAGACGAATCGTGCAGTTACGAGTTTAATCGACGCACGTAAGTCTGGGTGAGGTGAGCAGTGTAACGTGTCGAACACGGTCTGTCGGAACTCGCATAGGACGACTGGGCACAGCGTGACCAAAGATAAGACGTAATGTATCGTTCGTCTGATGATATCAACGGAGCGGCTCGTATGTCCAGTGAGGGAGACCTGCGTAGTATATCAACCTCAGGATCATTGAACGGCGCTGCGTCTACGGCTGCCAAGTAGATTGCGGTACGGGCGTCAGCAGAGATCGATTGAATTCGGGAAAGTGCATCGGCGACGGCGTTGTGGACACCTGAGAGATGTCGTATATCGATCGTAAAGGCAGTGATATAGTCTATGTGGTACGACTCTAGTAGAGTATCGGTCGGTTGTCGAGCCGAGCACGTAGGTCAGGGGTTGTGATCGGTGAAGACGGTGAAAATACAGCTTTCTAAAACATGTCGGAAATGAGGTATGCCTAAGTAGGTGGCGAATAATTCTCTACCGAACGTGCTGTAACAAGATTCGGCAGGTTATAAACGTTTGAAGAAGAACGCTATCGCTTGCCAGTTGTCACCTACTCATTGCTGCAACACAGTGCCGAGTGCAACATCCGAAGCGTCAGTACTGAGGTACAGTGGTACCGGAGGTTGTGATGCGCGTTAGAAGCTATGTTGACGATAGCCACTTGCAGCTACTTAAAAACAGCGCGCGCTGCGGCAAGACATTCGAATTTCTCGAGTTTGCCTGGGAGAACGTTCGTGCGGCGTTGCATCAGCGGCGCGCAGTTTTATTATGAACAGTCGGTAAAAATTCACGCACCCACCAAAACGGCGGGACTCAATGTGTATCGACAATAGCTACAAAGAATGGAAAGCAGGTAAGCAAGAACAGACAGTAGCATAACGGAGTGACTCATGGGGAAAGCACGTGAACGGGATGTACAAGCAGTAAACCAAATGTATAACCCGAAGATCCAAACCAGAGGGAAATCCAATGTCCAAGAATAATGAAAGCATGAATGTTTCATGTTCACTACAATACCCACTGCCGTCCAATCACTCGCAGTAGCGGAATGATCATGAATCACTCTGGTGGCACCAAGAAGAGGTAGTTCAGCAAGCCAGTCCTGTTTATCAGAGGGCCATCGGTGCACCTAACGAGAGGATCACGTATCAGTCAACTACCGTCAGTACTTTTGTCCAATTCCGATCATAAATACCACTCCGGATCGAATCATTTAGATTCTTTACTTAGTTCAGTTGCTTACTGTGGTAGTCTCATACAACTATGCACAAATTCCATTGGTGTCTGCAGGCTTGTCAGGTCAACGCGTTCATCGAATCACATTGCTATTACTTTGATTTCAGGTGGCCGGCTTGCACCTCCTTCCCTTTGCTCCGCGTCCTAAATTTGATCATTAAATATCAAACGGACAAACATCCCGTGTATGTGCGTATCTCTAACTATCTGCTACCCCTCGTGCACAATTCAACACATCAACTTGGCTTTTAAATCATCCTGCAACGCACACCCCGCTATTGGGCTGAACGGTCGCATTTTCAATTAGTTTGAACTTCATGGTGGCTTATGTCTGAGCTGAATAACACGGCAATTCCGTCGCGTTCTTATGCCTAACATCTGTGGTGTTACCTCGCTTTATCATCAAACCTCTGGGTCGAGATCTTGACCGTAGCGTGTGCGTGCATAGACGACGTTCTTCTAGGGGATCGAACAACAATATTTAGCCGCATCTATTATCCGCAGGATTAAAGCATTTAGTTGCGGCTTCCTCCCGTTGTAGAGCTCCCACAGCTCAGCTGAAGTTGAGCGCAGCTCGAACTCTTGATATATCCTTGGAACCCATCGAGCAGTCATGATTTCCGAGAGATATGTTGACACGCGGTTGGTGTATTTAATTTGCAGCTTTTCGTTTTTGACACTGAAGCTTCATCAGGCCAGAAGTGGTCATAACAGCACCGTGGCTGTTCAGCGATATAAACTACGCATGTAAAATAGCGCACCACCGAAACCGTCGTTGTCTTTCAACGCAAACTGCGCAAATTCCACCCATGCTCCCACCGGTGACGCTGTTGTATCAACCATCTCAAACCATAGTGAACCAATCGAGCTATCCTTAGGACACTGCTGCAGCCAATGTCCTGCGCCACACTGATCACAAATGCGTTTTCCTAAAGGCAATACCCCTAGGTGCCTTGTCAACATTCGTCTTCTTTTGTAGGTTATGTATTGCTCAGCTATCATTGAGCTTTAAATACGAAGATGTAAAATGCATGATTTGCCTTTCATTGAGTCAATAATTGAAGCCTTGCTTTCGGTCACTCTTTTCTGTCGGTCTCTGTGCAGTCGTGCGACGTTAAGCGTTTTGAGTCCAGTCTCAGCTCACATGTACACACGTTTGGCGGCCAACGGCGTACCGATTCGAATTCAGTTGCTACTCTGCGCACGGGATACTATCGGTGAGAAGCGCTTCGTCCGTTCCGGCTAGGAGTTGAGGCAAGTCCATCTGATCAATAAACTGAGTTTGTATCCATGACAATGATACTCGCCAGTCCTCAACGTGACTCTCGAGTAATCCGGAAGGATTCTGTAAACGACGATCTCCTCACTGCCCCTCCTAAAATTTGGGCACGATCATTTCGTACTCACCTTATGTAATGCAGTTCAGTCAAACATCTGTGATCCAGGAACCAAAGTACAATGGATACAATTGCTAGGATTCGCGTTGCCAGAATAACGATAAGGAAAAACGGTAAGAAAATGAGTTTGAACGCAAATAGCCATAGTTTTGGAGAGCAGCAATGCTTCTTCCTCGGTTATTGGTCTAAGCGCAGTGCGGCACATGTAATGCACAAATACAAGAATTCTAACGCCCACATCGGCTACGATTCTGCGGCCGTCTGGTCACCACACGAACAAGTACGAAGACGGTTGCGGCATGCGATGCTTGTTTAAAAATGGCACTATGACAGCAGCGTCCCGGCATTACCTGAATTGACATTAGGAGAGCAAGTGTGAGTTCAACGGATACCGGTGTCCACATGCAAAAGAAGAAAGACGTGGTGATCACGAAGGTCGGGTGAAAGTTGTACGAAGTCAACGCTGGAGGAGAGAATGTCACATGTGAGGGAACCTGCCTGATTGAGATGAGACTGAGATCAACTACATATAAAATCAGAAGAACCCGAGTCCAGTGAAGCTGAGAATAACTAGGTCAAGATGAACTAGACATTAGGTATTTTGCGGTAGGAGCACCGAAGATAGTAAGGCGCGACAAAACGTAATCGGTGTGCAGCGAGGCGTGCAGTGCAGTGGCGTAGCAACCGCTATTGCCGCCTCTCACTCCCGCTGGCAGCTGGAAAAATGTGTGCACCTACGAAATCTCGAAAACCGCGTAAAATATTTATTCTCACTGAACAGCGATCCAAGATTTAAGTGCACAGCGTTGCGCTAGGTACTAGACTTTTGTCTTATTTTAACACTTGTATACAAACTTCGCAAGCAAAATTCATCTTTTCTTTTTGATAAAGGTATCCAGAACATTAACAAAGTTCAGTTTACCGGCAAGTCATCTATGGAGAGAATATCCAAGTCCATGAGCCTTGTCTGACTCACTGATGATTGAAGCAAGTTCTTTGTAACATTATGTTATGGGAAGAGCGTTCATAGCTAGAAAAGGTACTAACTCGATCCAGGGTAGATGTGCAGCTAGATCACAATATTCGGACAAGATTTATTAAGCTGGCATTACCTATCGCAATGAGGTTGGACCTTACCGTGGTGCGCTGGTTTGTGTGCCTCAGAGATCAACTGAGCTATGCTAGGTGGTGCTTTTGCACCTTCAGAGACACTCATACCAGATTGGTCAATGGTTAAAGGCCAGACAAACTCAGTCTCCTGGTCCTCTCAGTTGGGGGTTGGAATGAGGGTGGCTCATTATTCCTTAAAGCGAACTCCTTGTAGCCCAACGCCAAACCCGCTGCCTTGCGGTAAGGTTTTTGAACCAAAGGCTTTGGTTGAGAACCCTAATCGTTCTCCTGTGTAGGCCTGGGCAACCTGACAGTATCCTGCCCACGCAATACTAGGAATCCTTTGTCGAACAATTTATTGATGCTCTGGCCACCGCAGAGGATAATCAACGGTGCCCATCTGCTGCATCGGGCAGGGTGGATAGGGGTTTGGATGCTACTGCTCAAACGTACCCGTCTTCTTATTCCCCCTCTTACGCTTTTTCACTCTTACCGCCCCGTTCCAAGTTCACTTATATCCCCCCAGATTCCAATTACTCGATTCTTGGCCCTCCCCCAACATGCTTTGCTAGGCATTTATCTTCTAATTTCAACTCACATGCTAACGCGGAGTGTAACTCCTCTCCTGTCGATAAGCCCATGTCTAACCAAGCGGTTCATTCTAGTTCATCGGCATCCATTTGGAGCCCTCGATCCTCCTTCAAATTGGTATGCCTCAATGTACACACATTACTACAGATCGGTCAACAGGCAGCACTTGTCCAAACATTGTGTAGAGGGGCCGCTTCCAAGAATGGCTCTGGGGAGCTCTTCGGAGCTAGCTGAGAGCGGATCGCGAAAGACGGCTAGCGACGAGCCTGGGCCCGGAACTACGGAGCGGGAACATGTGGACAGCGCAATAAATCAGACAAATACGCCGCTAGCGCAGCCCACAGCACCGAGGCCGAGCCGATTGACACAGCCCAGAACAAGCAAGTCGAGAGCTCTCGAACGACTCCTGGCCGATCCAAATCGGGTGCAGAGAAGCGGAGATCGAGGCGAAAACAGGAAGGCGGATCTTCCAAGTCAGAGCTCCCGAGGCGAAAGGACTGGCTCGTCTCTAACATCCGCACCTGTGTTGCGTTGTGGGACGGAAACCTAGTCAATATTCGATGGCGCGCGCGAGACCCTCATGTGCCCATTTTCGGTGTGCAATAAACGTCTACCCCCCCTGTCTTGTCGTTCTCGCTACACTGGTGCCGTGACCAATCGCGATGGAGTTGACCCGGTTGGAGCAATTTGCGGCCGGTGACGTGGAGGCGTGGCTCGATGAGTTCGACGGAATTGCGGCTTGCGCGGGTGTGAGGGGGGATGCAAATTTGCTAATTGCTTTGGGCACACGGTTGAGTGGACGAGCCAAGGCGGTGTATTTGCTCACTCGAAAGGCCAAACCCGGTTGTTCGTTCGCTGAGATGAGGGCTGCCTTGTGTGCAGAATTTGGGAAGGATCTGGAGAGAGAACGAGCACTGCAACGATTTCACGCAGCCAGATGGGACGAACAGGAGGATTTGATGGTGTTTTTCCAGCAGCTGGACAGACATCTAACGATTGGGCTCCCCGAGTTAGAGGGCAAAGCAAGAGAGCGCCTACTGAAACAGCAGTTTATCCGAAGTCTGCCCGGTCCACTCCATGATCAGGTGAAATTGGCGTCGCTGGTGGGAGACAGCAAAGCGTTGGATCTGGTGACAGTCGCCCAGAATTTGTCGGAGCGAGTGACAGTGAGAAGCATCCAGCATGCTGAGTTGGAACAGAAAGTAAATCGCCTTTCCGAAATGGTGGAGCAGCTGTTGTCGACAGAGTCTTCAAGCACCACTTCACAACGCAATGTACGGGTAATCCGGAACGGTCGCCGCTGTTTCCGATGCAACCAGAATGGTCATGTGGCGAGATTCTGCACCAACGTCAATGTGCCCCATTGTTTCTCTCTATCCATGCCGAGTCGGTGGCGAGTACCAGTCCTCCATGTAACTATAGAAGGGGTGTCTGTCCGAGCCATAGTAGACACAGGAGCGGCAGTGTCAATTACGAAGAGGTTCAACGGGGTTCCAGTGAATCCATCTTCAATCACGATGCAGACGGTCGGCGGGCATTCTTTGAAAGTGACGGGCACGCAGCGGTTACGAATCAGGATAGGAGAAACGCTCATCAGCCATGACATGTTCATCGTGGAGGAGACGACCGAAACCATCATCGGAACCGACATCCTGAAACGGCTCGGTGTCACAATTGACCTGAAAAACGATGTGGTGATCGTGGCTAACGAGACGATCGAGATAAACAAGGGGAGAACCGACCGGGTTGGTGCCCTCAAAGCCGTGCCTGATTGTCAGAACCGTGCAATACGCAACGTACTGAGCAGGTATGCCCACTTATTCACAGACGCGGAAGATGATTACGGATTTTGCAATTGGGTTGAACACCGAATACCGTTGATCCCAGGAGGACAATGCAAGCCAATCTTCAGACGAATTCCACAGAACACCCTGGTGGAGATACAGAAGCAGGTGACCGAGATGGAATCGAAAGGAATCATCAGGCGAACGCACAGCCCGTATTCATCACCCGTGCTATTGACGAAGAAGGCCGACGGAACCTATCGATTTTGCATCGATTTCAGAGAACTAAACAGGGTGACGGTGAAGGATGCATTCCCGATGCCTCAGATGGAAGAAATTTTCTCAAGCCTTCACAGTGCGAAGCAGATATCTCTGATTGATCTCCGCTCGGGATATTGGCAACTGCCGATCGCAGAAGAAGATCGCCACAAGACGGCTTTCAGTGTCAATGGCCAGCAGTATGAGTTTTTGAGAATGCCATTTGGATTGTGCAACGCCCCGGCTACATTCAGGCGTTTGTTGCTGATGGTCCTCGCGAACCTGCAAGGCGTGGTTGTGTACGGTGATGACATCATCGTCTTCTCTGAGACGGAACAGGAACATGTGACCAGACTTGGAGCAGTACTGCAGAGACTGGATGAAGCTGGTCTGAAACTCAGTCGTAAAAAGTCGCAGATTGGCCAAAAGTCAATTGTATGCTTGGGTCACATCGTGGGCAATGGTCAAGTCCATCCACTTCCGGAGAAACGCGAGACGATCAAGTGCTTCACAAAACCAAAATCCAAGCGTCAGCTCCGTTCGTTCTTGGGTGTGGTGGCATATGATTCAAAGTTTGTGCCCCAGTTCGCAGACAAGGTCAGCCCGTTGTTAAAGCTGCTTCGCAAGGACGTGCCGTTCGTGTGGACAGCTGAAGCGGATCAAGCCTTTGACCAGCTAAAGGCATGCATAGCAGAAGCCCCGACATGTCTACGGCTACCCAATCCTGGTGAGAGGTTCACTGTGGCGGTCGACGCAAGCAACGTGGCAATCGGTGCGGTTTTGTCTCAACCGGCTGGGGTGGTGGAGTACGCGAGCAGAGTGCTGACGGGGGCGGAGCAGAAGTATTCAACAACGGAGAAAGAATGCTTGGCCATCGTGTGGGCGTTAGAGAAGTGGAGAAATTACTTACTGGCGAATGAATTCCGGGTCGTCACTGACCACAAACCGCTCTCGTGGTTGATGACGGCGAAAGACCCGCGGGGACGGCTTGCGCGATGGGCCTACCGATTGCAGGAATTCAACTTCACCATTAAGCACGTGGATGGTACGCAGAATATATTGCCAGATATGTTGTCACGCCCGTGTTTGAACGACATCATGCCAGACCATGCTATACCGGTGCGTGCGTTCGCGATGGGAGAGAGGAACCTGCTGGGAGATCAAAGGACAGATGAATTCATGAATGTGTTGTGCTCTCACTTACGGGCTGGCACCAAACCGGAGGCTACATCGGAGGAAGTGGAGGAACTCCTCAAGATCTGGGACAGGTTGAAGGTCGAAAACGATAACGTGGTGGTGGCGATAGACGTACGGAAAGTGCCTTTTGTTCCACCAAATCAGCGAGAACGTGTGATGCGCATAACTCATGATGGCGCCCATATGGGATTCGAGCGGGTCTTTGAATTGCTGCGGAGGCGAGTGTTTTGGCCAACTATGAGGAAGGACGTCGCGGCATACCTTCGGGAGTGCCCAAACTGCTAAACGAGTAGGGAGATGGAGTCCCCGAGACCGCCGATGCGATCGATGGAGGTTGGTGAGCCACTTCAGTGTTGGGGACTGGACGTCTTTGGGCCCTTACCAGTGAGTCGAACAGGAAACAGATACATTCTAGTGAGGATTGACCACTTCACTCGATGGGTGGAAGCCATACCAATCAAGGACCAAACAGGCGAGACAGTGTCGCAAGTATTCGAATTCAATGTGCCTGCAAGGTATGGGATCCCACAGTGTATCATCACGGACCAAGGGCCCTGCTTCGAGTCAAGAGCGTTTAAGTCAGTGTTGGACAAGTGGGGCATCCAGAGACGGCGAACTTCACCGTACCACCCACAAACCAACGGGATGACCGAGCGGTTCAACCGGACATTGAAGACGTGGATAAACTGCACGAAGTTAGCATGGGAAGATGCTTTGCCTCAGGTTCTGATCGCGTATCGGACCAGCATGCAATCAACCACCAAGGTCGCGCCATTCGAATTACTGTTCGGCAGAGAACCACGGATTGCGCTTGATACTTGCCTACCGAACCAGGGTGAGTGGAAACATCCAGCTGAGCATCAAGAGCGACTGCGATGGAAAGCTAGAAGCGAAACCAAAGCTCGACAAGCGCGGAATAAGCGAAATTACGACGCCAGGCATGAGGCTCACAAGTGGAGGCCATTCAGGATTGGAGAACGGGTCAAGTTACGAAACAACGATCGGCCGGATCATGACGGGCCGGGCGCAAGCAAGTTCAGAGAACGCTGGAAAGGCCCCTACACCATTATCGACTTCTTAATCGACTGCGGAGGAATGAAACGTTGGGTGAATGCTGCTCTCCTGCGACCATGGTACGAGAGGAAGAAAGGTCCTGGAGGAGGGGCGGGTGTAGAGGGGCCGCTTCCAAGAATGGCTCTGGGGAGCTCTTCGGAGCTAGCTGAGAGCGGATCGCGAAAGACGGCTAGCGACGAGCCTGGGGCCGGAACTACGGAGCGGGAACATGTGGACAGCGCAATAAATCAGACAAATACGCCGCTAGCGCAGCCCACAGCACCGAGGCCGAGCCGATTGACACAGCCCCGAACAAGCAAGTCGAGAGCTCTCGAACGACTCCTGGCCGATCCAAATCGGGTGCAGAGAAGCGGAGATCGAGGCGGAAACAGGAAGGCGGATCTTCCAAGTCAGAGCTCCCGAGGCGAAAGGACTGGCTCGTCTCTAACATCCGCACCTGTGTTGCGTTGTGGGACGGAAACCTAGTCGATATTCGATGGCGCGCGCGAGACCCTAATGTGCCCATTTTCGGTGTGCAATCAACGTCTAACCCCCCCCCCCCCCAGTAGTGTCGCTCTCGCTACAGTACTACTGGTTGTGGGTATTCAGACAGCAGGTTCGCATGGTCTATTTACGTAAGCGGAGAACAGGGCTGATAATCAGGGCGTCTGAAAGAACGCCTTCAGCCCCAAGATTAGTACGGTCGTCTAAAAGTCTGTGGCGACCAGCATCAACAAACAACCCAAATTGGCGGACACAGGTCGATACTGAAAAATGCGAAGAAAACGGACGCAACCGTGAAAACTCACTGAAAATCACGGCGGAGATTGAATTCTAGGTTTACCGCTTGCTAACCGAATGAAGCTATCGGAGAAAACTTGGCCGCACGAACGTTGTATGAGGGATTTGAGTGCTTGTCGTTCGCGTTCGCAGGGATAACGCTGACTTTTGCCACAGTGTCAATTAGGAATGCGATGGAAGAACGTCGATCTTTGAAGTAAAACAGGCGATCCGTTTTGTTATTGATGGATGCGTTGGTTATGCTAGTATGCGGGCTATTCGTTTTCCCTGAAGCGGTTGTGTCGTGTCTAACGCATGGAGCCCGATAACGTCTAGGTTTCCCCTCATACTGAAGATGATATCAACATAAATCTTCAACGGTTTTGGCATAACCCGACCGAGAAAGTGCGGAGGAAATGTTGCGCTTGCGTGTCGAACGAGACGGAATCGGCGCAGACGAGCCACAATGAACGGTAGCCAAAAGGTGGTCAGAGTCTGACCTTGGCATACGCTGTTTCGAAGCCTTCATTGTTACTAACCTGAAGCGCAATTTCCTCATTAGGGTCGATTCGGCTTGAGGACTTGGAGCAAAATGAAATTTGGTTTTGATTGGCGAGAATACGTCACCGAATCTACTGGTCGTCTGCTGCGGAAGAGCTTAGGACGCAGCGTCTGCTTTGGTGGATAGTACTTTCAATGGCTTATCTAGAAACATGGACAGCATTACCGGTAATGGCTCTGGAAGACGTGCAAGCCGCAGCTCTTTTATCCCTTCTTCGCACAGGAATAAAGGACCTGCGATGCGGTGAATTCCGCAGTAATGTCGACGGTTTGCAATTTCCCAGCTTGAGACCATTGAGCTGTTCCAATTGGGCCCGCGCGCCGGGCTGCAAGTCCGTTAAAATCGCTTGCTTGATCGTTCCATTGCCCTATTCGATGGACAAAAGAGAATGCCCTGAACCAGCGTCACAACCAACGAAGTAAGGCGTGCGACGAGCTAACTGCATCTCGAACGGTCCGTCTGAATGTTCTTATTTTCGAGTTCCATCTCGAATATGGCAAACCAAACCTCTGGGCTGTGTTACAGGAAACTTATGAAAGCCAGCATGTCTACGCTGTGAAACGACTCAGGTGCCACATTCGAGTTGTGAATGGAGATCAAGGACGAACAAAAACACGATGAAGCTACTAAAATTAGACAAGAAACAGATGAATACACGTATATCCTCGCGAAAAAGGAACGAACTTATCAAAAAATACGAACAACGAATAACTTCGAATTCGCGCGTGTGAATCGTGGTCAGCAATTTGTGGGACTAGTAAATACCAGTCCAGAGACGGTGTTATGAAGAACATCGATTCAAATAAGTCGAAGGAGCTTAAAAAGCTTCACAGAAGGGGAACACAGAAACGACTGTTTCACATCTACTAGATTGTCAAGTTCCAAGTCAACAGATGATTCCATGGTCATTAGTAATCTTTGCAATGAGCATTTTCGTTCGTTCTCAATAGCAATACAAATGAACCGCATACCATGCCGTCAGAACACCTCAGACTGTACAATGTGGAAGGTAGAGTACCTGACAGCAGAAATAAAGAAATTCCTTAGCATCATAAGGCTGTCCTTTAATGGTTGTTCCCATGGTACTCCGCCAGCTTTACTAAAATAAGGAGGTCCAGATTTCTCCATTCTTTTGCCAAGCTAGCACTGTCCCGCCTCAAAGGAAACACACTGATATGGTACCAATGTGTAAAAGGTTCGAAATAGGATGTTGCAAATTACCGCCCGATTCGCCATACCTCATAAAGTAATGAAGAGCAATTATAAAGGCTACGACTTCTCAGTTTCAAATATCAAGGAACCTACTCGACCAACCACATGGTCTTAGCACTTGTCAGTCTTGTCAACTAGGCTTCCTAAACCACATCACAAGCTCAGTGAACAGCGGTAGAGCTAATATTATCATATTCCTTGACATGCAAAAGGCCTTTGACCAAGTGCCCCATGGCAGGCCATTGACGACACTAGCAGTGTACGGCAGGCTACCTACTACTTTCTTGTTTCTTTTCATATCTTACCGACAGAACCCAAATCGTCACGTGACAAGTGTTCTTGGGCCACTTCACATCTTGATGTACATAAACGACAATTTTGACATTATTGTCTATGGGAAGCCCTGCATGTTTGCGGACGATATACAAGTTGTGTACACATTTGATCCCCGGGATCAGCAGCTCATGAGTTGAAACATACAAACTGATCTGAATGCACATGGAGGATTGTGTTGCACTTCAAACTGTGTTTCTCCATCGAAAACAGAAATACCATCTCATTCAAATGTGATATAAATGTGTAAGCGCTAACATTCTTCGGTAAATCCGTTGCACGTGGCAACCAAGTAAGAGATTTAGGTCTTCCCTATTTCCAACAGCCTTTACATTTCCGAGTACGTACAATGCACTGTTGCTAAAGCCAAGAAAAATGCATTGTTTCTGAAACTCATCATCTTAGCAAGTGCCAAACTTATATTGCACAAAACTTGTACACACACACAATAAAAATGGCATCAGCAGTCCGCTGGTACTGCGTACCGGCGTTTCGCTGCCGCGCAATCACCATCAGTCGCACGTGGGCTGAGGATACTGCGAGGGTCGCTAGATCCCTAAGCAGGCTTGAATCCGCGTCCTCGGATTACAAGAAAGGTTTTTGATCCTTAAGACTACGGGTCCAATGTTAGAATAATATGGTTTTCGGTAATGCAAAACAGAATGATACTGCGGCACTAGAGAGGGTTCAGTGTGCTTATACAAGCAGATCCTGGGCTCTACTCAAAGACCGACATACTCCGAACACTGCAAACTGCTGACCCTAGACCCGATATGGCTGCGAAGGACAAAGCGAAACATACCGCTCCTTTTCAACGTAAATCTTGGACTCATTCATAAAGTCTTGCTTCAGTCGTCTCGAAGTATCGAGGAACTAACAAACACGTTCAACCAAGGCCATTCAGCAAGAAAGTACACCTGAGAAGTTGAGGAAAACAGTCGCTTTGATTTCCTTGATGTCGCCATGAAAAGACTGGATGGGGGTGCGCTACAGCGCTGCGTCTATAGGAAAAGTACGTGGAATGGGCAATACACGAACTTCTACAGTTTTGTGCCACTTAGGTTTAAACGGATGTTGATAAATACCCTAGTGAGCCGAGCTGAACGTAGCTGCTCGAATGACACGCTTGCGGAAGAATTAGAGTGCATTCGCTTAGTGCTAAGGGAGAACGGCTATCCGGAAAGCTTCATCAGAGCCAACATGGAACATAAGAAGAAAAAGCCTGTAGTTTTGACAGTAGAACGTAAGCCAATCTTCCTACGGCTGTCATACAAGGGCGAGGTTGCGTCGGAACTTCTATATCGTCGTCTTAGGTTTGCACCCAGACGCACCTATCCAGCAGCGCAGATGTAAATCCAGTTCACTAGCATTCCGAAGGTGAGACTAAACTCAAGGGATAAGAGACCTGTCCACACCAACTCAATGTGTATCTACTCGTTTTCATGCTCCCGTGGAACAGAATCCATTGGTCGTACGACACGACGTCTAGCTGAGAGAATGAAGGAACAACGCCCGGTCGGGCTTAGAAATGGAAGTGGAAATACAACGAGCTTTTCAATAGCCGCGCACCTAGCCGATACAGGGCACACCACAAAGTTCACTGATTCATTCAAACTTATCCATGAGGCCCCAAAGCACTGCTCGAACTACGTCCACAAGCACTACTAAAAGCCGCTGAAGCAATTGCGATCCGGCTGTATGAACCGGTTGCGTTTAGAAAAAGCTAACTAAAGGCTTGGGAATGCCCTGGCCCAAACGGCCGGTGACCTCTGACCCACGAGGTCACAAGCGGTCGCTTGTCGTAGCTTAACAGAGCGCCGTCAGCATCCGATTAACTCGCTCCAGTAGTAACGACTTGTAATGTCTGTCTGCACGTTTTGATTTACATATAATTGTATAAGCCTGAAAATGAATAATCGAAAACATATGTCCGCTTACCCTGACTTCTGATCATTCATAAAGCTGGATAATGCGTCCAAGTACAACACGCAGTACGGGACCGTATCCGTAATAATAAATTCATAATGATGGATTCAAAGCCGCTCACCAACTATTTCCTCAGTGAATATGCGTCGATTTGGAATTGTCTTCTATTAGACCATGCATATGTTCCGTGTACAAATAGATAAAGTTCGTACAGTTCCAAAAGCTATGAAACACTTTAGGCTCAATATTGCAGAAACAGAAGTCTATCAGAAGGAACCAACTGGCATATAATGCTATGTCCGCAACAAAATAAATGGGAATATTTCCCGACGAGCGGGATACGTTCCCTTTTGTGGGACGATCATTTGTACAGCGAGTTTCCTTATTGTCTCATGTAGAAGCTGCATTCGAAGTGGAAGGGTTGTGCAGTGTTTTGTTGCCGATGTAATGAGTGACATTATTTGAGCATTAATATCGTCAAATGTTGTTCGGGCCAGATTAACACTAGAAAGACCGCTCCGCCGTTATACCTAGAACGCCCGGGACCGGCCAAAATGACCGCACTGCTATATTTTTTATCCCAACTTTCAGTTAATAATTTTTGCACGGCATTTATTAAAAACTAATGTATAGAACATACCTGTAACAGAAAAATGGTTGTATTAAGGTTTAGTTTTTCTCAAAAATTGTAAACAATTCCGTATACCTACTCGAATTTGCACTTGAAGCAAGTGCTAACTCGCTCAATCTGTCCACCTGAGCCGCAAACTATTTTTTCACAAACAGAGCACTTGTTTTGTGATTTGTTACCTTTACAGTAACCAATCTGACACTGCCGACGTTTAATGTTCACACGACTTCCCGACTCCGCTGAGTTTTTCGTCGTAATTCCCGTTGTCACGTACCTTGTGTGATGTATACATGTAAGCAGTTCTTCCGAAAAACCCACCAGATACGACCGGCGAGACATTTTAGTTCCGCAAACACTGTTATAAATTATCCAGGAATTTATGCCAGCCAAATCCAGTAAGTTGAAAAAGACTTGGACTGGCCATCGTCGAGATGATGACTTCACAGTGAGTGCTCTTGTCATTTGGTCGAGTACATTCACACCATACTTTGTAGAGTTGTAAAACAACAGTCTCGGGCTTCTTCTTTCCAGAGTCTTGAACGAAAGTTACTATGCAGGGAACTGAAATCCAAAACACTTATTCCTTCTACACTGGTAGGATGTTAATGGGTGCTTATTTTCACTCCTCATCATAAGTGAACTGAACAGGTTTCTATTTCTTTGCTTCAAAATCGATGGTACATCCTTTCTATTAGCTCGAAATGTTCCCACCATACTTGTGTTTTTCTTGGCCAGCATTTCTCCTAATGCTGCCGATGTAAAGAAGTTGTCACATGTGACATTGTACCCCATTCCAAATAATGGTGACACCAAGCGCAATATCACGCTCTCTGCAAGACTTTCTCCTCTTGACCGAATTTCGTCCTTCCCGAGATATGGAAATCCATTAACGAGATACTTGCTGTCTACTTCTGCCAGCATCCAAAACTTGATACCGAACTTATCTGGTTTGTTGGGCATGTACTGGAGAAAACGACAACGGGTTTTGGAGGGAAACAATTGCTCATCAACTGTGAGATTCTGCGCAGGCACATAGCATTGTTGAGAGTTGCGAATGAATGCATTCCACAATTCAGATACCAAAGCAAACTTATCAGTTAGCAGTCTTTCACATCGGGTAGTTCGCATGTCAAAACGGAGGAACCTCTTTGAAGCTGTTCTAATGAATTGTCTCCCTGAAAATAGGCGGTCCATGTCTATCGCACCACATCATATTCAACGGCATGTTCTTCAGACCCATGAAGCCTCTGATGTAAAGTAGACCAATAAAGGCACGCAGCTCTGGAAGACTTACGCTCCACTGACAACTGACACCTAAAACTCTCTTGGCCTCAACTTCAGTACATACCTGAATATGTTTCAGCATCTGGGGCGTGATTATGATGTCAAAAGTGCTCGACAGATCACCATATTTCACACATTTCTTAGCATAGGGAGTTGGTCCTGGTCTAGCCTTAAACACATTCTGTGATGGAATCCTACCAACAGTAGATGTTTCGAACTCCACTGCGATCCACGTGCTACCATCTTGCCATACGTGAAGCTCACCTGGAGATACCGAATCGGTTGATATACTCTCTCTAGGGTCCTCATATGGAGTGTAATCATCAGACGTTTGACTATCAGACATGCTGTGATCTGCTGACTCATGGAAGATGGAGTCCTCATCAACATCATAATCGTTCTTGTCTCCAGACTCGTTGTCATCGATGATTGTAAGTTCTCGTAAAACCTCAAAGGCTGTTTTCCTCAGAAGTGCCATTGTGTACAAAAATGTCACTGGAATTTATCTGACTGAACGCACAATATCACAGTAAAATCGTGATTCGGCTAGTTTTCACTCCCGTTTTGACTGCTATAGTATATAACTGTCAGAAATGATAGTGGTGGCTAAAAACAAAAAGAGGAACCGGATTAGAAAGAAGCGGTCATTTTGACCGCTAACAGGCTTTCTAGGCATTATAAACACAGCTACCTCTTTTCTCGAAAACTATAACAGATATGAAAACGAAGATTCACAGTAATGAAGAACGTCCAAAAATATAAAGTCACTAAATATCTTTGGAAAATGTCCATAAATGTAGAAAATATGCACATTTAAAAACGCTGAGCAGTCAAAATTACCGCTCCGGGCGTTCTAGTGTTAAATGAGCGCGCTCGTGGATTGTTGAAGAGTCTGACCACATTTGGCCTGGAAAGAAAAGGTTTTGAATTAGTTTAAAAATAGATAAGTTTTCGTAGGTCCTTATTTGCAACGGGAGTTTATTCCACAGATGGGCGTACCACACCAAGAATTTTAGGCGGATATTTTTTGGTCCTCTGTAAGGATAGAAGACACTTCTCATTACAAGTGGGATAGGTCGAGCCATTATGTAATGTGACAGTCATACTGGTTGAACAAACTCGCGGATATTTGATGCTGTAGAGAAAAGTGAGATTGATTTTCAGCCGTCGAAGCCAGAATGGATAGGGCTGGGGGTGAGAACAATACTCATCATATACTAGAAAGCTTCAGTTGTTACCACACAAAAAACTGATCAAATTTCCATCCTCTACTTACCCGATCATACCAACCTCAAGGACCCCACATCAATATGGCGGCTGAAGAGGGGAGTTATGCCTCGTCTTCATTCATCTGATAAATGTTATGTACTTTCCTTACTCGATTAAACCGCCTTCGAGGCTAGCATGCCTACATGAAGTCAATGACGAAAGGTAAACAGAGTCCTCGTTTTCACACATTAAGCCACTCTCATATCCTCTCGTTAATCGGCCATATGAACCTCAAGGCTTTCGTGTCCACATAGAAGCCAATGAGAACAGTCCAACCAAGTACTCACCCTTTCCAACCCGACGACTGTTACACTCTTGCTTTCCAATCATTCTGCAGAGCGCCCGTTCCGATGACTGCTATTTCTGTCACAGATACGTATACGCGTGAAACAGAATACCATTAAACACTGCTGTAATGGGTAATTGGTTTCGCGCCTTCTTAAACTCGTTCTGGAGTACCACCTCCACTAAGGATTCCGAAATATTGGCAGACCCAATGACAATCTGTAGGAACACAGGTGTGGCCGATTCTATTGAAGTACCATCTCAAACATGCATTGAATTAGTCAACATGCACGCCTCCCATACCTATTCTTACTCATTGTATGCTGCAGCACACATTATTATAAACTTGCAGATTAGTTCCCCTACACGTTTAGACTTGTTAAAGTTGACATCACCGCAGTTAACCTGTTCATTGTTCTATTTTTCCAACCTGTCTCTTCCGTTGAGACTTCTGTAATTACTGCCGGAAAACATTCGTATAGGCCTGACTGACTGGCGTCTTACTGGTAGAACACCTAATTCTCGCACTTCGGAGCTAAGATCAACGTCAGATGCAAAATTGGTTACTGGAGGACCTCCACTAGGCCGCAGTTTCACGGCTAAGCATGATAAGCCGACCAAGCTCAAAACCACTACAATCCACAAAACTAGTGAGGTGCATTTTGCTTCCTCTCGGATAATCAGTTCTGGCAGTCATATAGGGTTCCCTAATGCTCTTTCCTGTATGCGAAGTGACAACAATGGGGGTCAGCGAATAGCAACAGCATTACCTGCTAAATCTCAGCTGCATGTAAAACCGTTACCTCAAGCCTCGAACTGTCTTGTCCCGCCTAAAGTGCTCTGGCCAGTGTCCAAGCTCATCAAGAATATCGATGGATCCGGTCAACTTGATCGATAGGAAAAAGAACGGTTGACCTAGGTTTATCACAAGCATCATTGGGCGACTCTGTATCGTCATTTTGTTTGGATATACGTACATCCATTGGTCATAAAGTTATGGGACACGTGCTGCCATTCTTGCACCCTACACACGGTGTAATTGGGTATTATGACTTTCCGAACCCATCAACGAACCACATGGATTATGCGGATTTGGTGTATGGATTGACACCAGTGTGCCTCCACCGCGTTGTATATGGAGCGCAATTAAGCGGATTTTACCCATAGATGGAAATAGCAGCAACCCACTGACTCCTATCGATGCGTTACGTAATCAACAGCCTATTAGCGTCATGATGCAGAGGACACAACCTAACTCTCCAGCTCCCACAGGCTATTGCAGTAATCATGGACTCTCCCCCGAACCATTTTCTAAAGCGCCATATTCAGTCTCAATCCCCTCCGCAGTGGCCACCCCCAAATCATTTCCCACCGTTGGCAATACGCCCACTTCTTCAACAATTTCCAACCTGGGTCCAGGCATACGGTTTGAAACCCCCAGTGTTTATAACAAAACCTAAATAATCTTCCTCAGATCTCACATCTATCTCAGTATTTTTGGTAAACATTCGCTCTCCTTACTCTAAGATCCACACACTACGCTCGTTTGTTTTGGTTAATAATCCTGATATAATATTTATAACTGAATCTTGATGCTATGATTGCCTGTCTGACACCCAGTTAACTATGTTCGGATACAACAAGTTTATGAGAAATCGGCCTGGTCGTCGAGGCGGTGGCTGTGTAATTTACCTGAAAAATCGCTAGCAGCATCAACATTCGATAACCCAGTGTTGAACCATATTCAGGAATCACTCTGGCTTACGATATCAGTCAATCAGCAGCAGCTACTTATGGGATGTATATATAGCACGCCAAACGGCAGCCAAGAAGACCTAGAACTATTGACGCTTGCATTTGAATACGCCGTTAGCCTACCATTTTTACATAAGATTATTGGAGGTGATTTCAACCTGCCTTCGATTTCATGGCACATGGGAAACGCTCCATTGAAATATCAAAATCTTATCTCCTGTATCCAAATGAATGGTTGGCAGCAACCCGTCTCCCAACCCACCAGAGGTGAAAGTACTATGGATCTCATTTTTTCATTGCGCATACCTGCAATCAGTGTTAAGGTTCTTGGTGAGTTTCCGGGGAGCGGTCATCGCGTGATCAAATGCCGCCTAAGCCTACGCATGGCCCATATACAGCAAACAATACATTATCGTCTGTTCAGTTCTGTCAACTGGGACTCTTTCAAGAACCTGGTTCGTTCGATGAATTGGGATAACTTCTTTCTCTCTTCGTGTCCTCAACATGCCACGGACCTGTTTTATAGTATAATTGGCTTCTACATTGATTCAGCAGTACCAATAAAATGTGCTTACCAAACTAAACATAAATCCGATCGCAAGGCGTTGAAGGCAGCACGTAAGCTTCATAAGATTCGTCAGAAATTCAAGTTAACTGCTGACTTTGCGCTATTATTACAGCAGTCGAAGAACAGAGGCATCAATGTGATAGAATTTTCATTCTAGCAGAGTATAAAGCTTTGAACGGCCCTAACAAAACAGCTGAGCTAGCCAAACTATTCCGTGCCCAGGGTTCGCGTTGCAGCGGCAATTTTAATTTTATCATCACGCCCGAGCGAACATACTATGACACACCAGGTGATATCTGCGAAGCTTTTAGTGCTTATTTTGCCGAATCAATGCTCAATGAATCACCAGACACACCAAAACTTATTATGCCGCATAACAATGAAGGTCTATGCACAGTGGAATTCACTATAACGAAAATCACTGGTCAAGTCTCTCGCTTATACTCCTCAACATGCGCAGGCCCTGATGGGATCCCACTTGTTTAATAAAAAGCAGTGGTAGCGATTTCCTTTTACTTTTGTTAAACATCTTTACAGTCTCTTTTAACAATGGACTATACCCTACTCAATGGAAAACCTCAATCGTTATCCTGCGACATAAAAATGGCGCTGCCCACGAGGTTAAAAACTTTCGTCCCATCAATCACACCCATTGTATATAGAATAATGAAAAGGATAGTGAAAGATGAACTAATTATATTTTTAAACAACGCTAACATTAGCAGCAATTCGCAACATGGCTTCATGCCACATTGACTTTTTAAACCACACAACGGAAACAGTGTCGTAATCCTGTTCCTGGATTTGCAGAAAGCCTCTGATAGAGTGCCGCACAGAAGGTTACTAAACAAACTGAAGACTATAGGCATTGGAGAACCGATGTTCTCTTGGCTGTCTTCATATCTAATTGGTAGACAGCAGGTGGTGCGCATAGGCAACCATCTCTCTAAACCGAAAGCAATCACTAGTGGAGTGATTCAAGGGAGTGTTCTTGGTCCTCTTCTTTTTCTAATTTGTATTAACAATATATCCCAGAGAATACGAAATGGTGTTGTATTTATCTTTGCGGATGACATTAAAGTTGTCTACTCACAACCACGTGCAAATACTCAGGAAGCCGTACGTCTCATTCAGGATGACCTATCTGCCCTTGATTCCTGGTGCCAACTGTGGCAGATGTCATTCACCGTGGACAAGTGTAATATTTTGTCGTACAAATGCCAAGTACCGCCAGACAGTTTATTGCTACAAGGCGCATATGTATCGCAATGCAGGGTAGTGCGAGACTTGGGCGTGCGATATTCAGTCACGTTTAACTTCTATGAATACTGTGACTTTCAAGTTTAGAAAGCCATGAAGACCATCGGTTCCATCTGCCATCAATTTTACCTCACGGAACCTCGCATATCGCTTTACAAAACGTATGTATTACCGTGTATGGAATACTGTTCAATGGTACAGTCTAATCTACGGAAATCTGACCAGCACCCTCTTGAGATGGTAAAGAGACGCTTCACGAAAAAGCTATGTGGATATTCCTCAAAGTTGACATACAGAGAGCGATGTGATAAACTTGGATTTGACCCAGTTTGACTTCGGATAATGAAACTGAACCTATATTTTCTTTACAGAATCATAAATTGTCCAATTCGCAGTCTTGAAAACGGTGTTCACATATCTGTAAACAGCAGATATCCAATACGTAACAAAGAGGTAGCCATGATTCCAAAATTTACTGCGAGAATCAGAGAACGTTTTTCTCTAACCCAATACTCAAAGATTTGGAAAAACTTCCAAGTGATATCCGAACATGCTATACACTTTGCAATTTTATGCTTGCGATTAGTAAGCATTTAACCGTCCAAAACGTGATTAATATGTTGGGGACATCACAGTCCCTAGATAACGCATTCGAAAACGGCATCCATGGTGCCTGAATAAATTTTCGACACATGCACAACATTTCGGACAACAGCTCCTTTCATTACATCGTATTTCTCGGCCCAAATATCTGTCATGTGATTGTGAAGAATCCTGATTCAATGACAGGAAAAAGTAGCAGAACGATTCTGATTGCTCTGTGTTACATAATTCGCAATTGCGCCCATGTTTATTTCTGAAAATATATTAACGAAATGTTATGGAAAGTTCGTATCATTATTGACCTGTTCCTTTTAGGGAACAGCTTCTCGCATCGTCGAGGAATATACAATTTATTTATTTAAATAACGCTAGTACACTGATATTTCTATATGAAGAAAGCCAACAACCTTTCCAGCTCACACAACCCGGCCTACAGCGTTTTCCGCCCGCATTCAGTTATCTCACACCATTGTAATACCATGCTACGCTGAAAGCCAAGTACATGACAGTGGCTCACATAACTGCCACCTTGTAAACTACTAAGCAACATGCGATTGACAGTGCCTTCCGTAAGACTGAATAGCCACGTTAAATGACGGTGCTCCTCCAAACTAAGATCACTCGTAGTTGGTCGATTTACCTGAATAATTAACAAATTGGTGATCCCCTTGTACGATTTGATTGGGCCAAAAACCTGGGCCGTGTCACGCACAGTCAAGAAACAAACTATTTATTCGTACGTTCGACAACGTCGTCACTACTAGCGTCAAACTCACTCCACCGTGTTTAGACACCGATGTCCTAGCTACCCTAAGTGGATTTTGTCATCATAATCCAGTCAGCTAAATTGACGGCGACGGCATACGCCCATCATACCGACTCACGTGGCCTGAAGATGCTTTCGCGTCAAAAGCAAAAGGGTACCAAATGAATAAGTTGACTGATTGTTTTCAAATCTTTTTGAAACCATAAAATATCGATCGGTTCCAAGTATATTCCAAGAGTTCGAAGGCGGGCAAGTATTCGCAGTGGATCTCAACACTACACCTAAGTGGCTGAAATATGAAAGAATCAGAGCTGGTAGAGCGAAAATGATGTGGTCGCGTTTCCAAACACATATCCAGTGAAGTAATCGAAACGGCGGAGCAATCTGCGCTGGTCGAGAAAAAAAAGCAAAGCATAAGCAAGCTGAACTGCCCATCCACATGGAGTTCCTCATAACGAGTGATGGAATCGTTGTTATCCCGACTGTCTCATTAGTGGTCGACTCCCTAAGACCATTGGCATTGATTATATGGAATAGAATGTGGGTCCTATCCACCGCCCCGCATCCTCTGTTTTCCAGTCATCCGAGTCTATCAAGTTATATTCCGCATCGAACTTGGTAGCCTGCTGAATAGCAATTAGCAATAAACTTCATAGTGCTGTAAATTGTGCTGGTGGAAGTACAGATCCACTTGATTCCGAAATCATATAAGACGGAGATTAAAGCCGGTTTAATACAGATTATATTTGCGTAATGGATAGATAAAACTGATGGAAATAAAAAGATACTGTTTCGGGGTATGAAACAATACGCAGATCTGTACATATATAGAGTATGTTTAAGTACAATAAGGTGGAAGGTGTCGAAGATGATTAAGAACAGAAAAGCGACTGTACTTCAAATGCATGGAGCAGAGTTCAAGTTTTTCATCTGTAAAGTAGGAATGAGAAGTGGATTAAGTAAAGAGCATGACGTTAGGATCAATGTGTAGCAGTGAGCAAATGTTATTCTGAAATACGAACAAATGATCTTGAGGATCCTTTCTAAAGTTGGCTTCACCAGTCTGACAATTCTGATGAGGATATTGAATACAGTGAAAGCCAAGCTCGTACATAACAAGTGAGTGAAACAGTAATTTTCATATGCAGTAGTTATTTGTAACGAAAGTGTAATGGATTTTAGCAATAAACTATAGTATTTAAAAACTTTACTTTTTCCGGCCTCGAGTCATGTTGCTGGTTCTGGAAGGTTTTGATTGTGAACTCCGCCGAGAGACCTTACGACCGATTTCCAAGGTGCTTGGTCCCCCGAGTTTGGGTCTTTTTGGATCGGCTGAGATTGGCGTACGACCACGCTTTTTCACAGACGGTTGTGAGTCAGACTTCCGCAAGCATAGACGTGTAGACGAATTGTCGGCGCTGAGCTGGTTGTTCTTTTTCACACCGGGCAGGTTACTTCCCGGTGTAGTTTTTCGGGAAACAGTTGTGATACTGGTATTAAGGTGGGTGGACTGAGATGCATGTCTTATCCTCACATTCTTTTTGGATTGCATAGTCGCTGGCGATGACACAACACCCGGAGCCGCTGCAGTTTTTGAGCTCTTTTTAGGGGAAGATTTAAGCAGATTCTTTAAGGTGACATCTGCGGATGATCGTCGGCGCTTTCGCTTGCGGCCACATCCGGTGATCGCATGCGGTTCAAGTTTCGGAGCCGGTGTCCGCTTGTCGACGGACGATTGAGCAGACGAAATTGTAGACTGAGTAGTGGGAATACTTCGACTACTGCTCTGAGTCGTCAAGTTTGGATCTGGCACTTCGTCAAGGTCGATTGACCGGGGAATCTCGTTATCAGTGAGGATAGCGGATGAATCGACTTCATTCGGCTCTAAAACATGCCGATCTCTCGGAAGTTGGGAAGCATTAGCAGTGGAATGACCAGGTTTGCCAGCGTTCGGGGGAAGTGATGGGTCAACTGAAGTAGAATCGACAGCGGAGGTCCTGTAAAGGAAGTGGAGCCTGATGATGAACGAGAAATAATATGATCAGATAAAAATGGAATACATTACAAACACGCGACAACGCCGGTTAAAAACATATTCGGCCACGTTGTAGGCGTTAGCTGTAACTTATCCACGCAATTCGCAAGATAGATAACGCGATTTGCCTGAACTACGAGCTGTTTGTCCACCCATTTGATGTACCATAATTAAATACCAACCGACATAAGTGTCATCTAATTCACAAGAGGGATAATGAAGTTTAACTCTGGACACCTACCACCTCTTCCTTCACCCACTCAATGTCTCATGGCGTCATGGAAACCGACGTAACTATTATGTAATGTGCAAGAGGCATGTCGGGACCTCACTCTGGATGCCCAAACCAGACGCCTCCCCATCTGATGAACGCCGTCTTACCGATTATCCTTCATGTGAGCTCATATCGATGTTGCTATGGATTCACTTCACATCTCCCTGTGGAAACTGTTCACAATTACATTGTGCAACCTGTCTAGCCTATCCACACATCTAAGATGTGAATCCTCCTCCCGCCCAAGGAACACACATTTCCAGGTTCCTCCTACGTTCCCTGTCTGACTGAGATACGAAGCCACCCCAAGAGCCCAGCCCATCGCGTTTCCCTTCATAAGCTGTATAGCGAACCAATGAGCCAAGCGTTAGCGGATCTAATAAAAGAAGTTGTAGTCCGATCGTGGACACTGTATTGTGTGACTCTTGATGGCAAGGACAATTTGCATTCTTTACGGGCATTTTGAGGACCAGTTGTTGCGAAAAGGAGCGGGTATTGTCGAGGTATTTACATGTTGTATGTTGATTCCCGTTTGAATAGTACCTTAGTTAACGTCTCGGCTTTCTTTCTTGGTTCGATCCGGGAGTATCTATGCGTCATTCGAGACCCAAGCGAATTTGTCGTTTACAGTAGGCCCATAATTATAACCCATAGGTCGCACAAACGTAGATGAAACGACGAGGGCTTGAGAATTGGTGGAGCGCCTACAAGGCCTGGTAACACTTCTATTTAGAGACTTATGCAGCTCAAAAACGGTATACTTTGCTTTCATATAGAGAGAAATAGCTTAGATACTGCAATGACACGAGTGCGTTCTACCGGGATTATCAGTAGACAGCGCTGGTCGAAAACCGGTTAACGGTATGGTCAGGGGAGTAGAATAAAATATGATAAACTATCAGTGATATCAAAAAGCTGTATACCTGAATGAATATGCTTATAGGGCAACCGCACGTTAACCTCGGAACCACTCCAATAACTGTCTCATAACTCACAGGCATCTTTTGTAAAGTCATACACGACAGCAGGTCGTAGCGCAGACTACGTAGGGAACAGCACTGGTGTTTACACCATTGCATGAATTCGGTAAAAGTTAATCACATCATACCCACTCCCTTTACTTGGCGATCGCAATGTGGCTGAACAAGAATGTGGTGTGACAGCCTGTAAACCCATCAGATTCATTTTGCTCTGCTAGGTGATGCTTCTGGGCGCGTTGCAACTAATTGTGATACAATGATTAATGGTTAGAGATCAGATGAATGCCGTCTCCGGATCCTCCTGGTAGGGAGTTAAAAGTGGGATATAATGTTGACTTACCTTGAGAGCAACAAGTAATTGTTCGATGCCTTGTAATGAGGTTTTCGAGCCGAAAGCCCTAGTGAGGACCCCAATCATTCTGCTGTCTGTGTTTGGGCGTTCTGGTAGCATCGCAATCCCAATACAACCATGGCTTTATAGTCAAATTGTAGCCTCATCCTATATCTACAGTCGTGCAGTTAAAAAAGATCATATTATCTGCTGCATACAACAGCTATATGATCAGGGTACCGAAGTTCAGCGGATACAGTTGTCACCTTGTCAGAATAACAATAAATGACAACGGCAAAAATGAGATTAAACGCTAATAGAATACAAACGAAACGGAATCAAGAAAGAAGCGCATTAATCAGGATAGAATAAAAAGTAAAACCAGATGCAAGAAACCGAATGCAGGAACGCCAATGACTGTGCGACTGCGCCATGTCTAATAGAGTCTCCAGCAACTGATATGGACCATCCCGGGGTCCCCATCCACGAAGACGGCATTCACCAGCCTGACCAAATCTCTCGGTCCGTTTCTTCATGCCTTTATGTCACGACATCAATTGGCCACCTCGCGGTTTCACTCAACTTGGTGCAGCCACGGCGTATAATACACGCCGAAGTAGCCGGTCAACAGGTATAAGGAAGACATGCTGCGACCAACACAAGCAGTTAAGATTCATCAAACACTCGAGTGAAGCACCAGAAGCCTTCATGCAAAAAACCAGCTGGCGGACCAAGGCAATGCTCACTCGGTGTTCCCATCAGACGTCAGCAATACCCAGCAAGCAGCGGTGATCAACGACGGCTACTCACGTAATGCCGTCAATGCAAACGAACTGACTGGTCTTATTGCAGCATTGTACACTCTACCTTTCAATAACAAGCTTATACCCCGTCGTCTCCATAGACGGTTGAGCCCCAGGAAAGACATACAGGCCTTGTTGATAGTAAAGTAACTTTATCTGTGATGTGACCACCAGAGGTGATGCAGCTATCAACGTAGCTAAACCGATCCACCACTTTCAGTAGCTGTTCGGTGATCCAGTCCAAGCGACCACTTAAGCGACCGACAAAAAGTGGTCGCCTTGGACAGGCGGTCACCACGGACAGGTTCATGCATAGGGACATTACTCAATGGAAAAAATGCTGGGGATGTTTTTGGCTGGTCGTCATAGAAGGTTAAAAACTGTAGGTAGAAACGGTGGCGTCTCGGTCCAGTCCTGCACATGCTGGGGCGTGCAGCGCTGTGCGCCAGTCTATTCAGTAGCGCTTGCACAGCCACTGCGCCAGACCCAGGGAGAGTTACGTCTTCCGCATACTCACCATGCAGAACTTCAAAGCTGGAAGAGTCTAAAAGAACGGAGTCATATATAATCATTTCGTTCCCAAAGTTTAGTGGAAAAAGTGATATAGGACAACCCTGGCGAACCCCTTTGTGGAGATCTCAAAGGACCGCTTCTAGTAGACCCCTACTAAGACTAAGGAAACACGGTAGAGAGGGACTTCCGAATGGAAAGGAGTTTAGTTGGCCGGCCCTTCATGGATAGGCACTGCCACAACTTGGCGCGGTTAACAGTCATAGATGGCTTTCAAGTCAACGTCGTCTGTATGTGTGTCACTGCTCTAAAACTTGGCGAAGAATAACTATGTGATCAATCCAACTACGAGGAGGGCGGAAAGCAGCCTGGCTTTCAATGATTCGAGTCTCACGAGGAACAGTAAGTCGTCTAAGAAGGATACTTCTGAGAAATTTGCGGACAAAGGAAATAAGGCTAATGCCATACAATGCTTTTCGCACAAAGTACGCTGATTCTTCTTAAAAACGGACACAGTAGTTTACAGATGTCAGTCTGGAGGTACCTCTTCAGTGTAGCAAATCGTGTTAAACAGAGCAGCGAGTCCAGTCTAATTTCTAGAAAAGAGGGACCAGGAACCTTGTTCCGTTTCAACACGGAAAGCTCATGTCAAATATCTTCCGAAATGTAAAGTGTAACAACAACTTTCTACATCGGCTCAGATGATTCAGCTAGCTGCAGTGTCGCAGCAGGACAACTGAACTGTTCTTTAAATGTTCCGCCCAACGGGCTAATCGACGAAGCTTAGAATGGATCAACGGTCTATCTTTCTCAGTTAATATCCCACTAAATGATGGCTTTCTCGGACTCGAGTTCCGGATGAGATGGAAGAGCACTCGACTGTTCTCAATAGAGATGGCTTTCTCTAGCTCACGTGCCCTTGCCAGCCAACAACGTTCCCGATTGATTCGAAGACCCATTGTCAGTCGTCGTTTCAGGGTGTTATGGGCACGTTGGAACTCAGTACTCATTGACACTTGTTTCCGTTTTGCGATCCAGCTGATCGATTCGTCAGAGATCAGTCCATAGTTGGGATATCTCAAGTTAGGTGTACACTAGGCAAGAAAAGTATTCCTTATGCACACTTGAGGCGATCTCAATCAACGTTCGCATCACCAATCTCATTCGCCACTGACAATTGGTGGGCCAGTTCGTCATGATAGTGCAACTGTGAGTTCGAGTTACAAGTGAGAGTTAAGAAATTAGGAGCCTCTTTGGAGCGGGAAGAGTAAGCACCAGGCGTAGGTGCACTAGGGTATGGTCGCAATCCAGGCATCTGCACCAAAGTGACCGAGAGTATTGGAATGACGCGCGCCATCTATAGTTGATGGTAATAAAGTCAATTTGGGCCCAGATCATCGAGGAATTCGGTGGGCTACAGGTGACGCGATGATAACGCTTGTGCTGTAAGTTAGTGCTGCTAATCTAAAGATTGTGGTCAGCGCACAATTGCAGGAATCCATCACCATTGTTTGCTCAGCCTTAATCGAATTAGACATTCATGTCAGCAGCAACAATCACGATGTCAGTCGTTTTCGCCGTATGGAGAAGAGATGAAAGATGGTTTTAGAAATAGTCGTTGGCACCCTCCGAACCGCAGTCAATAGAGGCATAAACGAAGACAATGAAAGGGTACATTGTCTTCCGACAGGGATTATTGATCCCAACAGAGAACCTTGCGGCTGTTCACTAGTATCCAGTCAAGTAGATTGCCTTCAGCATATTTGCTGAGGTCGATGCCGACAACATAAATGTCTAGAGCCATTGACTAGTAGATCCAGAGATGAGAAGAGCGTACTCATTGGCAGTAGTTTAAGAAACAGGAAGTCGGAAATTTGTCATACCGCTGTTATCTTGAATATACGTTTTGGAGACACAGCACACATCAATACCAAGTGAGTGAGGAGTAAGGGTTAGTGCTGTCTGTTGGCCGATCTGACCCAGAGTGCGGACGTTAAAAGAGTCAAGGTGAACTAAGACTCTAGGTTTACTGGACGAGCTTCGTGTATCGATGGCAACAGCTGCAAGATCAGCGGCAGTCTCTTGCTCAATACTCGGGGAGGAAGAGGGTTGAGAGGGGAAGTAAAAACAAGAGGAAGAAAAGTGAGTACTTTGACGAGGTGGAGAGGGCGGCTGCCAATTCCGAGAGAGGAGTTTTGTTTGAAGTGCCTCATTTCGAGCGTTTGACATAACAGTCTGACGCACAAGGCAGTGGAGTACATGGAGGTTCGCTTGAGGGACCGCACCAGAACCTTTGGCTCAATAATCCGACCCACAACACAGTGGAGGGGGGATCAAGTCAAGCCCGGGAACGTGATAGCAGAGACCTATCGGGATCAGTTTGAGGCCAGTCACACATAGTTTCTTTTAAGATTCAGAACAATGCACGTGTTTTACGATCGTAATATGTTACAGCTTACGATACTCACTTCAAAGCAGTGGCGCCTTGACGCCTCTCTTTAAGAAGTTCCGCGGGCATCAGAGCGTCCTTTAGTAAACGCGCAGATTTTGATGGGGTAAACTGTATCAGCGGCTGTCTAACGCCGATCGTCTCGCCATTGCTGGTTCCGGCATGAGTTCTAGTATGTTCAATCGCCGGACCCAATAGTTGGGCGAAGTCGGGATTCTTGAAATCCGAAGGAGCGGCGCAAAATAAGGTCTTTGGTAGCTTCACGTCAACAGGATATTCTTTGATGGTTAGATCGGAAGAACGAGTTAACAAGAGGCCCAGGGCAATATCGCACGTTATGTACAGTTTCTAAAGAAAGAGATGTAGGCATTTGAAGGCATGCTTTGTATGCGGAAAATAACTGATAAGTAATAAGAAAACACTTGACGTTGGTGTCTAACCAAACAATACTAGGAAATGATAGTGTTATGAGGCTTCGGATAGAGTTCTGAACAGGCATCATTATACACTATGTAGTGCACACAGTTGGGTAACAGAAAGAGAAAAGCAGTATTCAAATAAATGATAGCAAATTGTCGGATTTAGCCTCGCCAGCTTCCGAAAAGCACAATGCTGTACATAGGCCCGAAGAAGTACGACCATATGGTAAAGAACACAGTTACAGACCAGTTAACCATCGGATTTTGGGCAATAATCGTTGTTGCTTTGACGTAAACAAATCGACAACATCTAAGTGCTCGCATAAAGCGGTAACGAACTGGGAGACCTGGTGTCCAGAAGTTATCGATGGGATGGAATCGTAGTATTCGTCAGGGATGTTCCCAAAGCTGGCACATGCTAACCGAGGCACGAAACACAAAAGACCGGATGCGGGTGAAACAAACTGCGGAATCGGGGGACACAACAAACAACAATTATTATAGGAGAGGTGAGTCAGCAGTCAGAAAAATGGGATGCAGTGGCCAACAAACTACGCTCCGGCACGCCTAAAGGAAACGGTGTTCCCTTGTATACCCGTGTTCACGAGGTGTAACAATCAACCACCCCGAGTGTCTTGCTAAGAGTGAGGAGGTTACGGCTGATAAATCGAGGTTGCTAATTTAGCATGACGGGGAATAATATCCAATGAATGAAACAAATAGGCATTGACCAAGCCAAAAGGTGCTAGAGATTCAGTCGCAGTTGTGATCAATTGAAAAACACAAATTTTGTTGATCACTTCAAGGGTTATCTGCGGAAAAGAGGGGGAAATAGATGAGTAGTTGGCTGAGCCTCTGTTCAATCAAGAATCTGTGGACCAAATCGATCAATCTACTGAACACTTATTAAAAAAAATCGTATGCTTGCGGCTGTCAGGATTTTGCAGGACAGACCTGCCTCATGGGGATGCAATTCGGTAAGCCAATTTTTGGGTTGGCTCAAGGAGCTATCATTGAAGAAGTAGGATCATATGATGTCCAGTTGCTCTTTGACATTCTCCAATGGGATATCTAACTTCTTTTTTTGTAGTTAATTTATCTCGTGGAGCAAGTTTGAAGGTTGAGAACGGATGCGTTGCAAACTTTAAGCATGTGTAAGATCAACTTGTTTATCTATCCATCAAGAAACTAGTTATATCTATTGGCAAGTGTTGTAACACGATGTGACGTGCGCATGATAACTAATAATGATAAATAATGTGCCAGCTGTACGTCGTAACGACGCTCCACTGCCGTGCGACCACCACCAGTCGCACGCGGGCTGAGTGTACCGCCAGGAAGCTCAGCCCTACGCGGATTCGAACCCGCGACACAAGATTGTGAGACAAGATCGCTACTTCTAGACTATTAGCCGCTCAATGGTACATGAGTAAAAACAAAGACCATTGCTCTTTTTGTCTTTGAGGATGAAAGTAGATAGTCAAATATAAAATGATTCAAACGTAGGTACAGTTATGCAGCCAAGGAATGGGTACAAACAACGTGCAACAGCATCGTGTCTTCCTGCGAGATCTAATCACTTATCAGGGAAGTGTTGTCGTAAATGTCAGCATCTCAAGACGTTTATGTCACAAAAGTGCGCCCATTGGACAGGCCAATATAATAGGCGAACCCTAAGCACCCGTCATTCTAGGTTGTTTAACTGGGAAAAACAAATTTTGTTGTAAATTAAAGATGGTTCCTCGCGGTCAAATACCAGTCAGCCCCTATGCTGAGTCTGTGCGTTGGGTGTAAATAAATGGGCTCAGAGACATGTGTCCCGTTATGACGTGAAACAAGGTGAACTACGGAGAACGTTCGGATAAATAAGTAGTTTAATGGATTACAACAAAAACGTTAGTTAGTCATATGTAAGATCAGTTTTGCTAAACTGGTTGCAGGGAAAGAGTATCCACAAATAAACTTGGGTGTTCAACGTCCGAACAAAATGTATTCTGATGAACAAGTGTGTTGGGTAGGGCCTTTATGTAGTCTCTAAACTGTACGGTCCTGATTCGGCTAAGTTTGAAAATATGCAAATACGAAGTAGACCAAAGACATATGGCCAGATTGGGGCAGATGATTGGATCCAGAATGCAATCCGATGTGCCTGGTGGACCAGCAGAGCTCAAGAAATGGAGGAAACGGTAGCAGCAGGCAACAGCCGCAAAGTTTTCTAACTGATCCGCACCGCCAGTCCCAGGAAACTAGGCATGAGAGAAGCAGAGACAACAAGAGTGCTGTTGAGTGGAGCACTTTTGAGAGCAGGTCAGTTAGGCCCCTACTCCTGGGTCTCTTTTTATTCAGATGGTGCACGCTGAGACGTTGTGAGTTAGTTTAGAGGCTCAACTAGAGGCTGAGATCCGTAGCGCGATCCCAACCCTTAATCGTTTTCGAGCTGTCGGTCGGGATTCCCTCGCATCCACACTACTCAAGGATGGTGATAGCACTGACTTAGCTGATAGAACAGAGCTGATAAGGTCACAGAGGGGAACTAAGAAACCATATCAGTCGGCCGGCCACCGTAGTAGTATCAGCCGCATGAATCGTTTTTGTACACAAAATTCCGGCTTCAGATGGTGGATGTATATAGCCCCGGCAATAGACAAGAGTTGCTTTCGGAATCCTTGAGAGAAGCGTTCACCATTTAAGGGCGATACTGCAGCTGATATCTTACCTCGACGTCTGAAAAATGCTGTTGAGAAAACTTTTTTCGCAGCCCGCTTGAGAATTGTTTACCACAAACCATTGCTTGCGAAACCTTTGAAAGGTAGTCTGTCCTCTTTGACCCGTTCAATGCTGGTTTATCGTACTCGTGCTCCTGTGTTGCACGATACGTGGGTCGCACAACGAGAAGTCTATCCCAGAGAATTCGCGAGCACATCTCGGCCTGGTTTTACAAAGGCGAAATGTAGTCCTCAGACAGTTTAATCATGTCGCACCTCCTAGAAGGTGGCCATACTGCATTTGGGAATGACTTTAAAGTCATCTACTCACTACCTGAACGCTTTTCGCAAGGATTCCGAAAGCAACATTTGTCTTTTGCCGAGGCTATCTACATCCACCATCTGAAGCCGGAATTTTGTGTACAAAAAGGATTCATACGGCCAATACTACTACCGTGGCCGGCCGACTAACATGGCTTCCTAGTTCCCCTTTGTGACCTTACCTATTTACTTTGGACTGCTGAAGCTTGTGTATTAATGTTTCTTAGGTGCACTTTTCTTGCCGTCGGTAGCCGCCTTTAGTCATCGACTCTGGCCGTTCAAACAGTTTAGAAATCAATCCCGGCGCGATTTGAAGCTTACCCCAAACAATCAGCCTTATGTGAACGGTTGAGTCTGATGAGAGTTTACCGAAAACAATTCTTAACCCTTAACTGATTTCTGGTCTTGATTCATGTTGTCGAATTTCCCCATTTTTGTGCAACTTCGTCGTAGACTCTAGGATGCAGGCGTCGAGGTGCTGCCTGGTGAAAAGCTAATTGATCTTGATAACACGGACGATATTGTTTGATGGTTACCGGTGTTGAGGTACGCTAGTAAAAGATGAATAACCTTCCTAGATTGGTCCATCCCATTATTTGACATGCGCTTCGCACCTACAAAGTGAAATGTTGCTTCAAGAACGCCAGGCATTGGATGACATTTGGTAGTCAGGAACTCAAGGTAGCTGATCAATTCATTTACCTTGGAAGCTGCATCAGCATATGTGAGCGCATATCCACTGAAGTCAGTTCGCGTACTGCGAAGGCTAGAACCGACTTATCGAGACTGCGACATTGGTACAGGATTTTTACGAATTACGTCCGAAACTTGGAGCGGCTGCGTTCACGTGCTGACGTACCCCGGCCCGCTGAATTGCCAACTGTCCAATGGCACGAATTGCTTTACCGAACGTGCCGACAGGGGTGAGATGGAACAATGAGGCGAGACCTGCGTGTCTACGATCGTAAGGCACACCAAGGGAACCGAGGTCGTTCGGCTGTGAGAAGTGAGTGTTAGCCAAACACCGAAGTCGTACTGGACGTGTTATGCTTCGATCGAATAGTAGTCGGCTTTCACGCAGGTAAAAGGGATCCCTGCGAAAGGGCTAGTGACTCGCTGTTTTTGCAGTTGAGAGGAACAGCCTGGTCCTAAGCAATGGCCGATGGGCGTGGGTTACTATCGCACTACATGGCAAAAGACAATCGCAAAAACAGCTGCTATAGCCTCATGATTGGCTTCTAGCAAAGCCGGAAGCTTTCATTACTAAGGGGAATCACACTGCCAGGAGCACTAAGGTTGCAGTCTTGTTCGCTGTAACGTTTCGATCGAGTGTTTGTTACAGCTGAAAATTCACCCTTTATGGGTGCATAAAAGCAAATTCTTTACATGACAATGCTCTTAGATTTCAGTCTGCCTCGACGCACTAGTCGCACCATTAGGCAGCACACCAATTTAGTCATGAAGGTAACTATTGCCCTCAAAATCAGACAATTGCTTGTTGTGCAAACTGATCATGCCGTCGATGGTACTTCTCGTGTGCTGTCGAGTATGTGCATTTATTCATTTGTTTACTTATATTTGCACGTAATGTTTGAGATGTCTGTAAATATCAACGAATTAGGTGTTCGAAGTGCCCTCTGTCGTTTTGGCTGCAGAGCAACATTCGCCGGATGGCGTTGGCGAGCACTTTCTGCAATGTCTACAAGGAAATCTGGCTACATTCGTTCATAATGTTCTCCTTAGGTTCATCCAGGCTGTTCGCTTTTGTTCTATAGACTCTACGCTTCAAGTATCGCCATAGGAAAAAATCCATGGGATTCAGATCCGGTGACCGCACAAACCACTCTATCGGTCCTCCGCGACCGATCCAACGTTCACCAAAAGTCTCGTTCAGGTAGGCGCAAACCGGTTGCGCCGACTGTGCAGGTGTGCCATCCTACTGCCACCAAACGTTAATTAGTAACCCTTCCGACTGTAGCTGCGTTATGACGTTGGTCTGCAACATTTCCATGTATGAGGATGCTTAGAAATACCAGACATTAGTACTGTTAACCAACAACCTACCGGACACACTCCTGGAAGAGAAAAAGAGCCCAATGATTTGTCGACCAGTCAACTCTGCCCAGGCCATAAGTTTCGGGATATGTTGCACATTGCCGTAGGTTAGTTGTTTCCCAACTATGTTGTCTATTTTCGCCATGCAGATGGGAAACCACCTCATCGGTGGACCCAATGGAATGTACGTTCAGGCTGTTTAAAAACCAATGGGCGAATTCCAGGCGCTTCTATGAATAGCATGTGCTCAACACTTGCACCTGAAGTGCACCTAACCGTCGAAATTTCTCCCTTCAATATCCGATGCACAGCGTACGATGTGGTTTCGCAAGGTTGTGCGAGTTGCCGAATGTTGAGATGGCTCTTACTGCATACCACTTGCACAACCGTGAAAGCTAATACGTCATCCGTGATGCTTCGAGGCAGTCCGATTTGTCTCATGTTGCAAACGCTGCCAGTTTCTAGAAATTTCTTCACCAGTTGACGCACATACCGCTCGTTAATGGGCCGCGCAACGCAGTGCATAGTGTTATAGCACCTTGCGTTTGCTGCTGCGTTGGACACACACTCACCACACAGTTGCACAATAACCAAGCGCTGTTGGACCGGCACATTACGTGACTACGGTTGCGGATACAGCGACACAGGTGTAAGCTCCCGCTCCATTGCTAAAACAGCGAGCCATTAACCACCTCACGGGAATCCCTTTTGTTGGTTTTTTTCCTCTGCGTGAAAGCCGACTACCAATCGATCGAACCATGACGCATCGAGTGCCGCTTCGGTGTTTGGCTAGCATTCACTTCTACAGCCGAACGGCCTCGGTTCGCTTCGTGTGCTTTGCGATCGCATCATGGCACGTCCAGTGCGGCTTCGGTGTTTAACTAGCACTCACTTCTCACAGTCGAACGGCCTCAGTTCTCTTGCTGAGCCCGGCGACTGTAGCCACCCAGGTCCCGCCTCTGTGTCCCAGCTCACCCCTGCAGACACGTTCGGCAAAGCAATTCGTGCCATTGGACAGTTGGCAATTCAGCGGGCCGCGGTACGTCAGCCCGTGAGCGCAGCCTAGTTTCGGACGTAAAACACCCTGTAGTTTCAGGTGGGGAGTTCTGTCGAGCTGGAAGGCCGTGTGTACAGGGACACAATGAGGGCAGTCCTAATATGCGATAACGAGAATTGGACCTCTGTCTAAAAATTTTTAGATACTCCCAAGATTTTGATCATCGCTATCTGCGCAGCATTGTGGTGTCGGGTGGCACCAGTTTGTCCGCAACGACAATGTGCGCAAGCGGGTGCTAGGCAGTGATAATCACGCTAGCATGTTGGTTTGGAGATGTGTAACGTATGTTCGTCCACCGTTTACTGAAGAGGGCACTGTTTCGTCTACCAGATGTGGGGTGACGCAAAGCTTGAAGTGAGCAAAAGTCGACTTAGCAGCTGGAAATGAAGTCACTGACGATCAAGCTGGGTAATGTTGGTCAATCTCGCCTTCCAGGCTGGATTCCACATGATCCACCTTGCGCGTTGCTTGCGACGTTACAGGGCATGGTCCGCAGTCGGCACTAGCGGCGCATCTGCCGTCCTGTCTGAGTTGGACTGACTATTCAAAGCGTTGTTGGTGTTGTGTTGTCTGCCGTGTAATGGGTGATTATGATGCAGAGCAGTGAAAGCCGCAACTGTCTTGCTGATGCCATCTTATCTTTGCACGAGAGCCAGCAGTTTGTGGCCGTACGTTGTTGATAAAACCTAGGCGCTTTGAACCAGAATGTTTGCTCAGAGATTTTACATTACATCCCCTGTCCATTCATTCAGTATGTCACTGTGGCTGTACGGCAGCAATACATCAGTTCGATTGGCTGATGTCCGGTTATTGATGATGATATTCGCAACAGCTTTGGCAAACCAGGGAAGACAGGAATTCAAGAACAAGGCACCGAAGGCAAACAATTGTTTTCGATGAATTCCTCGTCAGACCTGTACAATCATATGGGTAAAGCGCAACGGAAGTAACAATGGTTTCGATCAGTTCAAATGAAATTGAATCACGTGCCAACTGGGGGCATAAACCAGCAATAAACCTAAACGATAAGCGTACACTAGGGCAGAGATGTAGTCAAATGACTTCTTCCGGCCTCCGAATCGTCCACTTTTTCTGGCCATGGTAAACTGAGGGTTTCGATCAGTCTCTTTTGTGAACACAAAAGCGGTTGATACAACCGAATACTGATCGCCTCAGCTGTAGCGAGGGTACGGAGGCGCAGGCCTTTCGATTGCAGTGGCGGAACCTTGTAAAGTATTCGAAAGGCGCGGACTGGATCGACTTCGTGCCCACTATCAACTAGATGAGCCATAATAGAGCTAGTTATAGCCCCGCAACCAGCGTGGAAGGTGCTCATTAATGCGCTTTGACAAGTGGCGAGCCGTTCGACCGATGTAAGTAGCGCCACAGGCGCACTCGAACTGATAAATGACCATAGAAGCGGTCAGCATCGGCAATTTGTCTTTGTTGTAAATGCGAATGAGGGGTTCCGTTGAGAAAGTACACTTGAGCTTAGCAGCTGGAAAAGTTGACTTAACGGCTGTAGAAAGGCTTCTGGCTATACGTTCGGCTGCTATGGTGCTGTAGAATTCTGAATGTAGTATTGACATCAATCAGTTGAGGTGAAGTCTACTACTTCGTTAATGGATGCCGGAAGCCTGCGTGAAGGCGTAGCCCGAGTGGTACGCGCTCATTCCTTAGGGAACTCTGAATCCTATAAATTCTGGCTTTGTAGCAAACTGCAGTTACGTATAAATCCGTACATGGTATTAGAGTTGGAACAGCCGTAGCTTGTGTGTTAGGCCAATGAGGATAAGTTCAGAAACACATAGTGTTTTGTGTGAAAGAGAGCAGACGTCTGGTAGTCTTCAGTGAAGCAATATCACTCCTAAAAGGCAATCCTAAAATATTTATCTTAAGCACGGTGAGCACGCGATCTCACAATCCGCTGATTGAGCTGCATTCTCCGATGAATCTACGAGGGTAGCCACTGGTAGGTAGTGAGCTCCAGTTTAGCGATTGGACAATCGGCTGAACGTATTCGTCTGACACGACTACATGGGATCATTAAATGTCCGTTTGCATTGTATTAGCGTGGAGCCGGCGTGATGCAGATAGTGAACGAACCGCATTGTTTCTCTCTAGACGAACCTTTAAATCTACTCGTCTTCACTGCGGAGGATGAGAACACCCAAATAAGGCGGCTCCGCTGCTCAGTTACACAATAGGCCTACAAGTTAGTGTGTGCAGCATTCAAATATGCTAGCAGCTGCGTTATCTGTCACTTTGATGAACGGCACGGCTACATAAGTCTGTAGTATGGCAGCTGCATCACTGCTGGCGGGACATCTCGTTCGCTCGCTCAATCCCTCTTCGTGAGACCGTTCTGACTTCATTGAAAATAATAAAAAATAGAAATAATGGAGTGTGAAAAACAAACTAAAAATGTTTCATTCTGATTTGAGTCAAAGCGTATTTTCCTTTGATTCTCCCTGCTTATTGATGGCTCCAAGTGCATTTGTTGGAGTGCTAACTCCATGATATATATATATATATATATATATATATATATATATCATGATCAAGTTGAAAAGGATCGTTGTTTTAAGCATACAGCTAGGGCTGTCGTCGACATCTGAACTCACCATATTCATCAGGGCATTATCAGGGGCCAGGGCGTCTCGTGTGTGTTTGATTTTCTCAATGATCTTGCGAAGAAAAACGAAATTGTGCCCGCGGGTTACGACGGGTTCCATAACGAACCAAAGAGAACTGTAGAGAAGGAACAAGATTGAGGACAAAAACTCGACGTATGGATCCGTTCCAGGGTCGCATTGTGGATACACAGAAAAATCGAAAACAAATTCCTGCAAGTTATTATCTATAGTCAATAAAGAAAACTTTGGCGAATTCGCAATACTTTTGAGCAATCGTGTAGTTGTCAACAAAATCTTAATCGAAAGGTAGATGTTTAAGATGATGCAGTAAGGCAATATGCACAATCAAGAGCTGGAGTTGCCAGCAGAGAAATTTAGTTTGTGGTCTGTACCATCGAGCAAATGCAATCTGCAGCCCTGAAACGAAACAGCACTCCGCAAGAAAACGGGCAATTTCATCCCATTCATTGGATAAGCATTTCATTCCGCCTGATGCTGCCAAATCTGTCGCTACAGTGCCATAAAATGGTGTCTACCTACCTTACAATTCTCTTAAAATGTCCGACTGCTTTTGAAATGTTAAATAAAGGTTTCAGCCGCTAAAACCAAAACTACTTGCTGAAACAATACCATTGATTCTTTGGCATCTAAAAGAAAATTTAACGAGCGAATCCGAACCTTTTAGCTTACATCAACTAACTTGTACCTGTGGTGCAAGGTATCTTGGACCCATGACCAGTTGCTTGTTCAGACGGATTGCTGATCACTGTGCTACATCACTGCGGAAAAGCGCGGTGAACATCAACAGGTCCATTCTGGAACACTTGGTTGAAGGCAGCCATCAAGTTCGGATGAACGAGTCCTTTAAAGTCGTCTATAACATCCATAGAAGATACCCAAAGTAGCTTAAGGAACATCCAATAGTCATCACCGAAGCCATCGCAATTAGGATTTGAAAAACCGAGCTGTGTGTACAAATGACACTAGTACAAGCTTTAAGCTTGCCTTGGCCATAAACTCGATCCAACATTAATTTTGCAACGTTGACCGCGTGGTCCGACTGAACAAGCCATTGATTGATATTTCATACCGCTTAGCTAACCAGCTGTACACAAGTGTTATTTCCTTTATGTTCATTTATCCAACTGTGACAAAGTCTACACGAACTTAGTTACGTCTTAATTTGCTTTACAAATGTAGCTGCCTGAAGTGGTTTAGCGAAAGAATATTATCCGCGCAAATGTTAATACCAAAGGCGTTCTGCGTGTAGGCGAGTGCAGTGCATTGACCCATTTGTTAGCAAGAACGAACGTTGAACGCCGCCAGGAAAGCGGGACAACGTGGCCTTTTAAGGGGGTGCCAGAAGGAGCCCAGTGAATTATGCTGGGTGATGGCTACGGATGACAGAACTCCGGTAGTATTGCAACTGTTGTCAATTCGGCTGAGAAATAAAGAAGAAGGTTGAAGAATGGGGATCGGCAATGGAGTAGGTTAAACAGATGGAAAAGAAAGAAAAGAGGCATCAGCAGTGCCATAGTTCGCGTATTCGCCCTAAGGCATGCAGCAGATAAAACGGCCATTGTAAAGCTGCGCGATGCGAAATGTGGCTAAAGTTTGATGAAACACCGATGTTCGTATGCATGTCGATGGCAATGTCAACACGGACGAATCACTAATCTGGGATTGGGATCAAACGAAAGTCGCAGACAAGGTACATTCAGAACAGCCAGATGTCGGTTGCACTACCTGATGCACTCGTTTGTGTCTGCGAGCTTAATACTCACCATGTGCGCTTCTTGGATAGTTGTGAAAGCGCTGTCTACAAATGCTGGATCGAATATGTTCCAGGCTATATCTGACAACCAAAGACTGGAGGACTTCCCGAGTACAACTCAAAGCAAAGGGTCAGGTGAGGGTAGTTACTTGCACCTGCCCAAGTCATAGTGAAGGGGCAACGGCTTACGCTGTATGTCTGTTCAAAACTACGGGGAAAAGTACCGACAGCAAAAAGGTGTCAATTTTCAGACATTACCAGCAGTGTGCGATGACCGGCGCTAGGCCAATGGACAGATTTAGAGAGCTAGGTTCTGCATGTTAGCTCACTGTTCAAGGTCGCGCTGCACCAGTTTCGGTAGGTGTCAGGCATCTCGGTAGTGGTTGAATATCAATGAGTTTGACACAATCCATGAATGTATAATTGATACCAGTGGAGTATGTTTTCGCGTTGGTTTCAATTTCCATAGGACTCAGTGTCATGATACAAAAAGGAGAGGAGAGTGAATAAAATGATACTTGAAATGGCAGAGTTAGTATGTGGTTTCGAATGACGAATGATTCGCGCCATGTTTATTGACTACACGATGTCGCTGCGCAACACCGATGACATAAAGTGCAGAGATAACTCACGCTTTAACTCGATTCAGCCGGTTAACATCGTAGGGATGGGACCACTGTGGGTCGTGGGCCAAGAGATAAATGAGGTAGGGAAGTACGAAATCAGGGAGAAGTCCATAGAGAAATTCTGGAATGGAAAAAACGGTGGAGTTACTCTTGTAGTCAGCACGTCGTTTTATCCCAACACGAAACGGTACACAGAATACAAACACAGACGATAGGTGACGACGTGTCACGCACAAAAAATACGAGCCTGAGAGGAGAACGTCTGCGTGAGTTACACTTACTTGCATCTTTAAGATATGATGGATGTCGATTCAAAAAGTCTCGGCGTCGCTGGATATTGCCGTGTAAAAATTGTTTCGCGCGTTGCTTGAACGCCGAGTCAGGAACGTCAGCAGCGTGTGCAAACATGGCCATGTATTCAAGCGGAAGGCGCAAACGATATAACCCTTGATTCAGTTTCATCAGAAAACGCGATCGAACTTGAGGACAAGGATCCTAAGTAAAACAATAAATGCTGTTATAAGGAGTGGCAGATAAACCAGATAATGGCCTAGAGTAGTAATCGCACTATAGACTCACGCAGATGATATAAGTCATGGACTGATACCAGTCCACTTCGATGTTCTCCACATAGGATTGGGAATGAGCAAGCTTGAGCCAAGCTTGGGCTGCAACCAAACGCATACGGGACATCTCACCGGCGCTGAGAAGAGAATACAAAGGCAGTCAAGAGAGGAAACTGTCATAGGTATGCAGTAAGTAGAATAAATTTTGGCTGAATTTTCTGGGACACTAATTACGTGGTCTATGTAGTGGATGGACGGAGAATAAACAGAAAAACTATCTAGCAAATAGGCTGGTAAAACGGTCAATTAAAACTCAACTGTTCACCATATATTTAGCGGGAAAGTCTATTCCGTAGATCAAAAGTATCACCTTGAAAGATCTGAGCGAAAAAAGACAATAAACAACTCCGGAATCCACGGGAGGGTTGCAAGCACCTCGCGTCGTGGTAGCCATTCTGGTATCAAAAATAAAAAAGGATTCAGAGCTAAAATTTTAAGTGCCTGCTGTGAGATGTCCTGTGCCCTAAACAAAAAGTGGAGACAAAGTTGCGCATACTGAAACGCAATGATCACGTGTTGTCCAGGCGTAGCACAGCTGGTTACTTGCCTAGTGTAGTAGTAACACGGCGTAATCCATCTTTTATTGAAAGTCAGCCTGGGAATATTAGTAACTTAAATATAAACATATCTAAGGTGAAAACGATGGATTTGTATGAAAGTTTGAACAACCAGGTAAACAACCACATGCCGGTGTGGCGCACAGTCTGTGCGGACCGATATTGGGTCGAAAGAGTGAGCCTAAGGACAAAATGCCATAGAGTTAGCAGTGAGAGGATGCTCATTTCAGTCTCGGCACAGTAAAGGCTTTCTAAGGATGTTAACACAAAATGAACAGTCACCAATAGTCTATCTACTTTGTTGCCCGGTAGAATTTCAAGTGACGTATAGTGACACTATAGAAAGTAGTTGGCCCATCCCATGCATTGACAAAATAACTTGGACAAATTATTCTGTGAAGCACTCGCAAGCACTGCGCAGCAACGATCGAAGCATCTTCCTATTGCATAAACATTCGATGAAAAAAGCAAAAAAGTGTGTGCTTATTTGTAACCTTTCACATTCTATTTTAAATAACCCGAGAGTTAAGTATCACAGAGTAAGGACTGATCAAAGCGAATCGGTTCGGTGAGTAAAATGGTGTGAGTGTCATTCGGTTTGACACAGATGACCATGAGAACATCAATAAATGGGAAATGAATTGAGAGCGACAATTGAAGACGGTCAAAAGAGAACCACGAAAATTTAATAATCGTTGGGTAGATGGGATCCGAGTCAGAAGCAGTGGGTTAAAAGGCACAGTGCCACACACAAATGATGTGGCCCAGTTCGAGGCCACCATAGAACAAAACGACGCGCACCAGACGTTTGTCAGTCTCGTCATACTTACTTACCTTAAGACTGACTAGCACAGCAATAGTAGCTTTTGGCATAGAACAAGCGCGGGAGTAGTCGATCAGCAAGCATATCAAGACTAATAATTGTCCAGCCGAATTAAGTAATTTGAGTTCGAAAGAGTGATCGCTAAGCGCCACGGCATGTGACCAAGAAACGACTGGTGATTTCCCATATATATATATATATATATATATATATATATATATATATATATATATATATATATATATATATATATATATATATATATATATATATATATGGTAGTTGTGCCCCATGCTGAGGCTGATGTTGCATTCTTGATGCTTCTTCACTGCAGTTGGGCTAAACCAACCTACACTTAAACTAGGTCTTTTTAAGCTGGATAAATTTCATTCCGCTTTATTTGGTTTGTTCTGCCTCCCTGAATAATGTTCTATTAACTGGCCACGTTGCTTACACTAATTGCGCTTATCTTCGGTAATTTTGTTGCGTTTGTAGCATTTTAAGTAACTTGTGGACATTTCTTACTTATCACGGATTTGTTGCTGATCAACTTACTTCATATGGTAATTTAGCGAAGAGTTATGCCAACGTATCTGTATGCATTATTGGATTTATTTTATTTCAGCTTGTCGTTTAAATTGAATGGCTGTTGTTTGATATCCCTGGTATGGTTGCGCTTGATGTGTATGTTAACACAGTCACATGTTCCTGTTCCGTCTCAGAGAAGACGATGATGTCATCACCGTACACAACCACGCCTTGCAGGTTCGCGAGGACCATCAGCAACAAACGCCTGAAGGTAGCTGGGGCGTTGCACAATCCAAACGGCATTCTCAAAAACTCATACTGCTGGCCATTGACACTGAAAGCCGTCTTGTGGCGATCTTCTTCTGCGATCGGCAGTTGCCAATATCCCGAGCGGAGATCAATCAGAGATATCTGCTTCGCACTGTGAAGGCTTGAGAAAATTTCTTCCATCTGAGGCATCGGGAATGCATCCTTCACCGTCACCCTGTTTAGTTCTCTGAAATCGATGCAAAATCGATAGGTTCCGTCGGCCTTCTTCGTCAATAGCACGGGTGATGAATACGGGCTGTGCGTTCGCCTGATGATTCCTTTCGATTCCATCTCGGTCACCTGCTTCTGTATCTCCACCAGGGTGTTCTGTGGAATTCGTCTGAAGATTGGCTTGCATTGTCCTCCTGGGATCAACGGTATTCGGTGTTCAACCCAATTGCAAAATCCGTAATCATCTTCCGCGTCTGTGAATAAGTGGGCATACCTGCTCAGTACGTTGCGTATTGCACGGTTCTGACAATCAGGCACGGCTTTGAGGGCACCAACCCGGTCGGTTCTCCCCTTGTTTATCTCGATCGTCTCGTTAGCCACGATCACCACATCGTTTTTCAGGTCAATTGTGACACCGAGCCGTTTCAGGATGTCGGTTCCGATGATGGTTTCGGTCGTCTCCTCCACGATGAACATGTCATGGCGGATGAGCGTTTCTCCTATCCTGATTCGTAACCGCTGGGTGCCCGTCACTTTCAAAGAATGCCCGCCGACCGTCTGCATCGTGATTGAAGATGGATTCACTGGAACCCCGTTGAACCTCTTCGTAATTGACACTGCCGCTCCTGTGTCTACTATGGCTCGGACAGACACACCTTCTATAGTTACCTGGAGGACTGGTACTCGCCACCGACTCGGCATGGATAGAGAGAAACAATGGGGCACATTGACGTTGGTGCAGAATCTCGCCACATGACCATTCTGGTTGCATCGGAAACAGCGGCGACCGTTCCGGATTACCCGTACATTGCGTTGTGAAGCGGTGCTTGAAGACTTTATTGACAACAGCTGCTCCACCATTTCGGATAGGCGCTTTACTTTCTGTTCCAACTCAGCATGCTGGATGCTTCTCACTACCACTCGTTCCGACATATTCTGGGCGACCGTCACCAGATCCACCGCTTTGCTGTCTCCCACCATCGACGCCAATTTCACCTGATCACGGAGTGGATCGGGCAGACTTCGGATAAACTGCTGTTTCAGTAGGCGCTCTCTTGCGTTGCCCTCTAACTCGGGGATCCCAATCGTTAGATGTCTGTCCAGCTGTTGGAAAAACACCATCAAATCCTCCTGTTCGTTCCATCTGGCTGCGTGAAATCGTTGCAGTGCTCGTTCCCTTTCCAGATCCTTCCCAAATTCTGCACACAAGGCAGCCTTCATCTCAGCGAACGAACAACCGGGTTTGGCCTTCCGAGTGAGCAGATACACCGCCTTGGCTCGTCCACTCAACCGTGTGCCCAAAGCAATTAGCAAATTTGCATCCCCCCTCACCCCCGTGCAAGCCGCAATTCCGTCGAACTCATCGAGCCACGCCTCCACGTCACCGACCGCAAATTGCTCCAACCGGGTCAACTCCATGGCGATTGGTCACGGCACCAGTGTAGCGAGAGCGACACTACTGGGGGGGGGGGGGTTAGACGTTTATTGCACACCGAAAATGGGCACATTAGGGTCTCGCGCGCGCCATCGAATATCGACTAGGTTTCCGTCCCACAACGCAACACAGGTGCGGATGTTAGAGACGAGCCAGTCCTTTCGCCTCGGGAGCTCTGACTTGGAAGATCCGCCTTCCTGTTTCCGCCTCGATCTCCGCTTCTCTGCACCCGATTTGGATCGGCCAGGAGTCGTTCGAGAGCTCTCGACTTGCTTGTTCGGGGCTGTGTCAATCGGCTCGGCCTCGGTGCTGTGGGCTGCGCTAGCGGCGTATTTGTCTGATTTATTGCGCTGTCCACATGTTCCCGCTCCGTAGTTCCGGCCCCAGGCTCGTCGCTAGCCGTCTTTCGCGATCCGCTCTCAGCTAGCTCCGAAGAGCTCCCCAGAGCCATTCTTGGAAGCGGCCCCTCTACAGTACGACCAGCTGCAGAGCTTCCGCCAGTCACGACGGAGGTCGCTCATCACATTATCACTCGCATCCCGCCAACGAGTGCCCGACCAAGACGACTCGCCTAAGACCAGTTACGTGTTGCAAGAGCTGAGTTCAATCACATGCTTTAGCTCGGTGTCATCGGGCCATCCAACAGGCCAAGGGCATCATCTCTCCACATAGCCCCAAACAAGACGTCATTGTGGCTCCTATCGTACTCCAAACAAAGTTACCACACCTGGTCGTTATCCGATCCAGCACATCGTGGGTCTCACCGCTAGTCTAGTAGGTAAAATGTTTTTAGCAAAATCAACTTGGTACGCACTTGAAATCAAATTCCGGTAGCCGAAGCGGACATGGCTAAAACTGCCGTGACGACGTAGCACATGCTCCACTTACAACTGTTTATCTCTACACGGGTAAACGATCAACGCACCAAAGAGTGTTCGTTTGGTATCGATTCGGTCAGTTTTTCCGGCCATCAAATCTGTTCTGCAGGCATCGTGCCACTACAGGATAAAATCAAAGACATCATCGACTATCCCGAGCTTTATTCTTCCAAACAGCTGAGACGTTTTTTATGGGGGGGTCTCGTCAACCTTTTTCATCTTTCTTTACCAGGATGTACGTCGCTTATGTAACCCCCTTAAGTACATTCTCCGAGGAAAGCTTAAGAAATTCCCTTTTTTGCAGCATCACACATTGCGTTCAAAGCATTGTAAAAAGCTATCGCCAACATAGCTTCTATTGCACATCACGACCCGGCAGCTCCTACTCAATCAGTACTGACACTTTGACGTGCCATTTTGGGTGGTCTTACAGCAATAAGTAGGTGACGCTTGGCATTCCTTGTCATTTTTCTCTGAACTCCTGCAACCAACCGAATCTCGTTACAGCACCTTCGGCAGAGAACTATTAGCCATCTATCTAGCCATGTCATTTCTGACGTCTTAGAAGGCTGCACTTTTACCGTTTTCACCGACCACAAACCCCTGACTTACGTGCTCGGCTCGACTACTGACCGCTACTCTCCTAGAGAGTCGCGCCACCTAGACTATATCGCTCAATTTACTACCTACATACGATGTCTCAGGTGTGCCCAACGCCGTCGCCGATGCACTTTCCTGAATTCAAGCGATCTCTGCTGACACCGGCACTGCTATCGACCTGGCAGCCATGGCCGCAGCACAACTCAATGATCCTGAGATTGGTCTACTGCTCGGGCCTCCCTCATTCGACATTCGACCCAATCCGCTGATATCATCTGACGGAACTATACTTTACGATTTATCTCTAGGCACGCAGCGCCCAATCGTCCCACGCGTTTCGACAGACTGTGTTCGACACGTTGCAGAGCTTGTCTCACCCAAACGTTCGTGCATCGGTTAAACTCGTAATCGCACTATTCGTTTGGAGTAATGTCAGCCGCTTGCCTTCCGTGTCAACGAGCGAATGTGAAAAACCTCATGAAACGCCCATGAGGCACGTTTCCAACGCCAGACGCACGTTTTCACCACATGCACGTCGACCTCGTAGGTCTACGGCCACCTTCGAAAGGCCCGGTATAATTACTATCTTGCATTGCCCGATTCACCAGGTGGCCAAGAACCATTCCTGTACCGAACTGCTCTTCGGAAAGAGTAACGAAAGCTTTTCTAGAACGCTAGGTAGCTCAGTACGACTGTGCCGCCATCATGACCACCGATCAAGGGTCACATTTCTCGTGGACTTTTGCCACGTTGCTTAAAGATTTAGGTTGTCGCCACGTCCGGTAGACAGAAGACCATCCTGCCGCCAACGGCGTGGTAGAGCGATTCCATCGTCAACTGAAAGCAGCGCTCCAAGCGCACGCAGACCATTCATGGTGCGAAATTCTCCCACTTATCCTCCTTGGCCTTAGGAACACAGTTAAAACCGATTTCGGCACTACAGCAGCGTAGCTAGTCTATGGCTGCACGCTGCGTTTGTCCGGACAACTGGTAACACCAGCATCGTCCACTTCCTACTTCGACTCCGGAAGTTACACTGATCGACTAACTCACTAGATGCGTGGGTTGCGCCCACCAGCTTCGCAGCTAGAGACACCGGTGCACGTGCCCGAAAACTGTCTACCTGCTCACACGTACTGCTTCACGTAGTCAGTGTGCGATAGCTTTGCAGTCGAAATAATTTAGAACACTGGTAGCCCGGGTTGGTTGCTCACCAGTTGACCAGTTCTCCGAGCTTGATAACATAGTTGCCACCTCGCACGGTGGTGAAAGATCTGCAATCATGTTATCAAGCTCGGAGTGCCGATTAACACGTGAGCTTTCCACTCGCCGTACATCGGGCCCTTCATAGTAGTCAACCGAACAAGTAAGACATTTGTGCTCGACCGCGGTGGCAGACGCGAAATCGTCACCATCGACCGTCTAAAACCACCTCACCTACATTGTCTAGCATGCTTCCTGTGACATTACAGCTAACCGCACCAATTTTCAGCATCCTGTTGTCGTCGAACCAGACGACGATCCCGGTCTACAGGTATCAGCCGTTCCGACATCTCCCGAGCCTAGTGTGTCGCTTCCCACGACCAGCCACCCTGGTCGGGAATTCGAAAGCCCGTTCGTTTTTCCGACTACGTACAGTGTAAATACGTTCAGGTTTGTAAATATTGTATATATTTCCCTCGTTTGTTCGATTAACGTTTTGAACACACGAAATGTCAACAAATTATAAAAAAATCCAAAAAATCCAAAAACTAAAAACAGCTGAACATTTTCTCCGATAACCATTCCTTCGTTCTTGTTGGCGTATTCTGCAAGTGTTTTTCAGTTTTCGCTTCGCTATATGGCCCAATCTTCTCCATCTTTCGGCTGACTCTTACAAGCCATGTTGTTCCAGGATCTCCACAGTCAGTGAAGAACTAGACGCGAACTCTGGACATTTCTTCGTGGGACGAAGGTCTAAGATGGCGTGCGAGGCGGTTGAGGCCACTCTCAAGCGCACCGTTTGGCAGCTGCGTCGGTTGAGCTCCTATCGGTCTTTTTCCGAACTAGCTTATTTTTCTGAAAACCGACAAGCCCGCTCCAACGGCTCGCTGAAATGCATCCTGCTGTGCAATCAATAACAACCGACACATCGGACTCCGATCTGTGGCGGACCCCAGTTCGACACGAACGCGCACTCATTTTTACTCGGCACGATTTTAACCAAAGAATTTCGATTCACCCATCACTTTCGACATTGAAGGCTTCTTTCGTTCAGCCTGTAGCGCTCCAAATGAGAACTTCCAACTTTTATGCACAATTTCATTGCTTACCAAATGCACATCATTCTTCTTTGTTTTAATCTCTCCTACGTCGACCTTGAAACTCGTCTGCTCTGCAAGTTACGCTACTCAAACTTTCACCAGTTTTGCTTCATCAGTCCACGTCATTTTGTAGCTCCTCCATCATATTCCGCTGTGTCCGACTTCATTTGCCTTCTGATGTCTGTGCTCGATTACGCCCATCATCTCGGCTAATATTTACTAGCCCCACAGTAGTCATATTGCACAACTGCCGCCGACTAATCTAAAAAATTGTGGCTCTAGTGGAAGTGATGGGTGGGATGAAATAAATAAATAAATAAATATTTTGTTCTCGACAAAGCGACGCACGCCTTTTGGGCATGAGCAGCATATTTCAATATTGTACATGATGGCATGATTAGTAGCACCAAGAGCGGGAGTAGTACAGTTGGAGTCAGTAGTGTGGGCCCATATGGCCCAAAGGTTTTACGAAGTCTATGTCCACAGAATGCGAGATGTAGTGGTAAGAATCAGATCACTACTGTGGAGTATGTTGATGAGGAACAAGTCCGATGAGGTTGTGTACACAGCGCCGGTCAGGTGAGTGAAGCATGCGGAAAAAGCTGAAAAATATTTAAGAATAGTGGCATTTAACTGATCAAATGTGTAGGCGTGTTCGTGCGAGAGCAGATAAATGCACAGAATTTGTAAGTGTGGTATCGGTCAACTTGCCGATGTGTGTTAGGGCGGTCACTTTATTGAGTGGCGAGTCACATCCGCCACGTCGCAGCGTTGTTAACCAAACATTTGTGTCTTTTTGAAGGGCAAACGCTTGCCAGACGAAGACCCACCTCCTGAAACACTGCCGACTGCTGATATGATATTGTAAAGATTGCATCTGATCGATTACCCTCGCGTATATTCGCAGTAAGGTTTCGCCAATCTTTTTCCCATGGTTGTGTAGTCTCGTTCGGAGTCGACCGCAAGTGCTTGGAGCTGTTGAAGTCGGACGACTCAGGTGACTTGTATTGATTTGATTAGTTGTCTGGGCACCTTTAGTGTGTCAAGATAGCGAAGTGCGGGTGATTACTTTGTTCTGTATTGATTCCGCCTCCAGTGGAGCGTCGCAGGTATGTTCTCAGAGGTGTTCCTTGCAGGCATTGTTATCATGCACTACTATACACGGCAGAGAACCGTATAAGTTAATGTTCGTAAGATTCGTAATAACCGGTAATCCAGAGAGGGGGTATGAATGTAAATACACAAATAAATTATATATTCCTCGACGATGCGAGTGGCTGTTCCCTAAATGGAGCAGATCAACTTTGTTACATCGTTTTCATACCATTGCATTGTTAAGAGTAAAAAAGAAAAATGGGCATAAATTGCTACTTAAGCAACACAACGTAATCAAAATCGTGCTGCTGTTTTTTGTTGATTCAGGGTTCTTCATAATTTCGTGAAGGAGGTTCTGGCCGGGAAGAAAAAGCAAATGAAGCGAAAGGGGCTATGGTCCAAAAATTTGTATGTGTTGTTCGTAATTTAGTCAGGCATCATCGACACCTGGAAGGCGTTATCCAGGGATGGTGATATCCCGAAAATATTAATCGCGTTTTGGACGGTTAACTGCCTGCTAATCGCAAAGTTAAAATGACGCATATTCTGAAAACTTGAAAGTTTGTTCCAAATATTTGAGTACTGAACTAGAAAAAGATGGTCTCTGAGTTCCTTAGTAAATTTTGGGTTTGGAGCTTCCATGTCTTCATTGCGGGTCGGATATCTGCTGTTTGAAGACAGGTGAATGCTGTCATCAGAACTATGTATTTGGTGGTTTATAATTTTGTAAAGAAAACACAGGTTCAGCACTTGGTCAAATCCAAGTTATCACAATCATCTCTGTAGGTCATCTTTGAGGAATCGCCACATAGCCTTTTCGTGAAGCGTCGCCGGATTCTCTCAAGAACGTATTGTTCAATGTTTCGCAAGTTCGATTGAACCAATGAGCAGTATTCAATACAACGCAATACATATTTTGTAAAGCTAGATGCGAGATTCCGTGAAACTAATATGAAGGCAAGTTTATCCAACGGTCTTCTTGGCCTATGAAACTTGAAAGTCACAATGCTCGGAAAAAGTCAAGGTTACTGAAGATCGCAAGCCCAAGTCGCGAAGTGCGCTGCACTGCGAAATGTATGTGCCTTGTAGTAATCGACTGCCTGGCGGTACTTGGCATTTGCACGACAAAAAATATTACACATATCCACGGCAAATGACATCTGTTACCTCTGGCACCAAGACTCAAGTGCAAATAGGTCATCCTGAATGTGGGATACAGCTGCCCGGTAGTTGCATGTTCTTGTGTGTAAACAACTTTAATGTCATCGGCAAACAGAAACGTAGCAACATGTCTTATACTCTGGTATACACCGTTAACATATAGAAAAATGAGTGGACCAAGAACACCTCCTTTAATTACTCCACTGGTGACTGTTTTCGGTTTGAAGAAATGGCCGCTGACTCGCACCAGCTACTGTCTACCAATTAGATATGTAGACAGAAAAGAAAACACCGCTTCTCCAATACGCATTTGTTGAATAACCTTCAATGAGGCACTCTAACAAAGGCTTTTTGCATAATAATGAGCAAGCTTACGGCACTGTTTCCATTGTCTCTGGTAACCGTTGTGTGGTATAAGAACTTCGTCTGATTTGTCGCGCAGGATCTACCTTGTATGAAGCCATGCTGCAAATTGCCGATGAGGCTGGCCTTGTGCAAGAAAGTCAGTAATTCGCCTTTCACTATTCTCTGCATTATTCTAGGTACGATGGGTGTGTGAATAATGGACGAACATCTTTAGCCTCTTGAGCGGCTCCATTTTCGTGTCGTGAGTTAACGATAGAAGTCTTCCACTGAGTAGGATATACTCCGTTGCTAAAAGACAGTGCAAAGGTGTTGAGCAAAAGCAGAGGCAAGTCACTACCACTGCTTTTTATTAAACAAAGAGGGATTACATCAGACCCTGCTCAAGTTGAGGAGAGATTTTCGCAATAGTGCATTCCACCCAAATAACGATTTTAATGCCCCGATCATTCGCAGTCATGCATCTTCAGTTTGATATCCGGATACACCCAACGTGTGCAGCCGTATACCTCTTCCAAGCCTAATTGCTTTTAGCTCTTCCTAACCATTAGGCTGCGCAAGTTGGGGGCTCAAACGCAGTGCCAAACAAGTCCCAGGATCGCTACTCCGGTGTCATGTTGTTGTGTTAGCTGACCTCCATTTCCACTAGCGCTGTACGCCAAGCATGCCTTTACGTACATACTGGTTCACTACTGCCCACTCCACCCTAAACCCGGTCGCAATAGTTGAGTTTGGACAACTTTGTGCCTCAAGCCTGTATGCAACTAGCATCCGAGTAGCCACTGGTCGCTGACTAGAGCTTAGAATGGCTACGCAACTTCACCAACGACCCATACTTTCCATGCAAGGGTTATTAAATCTACCCTCGTAGACTGATTTGGATTAGATCAATTCCTAGGGCACTCCGCGCATAGCCGTGGAAAACACGCCAGATGCAATTCAAATGCGTTAAGGACCAAGTTCAATTGCCCTACGGATGCAAAGTAGATTATTGGGGAGCAATTCAATTGCACTGTGGATACATGTAATCTGGAAAGGTGTGGTGATTTGTGGTCGGTGGGTTGGTTTCGAAGAATAGTGAATATTGAGAAAATGCGGCGAGTAGAGATACCTTGTGTAGCTACATCTAATATTTTTCAAGCAATGCTACCTATTGTATGGGGATTAGTCTCGAACTCTCAAGTCAGCAAACTGCGAGTCCAGGAATTACTTAAACTCCGGCACCGACTTTACTTCGACGATGCCTACAGACAGGTTGTTCCAAATATTCAGTACTCTCTGCTCAAAACAGAGATGGTGAGCGACGGGTTACAAATCCGGTACGACAAGCTTGTACCGGTGTCTTTCTGTGCTGCCTGGGGTGCGCAATGAAGCAGCGGCCTCAACATGGAGTAATCACCCAGAAGTAATATCCGGTGCTTCATGATGGGGTCAACGCGCATTCTACGTTAAGACCGGGTGTAAAACCCTAGTCTGTTGCACCGGTCTTCATATGGCACATCCTGTAAACCGGGGATGAGCCTTGTGGTTATTTGCTGTATCCACTCAATCCTTCGCACCTCGTCCAGGGTGAGCGGACAGTAGGCGGGTGAGCTGTACTCTAGTATTGGTCAGATGATAGAAGAGAACTGGTGAGTGGCAACCTCTTCGGACCAAGAGCAGAAGATGCGTTTGAGCGCCCATAGCAAGCGCAGTCCATTTTGGTAAAGTTTGATGGTGTTTGCAACGGATTTCAAATCGCAGCTTGACAGTACGCCGCGGTCGTGCACAGATAACGACACGGCCTCAGTGGCTGCAACAACAATTGAAAGATTAACAGGGTATGTCTTTTGCCGCCGCGTGTAGCTGCCTTATACAGCTACTGACAGAAGCCTCTGTGAAGTTTTTACAGAGTCCTTAAGTTGGGCTTTCAGAAAGTCACAATTTAGGGTCTAGGATGCAAACCGAAAGGATTTCATCGCTTATGACTCCACGTAAAAAACGTACGCATGAAAATCGACGGGATATCTTGCTCCGCAATGTGTGCATTCGGGGTAGATTTTGCTTTGGGAGGAGTAACTCGAGCCCGATCTAATGAGTGTATGCAGGTGGGATTGTGATGAAAATTGAAGACAAGGTAGCAGAAAATGCAAGTACCTTGGAACATCCCGACTAGCATGGCACGTTAGGTCACAAGCATCCAGATTTCAGGATTCAGTGCCACTATAGGCGTAATCACGCGCGGTTTCATTCCCAAGAGAAAAGGTGCAGAACTCGATGTAGCGGGAATCCTTAACGGTTATTTAAGTTTGAAGTCGTAATCTCAATGTTGCAGGATGGTGAGCCGAAACCATCCCAGCAGTTTGTATTCTTGGTCAGCATTGGGAAGGACAGCAGCAGCCAGCACATCAGCTGTGAAATGCGTGTGTTGCAGGTAGAGCGCTAAGCTCAGCATATTGAAAGGACCGGTGTTCCCGTAGGGTAATGGTAGAGCAGTAACCACAAACCGTTGCTGGTGAGCGACATTCGGGTGAAGTCGACTTCCATTAAATCTTTAGCTTGCATTACGCCCAATTAACGTGGATTTTATACGACTTAGAAGCACTTTCCTACAAACCTCTTGGGGGGTCTGGCGCGTTATGGGAAACGTTAATGAAAAATATGCACTTATTAGTTTTACTGTCAAATGAAAGAACTTCTCGTATGTGATGCAGTAGCTCTGCACTCCGAGTGTTTCCATAGCCTCAATAGGCGAAAACATGAGTGCAAACTATTTACCGGGAGTAGGATATTGTTGCGGGCCCGTCAAAAATCCGCGCAACACGCACCAGAGACCCCGGCGGAATGGCTGTGCGAAGCGGGGTCCAATTCCTCCCCATAACGCGGCAGTGACCAACCACTCCGAGACGCGGCCCAACTATGCACCTTTTGACAATGGCCTTTCACCAACTACCACGTCGTCATGGTAGAAATGTTTCCTTACTTAATGATCCGTATCATTGGCTGTGATTCGGTGTGGACCGGTAGGGGAGCAGGAAGGCTTGAAGACACTCATCCACGGTCTCAGCCACGGCCAGCCCAGTTTTGGCCCCTTGGGAGATGGAGGATGGTAGTAACCATCCCTGTGCCCCACCCTGCCACAACGTTGACAACGATACTGGCGGAACTTGCAGTTGCGGTGGAAATGCCAGGCACCACAGAATCGGCATGCGTAGGGTGGGGACTTCGCTCGGTCGGATTGGGTGGGGCGCGTGGACGATTGCGCCCTCGGTGCTGTGACTGCCTGGACCATACCAGGTGCGGGCAGCGTTCTGGATCATTGCAGAATCGTGCTTCAGGTTGAGCGGCGTTTGACACTCTACGGCCAGGTTCTGGAGTGTGACTGATCCATCCTGTTGTAGCTTGGACAGGAGGCGCGTCCGGATGTCGGCATCGTGTGGAGACTGGAGGCCAGAGACGAAGATTAGGCAGTTGACTTGATCCTCGGTGAGCGAACCAAGTTGACAACATTGGCATTCACGGTTGACCACGCTAGCGTACATGAGGAACTCGTCGGCATCACGTTTGGCTAGCTGCAGACACTGCTAACGAGCACTGAACCTAGAGGACTGCTCGCCAAAAACCTGTGACAACGTTCGGACCGTCTCGTCAAAGATTACGTCGCGTGGATTCCTCGGTAAGATGAAGTTGGTGTAGCGCTGGTGTTCGAGCGTACCAAGTTTGCGCAGAAGCAGGTGGACATTCCACGCGTCGTCATGGCAAGCCAAGTCAACGGTTAACTGGCCCTCGTACCGCTTGTACCAGGATTCGAACGTTACCCCGGCCTTGGCGTCGTACAGGAATTCGCTGGACCGTGGATGAGTGTCTTCAAGCCTTCCTGCTCCCCTACCGGCCCACACCGAATCACAGCCAATGATGTGGGTTATTAAGTAAGGGAAGATTTCTACCATGGCGACGTGGTAGTTTGTGAAAGGCCATTGTTAAAAGGTGCGTAGTTGGGCCGCGTCTCGGAGTGGTTGATCACTGCTGCGTTGTGGGGAGGAATTGGACCCCGCTTCCCACAGCCATTCTGCCGGGATTTCTGGCTCGTTTTTGCGTGGATTTTTGATGGGCCCGCAACAGATGTAAAGCAAAGTAACCAAATGTAATGGATAGAAGTCGCCATCCAACCGACTTCTAAATATGGCAAGTGTAGATGCATAAACAACCGCTTATCTCGGCTCTCGCTTCAATCGCTGTGGTCATTTTACTTTTCCACGCACCTTCTTATGCTTGCTTTCTTTCGAAGCAGTCTGACAAGCGCTACTCAGGGCTTTCCATCTCTTGGACCTAACTTGTGTGAATTATACTCTTACTCCCGTTCTCAGTCTTAACATCTTCTTCACCGTTTTATAGGTGTGAAATTGCCTCGTTCCCGAGCTATTCAAAAACAATATTAGTCTCATGCGATAGAAGAGGCTGACAGCTCTTAAACGACTATTCAACTATCTCTACAGAGGACAACATAACGAATGTAAGAGATATTTTGCTTCGTTCACCCACTTAACACCGTCTCCGAGACACTTAGGGAAGCTTGCCAACACCCTGCGCGTATCATCGCGTAATGCAACCTGATCTATACACGTTGCGTCTTCGTGTGCTTCTGTGCGCACCGCTGTATCCGGCACTCTGCGCTGGACCGCGATAGTGACAGAGGCGTAGTGACGGCCATCTGTCTCGGCAGACTGGCCTTGACGCAGGAACAATCCATGATCCTGAATTAGACTAACCATCCCACGTTCACGTTCCCTTCTGAGCCCTAGCAACCGATCCGCGGTGCCTAACCGCGCAAATGGAACGTGTAATAAGATAGTCAAAATAAGGGTTTGCTGTAAAACTTGTTGGGCCTATTTACATGCGAAGAGCGGGAGAATCAAAACAGGCGAGTGTAGCAAATCAGCAGCAGGCCAGACTCATTTTGGTTCTGTGCGAAGTGTAATGCTGTTCCATTAGCCAAAACCGTAATTGCACTGTCCCAGAAGTAGGATGGGTTTGCAGACGTAGTTGAGAAGATGCTGGTCACTAAAATAGCTTCCGTAGGAACAAGCATAGCCAATGTCTGACACAGACCCCACTACCAAACTCCATTGCAAGCCAACTCAACAAGACTGAATGTTACACTAATAAACCTGCTCCTGCAAATCGCCTAAGCATGCCCGAACACTTCACCCAAGCCTATTTAGAACAATTTCCCCCAAACCCACTTCCACGAGACTTCGCCGAAGCCCAGGAAACATGCGAATACCGGTGACAGCTGGGCCGTTGTTACAGTATAGTGCACTCAGAAATCACCTGCTGTTCCTGTTACCGCACCCATAAGTAATGTGAAAGTCGACGAATCACGGATGCATAGCAAATCGCTTGGTATCCCAACTACCATTCGTACTTCCAGGGAAGACGCTCAGAGAATTAAGTGTCCTACGCACTATATGTTCCAACGTTCTGGAGTCAAAACAGAACCGTTTAAGGGGAAACAGGCGGATGATCAGAACCAATGGATCATTATAACTAACCTGCTCGGTATTTTGTCCAAACACTCCAACTTGACCAGGTTCACACGCCACCCGAATTCCAAGCATTATGGCGAAGCCAAGCTCCTTCGGGTTGTGTTAAACCCTGTCGATGAGGTGGAAGCAGTGTTGCTTTCAACTGCACTTCTCCAGAAAGAGTTCAGTTTGGTTCGCCTCTTTTCAGACGTTCCACGAGGCGATTGTAAGCAAGTAAAGCAGAAGGTAGAAGAATTCTGACTGAATGCTGTAGCCAGAACCGCTATTGTCCACGACGTCCCCCAGTCTCATGAGTATGATGAATGCGAAACAAAGGTTCACGACCAGGAGCATTGGCGTTATATCTGTAATACCCTGCACCTGAATGACCTTGTAGCTACTACTACTTTCGAGGCTGCCAAAATTCGAAAGCCACAAAAGGTGCGACCCAATGATAATTAAGTTGTGCTAACAACTAGGCAGATTGCACTGACAATACTGGAACGCTGGTAGTCACTACGGAACAGGCTGCCAACTGAGCTGTTGTCTGAAGGTAAATGAAGTAGTGATCTTATCCAAAGTGCAGACCGGAAGCAGGTCTGAAGGAAATGAGAAACCTTCTGCACCATCCTGTAGCCACTCCCATGCATTGTGCAAACTGAGTTGTATTTTTGTTCGTCGCAATCAGCCGACAATCCAGATATGTCAACTAGCTATCCGGAAAAGCACCAGACGGCCATTTCGCCCTCTTGGGGCTCATCAGTGGTGCGCATCCTTCGGTCCTCTGCGGAGGATCGAATCCATGACTGCTAGTGGCTCCTGCCAACTAGCCCGCAGCTTATGCAACTGCGCCATGAAGGACGGTATCCGACCATCACGAAGTGTAAGCTAAATGCGATAGAGCCCGACCCGTCCTCCACTGCCATGCAGGCACCTGCCACGCAGATGACAGCGGTTGGAGAAAGGAGACACGAGCGCGGCCGCCGTGGATAGATACCAGTGTCAAGTACCTGTTCCATAAACTTTCTAGGTGCTGGAGAACCTACGGTGCGGCTCCATCAACTATCACCTATAATACTGGAACATTGTATGTAATGGGAATAAAAGCTCGAGTTTTACATGACTCGTACGGTAAAAATATGTTCGAGTCGTGTCTGATGAACGGCCAAGAAACCTTATAGCGGGTTGGACTCGCCGTGTTAACCGTATCTTCATTAGGCTTGTACGACATTTAAACAAAATGCACGCAGGCTCAAAGCTTGACATCCCACCAAACCCTCCGAAACGGCTATGTAAAGGAATTAGGTAGAAGAGAAAAAAGAGAGAAACTCCACCAAGTGGAAGGCCGTTATCTTAGGGAATATGGCAGTGTAGCTCGGCCAAATGACAGTCCAAGCGAATCTTAAAATCCGCCACAGTCGGTGCCAAGACTAAATCGGCCAGCAGAGCATTCCACACTCGGCAGATTCGCAAAGCGAAGTAGTGTCGTCTACAGTTCAGCCGACTGTGCTGATGTGTGTGCCTCAGTGGGTGGCCACGTAGGTGGGAGCACGGTTGGTGCAGTGTGAGTAGGTGGCGACAGGGATGTCCAGGGTTGGATAAGATCATAAATACAAGGATCAGGTCGTCCCGTAGACGTCGGTATTTGAGCGAGTGGAGGCCCAGGCAGTGAAGTCGTTGTGGATAATCTAAGTGCTTGAGACCTCGGACAAGTTTTGTTGCTCGACGTTGTGAGGCTTCAAGTATACATTGGTCCTTTAACAACCAGGGGCTCCAAGCCTAAATATCAAACTCCAAGTGGGGTCGAAGAAAAGCGTTGAGGTGGGTCAATTTGACCGAAGGCTCTTTTCAGCAATCCCACCATGCGGTTAGCAGCAGCAGCTGTTTTCCGGCGGGAAGCGGATACGGAAAGACTCATCTGGGTAATCATACCCAAGTCTCTTTCGGCCGAAGAGAGCTGGAGGATAGACGCTCCCAGGTAATATATAGGAGAAAAAGCGGAAAGGCGGGTAGAAAGAATGCGACATTTCGAAGCGTTAAATTGAAGGTTGTTTTCTATGGACCACTGATTTAAACGGTCGAGGTCTATCTGAAGTGCTTGGGCATCGTCCGGAACGTTAATTATGCACCACAGTTGCGCGTCATCTGCGTATAGCAGCCGCGAAGACTCCACTTGCGGTGACGTCATTAATCAAGGCTAGGAAGAGGTCCGGTCCGAGAACAGACCCCTGTGGAACTCTGCTTGTGGCAAGGATGCGGGGGGACAATGCTCCGTCGACTCGTACTTGGATGGTACGGTTTTGTGGGTATTTCCGGATCTAGTCAATCAGGGTCTCTGAAACACCGTAAGACAACAGTTGATCTAGTAGAATGTCGTGATCGACCTTGTCGGTGGCTTTGGGAAAATGGAAGAATATAATATGCTTTTCTAGATTAGAGTCGGCATCAGCCGTCCAGCTATCCCTGGCAAGTAGCAGGTTACTCAGACCACGGCCGCTGCGTGGAAGCCGTGCGGGCAATCGGATAGCAGTTTCTGGGCCTCTACGTAAATAAATAAATAAATAAATAGTTTATTCTCGTCATTGCGGGGCACACCATCAAGGGCGTGATCATGGTATTACAGACATGTATGATCGGCAATTGCACAAATTAGTACATTTCGACCAATAGCACAGGAACTTATGTTTGTGTTGAGATGTAAAACTATGTTTAACTGTGTATTTGGAAGGGGACATGTTGTGCGTAGGTAAATGTGACTGTGTGTGCTTTTGTTCGTTGTGTTCGCTAACAAAGGTGGGATACAATGGAAAGCTTTGAATCGGATGACGTTCGTGCTGTGTGAATGATCCGCCGGAAAAGAAGAGGCAGTGACTTTATTTAGTGGCGAGTCACATCCGCCACGTCACAGTGTTGATAAACGGATACTTGTGGTTTTTTATACGGAGAACGCTTGCCAGGCGAAATCCCATCACATCCTGGAACACTACCGCCGAACCACTTGCTGGAACGGGATTTACCCGAACCTCCCAGCTGGCAGCACGAGTAGGTTGTTCGGCTACTCAGCCGTTCAAGCGTCCGCGACGATCTATTCCATCACTTTGGAGATCGTAGAGAGGAGGGTTACCAGTCGGTAATTGACCAGGTCTTTGCGAATACCGCCTTTGTAGATTAGTGTAATAGTCCCACATTTCCAATCATTGGCAACTTTGTCCTGCGAGAAGAAGTGGGTGAACAGCTCCGCTAGGGGTATAGTTAAAGCGCCATTTGTACGCCGAGCCATGTTAGGCATGCCTTTCCTGTGGCCCACTTTTCTCGTCCCAAGTGATTTCTGTCCGCCCTGACCGACGCGCCGCCCGTAATCAGCCTGCAAGTAGCTTCATGTAAGCATGCATATACTTGGTTACATTCAAAAAGGGCAGTACATCATCACCATACCCGACTGTATTATCCGGTTCAATGACTACAAATAAGGGAACGCAACCATCCCTCTTTAGGGCCTACCTCAGGGGAACGCTAGAACGACCCTTTTAAGGGCCCAGCATTTTTTAGTGTTTACGCATTGTGGGTAGAGTGCGTCCGTAGACACACTCCCAAATATGACGCGGACATTGGAATTGGTGTAGACATTGATCAGTTTCTCCTCCGTTCCTATGCTCCATACGTGTTTCGTCTTCATCGTTGTGCTCTATAACGCAGCTACCACGTCACCTCCTATATTTTATAGCCTTCCACAAGTAAGTTCAGACGTCAATCAGCGCCACTGTTGAGGTCTGACAGTCTACATTTTTTCAAGTATTCCTTCTCATGATCCATTGCTATGGTAACATGTCACATGTCTTCCGTTTCTTTATTCGAAAGCACCTGCACCTAAACCCCATTACTCAGTGATCCGCTTTGTTGACGGGACCCATTACTTCCGTCAGCAGCATCCGCCTGAGCACTTCGATTGAGCTTGAGTGACGATCCAGCTGATAGGTTACGTGCCATATTCCTCCTTGTCCCATGAACCCAAGCAAACTAATTTCATTGGGTTTGTATCCCAGAATCATTTTGTACAGTACCTACGCGCATCAAAGCACTGGGGCGCTTTGAGCATTCAGGTTTCCCGGTGCCCTTACTTATACAATCACATCAAATCACTGTTATTGCCTATTAGTGATGTCGAGATATCCGTGATCATCTATTATTGGCCATCCCCTGGTGTTGTACTTGTCGGCATCCACATAATAACGCGCAATTACATATCCAATCTCATTTCTCATGATTTCTACACCTGACAAGTACACTCTCACCATCTTTGAATAGAGCCGGTGGTAGGCTGTCGAGACCCGGAGTCTTGTGGCGTCTCAAAGATTGGATTGCTTCTCGTAGTTCTGTTTAATTTGGGGGGGGGGGAAGGCTGTGGAGACAGGCCAAGCATCATCCATTGGGGCTGGAGGTGCCACAGGGGGCTGTGTTCGGTGGTTGAATTGAAGAGCGAAATGCTCTGCCCAGCGACCCATTCACTTGTGAAGGTTGGTGATCGTCGTGCCGTCTGATTCGCAAATCGTCTGGCTGAGAGCGTGGGAATTGCAACCGGTGGCCTTGATGATGCAAAATAGACGACAGAATTTGCCAGCTGATGCAGCAGTTTCCATCTTATCAGCTTGTTTCGTAAACGAAGATGCAAGATCAGATCAAAGGCTTGCTTTCAGCTGTTGCATGATAGACCGGTGGTGTTCGTTGCACCCTGAACCAGCAGGCACCGCCCTTCGGCGATCCAGCAATTAAGAGGATCTTCATGCGATCCAGCTTTTGGGAGTGGTGCAAGCGGGGCCCCAGCTGGACAAACCGTCCGACGGCAAGGCTTGTTGCAGACTTCACCAGCGTTGATCAACATCCAGAGTGTGAGAGAGAGCGAGGTTTATACGAAGACTGTTGATACTCCTTCACCATTAGGTCCTCCAAATTGTAGGTGTTCAGTCAAGTATATTTTGACCTAGGTGAATCACCGAAACGCATGCAAATGGTCGCACATCCCAGTGCATGATCGGTATCCATGCATCTTGATTAAACTGATGAGCAGTCGCGTACGATGCCCCCTAACCTGCGACTTAAGGCCATGTGGCCAATCTGCGACCAGCGCTGGGTTGATGACGGGGGCGCAAAGTGGCGTACTGCCGTATAGGATGAGGAATGCTGGTGCTGGAGAGGAATGGCTGATGATCAGCACGCGGACTGAGCAGTTTGTCTCCGTTGACATGCGGTCTCCAGAGGTGACGCTCACATGTTAGCAAAGGACCAACACGCGCGTTGAAGTCTCCTACCAAAACAACGACGTCGATTTTAGGAGCCCTTAGGAGCAGCTTATGTAGGTTCTGATAGAACTGGTATAACTGTGTCCGAGCTACAGTCAGTCGGCGGGGAGATCGAGAGCACGAAAAGAGCACCCTTTTCCACTCGAAATATATATATATATATATATATATATATATATATATATATATACGGTTGGCGGCATCCGGTTTCGGATTTGCCTGTCACTGTGGTCAGCCACAGGACGCCTACGCCTACAGAGGGACCATGGATGGCTTACGCTGCACCACCCACAGCTCCGTCCACACACCCCATATCCAGTGTTAAACCGAAAGGAATAAGACTGGGAAGCATGTGGATGGGAACCACGTTTCATCAGCGGAGCCGGCCCCCACTTCTTCATAGGCAAACACATGCACGTTCTAGTTGGGAATCAATCGCACACAAGGCGGTGGCTGGACCGTAGTCCGCTCCACACCCAGTGCATGGAGTCACTCTTCGAGTTTAGCACGGCCACAAGAACCGTACACACAGTCCCCTCTAGCAACGACCGTCTCCTGGAGTCAGTATGGACGAGGTGGTTGTTAATAGACAGGTAGATCCAATGTCAACATGCACAGAACACGCAGCCACACCGGGGATATCAAGCAACAGCCAATCACCAGAAATGCAAAAATGAAATATAATAAATCGATAATGTATACAGATACGGAGACATAACTCTTCACTTAATAGTCGTATACAAAAGTTGATTACGAACGAATCCGGGATAAGTTCAAGGGGCCAGGAAACGTCTTTTAAGGAAATGCCACAAAGTCACAAATGTTATAGAAATTAACTACAATTAGCTTCAGCAACATGTGCAAGTTTATAGATCACACAAGTAGACGATAATATGAGAAAAAAATCATTAGAACAAAACTGAAAACCCACCACCTGAAATAAAGGGACCCAGCATGCAAGCACACGTTTGATAAATCGAATGCAGCCTACCTACAAACGCTGCGCCGGTTCTGCCTACGTTCTCTGCAGGACCCGTCGTCCCTTCGGTGGTGGTCCCGAGTGGCCTCGTTCATGGCTCACAAGGCCTGCCTGACTCAGGCACTCGCGACCGCATGTGCCACAGCATCATGCACTCGATGTCGACAGAGTACAACCCATCGGCGCTTGCCGCTTCCCCACTAGCCAATTCTTTTCTGCATGCATGTGAGCTTTCTCCCGCACCTCGGCAACTGCCTTCGTGATCAGATCGCGCCATGCACGCCGATCAACCGATTTCGATTCTCATGACCTGCTATCAATATTAGAACGTGAAAGGCTCACTTTGAGCATGTCCTGGTAATGTAACTTTTGTTTCACACATGCCGCTTCCCAATACTCAGTAGACCATATAAGAGTTGTTTTGGTATCCGCGTCGAATCCATACGTCACACCTAACCGAGCCACCTCAGGTGTCTCAGCAAAAGTATGCAGTCCACCGCGTACATTCACTTTGACGCAACACTTCCGTGTCCGCAACCCTGCAGCCCCAACCGATGCGCAAAATCCGTCGCTAACACTGCTGCTGGAACCGCTCGAGATACCGCACATCTCGCCGGTACATCGTCCACGTTTTACTGCCGAATAGAAGAACGGACAGCACTATGGAGTTGGACACCATCAGCTTCGTGCCAATGGTAAGCTGATGGTTGTTCCACACTCGGTAATCAAGTTTCCCGAAGGTCACCGCTGCCTTCGAGAAGCGGATAGGATTCACACTGTGAAGCTGCTGGTCAGCCGACACTACACTCCCAAGGTAGCAGACGCGGTTGGTGGTTTCCAATACTTCAGCACCCAGGCTGATTTGCGCAGTATTGAAGATTGTACGTCTGATGAAAGCAGGAAGTGACAGACACTTATGCTTGTGCCGAAGGTGAGCTCGAATTTGGCTGCTGTCGAAGCCAGAGCACTAGTCATTTGCTGCGACTCATCCGCGCTGTGTGAAAACAACGCACAGTCGTCAGCAAACAGCAACATGGATAGTTGTCTCACAGACAAGGGTTCTCGCATTGAAACGACAGATGTTCTGAAACCAACCATCAATACGGTGGACCATACGAACACCGTAAGACAAGCGGCATCAAAAAGCACCAAAGACCATTGCATGGAGATAGATATTAAACTGGGCAGGAGCTATGACACAGTCTTGCTTCACACCAGAGACAACTGCAAAGTCATCCGAGGTCTCTCCACTCAGCTGCACCCTCGCTCGCATACCACTGTGCAGACATACAATTAAACTTACAAACTTACTAGGGCAACTAAACTTACCCAACACCAGCCACAATGCCTCGCAGTTCACCGTATCAAATGCCTTGGTGAAATCAACAAAAAGCGAGTACAATGGCTGGTGTCGTTCTCTGCACTTCTTCTGCAACTGACGAGCCGAAAACACCAACTCTATAGTGCTGTGACCAGAGTGGATTCCACGTTGCTCTCCCGCCAAGCTAGGTTCCACAATCTGACTGACGAGGCGGTTGAGCAGGATTCGTGCGATCACTTTCCCCACACTACTCAGTACGATGACGCCACGATAATTCGTGCAACATTGTATGCTAGCTTTGCCGTTGTACAGTGGTAGCACAAGGGCATCCTTCAGTTCAGGAGGCATCTTATCCTCCAGCCATACGCGTTGCACCAAGTGGTGCAGCGCAGTCACCAACGTGCGTTCTCCGTGTTGCAATACTTCGGGAGGGATCATGTCGGCACCAGCGCGTTTGGCTTTTCGCAGCTAAACAAGTGCTCTCTACGTCTCTTCCAGTGTCGGCGTGTCTGCCAGACTCGCCTACACATGGTACTGCTTAAGGCCATTCAGTGTAGACCACCCGATCTCTGAACGGTTGTCCAAGTGACAGCCAAAGTGCTTTTGCCAGATCTGCATTATGTCTACAGTCTGTGTGCAGGTAGCGACCGAACTACCATCGATCAGTGTCCATACATGGCCTTCAAGTAGTCGAAGAATTCCTTGTGTTGGCGAAGTTCAGCGTAGCATTCTGCTTCGCCTTCTCCGTCCAACATGCATTCCTAATGCGACGGAGCTCGACAGTCAGTCGCCATTGATTTCCGTGAAACTGACTATTCTTCCCCAAGTCACTGAGTTTTGCCACATGTGCAGCAAATGCTGCATTCTTCTCCGACACCAACGCGCAAATCATCACCTTTTTCCCATCAAAGCAATCAGGGCGCTTACAGTTGCCGCGCCTGACGGTCTCCGCTGCAGCAACTGTCACCTGGTCGCGAATCTAGAGCCATAGGTAACCCAATGTCGCTATGGATTCCACATCACACAGTCGTGCAGCCATCGCCTTCTCCAGCTCCGTAGGTTTCTCCACTATACCGAGGGAGAGAAGGTTAACTGCAGGCCGATTCACGGCGGGAGTGCAATACATAGATTTACGAAACTATATGTATAATTTGATGCGAATCAATTTGTGATCAGTGCCACACTCAGCTCTACTCAGTACACGTGTCAGGCGCACTTCAAGCATATCACGCTTACGAACGATGACATAGTCGAGCAGGTGAACATGACGACTCCGTGCGTGCGCCCAAGTTGCTAAATCACTCGCACACCGTGCAAACCGAATGCTCGTGATCGTCAGGCCGTGAGTGGCACACAGTAAGAGCAGCCTGTCACAGTTCGTATTCGCTGAGCCAATACCATGCGAACCGATAACATCTGTAAACACGGAGGCATCACGCCCAATGCGCGCGTTGAAATTATCCAGAAGAAATAGTCCGCCTCTCCTCGGCACAGACCGTATCACGGAGGATAGCTGAGCGTAGAACTGATCACGCGGGTCATCAGGATAATACATGGTCGTGCTTATTAAAGTGGCAAACGTACCTCTCCCGAGTCGTAGGCGAACAATCGTCAGTCGCGCGCTTATTCTTGTTGGTTTACCCATCAGCTAGTCATGAAGGCGATTGGAGATTGCAAATCCGACCCATGATCATCTGGTGCTGAGGCGGCTTTCCCCACCCAGTGGAAGATGTAGCCAGCACCTGCTTCATGCAACTTACCTTGCTCAGCGAGCCGAGTTTCAGTGAGCGGCACAGTGGCGATGTGGTAGCGAGCCAGCTCTATCGCGACCAGTGCAGTGCGTCGCTAGGGGCTTTCAATCGAGTTCCGGTCCATTAGCGTGCGTGGGTCCCACCAACCGATGCTGAGTGCTTTGCGCACAGGCATACGATTGCATTGGTGAGCAATCGCACGCGAGATGACGGTTGTGCTTCGGAGGTTTGCTTGAGGGACTCCGCCCGGAGCCTTTGGCTCAATAACCTGACCCACACGGCAGTGGGGAGCAGATCCAGCTCGGGAATGTGATTGCAGAGGCACATTGGGATCTGCATATACATGTAGTTACTTGGTATATACGTACTTCTGTATAAATGTATACATTTTTATGCGCATATATAAGTGCTTGCAAGTATATACATTTATATCTTTGAAATATAACCTCACAGTAACCCGTACTAGTTATTATAACCGTTCCCTTGGCCGATTCCTTAATTGAAACGTTGATCACCCAGTCATATGATCACACTTCGCAACCTTCACGGATACTATCAACCAGCAAAGCGTATATTAGCCTTATTGGACAATACAGAATTTCTATGAAAACATGCCATTTAAAATCCATTGACTCGTGGTACGCAAATTTTTGCTTTTTCCATTGCATTATTACAATGACACATCATTGGCGACCAACTGTTCCTTCTTGTAACGTGAATTCACAGAAATACGACATCTGCCACAATCACAGGAAAAATTAGTATCACAGATTTCCAAGCACGTGATTTCCGGTAACTATTTGCTTTAATCATCTGCAACCTTGGTATACATATATAAGCCGCAAACGCACTTCCTTCGCTCCATCACAGACGCTATCCCTCAACACCTGTACTTCATCAATTCACGCATCCAAATGGTTTGTGACCTTCAGATACATCAATTGTTATCACTTTAGTTGTCAACCGATTTCAGGGGACAGTGCGAGTTCCAATACCAATGTATTATCTATCCTATAATGCCATCAGGAGGAACAATAAACGAGGTAGCAATTCCAACATTCTTCGATGTCACCGCATACAATGGCCGCGAAACACTTTCACGCCCTTCCAAAAATTAGCCCCTTCCCTTCATATGAAGAAGGTAAAAATACGACTTGTTCGCAAACAGAAAATTTAAAACCTTTACAGCTACAAAGTTCTCGCGCTGTGTTATTTCAGTTGGCCATACATGCAGGTGAATAGTGTAGCTACGTACTACTGATGTAGTCCGCGCATTGTTTATTAAGGTGAAGATCGCTGGGTAGGTAAGAGAATCGTTGGATGTGTAGCCATTGTTCCAACGAGGAGGGCTTCTAGTGGGATGGTGACGCGACGTTAGTGTGTGCGTTCGTCGGGAAGGGTAGCAGTACGTAGCTACACTGTTCACACGCGTGTACGGCCAACTGAAACAACGCAGCACGAGAACTTTGTGGCAGTAAATGCTTTAAAATTGCTATTTGCGAACAAGTCCTAGCTTTACCTCCTTCATTCTAAGTACTGCCTTGTTTCTGATTATCTCATACTACCTTAACAATCACACGCATTTCTTAAACGAAATCGCACACGTATCGATTCTCCAGATTGCTCGCAGTGGCAGGATTGCACTATGCATACCGTATCATGTGAGGCCAGATAAGCAAGCGAGCAAGAAAGGCCACCGCCATACCTTCCCCCCCGTAAGCCTTCAAAGCTTCCCGTCCAACAGCCTGCAAGCGTTGCAGCCTCAACAAAAACAACCAATCCGCTTCTTATTACCACTCATTTAGATGTCATCTGGCTCGCGTGGAAGTGAAACCTGCTTATGACAGATTGGCTTCATGACCAATCATGTATTATGTCTCCGATTGGCTGATCACCCTCAACACCATAAAATTGTGCTGGTACACGGGTTGCGATCAACGCATTGGCTACCGACCAACCGAGCCAATCGTACAGCGAATCCGCACATCTGATACCAGACTGCAGGCAGTTTTAAACAAGATGACAATCGTTCCAATGTGCTCTTGTTTAAAACTACCAGCACATTCTGTGACGCATCAATATGCGCCTGAAGGAAAGCCGAGGCGTTCTCTCTGAATTCATACCGTCCTATCGACATGACCGCAAGCGTCTATAGGACTGCACGCGAGCAAAGCGTCACACTTATTACTCTTCCCTTTGGTGTGGCCTCAGACTCCACCCCACATAGGACCGCGTACTAAGCAGCGGACCCACGTAGTCCAGAGCGCACGAGTTTACTCGGCTGAGTGCGGACGAACAGGTAAACTACCAACTGAAGCGATCGATAGTACCGGTTCACCAGCCGTTTCCTTGTCATGCTATCGTTAACAGCTGGCGATGGCTACGATGGTCTCGTACTGAGACACTGTGGCAGCTCGTATTACACAACGCATGAGCTTTGGCGGATTAGCAACGCGTGCATGCGCGGTTGGCCTATCGCGCACGCCATAGGATAGACGGCGCGCACTCAGCCTAGGCAAGAAAGGGCACGCGCTAGGCTGATTTATCAATGTCTGCTCTGCGGTTGGCTAACCCACCCGTAGAGATTTTCAGGGGGACATTGGAGGCAAAAGGTTTTTTAGGGGGGCCACAGGGGCATACTGTAAAAATTGGGTTGTCATAACATGAGTAACATAATTCATCTAAAATTTTTCTGAGTTTCCGTGCCCTAATCCTTTGTCATGGAAATAAATAAATTAATAAATGTGTTTTTCCCGGCATTTCGGGCACGCTTGCGAAGGCATTATCATGATAATGCAAACAGGTATGTTTGGTAATTGCATAATCATATAGCATATTAACCAGTTACATCCTGGATTTGTGTGTCTGTATACATGTAGATGTATGTGGCAGTGAGCATGGTGAGTGAACTTGTGAAGTGTGACTGAATTCGTGACTTTGTTTGCTGTGTTCGCCATCGTATGAAGGGATCAATTGAACTCTTCGAATTGGATGACGTTTGTGAAGTGAGGATCCTCCGGATGGGGAAAAGGCAGTGCCTTTATTTAGTGGCGAGTCACATCCGACACGTCGCAGTGTTGTTAAACGGATCGTGGTGGCATTTTACAGAGAGAACGCTAGCCAGACGAAAAGCCACCATGGCCTGGACCACTGCCGCTGAAGTATTCGCTGGAACGGGTTTAACCCGAACCACCCAGCTGGCACCACAAGGAGGTTGTTTGACTAGTCAGTTGCTGTTTAGGGAAGCGTGAATCTAGACCGGGCAAACTCCTCGTTGCGGAGCTGCTTAAGCCCCACTAAACTTGCGCAGATTTCGCTACGCTCACCTCAAACTTACAATCACCATGCGGGGGCTTAAACTGCGCAACTAACAACTGATTCGTCCTCTGGACTTTATTGCCTATCCACAGTGAACCAACGGAGCTTCACTCGCGACGCTGTCGCCAGAACACTGCAGCAGTTACCGCACAAAGTCACACCGATACAAACAGGCTTCCTAAGGACACTACCACTATGTGATAACTCAAGTGCCGAGACAGAATTCTCGTTGGATCTCACTTCAAAGGGGTTATGTTGCACGACTTTCGTCTGCACTCTCAGCCAGTGCACACGTCTGCCGGCTAGGTCAGGTTAGCCCGCTACCTTCCGAATTCGAGTGGCTACTGTGCTCACGTGGTGTACTAATGCTGAACAACGTTGGTTTCTTCCGTTCTTTATTAAATCGATTTATGGTAGGTTTCCGTACTTGTTTATATTCTAATACATTTCGTAGATCGTGAGTGTATGAACCAGTTATTGAGGTGCAATGTGGCCAACATCTGTTGTCCACTGGGTGCTAACTGTTCTCTTCATATCCGACACTTTCCTATGATTCATTGCACAGCTGATGCGTCGTGAATAATGAAGTACTTGCGCGGAATACTGGCTAGTACTTGTACAACTCCTGAATGGCCTCCAATCAAATGGTAGTGATTAACAAGCATCTCGGTGTAATAACGGGCAACTTCGCGCAACATTCCAACGTGTAATATGACAACCTGCTGCCAGCACAAAACAAACCTACATAAGTGTCTCAACGTGCTCTTCTTCCTGACCTCTTTCTGATATCACACCTTCTCTGTCCTTTCTTCCATAAATACTAGCTCATCCTTGTACACATGACGGTTCACGAGTTGAATGAAGTTCTCTTCAGATAGTGCGATTTCTCTGAGTTTATTAAACCCACAGGAGAGATTAATGCGCGGATAAACAGAAAATTTTCAGATGAATTTTGTTACTCATCTTATGGCAACCCACTTATTAAGCCCGTGATCCAGTTGACATCTCACTAATTTTCAGGCCACAGTTGTTGCCTCTACACATTTTCCCAGTAATTGGTATCCATGGCGCATTTGAAATGATACTTAATGGACTCATTCTCCTCCGTAAATCTACCCGATAAAGTCCAGAATGCGTCCAAATTGCATCCCTTTTATGCACACGCACATAAATGCACACAGTTCGATTGGTCAATGACAAATCAGTCAATAGCAGGTGAACAAGTACACATAGCGGTGCTTGCATGGCTGTGGAATGCAGGCACGAGCAGAGCTATCGCGCTTAGTGGTTATACTGAAGTTAGGCTCACGCAACGTAAGAAACACCCGCGTAGTCAAACTCGAAGGGGCGGTAGTTGAGGTATCGGTCCTAGGCCGTCCGCTCGTCTAGGTGCGCAATGTGCTGCACAATCTGGCATTAGACAATGGGGGTGTGGGGGCAGGAGTTGGTGCATAAACTGGCACAATCACGAAACGCGGTGGGTAGAGCTAAGGGGAAGTCAGCACAGTTCCAGAATCAAGACGAACGCAGACGCCACAGTGGACATGTCCGGAACACAGCGGCGCGTTTGAACTCTAAACAGCCTCACAAACAGCGCCTCAGCGAGCAAACGTGATGTCCACTTGAGGTAAGGGAACGGGTAAAGCGCGGACAGGGCGACTTATGTCAAAAATACTTTGCGATAGGCCAATTCATGGCATCTTGATGCCGTTTCAAGCTATTGCGACCAGACTCTCTCACATAGAGACGTAGTCCAAGCTACCGTTTAATCTCAGAATACAGTTGTCACCAATCAACGTAAGGAAGTGAATGATATCCGGTGTAACGGATTGTCTTCAATGCACAATCTAACAATGTACTTGATTCGTTTAGATAGCGTAATGGTGACGGTTCCTCAGATGTATCTGTACATGACCCCCATACAAATCACGCAGGTCTTACCTTACAGAAAGAGACAAAATACATCTCGGGCGGAGTGACATATTCAGCAACCTAAACTTGGCTAATGTATTTTAACGTCTGACTGTCAAAGTAATTCACTCCGAACGGAAAGGAAGAGCACATCGCGCTAGGGCGAGCTGTCTTGAAACACTGACTCTTGAGCAAACGGAATACACAAAGATCAACAGATCAATCAGCCAACCTTGGGAAAGGACATAGTCACGGATGGTAAAAGGTCCAACTATGAACAACTCACATGTGTGACTCCTTTCAACACAATCACGTGACCGCACGTAGCCACAAACGTCAAACCGTCTAACTGTGAACAACTACCGTGCGCCAGTCTGCCCAACACCTTCCTCCTTTAAACTGAACTGAATAGCACACCAAGTTTGATGAGTATGCTTTACGTCTGGGGTTAACCTGAGTTTGTATTTTGGCGCTGATTCGCGTTGAGTAGCTTCCATCAGTGGTTACCTCTTCTGTTTGGACGGCAGGCTATTCCGAAGGGGTAATTTGATACGTAGCCAGCAAAATCTCCAACGGTAGTGAAGCCTTCTGTTGTTGGGACGCCCCTTGCACTTCAAAACGAGGTCTAAGATGATTTACATGTCAATTCCATATGAAGGAATCTATTTGTATTCTATACAGAACACTTGAAATCCGTTCAACGACACGGCCAGGGTTCCAGGAGGATTTTTATGTACACACTATCACCAGGAACGAAATGCCCGGGGGCCTTTTCCATGACGGCGAATAGACGCCAAGTCTGATTGAATAAGGTACATTTTCCTGTGTTACGATGGTTTCAAAGGATCAACGACCGTTCGAACACGCCTAGCGAGAAGCGAATTGGATGGAGGTAGATTTTGAAGTATTGCAGGAAAAGGCGTCGTACGATAAATCTGCAAAATTTGTCAACGTGTTTCTGGATAGTCTCCTCTCTCTCTCTCTCCATTCTAATCAATGCTCGCTTAAACGTATGAACAAAATCTTCAGACTGCCTATTTGACTGTAGATGGTACGCTAGAGTTCGTATTTGTTTCAATGCCATGTGAGTTGCAAAAGTCAGCAAATTCTTCAGAAGTGTATTTGGAACCATTGTCCGAAACGATCGTTTCGGGAACACCGAATTCTTAGATAGGGTGGAGTAGGTGTAACAAAACAGCGGAAATGGTTGCGTTCCTCATTTGAAAAGTTTCGAGCTACTTTGACTAAGCATCAACAATTACCAGAGAGTGGAAACCTTCCAACGGTCCGGCAAAATCAATATGAATGCGAGACCATGGTCAATTTGGCGTACGCCAAGAATGTAGGTCACATTTGACAGGTAGTTTTGCTGCCATGTCACAGCTGTTACAGTAACGATGAACATTTTCAATATCCTGATCCATGAATGGCCAATAGGCATAGCTGCATGCCATGGATTTACTACAATTGATTCCCGGGTGACCTTTGTGGAACTGACTGAGAAACTTGTTCTGTAGAATCTTAGGAATGACAACTCGGTCAGTTAAAATCAAACAACCAGCAATGGTGGTCAAGGCGAACTTCCTTTTACGAAACTGCTCACCATAGATGTCCACGGAGTGTTCAGGTCAACCACTGCCAAGGTATCCAATAATAGGTTGTAAAGGGGGAGGTTTTTTTGTTTCGACTTGAACTGCGTTTGATGTTACTGGAAGTAGACGCACAGATGTTTGAAATACTTGTATAATCTTGGGATCTAAGGTAATGATGGATGCACCAATGTCTAGGAGAATGCGTCAGCATTATCCAAGAGAAAACGTACTTTTAAACCTCAAATCGAAATTGTATGCTAATAGTGTGGCTACCCAACGTTGTAATCTGTTCCCCCTGTGAACGGAGATACCTGGTTTGGTGCCAAAAACATATAGCATATATTTATGGTCTGTGTACAGGGTAAATTTGCGTCCATGTACCACCTTAGGAAATTTCCTAGTCGCAAAAACGAGCGTTACTCCTTCTTTGTCTATGTGACTAGTACTTTGCTGTTGTCAACGCACGTGAAACATGCATCACAGAGTTTTGATATCCATTTGGAAACTGACGCAGTAAGACACCACCGCTACCGTTTTACGATGCATCAGCAGCGAAAATTATTGGTAATACTGGATCGTAATGAGTTAAACGGAGATCGAAGGACAATATTTGTTTAATGTTATAAAATGATTTCTGGAAACGCGATGACCGACGCCACACAGACTCGTCCGAGAAAAGTATATTTAGTGATGTCAGCTGTAGGTGCATCTGCGGAACAAAGTTGTGATAATAGTAAACTAGATATAAGAAAGACGGCAAAGTATTTATACTAATGAGAAGAAGGATTTTGACGAGCATATTTAAGTTGGTCGCAACCGGCCGAAAACTCAGATAACTCAACTAGCTTTCAGGAAAAGCATCATACGGCCGTTTCACCCTATCATCGCTTATCACAAACAAAAAACAGCGTTTCGTACTACTTCTTGAATTAACCTTAGATGATGTCGTCAAACGGGCTGTACATAAATGGCTGTTCACCGGAATCCAATGAACCAACGATGGCACAGCGTTGGACCTGCAGTTCTAATGCTGTCAAAGACATTGTATCACGAACTGAAAGCCCTACTACGCAGTGCCACTAATTCAGATATTATAGTACTTGCAGGGGATATGAATGCACAAGTAGGGCGTCTGAGCTATTCAGTAGCTCAGCTGGGTGTTAATTATGGGCTCAACTTCGAACGGACTGACAACAGTGAGCGTCTGCTGCAACTGTGTGCGGAGCACCAGTTGTTTCTTAGTAGCACTGCTTTTAGACACAGTGGGCGCTGAATTGCCACTTGGCGTCCTCCTGTAGCTGGCCAGCGGTGGACCCAAATTGACCTCATGGCCGTAAGTTATAGATGGCGTGGTTCCATCCTGGATTGCCAGTCGTACTGGAGTGCCTGTGTCGACTCTGACTATGCCTTGGTACACTGTCGTTTCTCCATGAACTTTACCGGGAGGTGCACCAAGCGTCCCCTACGATTGTCAACAGAGAAATTGTCTCAGTCCTCGGTCAGGCAAGCCCATCAAGAAGCACTGCATACCGAACTTCCGCTGTCTTGTCCTAGTGACACTGAGCTTCAGTGTAATAGGATCTCGGCCGCCATGCACGACGCAGGAGCATCTGCTTGTGGCACTATCCATCTTCACCGCACCAGTCACTGGATATCCGAGAGGTCGGTGAACCTGTTGCAATCTAGAGGACAACTCCCGGTTGGCTCTGAACACAATGTAACCAGACGGGCTATTAGGTGTTAACTAAAGCAGAGCCTACGTGCTGATAAGGAAGCCTGGTGGACCAGTCGGGCTCAAGAAATGGAGGAGGCAGGAGCAGTAGGCAATTACCGGAAGCTCTTCCAGCTAATCCGCACCACTGGTCCCAGAAAACCAGACGTCAGTGAGACAATCAGAGACAGCGCGGGTGCGCTGATACACAATAAGGAGCGTCATATGGCTCGTTGGGCGGTACACTTTCAAGATCAGTTCAGCTGTCCCCTTGCTCCCGGACCTCTTCCTACTCAGGTGATGCAAGACGAGCCATGGACGGTTAGTTTAGAGCCTCCGTCAGAGGCCGAGGTCTGAAATGCGATCACAGCCCTTAATCGTTTTCCTGCCGCTGGCCCGGATTCCTTCCCATCTGCACTATTTAAGGATGGAGGTGAGGTCCTCTGCAGGGCACTGACCTCCCTATTCGAATGTACCTGGAAGAAAGAGAGTGTCCCGGCTAATTGGAGCGAATCGATTATAGTGGCAATCTACAAGAAGGACCGTCGCACAGGCTGTTCTAACCACAGGGGTATTAGCCTAACGCCAGTTGTAACAAAATTAGTGGCCTCGATTATCGTTCGTCGCCTCACTGCGGAACGGGCATCTCGGATTAGGGAAGAGCAGGCCGGTTTTCGCCCAGGACGTGGCTGTATAGACCATATATTCACTTTGCGGCAGGTGCTAGAGCAGCGCCACACACACCGCAGACCGACAATGGCTGTGTTCCTCGATTTCAAGAGTGCGTTCGATTCAGTCGCTCGATCGATTCTGTTCGAAATACTTGCGCGAAAAAGTGTTCCCACGAAATATGTGAACATCCTTCGTGCTCTATACTCGAACACTACAGGCCGCGTCAGGGTCTATGGTGTCCTATCGTATAGCTTTCCGACCACAAGTGGGGTTCGTCAGGGTTGTCCGAATTCCCCATTTTTGTTCGATTTCGTCGTGGATTCTATCATGGAGTGTTCCCTTGCGGAATCTCACGGTGTAGGCGTTGAAGTGCTGCCTGGTGAACGGTTAGTTGATCTAGATTATGCGGACGATATCGTCTCGCTTTTCGACGACGCTGGGGCGGCACTATCAATTCTGAATAGCCTTTTCAGAGTGGTCCCATTATTCGGTATGCACTTCGCACCTCCAAAGTGCAAAGCTTTGCTGCAAAACTACCAGCCACTTGATGGCCCCTTGACGCTTGCCAACGAGGAACTCAAGGTGGTTGATCATTTCACTTATCTTGGCAGCTGCATCAGCAATGATGGGCGCATAGCGCACACATTACAAAAGCCAAAGCTACTTTCATGAACCTGCGACAGCTTTGGCCACAGAAGGGAGTTTCCCTCCGTCTGAGAGGCTGTGTATACAAAGCCACAGTGAGCGCCATTCCACTGTATAGTAGTGAGACTTGGCCCCTTCGGTCTGAAGATCTGAGGCGCCTTCAGGTCTTCGATCATCATTGTGTGCGAGGCATTACTGGAGTCGGATGGCACCAGGATGTCCGCAACGATGATGTGCGTAGGCAATTGCTAGGTAGTGATAATCATGCTATTCCCTAGAACAACAGGCAGCACTGAATAAGTTGCGTTGGCTCGGGCAATTGCTACGTATGCCTGGTCACCGCTTACTTAGGAGGGCCTTATTTAGTCTACCAGGTGTAGGGTGGTGGAAAGCTCGAGGTAGACAGAAGTTGACTTGGCAGCAAAAATGAAGTCACTGACGACCAAACTGGGTGCCGTTGGTCCGTCTCGCTTTCCCGGCTGGAATCCATTTGACTCACCTTGTGCTTGGCTCAAGATTTTACAGGACATGGCTCGCAACCGACACCAGTGGCGCGTCTGCTGTCGTCTCCTAATCAGATTGGCTGTTTAAAGTGTGTTTGGTGCTGAGTTATCTGCGGGGTAATGGCTGATTATGATGCGTGGCAATGAAAGCTGCAAGGAAGCTGTCTCGCCGACGCCGCGTTATCTGTGCACGATAGCCAGCTGTTTGTGACGGTATGTTGTATACACAAGGTGTATGCGCCTTGACGCTGAATGTTTGCTTAGGGTATAAAGGTTTTCCGTTAATTCCCCTTCTATTCTGTTCTCCCATTCTCCTATTCTATTTAGTTCATAGGTCATCACGGTTGTATGACAGCGAAGCATCAGTTCAAATGGCAGATGTACTGTTTTTGATGATGATGGTGATGATGATGATGGTGATGATGATGGTGATGATGATGATGATGAGGCACCTGCCATGCATATGGCAGCGGTTGGCCTTCCGGTGTCAGGATATCCCTGCTACTGGAGTCATGAATCCATATACCATTTATGTACTCCGTAAGAGTTTGTAGTACTTAGAGGATTTCGGAGGTTTTGAGTTCGTCGAAACCAGCTGTCAATTCAGAGGGCCCAACTACTATCCCGAAAAGCACCAGACGGACGTTTCGCCCTATTGGGGCTCGTCAGTGCTGCGAATATTGCGATCCTCTTCCGATGATGGAACCCACGACTGCTAGTGGCTTGCGCCAACTAGCCCGCAGCTTATGTCACTGGGCGATGGCGGTGCACTCAGAAATACTCACCAAAAGCTCTCTGTTCATACGTAATATTTATTCGCCCTTACGGAATTCTTAGATAATGTATCGATTTATAACTGCCATAACCTGGAATTCCTGACTCCGGAAGGCCAACTGTTGTCATCTAAGTGACAGGTTCCTGCACGGCAGTGGAGGATGATTCGGGCTATATCGCAGTTAGCCAAGAATTTATGGTGATCTGTTTTCATCCGCGATGGCTCAGTTGCATAAGCTGCTATATATGGATCCGCGAGAGGGAGTTAAAGGTCCTATCAGGTCTAAGTGTACGTGAGCGAACCGCAAATCCAGCACAGGGAATGAGCCGAGAGTACTGCGGGTATGTCGATGTACCTTGAAGCGCTGGCAGAGAAGACAAACTCAAACCCAGTTACGAACATTTTCGTTTACACTTGGCGACACGAAACGCTCGGTAACCAGTTTTAAAGATGTCAGATTACCAGGATGAGACAGTGAGTGAAGAGTGTCGAAGACTGTACATCCGAAAGAGGCGGGCATGAGAGGTCTACGGCAACCTGTGAAAGTGTCACAAAGGATAGTTCTTTGCGTTGTTTGAAGAGGAACGGGTTGTACATGCAGTGAAATGGATTGCAGGGTGCTTTGGAGATCTTCGTTTTGGGCCTGTGCCGATATCATGGCGGCAAGGTCGACAGTAGTCAAAGAGTGAAGAGTGGGTTTGACGCGAGAGAGGGTATCAGTTACGGGGTGGGCGACCCCTGAGACATGACGTATGTCAGCAGTGAACTGCGTGACAAAGTCTATGTCTCCGGTTTCCCGTGGTGAATATTTTTCAGATGAGGAGTGATCAGTGTAGACCGTGAAAGCCCAACTTTCTAAGGTGTATCGGAAGTGACGGATAGCTAAGTAGATAGAAGTGGTTCTCTGCCAAATGTGCTGTAGCGGGATTCCGCTGGTTGCAGGCGCTATGAGAAGAAACCGATTGGATGCCACTGCCCACCAACGTGTTGTTGGTGGAAGGCTCCCATTACAAAGTCTGAAGCGTCAGTGGTAAAAGTGGAGCACACGGTTCGGAGTGAGCGAGGAGTGCCCTTTTGGAGAAAACATCCTTGAGCTCGGTGAACGCCGTGTGTGTTGCATCGGGGACTTAGGAGACTTAGGAGTTCTCTCACGACATGATTTAAGATCACTAGAAAATACAGAGAAATTGTGCCGTGCGGGACTTCGTATGCTCTGGGCATTACGACGCAGTTTCTCCACATGGTCCGAAGAAACCGTCCCTCGTCTATTCACCTCGCTCATTAGACCAATCCTTGAATACGGTGCTCCAGCTTACCATCCGATAACCCAATGGGAAACTGAAAAGCTGGAGAAAATACAGCATATCGCAACTAGAATGATACCAAGTCTACGAAAGCTTCCATATGAAAAACGTTGTGAAAAGCTCGGACTCTACACACTATCCTATCGCCGAGTAAGAATTGATCTTATTATGACCCATCGAGTACTACACTTGAATCACTTCCCCATACTACGGCCAATATTTCACCTGAGAGAACCCTGTAACACCCGAGGACATCGTTACAAACTCAGGGTCCCCAGCATGAACAAAGTATCACATCAGCTTTGTATCGAACGAAGAATCGTAAACTTATGGAATACACTACCTGAAGGATTAATAGAGGCCGATTCTGTGAAGTGTTTTAAAACCCGTATCGACGATTATTTTGCAAACCTGTGCTTTTGTGAAACGATGCACATACAGTGCCAAAAGAATACATTGTATGTCCGGAAATAATGACGCTAGTACAAATTTCTAACCGAACACGGATAAACGATTAACGGACCAGACACAACTGCTGATAATTCACAAGTAAATTTTGATTTTTCGTAATTCGATAGAGTTGTACAGAAACCTTTCTACTTGCTCTTAAATACAGTATCAGTATCAGTATCAGTATAATAATACCTATATTTCAAGATTTTACTAGAAGCTGTCCCTGGATTGTGGACAGATCATGGGTACAATAATTTTCATGCTCTTGCGTGAGTGAGATATGTACTCTGGGGTCTCATCTCAAAATAATTTGGAATCACGTAAATTTTGTTGTTGCTGAGTTTTGTGTTCCATCTTTACTCATCGATTATACATTCCCTGATCCATTCTGTAAGTACTCGTGTGGTGAATTACCCCATGGAAGTATGGTCATTATCCAGTTCTGGTCAAGGAATTTGCTAAGCTGAATGTGGAATGCTCTTGCATTTGTGCAAGACTGATTGTGGCTGACAGGCTATTCCACACGACAACGTATGTGACGAGGAAGGTTAGATCAGATAGCTGTCCTGATTATCGACACACTTAATGTACAGGTCTTGTTGCGTATATTCCGAGTGAAGTTAGGTTGCAATTTAAGGGTACACAGATCGGAGTATGTCTTTTGGTTGATGAGATTGTGTGTCCGCATCAGGCTATGTTTCAGTAGTCGCCACCAAAGGGGCTCGAGCTTAAACTGCTGACAGCGCTCCTGATAACTCAAGGTGGTTGATTTACTGAACAAGCGCTTAGTGAATGATCTTCGCAGGTTTTCCAAAGGTATCCTGTCACTCATGAACATGTTCCCATAGACAATGCTGCAGTATTCAAAGACAGGAAGTGTAAGTACTTTGCAAGGCTCGAGTGTGGTAGGGGTTGTATAGATTTTATGGCATATGTTATCTTCAGACCGTTTGGCATGTGCCATTTGATACTCAGCTTGCTCTGAGAAATTAGAGTTTGAAGAGTATCGTATGCCAAGCTCACAGTAAATTTACACGGGTTAAGAAGCGTTGCTTTACAAGTCCCATTAGATAGTTAGTAAGGATATCAACATAAAAATAATGATGATAAGGATAGTAATATAGTTAATACCTTAAATATGAAAATAAGGACCTATCGCTAGCTTCGCTATAGTCCTGCGATCCTCTTAGATTCACAGCACCCACAGTTTACAACAAATAATTTCATGGTAAACTCCAGGTGTAGGATGGAAACGTAGTGTTAAGTAACAAAGTGTGAGTGGGTGAGTGCATCATCCAACCGTCTTTTAAATACTGTTAGTGTCGGTTCAGGGATGACCGATTCCGGGAGTGCATTCCACGGGTGACAGACACGAATGGAATAGAAATTTCTGCGGCACTCCAGTCGACTGTATTGTTCTGCGAATTTTAATGTGTGGCCCCTCAGGTTTGCATTGTTGCTAAGTTGCAGTAAAGGGCGGCACACATGGTCTGGGTCTCCCAGAATCAAGTATGCCATAATCCGGTAGCCTCGTAGTCTGTGATACGTTCCACTGAACAGTCCCAATCGTTGCAGCCTCTCCTGGTATGAAAGATTGTGCATTCCAATTACATTCTTAGATGCCCGGCGTTGTGGCTGCTCCAGTGCATTAAGATCGTGTTTCAGCCATGGATGCCAGGCTTGAATTGCGTATTTGACATGGGAGCAAATATACGCACTAATCATTTGTCGAATATGGAGCTGTTTATTTGTCCAAACGCCTTTCACAACAGCCCAAGGTGTTGGTTTCTAGCCTTCGAGGACTTTTCGGATTGCGTAGAGCAACCCAAGTCATCTAGGAAAGTTTCATACAGATACGTTCGTTGTTCATTTTGACACTGTTCAGGGATCAAACATCCGCGTGACATAATGCCTGATTTACTAGCTGAGAAATTTAACATCTGTGTTGCACCATTTCCCAAGTGAATCGAGGTCTTCTTGAACGATCAGCATTGCGCTATTGAGTTCATCTCTTCAAAATTTATGTTATCGGCGAACCAAATTGGCCTTCCATGTTTTATGAACACCGTGATATCGATAAGATAATGTAGGAAACATGAAGGACCAAGTACACTCGCTTGGATGACACCACAAGTGATTGGACGTGGGGAGGGGTTATGATTACCCAGAGTGACTATCTGAGAACGCTCATGTAGGGATGATGTCAACCAAACCAATACTTGGTCTCTGATGCCATATGACTCGATTTTTTTCAGTAGTCGCTTATGCGGCACTCTGTCGAATGATTTTGCATATCCAGGAACAGAATTATAACTGCCTGTTTGGAGTCATGGCCACTGTGATATAATCCAGGTAGTGCAACTGACACCTTGTACAAGAACGCTTATGGAGGATCCCATGCAGGGATTTGTTACGTAGCCCATAATGGTGAATAAATTCCATAATTCCACTTTAACTAATTTTTCGAGTAATCTAGCGATGACGGGAGTATGAGGTATAGGTCGATACCTAGTGACGTGCTGTTTTGGCCCTCCTTTATGACGAGGGACAATAAACGATGTTTTTCACTGCTCCGGAAAGTAACTAAATTCTAAGGACAAGGTGAACATGTTTAGCGAATGCAGTGGTATGTCAGGTCCACCGAGTTTAATAACTGATGAGGGGATGCCATCGGAGTCTAGTTTGAGCGATGGTTTGATGGACTTCATACACTGTTGGATGGTCGAAGGAGAAATCGCGACATTATTTATGACGCTTTTTGTAAGCTCCAGGCAGAAACGTATAGGGTATAGGTATAGGGTATGTTCATGGAAGCAGCGGTAAAACAACTAAACGCTTCACAAATAGCAGGTAGGTCGTTAAGGTGGCGACCCTCCTCAACAATAACTTCTGTACTCAAAGACATTCGATCGTTAGTCCTTTGAAGGAGTAATATGGTTTGTTCCTTTCCTTTGCATGTCATCCGCAAGGCGTGCTCCACCTGCTTTTCAATCCGTTTCATTGTTAAGCGCTTGCTACAGGCGATAGATTCGTGTAGCTGTAATACTAGTAAGAGGTCTATAGTTTTTCTGAATTTTCCGATTATCTTTCTCTATTTCAAATCGCTCAGAGTGTCACTTATATTCTTAAGACTAGGAATGGCACGTTTCTAATGTGGGACAAGTGCAGTTATGATGCGATTGATCTGGTAGTAGAAATGTTCCACTGCTATGTGGGCGCTAGTGGAGAGAAAAAACCCATTCCAGTTAGAGGACCGGATTAGCTTTCCGAAATTCTCTCAGGCAATCCTTCGTATAGTATGCTGGGTAGGTGAGTCGGGTTTGGTATTCATTTCCAAGTGGATGGAAAGACTCAGCATCTTGTGGTCGTTACCCGGACGGTTGTCTAGGATGTCAATTTGTCAATTTGGGTAATGTTTAAATCCAGTATGTTGGCAGAACTAGTTGGTCTGGTGACCCACTGCGTCCAACCCCCAACTCTGATAGTCGATAAGAAAGATCGGTGCAATGATGAGGATGTTTGTGGTGACCAAGTAGACTGAAATCGCCGGCGATTAACTTTAGACCATGTAGTAATACCGATGCGAAACCAAAAGCTGAAGAGATAATTGCGACATCCCTGGCTGGCGCTTTTGGTGAGTTGTAGATGCAACAGAGAAGTATTGTAGAAGAGGTTGTAGCGACTGATAGCGAATTTTCCTCTGAGAAGATCAGTTAGAGGCTGCATAAGTTGGGCGCAGCGGGGGATGAGGCGTCGATAGCAGTTGACCAAGCCACAAAATCGTCGGAGACGTTTAAATCAAGTCAGAGCCGGGAAGTCTTTAATAGCCTGGACCTAGTCCGCAAGAACCTCGATACCAAACGATGGGATGAGGTGGCTTATGATTTCTACCGTAGACTCACCAAGTTCGAAATTAGTCGGATGAACGGTGACGCAATGTTGCGTCAGCCGTTGAATTAGCAATTGGAGATGGGCAAGGTGCTCTTCGTCGGATGAGCTGGCTACAAGAATGTCGTCAAGGTAGGGATAGGCGAACTCTATGCCACAAGTGACGTCTTGGATGAAACGTTGAAAGGTCTGTGCGGAGCTGTACAGTCCAAAAAGCATTCTTAAAAATTTGAACAAGCCGAAGTGAGTGCGTGCGACTCACTTAGTTATATTAGCTTCCTCGACAGGTAGCTGATGATACGCACGAACCAGATCGATCTTGCTAAAGACCGTCTTAGCTGTGAGGCATGCAGTAGGGTCCTGCATGTGTGGGATATGGTACCTATCGTGGATCGCAAGTTTATTTAGTGTCCGGTAGTCACCACAAGGACGCCAGTCGCCAGATTTCTTTGGGACATCTGGAGTGGAGAGGACTAGGGACTATCTGAAGGTCGGATTATTCCAACTTCAAGCGTGCGCTAAAACTCCGCCCCAGCTAGCTTGAGCTACTCCGGAGATAGACGGCGCGGGCGTAATGAGCTGAGTGGGTCGTTGGTACGGATATGATGCGTGACTTGAGATGCCACAGGCAGAGCTGCGTTCATTGGCCGAACGAGCTTAGGGTAGTGAAAGCTTCGGCGTAATCGGGATAGGTCTGTGGGCGAACTTAGACCGGAGCCATGGTCGAGATGCTGCCGTTGGTGCCATTGACGCTGAGCGTCGTTGTGTGGTCGACTATCCTCATTTGTTTCGCATCTATTAAAAGGTCCGAATGTCTAAGGAAGTCTATGCCGATGAGGGCAAACGGAACGTCGGCCATAATGAATACCCAGCGAAATGTTCTACGGAGACCCAAGTTAAGGGTTAAAGAGCGTTGGCCGTAAGTAGGGATAAGTGTGCCGTTGGCGGCACGAAGACTGAGATTAGACGGCCGAGTCGACTCTCTAGTTGCGGGCGGAACCAAGGGTGCTTCAGCCCCGGTATCAACCAGGAAGGTAGTTCTAGATTTGCAGTCCTGAACTTAAAGGAGGCTAGTTTCGGAGACGTTGGCGCTGAAGTCTTTGGTACGGGAGTTGGCGTTTGTTGGGTACCGCGCTTGAGTCGAATGAAAAATGCAAGCCGTAGTACATCGCTTCGCCAGAGGGCCAAAGCGGCGGTGATACCAGCATAGATTTTGCGGGTTCGGCTGTTGGTCTTGGCCGACTTGCTCTTAGGTACTGGTGAGTTATCGAGTGCTGAAGGAGAATCGAGGGCGCTGCGAAATGCTTCTTGTTCATTAAGTACTATGGCAAGCTCAGAGGGAGGGATTGCATGATACCTGCATGAAGTAGGTGGTTGCTGAGACGCGCTAGGGCTATTCGGCGGGTATGTAGCAGGTGGCGTTGCGCAATCTACTTCCTTAGGAAGATGATCTATGGCGGCACCAGTCAATTGCGCGGTTACATTGAGGGAAGAGAACTTGGCAGATATGACGATAGCTTTGACTATTTCGGGTAGGTGCTGCAGCCGTAGTTCCAAAAGGATGGCGTCATCCATGGAGTACAAGCCGAAGAGTCCCTTCATCTTACCCAATAGGGTAGACTGCCTCGCACTTCCTAGACACAAGTCATGGAATAGCTATTTGATTCGCGTACGCGCTGGTTGTCCCAGTTAGGTCACGACCTCCAGCTCTAGATACTCTTAAGAAAGGTCGGTATGTTGGCTCGAAAGAGTGCCCCTGAGCTGTAGGGCGAAGTCCCTAGGTAGGTTAGTTAGCAACTTACTACATTTGGATTCGTCGTGAATAATATTATGACGCTAAAGCTCATACTCGAACGTGACGAACCAAAAAGGTGGGTCATCAAATAGAATAGGGAGGACAGACAGCCATGCGACACTAATGGATGGGCGGAAACTGTTAATATCTGAGCGAGTCATCAAATATCACAAAATAATAGTTGGAAAAGACAATTCAGAAAAGTAGAGGAACGAGCTCACTAAAAATGGTTTCGGCGATAGCGGAACCGTGCTCGTAGTCGGGGTCACCATTGTGGGATGCTACTCAGATGCTAATCGCAAGAGGTGGCACGTAAGAGGCCTGCCAAGTACGGAAGTAAGGAGAACAGTTAGGACGTCCTGACCCAATGTGTATTGACAAAAGCTACAAGAGATGGAGAGCAGGTACGTGGAAGCGGACAGTAGTATGGTAGCGGGACTAACCAGAGGTGCAAGTGATCGGTACGTGCAATCAGTTAAACAAATGGACGCTCAACAGATACAAACAAGAATAAAATCTAACATATCTAAATACTGAATACGTGAATGATTCATGTTCACTAAAGTAGTGTTAAACCTGTTGAAATCATCAGTAAAAATGCAGAGAGAATCATCAGTTTAGTCGATGCTAGTTGAAGTGGATTGATCGTAAATATCCTCTGCCTCAGAGGTGGGTCATCTAGGGGAAATCTAGATATTTGCTAGTAAAATCGTTTGGTTGCCGCTTACGCATCTTGGCAGACAGTTCAAAGTTAAACAATTAATACATGCCAAAGAGAAGATAAATCTACATTTTGATGACGTGTACCACGACGGACTGGTATGAATACTAACTCCCTCGACAAGGTTGCGGAATGTACATTTCCGGTCGGCATGATGGCAAATGAATCCCTCGATCGCTATAACCGTGTCGTCCATATCCGCATAGGGGAAAGATTTCTTGAAGCATAATTACACCTAACTTTGCGTATTCATGAGAACAGACTATGGTTCTAATCTCCTCCACTTTGCTCACAAGTGATGGGATACTTGAGCGAAGCATGATGAGTACAATGAACAATGAATTTATACGGGTTAAGAAGCGTTGCTTTACAAGTCCCGTTGGAGAGTTGGTGGGGATATCGATATAACAATAATCATAATAATGATAGTAAAACAGTTAGTACATTAAATATGAAAGTAGGGACTTATCGTTCGCTCCGCTGTAGTCCTGCGATCCGCTTAGATTCATAGCGCCCACAGTTAACATCAAATAATTCCATGATAAACTCCAGGTGTAGGATGGAAACCTAGTGCTAGGTAACAAAGTGTAAGTGGATGAGTGAAACATAAAATCGTCTGTTAAATACTGTTAGTGTCGGTGCGGTGACGACCGATTCTGGGTGAGCATTCCACGAGTGACAGACACGAATGGAATAGAAATTTCTGCGGCACTCCAGTCGACTGTTTTGTTCTGCGAGTTTCATTCAGTGGCCCCTCAGGTTTGCATTGTTGCTAAGTTGCAGTAAAGGGCGGCACACATGATGTGGGTCTCCCAGAATCAAATATGCCGTTATCAGTTCGCCTCGTAGTCTGCGATAGTTTCCACTGAATACCCCTAATGGTTGCAGCCTCTCCTGGTATGAAAGGTTGCGCATTCCAATTACATTCTTAGATGCCCGGCGTTGTGCTGCTCCAGTGCATTAAGATCTTGTTTCAGCCATGGATGCCAAGCTTGAATTACGTATTCGACATGGGGGCGAATATACGCACTAAGCATTTATCGAAATATGGAGCTGTTTATTTGTCCAAACGCCTTTCGCAACAGCCCAACGTGTTGGTTTCTAGCCTTCGAGGCCCTTTCGGATAGTCTGGAGCAACCCAAATCATCTTGAACCAGGACACACAAGTCACGTTCGAGAGTTGATTTTTGCAGTATATTCGTTTCGAGCCAGTATAAGTAGCTGCTCTGATGTCGGATGGAAGACACCTTGCATTTACTGAAGTTGAATTGCAGTAAATTTTTGGTTGACCATTGATACACCGTATCCAGGTCACTCTGAAGCACATGTTGGTCGGCGTTCGCCTGGCTCCTGCGCCATATCTTGATATCGTCGGCAAACATTAGGAAGTTTGAAGCGATTCCCTGTGCAAGGTCATTAATAAACACCAAAAACAAACGTGGACCTAGAACTGAGCCTTGCGGCACACCACACACGACTTGTATGGGGTCCGATAAGGAGCTCCGAACTGTGACCACTAATTGCCGTTGAAGTAGAAAGTTGGCGATCCAGCTTAAAAGAGGGTCGCCGCTCCCGCAGTACCGGAGCTTGGAGAGTAGTATCTGATGGTCCAGACGATCAAAAGCCTTCGAAAAACCCAGGTAGATCACATCAACGCCTTCTCCAGCGTCAGCTGCCTCGGTCGAACTACTGCGGGCCACTAGTAAATTCGCTGTCCATGATCGCTGTCGACGGAAACCGTGCTGCTCAGGCGTGATGATGGTACAGTTTTCCAGATAGCACACCAGTGCATCGGCAACCATGGATTACATGACCTAGGAGAGTATAGGAAGAAGGGATACTGGGCATTAGTTAGAGAATCATTTCTGATTCCACCTTTGTGAATCGGGGTTATTATTCCAAGCTTCCACAATAGAGGGAACTTGATTCTGGTCAAAGTAGCGCTGGAAAAACTGAGCCAAAGGTCCTGCTAGTTTGCTGGCTACTCCTTCCAGTGTCTCTGGACGAATGGTGTTGACACCCGGCAAGCTGTGCTTGCTTAGAGACGTCAGCTTTTGCAATACAGCCTCCGCGGTAAAAGTGATGCGGGTTAGTCCTGGCGTAGGGACGACAAAAGTTGGTATGGTGCTTGGTGGCAAGACCGTTTGAAACATGGGGGCATATTGCATCTGCAGCGCGTTCGCTGCTTCCACAGCCTTTCTTGTTGGGTCATCAACCGTCCTGAGTGGAGGAAATCCTTGTTTCACCTTTCTTAGGCTACTGACGTGCTTGTACAGCAGTTTGTGGTTAGCACTGAAAGTTTTTGCCATGTTGTGTTGAAAGGCGGCTTTGTCTTCTCTTAGCAGTTGAGTGCAGTGGTTACGTTGGGTTACGTAGTTGTCCCAAGTTTCTGGTGTTGGAGGTTCTCTGTACACTCGCCATGCTGTGTTGCGTACTGTCATCCATTTTCGAATTCTGCTCCTAACGAAAGAAACTGATTTACACTTATTGCAAGCTTTTATCTCTGAAGCCTGTGCAATCAGCTGACTGAATTTGCTGATGAAGTCGAGCCAGACGACTTCTGGGGGTTCTTCAACAAGGAATGACCAAGTTGTGGGGCTGACGGGCTGGGCTAATCGATCGTAGCTTGGGATGGTTCGCACAGCTTCATCGTTCTCATTCCGATATTCTGCAAAGCAGACGAAGTCGAAACTGAGCACTCATACTCCGCAATGATTTCTTTTGTAGAGCGACTCTCCATCCAGCACAATGCTTTTTAGTAAACTTGAACTTCTTTTTGTCGATTCGCTGCAGTTTACTTCTAATGGCATGTCTAGGAAAAGATGGAGCTTTAGGGAGAATAGAAACACATAGGGATTTTAATAGATCGCGAGTGCAGGTTAAAATGACCTGGTTTATTGTATGGCTTGGTGAAGAAACACAAAGCAGAGTTGCCGCAAGCGTGAGTATAAGTAATTCCGCGAATGGAACATGAAAGCACGGCAAATTTTGAAGGCCCCGCCTGATGTTTGAAGAAGTGTCCGAAGAAAGCGGATTAGTGAGAAGTCATCCATGTCAGAATTACTGGGAAATGGATTTTCGTCACTAAAGGAGAACAGTGGTGAGGTCAAACCATGCTTTTTGTCTTATTTTATTGAGCATATTTAATCTTTCATCTGTGCCATAACTTGTTTAGTTTTCTGTTGATTATCTACACATTATTAGAGATCAGAAATTTTGGTATAAGTTATTTATAGACTCCATTTTCTTCCTTCATTTCCTCCCCTATAGACACCATATTTATTCTATACTTGTTTCCTTTAATCTAAGGATTGATAATTCATATATTTTTTTTACCGCTAAGTCGTACTATATTATTGTTGTTAATATTTTGTAAACTTCTACCGTATATTTTCACTTTATTACCCCAGTCACCTAGCATGACCACGTTACCATGACAAAAGACCCAGTCATCGGACCTGTCTTCGTTTTTTTCATTCAAGTTTAGCATTCTACTGTTTAGTTTGGACTGTTTTTATTCTATATCTTACGCTCTTGTTGCGTACCTTATTCTCCTATTCAACTAAAGCGAAGCTTAATGTACCTGAATGAGTGCATTTCGGCACTTTGCAGTGCCAACGGCGAATGAAGCAAAATGACTTCATCAAAATTGCAAACTTTTATAAATGGGTAAACAAAAGGAAAGAATGCTTTGATGTCACACGAGTGAAAAGATCCACCTTCTTGCTTACTAAGAGCAAATTGATAAACAGGATCCCCGGGTTATTTTAATCGGAGATAGTAATTATGCGCAGACATTTCTTCCGTATTGGTTTCAACCAGACTAAAAGTTCGTGGCCGCAAGCAACAAATCGCGAATAATGCGTGGTTGCTCGACTTAGTGTTCAAAATGTGGAGAGTAAGACGGTCTTCGTGACCTTGGAAGCACTTTGGACAAAAAGGATGTCCGAATATTCCTTCAAAACTTACCTATTCGCGGCGTATCTAGACACGTGCTTCAACGGCTATTTGCATTTCTTGTTGGAGGAGAAAACGTGTTCGAGTAGGCACTAGTCTTTCCTTCCGACAAGCTGTTCTGAGCGGCGTGCAACAGGGATCAGTCCTTGGTCCGCTACTGTTTACTGTGTATGTTAGCGAACTGTCGGAAGTGCTTGGGGTACCTACCCTCATGGTCGCGGACGACTTGAAGTTCTGGTCTACGGTGAGCGACATTGGTGGCTCCCAGGCTTTGCAAGAAGCTCTCGACAGACTGCTTGATTGGTCCGTTCTGTGGCAAATACCAATAAACCACACGTGTTCAGCAATGCGCGTAGGATCAAATGGCACAACGACGCACTAAATGCTTGGCGGGAACGCATTACCTAATGTGTCCCAGCAAATTGATTTAAGCTCCGGACTTCAAATCCAGCGAGAACTGGAAAGGGAGGCTAGCAAGGGTTTCCGAAGGTTCTGGATGATCCGTAGATCATTTGGGATGTTAACGGAAGATACGTTTATATAATTGTTTACGGCCTTCGTTAGACCGCACCTGGGTCCAGGCTAATCATCCTTGTCTGACTCGTGACACGATGGCGGTAGAGCGAGTCTTGAGGAGTGGTACCAAAATGGTCCGAAAGCCCCGGAACCTGTCCTACCCTGAGAGAATGTTCATGCTAAAAATGTTCTCACAGCACGATCACCGTTCCGTGATGATTTAGTATTCACTTATCGTATACTAACGGGCTGGATCGGCCCAGATTTACCTGGCACTTTCAGCCTGCCCAGTTAACTTTGTTAGTAGGTATCCGATCTGATCAGGTTAGGGCTGACAATCATTGGTCGCTTAAGGTGATAGATTCCTGGAACGCGCTAACCGAGGACGTCGTATTGCCACCCAGAGTGACAGCTAAAATGTCGCCTTGACGCCATCAAATTTCAGATCCGAAGCAGAGTTTCTCTCTTATTTAAACTTTTCTACAGTTGCTTTCCATCATAAGTACCGTCATAATTGAAGGAACGTCTCTGTTATGATTGCGTAGATGCCTGGTAAGATTGTCACTGGCACGGTTGGAGCACGCGTACGGTAACGGCTTGGAACGCTGACCAATCGTACGGATTTGCGCTGGCCTGACGGCGTTAGCTTAGCCCGGGGTATGTGCTGGTGAGACGGAAATTGAGCGAGCGTGAGAACGATCCTAGCCGCACGTATTCGAGTAGACGCTGAGCCCTCGGAACGGACCCACACGAGAGGGGGCTATGGTCGACGCGCGCTAGTGACTTAGACGCGAACGCTGACCGGCTGTTGACGCACACAAAATCACGTGACCCGACCGACTCCAGACTGAGGCGAAGGGAAAGAAAAGCAAGTGGTCCTCTGAAGGCTCTTTTACGACCAACAAAGGGCGAATCACAGCCAATGCAATGGGTCATTAAGTTAAGGAAAATTGCTACCACGACGGGGTGGTAGTTTGTAAAAGAACATTGTCAACTGATGCGCAGTTGGGCCACGTCTCGGAGTGGCTGAACGCTGCTGCGTTGTGGGGAGGAATTGGACCTTGCTTTCCACAGCCATTATGCCGGAGTTTCTGGCGCGTTTTTGCGGGGATATTTGACGGGCCCGCAACACCTCCCTTTGAAGAGAAAGCGTACCGCTTCTGACGAGGATTGACCTGGAGGGATTTCGGCGACCTCCGGATTCTTCCTGTTCGTCGGCAAGGCGGGTTCTCCAGACGCGGCGGCGATTGAGCGGCTTCGACCGTGGTCTCCCGTTGTGTAGCCATTCCAAAGGTATCCAGCAGGATGTGCAGCGGCAGGCGCACGGGAAGGCTGGCTGGCGTGGAGGTTTCTCCGTGGCGCGGTCGAAGTTGATTGCGATGGCGAACCCACGTGTCCTCACCCACCGAAAAGTCATACAGCACGGCACCTCGCCTGGCCATCAGTGTTGCTTCGATCTAGGGTGGCTGACCTGCTCGGTAATCACGAGCGTAGACATGGGCTCCAACGACGAATTCTTTGTGTTTGATGCAGGCATCAGAGTGACTAGGTGGCTTCTAAGTCGGAATGAGCGCTTCGTTTGTGGTGCGTAGCTTGCGGCCCATCAATGCTTCAGCTGGTGACTGGCATCCTGGCGTAGCTGGATTCGGTGTGGACTGGTACGAGAGCAGGAAGGCTTGAAGACACTCATCCACGGTCCCCTCCCCGCGAGATTTCAAAAGCGCCCTCTTGAAAGTGTCGACAAATCGCTCCGCTTGACCATTGGACTGGGGATGGTAAGGCGGTGAGCGGAGGTGTTCGATGCAGTGTCGGCGACAAAAGTCTTCGAAGATGGAAGAGGTAAACTGGGTACCATTGTCGGACACCAAAACCTCGGGAAGGCCATGTTGACTGAAGATTCGTTGGAGACAACCCAGAGTGGCGGATGCGGTTGGTGGGTTGACGGCGACCACTTCTGGCCATTTGGAATAGGCGTCGACCACGACCAGATAGGAAATGCCATCGATGGGACCAGCGTAGTCGATGTGCACTCGAGACCACGGTTTTGCTGGCGGATGCCAAGGAACAGGTGATTGGTGTGGTGGCATCTTTGAGGCTTGTTGACATTTCGAGCAGCGGCGGACCAAATCTTGAATGTCGTTGTCAATGCCAGGCCAGTACACATAACTGCGGGCAATTGCCTTCATTCTGTACATACCGGGGTGAGCAGAATGGAGCTGGCGGAGTACACCTTGCCGGAGACATGAAGGAACGACAACTCGATCTGCAGTCATGAGACAGGAATCGACCACGGAAAGGGAGTCGCGGCGTTGATGTAGTTGTTTGAGTTCACCAGACAAGGTAGTGTTTGGGCAGCACGTCTGAACGTAAGTGACAGCTTTCTGCAAGACAGGGTCTTGAGCAGTTGCACGACGTATGTCGGCAGCAGTGATGGGGAGACTTCGGATAGTGTTCGAGAGTTGATAACGAACGTCCTCCTCGACAGTAACACCGGCAATCACTGTGAGAGGTAAGCGTTATACCTCGATCCTTGGAAAAACGCGCTCTGCGACCAGCCGGAATTACCTTACAAGCAGCTAACCAAACAAAGATTGCGACGTATGGCCAGAGACTGCGGACACATCATCTTGGTTTACGAGGTACTTTCACCCTCATCTTCCTAATTGCCGATGTACAGAAGCCCATCATTGGTATTGACTTTCTCAACAAATTCGGCCTAGTCGTAGACCTGCGATGTGGCAAGCTAGAAGATCGTACCACGTCGTTAACTGTTTCCGGCCAGCTCACCACGGTCAATTCCATTAAGCTTTAAGTACTTCTGCCTAAAGAGTCGCGCTCCTCGTCATTACTGCAACATTTTCTATTCCTGGTTAGAGCAGCTGACGGCACCCTGGAGCCCAAGCACGATATCCGTCACCATATCGTCACAACTGGTCCTCTTGTGTCTGCCAAGCCAAAACGCCTTCCACCGGACAAAGCACAAGCGACCATGCTTAACCTCGGGACCATCCACCCTTCCAAAAGCTGCAGGGTATCTCCCCTTCATTTGATGCCCAAGAAGTCCAGCGATTGGAGACCATGTGGAGAATACCTTGCGCTCAACAGTGTAACTGTTCCCGATAGATACCCAATTCCCCAGATCCATGATTTTCTAGCAACTTGCACGGAAAGTCAGTTTTCTCTACAATTGACATAGTTTGTGCATACCATCACATTCCTATCGCTCCTGACGACATTCAAGACACGGCCATTACTACCCCCTTCGGTCTCTATGAATTTGTCCGTATGCCCTTCGGATTGCGAAACGCTGCCCAAACCTTTCACCGGTTCATTGATCATGTCCTAAGAGGGCTAGACTTCGTCTTCGCCTACATCAACGACATTCTCGTCGCCAGTTCGAACGATGATGAACACCTGTCACATCTCCGTCTGATCTTTGAGCATTTTGCTCAGTATGGCGTGACGATTAATGTTGACAAATGTATTTTCGGCCAATCCTGTGTTGATTTTCTCGGTCACCGAATCGACCACAATGGTATTCGTCCACTACCTGAAAAGACACAGGAAACCGCGGATTACTCAATGCCTCAGTCCTTCAAAAGTTTGCTTCGTTTCCTCGGGATGGTCAACTATTGCAATCGTTTCATTCCAGTTTGTTCCCGGATACTTCAGCCTCTGACAGATTTACTAAACGGCAAGTCCCGAAAGTTTGAGCCAACAGCAGAAGCTACTGTGGCATTCGATAAGATCAAGCAGGCGTTTTCCAACGCCACCGTGCTTAGTCACCTGAAAACCGATGTTTATGCACCTCTCGTTCTCAGGGCTGATGCATCACAAACTGTCGTTGGCGCCCTTTTTACAGCAGCTGATCAACAACCAACCTGAACCTTTATCTTTTTCTCCAAAAGCTTCAGTCTGCTGAAACTCGATACAACACATTCGGTCGCGAACTTCTGGCTATTTACTTTTTCATTAAACACTTCCGACATCTACTTGAAGGACGTACCTTCACTATCCTTACGGATCACAGACCGCTAGCTTTTACCTTCCGCGGTTCCTCCGATCGATTTTCGCCTCGTGAGACTCGTCGTTTAGACTACATTTCACAATTCACGACAGACATTCGGCCCGTTGATGTCACTAACAACACTGTTGCTGACGCAATGTCTCTTCTCGATCTCCACCATATCTCACGCCAAGCTATTAACCTAGAGATTGCAGCTCACCAAGAAGACGATAATGAGTTCGCAGACTTGACAGCAAAATCCATTGAAGCTCTCAATTGCTCATTGTCAATTCCGATCCTAAAGTCTATTGTGATCTATCGTCTGGAAAGCCAAGACCTTGTTCCGCAGCAGTTCCACAGAATTGTTTTCAATCACCTGCATGGTCTTTCCCACCCTGGCATTCGAGCCACGGTCAAGTTAATCACCGACCACTACGTATGGCACAATATGCGTTCCGACATCCAAGAGTGGGCGAAGCACTGTGTCACTTGTCAAACTAGCAAGATACATGGGCACACGATCACCGTACCTGGCACGTTTGCATTACCCGACGCTAGATTTAAACATGTGCACCTTGATCTCGTTGGACCACTTCCTCCATCCAACGGCTTCCAGTATTTGCTGACCTGTGTCGACCGTTTCACACGATGGCCTCATGCAGTACATTTACGAGACATTTCCACCGAAACTGTTTCGCTGACGTTTGTTGAAACCTGGATATCTGTATTTGGCACCCCAGCCACAATCACAACAGACAGAGGTCTTCAGTTCAATACTGCTCTATTTCGAGACCTCAGTCGTTTACTCGGCTGTTGTCATCTGCGAACAACCGCCTACCATCCAGCCGCTAACGGTCTTGTTGAGCGTTTTCATCGTCAACTGAAAGCCGCAATTACCGCATCACAATAGAACACGCACTGGTCAGAACAGCTACCAGTTACCCTTCTCCGCATTCGCAACACGGTCAAAGACCTAGGTTGTTGCCCCGCTGAACTGATTTTCGGTACAACTCTCAGGTTTCCCGATGAGATGGTGTTAGATTCCAGAATCACTGGCGAACTAGACCCGACTTCCTGTGTGGTAGGATTGCGACAAAATTTTACTTCAGTCCGGCCAACACCGCCCCGATTCAGCCCTCGAAATCAGCAAGTCCACTCTGATTTGCATAACTGTCCTTTCATTTTGTGTGCATCGTTGCGGTGCGTAAACCCTTTAAACTGCCTTATAAGGGCCCCTTCAAAGTTGTTGCTTGCAAAGATAAATACTTCGTATTGGATAGAAACAGTTCGAAGGATTCTCTCAGGCTTGATCGCTTAAAACCAGCGTACCTCGAAACTAAAACATCATAACAAGCTACCGAACAGACATTCCGCCGTACCGCTCCTACCCAGCCAATATGTGAACCCTATGTGCTAAACTCTACATCCTCCACTGAACCAGTGTGGGAACCATACGAATCAAGGCACACACGCTCGGGACGCGCTGTTGTTTCGCTTTCTAAACCAATGACTACCAACAACACAAAGTTTCGAGCGTTCATTCTCTCGACTCAAGCTCTAGGAAGGGAGTCCTGTAGTGTTTATAAATTCTTCACATTTTTCAGTGTAACTTCCTATTCTATTTTCCATTGTGTTTGTATATTTGTTTAACTCACACAACAAGATATATTTGCATCCTCGAATTTCATTCATCTTCTGGTTTCGGTGAAGTTGTGCAGCCTTCAAGTGTTTGTGTGCTTCGACATTTTGACCACCTGGTTCACCCGCCCATTTTCCCAGAGAGCATCCACTCCTGGCCCTAGATAACCCTTCATATTCCTTTGCACCATTCATTATTATCACAGCTGGACACTTTGACTTGCTCAATTTCGATGTCCTGTTCTTTAATCACGCGTTATTATCTGTGACGCAATTTGGGTTGCACCAGCGCCGATGAACACTGATTCTATCCCGGGATCATCTTTGACAATCTTGAACACCTGGCTTCCCACATGCCCCAAATCGCCTATCGAGTCTAGCAAAACTAACATCCCACCATTTTCGCTTTGTTTACCTAGCCAGGGTTATTTCAAGACGTGACTCCTTTACGAGCACAATTACTCCGACAAATTCCCTCACACCTTTGGCAATCGTTAACCGTGCTTTCTATTACTCACCAACGGGTTACGATCTAACCCGATGGGGGTAAGCTGGGAGTGTCGAATTCGTTGAAAGATGCGAATGGACGGAGAAGAATTGTTCGATATATCGATAGTGGATCGATGAATTAAAACAAAAAATGTTGTCGATCATTGACAATTTAACTGACAAAATCCTATAGATTTCAGAAAATTCATGACCTTGCAAACAAACTTGGTTTTCTATCCCCGTTAAATCTGCTTGATAATAACTTTGGTTGTTCGCATACCAAATAAGAGGGAGATATAGAAAAATAGGAACTTCTTGTAGAAAGAAGATTGGAGTATTTTGTGAAAGATTCAGGAAACAACAAAACTAATGGGTCTTCTGAAGCTTGGAATTCATACAGAAATATCACTTTGGAATCGGCTGCACATCTTTTTCACTTGAACACAGCCAGCTGTGAGCGGGCATTCTCAAAACGTATGCTTATAACGAATACCTTCAATCATCAGTGAATCAGACAAGGTTCACAGATTGGCAGTTCTCCACATAGACTGAATAATGTTGATGGTATCAATACTATTGCCTCAAGTAATGCAAGAAAGATGTATCCGTACATTTTGCGCATGAGTACCGTAACAATACAAATCCCTGCATTTACGGCAGTACATTAAATTTGATTTTTGTTGTTATAATGAATCCAAATATATAAGGTGTGTTCACATTTGTGTGGGTTTACGGATTTACAATTGACAGGGAGGCGGCAATTTTACGTCCAACCCGGGCGGTAAAAGCAGTTGCTGCGCTATTGGATTAGGCTCAGTAGCACCCAGCCCTTCCCAACACAAGCCGAACTTGTCAGGACTGAAATTCATCCCCAAATGTCGCTTTCTCCGTACCCACAATTTTACCACAACTGTTTAAACCTACATATTTCATATCCACTAGTTTGCTAGCCTCCAACATTACCGGCTCATGCCTGTGTTTTACGCCCTTATCACTCTTACCGCACACCATCCCTACTGGCTAAAAAATTTTCTATCAACAGACTAGTCACAAATACATATAGTTTGGCATCCATCATCTGTAAAATCATGGAAAAGATCATCAGATGCGCTTTGCAGTAGAACTGCGACGAAAGTACTAGCATTTCCTTTACGCAGCTTGGTTTCTAGAAGGGACACTGCTGCTCCACCAACCTTCCAGTGTCGAGAGAAACGTGGGCGAGGTTAACTGAGGCCGGACAACGCATAGTTGTGGTTTTCGTCGATTTTAGCAAAGCGTTCGTTAAAGTCGCATACCAGCGACTACTTTGGAAACCTATGGAATTCGAATGATACCGCTGATCTTCAGGCGCCTAGTTGCCTCACATGTATGAGCAACTCTGCAGTATGTACTGGCAGCTACATTTCCACTCTCTAAGCTTGAATGTGAATTAATCGAAAAGTTCCCAAGGCGTGGCTCTAAGTCTGTTTCTAGGCTTCGTGATCTACCCTACTCACTCCGGCTTCAGGAGATGAGTCTGTTCACCATGGAAGACTGTTGTTGTCATGGAGACCTAATCTTTACGAAGTGTATACTAAGAAGGAAACTTGGGCAGCGACTACAGCAGCTTTTTTTTAGCTCAACATAGGTGGTTCTGCATGAGGTCACAACTGAAAGCTATTCAAACTGAGGATGTTCAAAGTCAGCACTGTCGACTATCTCTCCACTCGGGTAGTGAATGAACGGAATAGTCTACCGGCGACTTGTTGATGCGACGACCAAGGAAAGTTTCAAACGGATCTTAGATGCTCATCTACGCACCAAGACACTAAGGCCGCACTGTCTGACAGCGACTGCTCCGGTCACCTGAGGACTACCGGGCCGCGTTGACATATGTGCACTTCGTCCTGAACTGAAGTGGATGGGGCTAACATGGAGCCGCTACAACTTAGTGAAATATGTGAACCGCCTTTTTGTTAGCATCCCTTTCGGCTCCCACCTCTTTTTGTCATTGATGATTGTTGTGTGCCCCCAACTGACAATTCGACGCCCTCGCATGTGCAGCCCCCCCCCCCAACTTGCAATTAATTGGTTGAACGTTGGTTGCTTGATCGCTAACATTGATTACGCTTTCAAAAGAGACGAGCCGCCAGACAGAATACACATTCCAAGTTCGTCGTACGTTTGTTCTGATTACTGTATGTGCTGCTTCGATACTTCTGCAGAGGCTGGTTTGCAAATAGTCCCAGTGCGCTTGTTGGTATGCAACATTGGTCACCACAACTTTGGCGAAGTGACTATTGTGAAACGCTTCTTCCACCTACATCATGACGACACCCGTCTGTCTTACGTCCACGTCCTCTATTATTTTTTCGTTACAAGGCATCGCCTGAACTGCTACCATGTTGCTACAGTTTGGCCGTATAGAGGTGACTCTGACGTCAGCTATTGCATCAACTTTTCTTCTGCATAGCTTTGTGCCGCTTCATCAAAACTGTTGAATAGTTTCTCTTCGTTTTACTCTCAACCATGTTGCAGTTCCTTCCCTTTTCCGGAATCATTCCTTTCCTCTTCTCTTCCCCCAACCTACTCAATTGCGGCAACTATCAATCCTCTATCGGATAGGCTGAGCTCACCCGCCACTCTCCTCGCCGAACAGGCAATGAACAACGCTTACAACACCACCGCCGCTTCAATTACACCCAACCCCAGCAACCTACCAGGAGAAGTATACCTGCGAAACTTGCAGCTCCCACTTTTCTACTACATCCAGTCTAATTCAAAACAGTGGTTTTCACTATACAAGTCTTCGAGATGAGTACTCATCCACATGTCTACTATGCGATCGTAGTTTTTCAGCTGCATGAGTTCCTACACATCCACACAGAAGTAGACATATTTCACACCACAAAGTTATGAGTACGTCACAGACAACGACCACTTCTGAGGAAGAGTATCTACTCCTACACCAAACCACCAATCTGAGCTCATCCACGGTATTTCTGAATCATCTTCACTCAAATGTACAGACCTACTCACCCACTCGTACCGCCGCAACCATCAAGAAAAAGCTCCAGTACCTGAAGTGTGAACGCCCAAAAGGCAGCCGTCACAATCCGCGAGCCGAAGTTGCGCCCACTAATGACATGCATACCAATACTATCCACTTGGTGGCAAATAAATCGCTCGCTAAATCGCTTCTGTTTAACACAATTTACGGAGTGTCATCCGACACGAACAATAGCGGCCGAACGGAACGAGCCAAACTGATCAGTGTGTCCAGTCTACCGCAGTCGCAATGCACCCCAAACATTTCTAGAGGTTAAACCGATAGGTGACAGTCAACCTAGCAAAGCCTCCGCTACAACCATGATTATACTGGTTAACTCTGCCCAGAATTCGCCGGAATCCCAGGAACCTCTTACGCAATGTAGCCACCGTCACACACAGATAATAAAATACACATTTCCTGGCAGCCCTCACTGCAGCCACGGATTGGGGCCTATGCGTGGCCCACGGGGCATGTCTCGGCCAGGGTCTAACTTGTTCTAATTCACCAGGACAGCGGACCTACTGGTTCTGATACAAAGCAGACAAACGGATCGGCCTCTGCCGTTTCTAATTCCAGCCTTCTTGACCGCACGTCCAGTAACTCTGCGCCCCACAGCTTCCACTATCATCCGCCATATGATACAGCCTTACCTCCAGCACCATCTACTTTGCTTCAGCATTCGCTACTATCCAAATGACCCTAAACTCACTGACGCCGACAGAACGTTTCTACGCAATCAACAGCTGTCCCTGGGACGTCTTTAGTGTCCGCCAATTGTGAATTATCAGATAGGGCGCAGAACTCCGTATCAGCTTTGCTTGCTTCAGGGAGAATCAATAGGTACGAATTTGCCATTTGTCCACGAAGTTTCTCTACTAGATGAGATCTCACACAACACCACTGGGCACAACAGCGAAATCCGATAAGATTCCTTGCGGAACTGGTAGGCTATAACGATCCCTTATATAAATGCCACACATGTAGAAGAACCTTTACAGCACAACACGGACTTACAAAAGATCGCCGATTTCGCCACCCCATCGAAGGCAATGCAGGATGCATACAGCGTTTGCCTGCTCACCCGTTTAACTGGGCATTCATAGTGGACGTGACTCTGCTTAACAGCACCGATGCTCTCAGGTAGAATGTCAGTTCTCTCTACTACGTAGGCAATCGCCTACAACAGTACTTTTCTGCCCCATCTGCAGAAAGAATCATAAAACTTCTGAGAGGTCTATGCTGGAAACTCAATGAAACCGAGACTTCGCCTATAACCTAGACCATATATAGCCCAGATCCACGTGTCTCCACAACCGCGGGACAAGACGTCGCACCACATCGTCATCAGACGCCCAGCCGGATCACACCATCGCCAACATTGTCGTTATCATCATTTTTTTGGGAAACTAACAACCTATTTCCGTCAGGGCCACAAAGTTGATTTGGTTGCCCCTGAGACAAGCTCACTCGATCACGACTCCAGGATGTGAGCCACGCGTCCCACTCCTACTCACAGCGCACTAACTTCGCCCACACACGGAGAATCGATCACACCTTCCATGAATGACTCAGATATTTCCGTATCTGAACGATCTACAACGCTCGAACACCTGCTCGGGAGGCTAGCCGCCTACTCCCGCTACGTGCAGAGTTAATCCAAGCACGGGTCACGAGGCTTCGAAATCTGTTAGACATCTCTCTCATGCACTATTCAGCACACAAATTCAGTACGCGCTTTAACAACCCTTGTCAGATGTGGTTTCCATATAGTTAGAACTCATCCAAACCGCGCAACCACACCAAAAGCGCTCAGAACAGTAAACAAAGAAGTAGACTCAAGTTCGGTCACATCCAGCGTCTTTATTATCTTAGGCGTCGAAACGCGACAGAAACGGTGCTCGATGGCAAATGGCGGATCTTCTGTCTACATGAACAGAAACGAATCCCTGGCTTTATCGAATATTGCACAGGGTCATTCTCAAAGCCACCAGCGCCTGACCATCGATCCTCACTCGTGATAATCCCATCCTATCTAGATTTTGTTGAACCCATCTGCGTATCCGTATTTTGCTCATCGCTACGCCAGATGATTGGCTCAGCGCTTGGCATCGACCGTATCACATCGAAGGGCCTTGAATGCATGGATCCACAGTTCTGCGCATTTCCTTTGAAGTGCGTTTTTGCCTCTTACAAATAACCCCCTCATCGTGATGTGGATAGAGTTACCGTCACCCTAAAGATTCCGTTTCCCATTCTTCCCGAACATTTCCGCCCTATAGCTCTGAGCTCTTAAATCACTTGGTCTTTGCACCGTATTCTCTCTGAACACTGGATCTCCTTCTTATCATGCGACCCCTTACAATACGGTTTGCTCGGAAAACATGGACGCTTTGAGGCCCTATCCATTCCTCATTCCATGATTCGCTCCTCTAACTCCCAATGCGCCCCCCCCCACACTTTCGCCTCTGCGAAAATTTCAAAGGCTTTTGCTTCCATCTCTCACGATTCCCCAAATAGAGCAGCATCCGCTTTTGGAACCCCTAACTGTTTATTGATTACCTGTCCTCCTACTATTTCTCGGCAATCTCAATGTTCCGGGAGGTGTGAATTCACCCAAAGTGAGGCGTTAGAAAAGGGGACCTATGTTCACCTCTACTTTTGATCATGAAGCTCGAGGAAGCTTTTCAAAAGTCTCTTCCCTCTCGATGAATGTGCCTCGCAGGCCCTATCGATCATATTGCAAACCCGGACGACGTGCTCATCGTAGTGGAAAATAAAGATGCCCTACGGAAACGACTCCCGACTTTTAACAACAACATCCAGATTATAGGCCATTCTATAAATCAAATGAAACTAAGACCGTAAATATCACCATCGATAGATGCAGGAAGGAGACGTTACTGGACACATTTAATCCTCAAGTTGGACCGATGAACCTACCATCAGTACAACCGACTGATTGGTTTAAGTTCCTGGGTTTGCCCCTTAACTGACACGGCAAGTCACCGCCCCACTCGCTCGATGAATTGCACCAGCAACTCCAAGAAACTTCACAAGCATCACTAAAACTACAAAAGCGGATTGAATTTCTCAGGAGCTTCCTCATCCCGCGACACATCCACAGACTCTCACTGGCAGTAAAACTTTGATACACACTCAAAACGATGAACAAACTAATCAGGGCCAATGTCCGCAACTGGGTATGACTACCTAAGAATACAGCCGTTGCGTTTTTCCATGCATCTATCAATGACCACGACTTAGACATTCCTAATATCTCAAGCATTGCTTCGGAAAGATAGATTGGAACGACGCCTTTCCAGCCCGAATGCCATTCTGAACTGGGCCATTCGTGACCCCTCCGCTTCGGCGATACATCGGCTAGTTACTTCGCCACCCATCGTAGATGGGCAAACTGTGACGATAAAAACCTCGGGAAGGGAGGCATGGAAGACTCAGCTACTTACTACCCTTGACGGATCCACACGACGACAATTTCCAACGCAGACAGTTGCTCATCGATGGTTCCGGTAACCTGCACGCGTCTTCCCGCGCCTTTTTATCAAAATAACCCAATTACACTCAGGCGTCCATCTTACAAGTCAGACGAGCTACAGGCAGATCATCGTGTTCCCCAACCGATATCAAGTACCACGGTTCATGTAGCCAACACGAATCAACTCTTGCGTGCCACAATCTTGCAGCGTAACCCATGATGTAGCTGCAAAAGGCCCAATGACATTGCCAATCAAGTTGTAACGATACTTCGCCATCCGGAGGATACAGTCATTACAGAACCACGCATCCCCACGCCAACGACCTACGCCAAGCCAGATTTAATCATCAACGGGAACGCTATCTCCTACCTGATGGGTATTACTGTCTGCGACGCACACCGGATGGTTCATTCTTACCAAAACAAAATTGATAAATACTGCATCAGTGATCACAAGGCGGCCATCAGAAACTACGCACAAACTACACTACCGGCAACCTCTTCTACTGTATATATCACCTTATCTTAAACAGTAGAGGATATAAATAAATAACCAAATGTTTTATTCCTCGACGGAGTGTGGCACAGTCTAACTGAGTGGCCTGATCAATTTGAACAACGAGATAGCATTAAATAGTTAGTTGTGCATATTTGTACGACGGATCCCAAATGGGTTTTAAGAGTGATTGGCAGTCTCAAGGTATCAGAGAGATTAATGAACTGGGAACAATAACAGATACAGATTTCGCCAAAAGTCCAAGTAAAGTAATACAACCATTCATGGAGCCGACCCAAGGAACCGGCTACCATGCGGGGTATTCCCTCGATGGCTTTCCCCCGCACTTAATGCTCCAACTGGCTGTGTGCGGGTGTGGAAAACAGCATGTAGGCCAACACCTTTTTCACGAATTATTTTTCAAATAAGGGCTGGTTTATACATTAATTATGAGCGATGAAGACGCAGCCCGCTCAGACATGCGGATCATTCAATTATGGCACTTTTTGTTGTCTGCCAGTGAGCCAATGGCACTATTCCGTTCATGGGTATGATTTTTCTCTTGGAAGCTGTAGACCGTCAACTCAAGAGATCAGCCCATTCGTGTCCAACTAAGGAAAAATGAAGAATATAAAGTATAAGGAATTAAAAAGCATCACACTAATAACTGCCTTTTGCAGATAGGCCAATCACAAGTTCGCGGGAAGTCTTGGTGCATAAGAACGACTTCGAGAAAGAAAAGTCGCATTCCGGCCAGGTTTTGTGAGGAATAAAGTGCAGTAGAGATAATCCAAATGTAATTTATAGTGTCTTTGCAGTTGTGGTTGCTTTATCCCAAAAAGGACGAACCATTGAAACCATCAGAATTGGGAGACGATCAGCTTATTAATTTCAGGAAATCGATCGCAAAAGGATATCCGTTGCTTGTTGCGCAGTGAAGACATGAAAAAGAAATATGAAATGTGCGGATGAGTAAAGGAAGTTAACATAGAGCAGATTTCTAGTGATACTTGAGAAATGGGCTGAGGTAGAGTAATCAACTTAAACAAATGTCTGCCGTGGATTTTTGTTTCGAATTTGATCCGTTCCTTCTTCAAACAATCTATCATCGTTCATTTGAAAACTTAAGGTTTGTTTTACTTTTGCTGGTGTCAGGAAAATCCTAATCATTTTGTTGAATACGCTCACGGTTTTTGTACGTCGTATACAACTAGGTAGCTTATTCCATATCAGGCTGAATCCTATAAAATAAAAGTTCTGTCTCACTGTGGTCTTGAATAGAGGTACTACAATCCTACATTCGGTGCTGCGTAATTCATGTCTGGATTCTAACCGAAATTGCATAGAATTTTGTTCACTATGTACGTTATGCCACACAACTTTGTGAAGGAAACCAAAATTAACGTGTGATCTACGCAGCCGTAAAGGCTAAGATTTTAATTCATTTCAACTATCTTTACAAGGAACATGTGTGGAGTAACCAAAGATGCGCTTAGTGAAGGCGCGCTGAACACTTTCAATGGCCTTCAGGTCACATATACTTAACTTACTGAACGTAACCAAACAGTCAGTTGCTCATTTGTTCGCCGAGCTGGGAAATTTTTTGCAAACGTTTCACCGCCATGCCAGACGGCATCATCAGTGCGTCGAGATGTGGAGTGTAATCTCGCTGATTGAATTGCCGATCCGTGCTCGGCGTGCAGGTGACTTTTCGAAAGAGAGAACTTAGAGAAATTATGAAACGCCGCTTGAATAGGAACAACCTAAGTGACGACCTTCGCCACTGGGAAATGGGTAGAGATCAAGGGACACAGATCGAAGCCGTCACTTTTGGAAAGTCACCTGCACGCCGATCACGGATCGGCAGTTCAATCAGCGAGATTACACTCCACATCTCGACGCACTGATGATGCCGCCTCGCATGGCGGTGAAACGTTTGCAAACAAATTTCCCAGCTCGGCGAACAAATGAGCAACTGAATTATCAACCCGAGCTACCAGTTTTCCAAAACATTTTAAGTAATCGAACAGTGTTCTACCGTGTGTCTGACAATGACTTTATAACTCATGAGCCTTGTATCTTTCAGCGTTACTAACTGACTAATACGTCCAGATACCGACATAGCCTTAGAAACAATATAGTTCGTCTGTTCGCTGAAATGTAAGGGGCTGGAATACCTCAGTCCCAAATCTTTAAGAGAAGGACACATTAAAATTGGATCGCCATGAGGAAGAAAAAATCCTGCATCAATTTGACCTCCTTAGGTCATGATATTGTATTTTAATGTGGTGAAGTGCATCTGCCAGTTCGCAGCCCAGCTCATTATGGCTTGTAGATCACAATTAATAATCAGAATCTTAGTTTTCTTTTGGGATGGATCCAGCAAATATACTACCTTCAAATCATCTGCAAATAAGTATGAGCGTTCGGAAGCGTATGATATGCGTGATTTCGTTATTGTACAATAATATAAGAACAGGATCTAAAACGCTGCCTTGTGCTACGCCACTAGTAAGTTGTTGGGGCGTAGACAGGAATTCAATTTATGTTCACTGTCTGGGCGTGTCCTGTCAGATAGGATTTAAACCAAGAAGGAAGCGGATTTGTCATGCCGAAACTACCCAGTCTCGACAATAACCTCTTGTGTGGGACTCGATCGAACGCTTTCTGCATGTCAAGATATAAGACAATGCAGTCAAGACCAGAGTCAATCCCTCCGGTGAGATTATCTAAGAAATCAATTTGACAAGTTTCGCACGAATGAGACTGGAAAAAGCCATGCTGCGGGGGTGAAAGAAGACTGTGCGATTGACATGGGCACCTTAAATAACCACGCAAAAATGCGCCACAAACTCCAGTACGTGGCGGAGAGACGCAGAGTACAATTCCTCCCCACAACGTAACAGGATCCAGCCACTCGGCGTTGGAACACAGCCGGGCGAAAGTGGACAATGTTCTTTCGTAAACCACCAACTCTACATGGTGATTTCTTTCACCCACAAAGTATGCTGCATATGACGGCTGGAAGCGAACACAATGAAACTCGCAAAGAGCTTCGGGAAAAACTCCGTGCTAGCATGAAGAGAAACCGCAAATCCTGGTGGTCCCTTCGTGCGTCAGAGATGGAAGTGGCCGCCGCCCTTGATAACCATCGAAAGTTATTCCGTCTGATACAGGAAATGCGCAGAAGGAGACCTGGTGTTAGCGAAACAAGTTATGACAAGAGTGGACAGCCTACCCACAATTTGTCAAAAAGTTTGGAGCATTGGGCTGAGCATTATAAGAGCAATTTAATCGGCCGGAATTGTTAGATTACTTACTGGCCCGTGGGGTGTCGCTTTGGATCCACCCTCTCACACAGAAGTCAAAGGTGTGATAGGACTGTTGAATTTGATCAAAGCCGTGGGACCAGGTTAGGTCCATCCAGCCCTTTGCAAGTTCGGGGGCCCTGCTTTTGTTGATGATTTACACGAGTTACTAGTGAAACGGTAGGAGCAGGAAACTGTCCCAGCCGACTGGAACCACTCCGTCATAGTCCCACTTTTCAAGGGAGGCTCAAGGTCGGAATGCGGCAACCATAGAGGAATCAGTCTGATCTTCATCGCCTCCAAATTGCTTACCTCTGTCATCCTTCACAGACTGACTGGCACATGTGAAGCCATATTCGTGAAGAGAAAGCCGGGTTTCGTAGGGGTCGTGGCTGCTTCAACCACATCTTCAGTTTGCGTCAATTGTTGGAGCACCGTCACACATTGGCGGCCAACCGCTGTTGTGTTCCTCGACATCAATGGTGCCTTCGATTCGGTTGTTCGAATTGATTTTTGGGATTTTTTACTCAGTATAGGTGTTCCTCAGAAATATGTAAATATTATTCACGCACTATACGTGCGCAGCACGGGCAGAGTGACAGCTTACGGCAAGCTGTCACCGCCCTACAGTACTTCTGGAGGTGTGAGACAAAAATATCCGCGGTCACCTTTCTTCTTCAACTTCGCTGTTGACGAAGTCTTGGAGACTACATTCACAGGACACGACTTAGAAGGAGAACGACTTCTTGATTTGGAGTATACAGACGACATTACCCTCATCTGTGACAGCTTCCAAACGTGCCAAGCTCCACTGGACAGATAACAACTGGCTGTCAGAAGCTTCGGGGTTTGCCTTGCCCCATCGAAGTGCAAAGTGTTCCTCCAAGATTGGCAAGGATCTCCACTTGCGTTGACCCTTGGTGGGATCAGCTAGATGTCGTTCAGAAATTCACCTACCTGGGAATCTGAAGCAGCGCCCTTGGAATAGAAGATGAGATCACGAATCGTATAGCCAAAGCACGAGGTGCTTTTTTTAGCTTTCGCCACTTATGGCGGCGGCGTGACATCACTCTGGCCCTGAAGGGTACGGTACGGTACGTTCAACCTTACTGTACGCTTGTGAAACCTAGTTACGTTCGACCACCGGTTATTTCGCAGTTTGGCTCATATCTGGTGAGAACACCGCGTGCGCAACGAGCATGTTCTAAGTCTTGTTCACGGCACAGGAAAAGGAACAGAGGCGCTCAGCAGTGTCATTTCACGCACCAGGATCCGATGGTTCGGCCACGTGTTACGCATGCCGACTCACCGGCTTCCGCGACGTGTGTTGTTTGCTCGCCGGGCGTGTGGATAGAAGAAGAGGAGAGGTGGCCAAGCGATGACTTAGTCGAGAGGAATGAAGGCCCTCACTTCGAAACTTGCCTCGGTTGTAGCTTCACGGCTCCCTGGTTGAGGTCCAAAAGAGGATGAACACATTTGGCAAGATATACTTGCTGACATGGCAAGGAGCCGACATCAGTGGCGTTCGTGGTGTGAGTTTCTTTGTCCTCCTCATCCCTTTTAGCCCCCCTCCAACCACGATCTCATATCGTAGCATAAAATAATTTACAAAACAATTTTTTTGTTGCCTAGTAGTCGGCTGGTTACTTTCCGGAACGATGCCCATCCGTTGCTGGTAGCTCAGCTGACATGCAGATGTTGCATTTATTATTATTTTGCTTATGTATTGCGGCACAGTAGCTAACGTGTATATTGAATGATATGAATGAGTGTATGAGATGGCCGGAGCAAATTAATCAAACCTTCAATGACTCCGACGTTGGAGTCTGCCAATGAAATAGTTTCGGGGGTGACAGATGGGACTGGAAGTACCAGGGTAACATTTTCCTTGCTGAAAGATTCAGCAAAGGTGTCTGGCATAACACTAGGCATGTCGACAACACTGCCGTCTGGTAAAATAATATATGGGGGTAGATCTGTTTGTCGCGCCTTTTCTGTAAGAAGTTGCTTATTACATCATCTTTGTTTTTGCTGCGTAAGGTGTGTTCCTCTTCTTGCCTAAGATGCATAGCTTTTCTTGCGTCCGTTTCATCTGCCAGCCTTTGGAGACACAACGGCACGCTGAAATCTCGAGCTTTTCCATACGTTCGAGCAAGTGTGTGCATTTTTGCTATCATTTTCAGCAATAGTCGAACTAGCCGATGGTCTTGCTTAAGGTTGCTTGTCGCTGCTTGTCTACAATTTAGGGCAATAATTTATGCTGTAATAAAACAGAGCATATTGTAGAGAGGCCGCTTCCAAGAATGGCTCTGGGGAGCTCTTCGGAGCTAGCTGAGAGCGGATCGCGAAAGACGGCTAGCGACGAGCCTGGGCCCGGAACTACGGAGCGGGAATATGTGAGCAGCGCAATAAATCAGACAAATACGCCGCTAGCGCAGCCCACAGGACCGAGGCCGAGCCGATTGACACAGCCCAGAACAAGCAAGTCGAGAGCCCTCGAACGACTCCTGGCCGATCCAAATCGGATGCAGAGAAGCGGAGATCGAGGCGAAAACAGGAAGGCGGATCTTCCAAGTCAGAGCTCCCGAGGCGAAAGGACTGGTTCGTCTCCAACATCCGTACCTGTGTTGCGTGATGGGACGGAAATCTAGTCGATATTCGATGGCGCGCGCGAGACCCTCATGTGCCCATTTTCGGTGTGCAATAAACGTCTACCCCCCTGTCTTGTCGTTCTCGCTACACTGGTGCCGTGACCAATCGCGATGGAGTTGACTCGGTTGGAGCAATTTGCGGCCGGTGACGTGGAGGCGTGGCTCGATGAGTTCGACGGAATTGCGGCTTGCACGGGTGTGAGGGGGAATGCAAATTTGCTAATTGCTTTGGGCACACGGTTGAGTGGACGAGCCAAGGCGGTGTATTTGCTCACTCGAAAGGCCAAACCCGGTTGTTCGTTCGCTGAGATGAGGGCTGCCTTGTGTGCAGAATTTGGGAAGGATCTGGAGAGAGAACGAGCACTGCAACGATTTCACGCAGCCAGGTGGGACGAACAGGAGGATTTGATGGTGTTTTTCCAGCAGCTGGACAGACATCTAACGATTGGGCTCCCCGAGTTAGAGGGCAAAGCAAGAGAGTGCCTACTGAAACAGCAGTTTATCCGCAGTCTGCCCGGTCCACTCCATGATCAGGGGAAATTGGCGTCGCTGGTGGGAGACAGCAAAGCGTTGGATCTGGTGATGGTCGCCCAGAATTTGTCGGAACGAGTGACAGTGAGAAGCATCCAGCATGCTGAGTTGGAACAGAAAGTAAATCGCCTGTCCGAAATGGTGGAGCAGCTGTTGTCGATAGAGTCTTCAAGCACCGCTTCACAACGCAATGTACGGGTAATCCGGAACGGTCGCCGCTGTTTCCGATGCAAGCAGAATGGTCATGTGGCGAGATTCTGCACCAACGTCAATGTGCCCCATTGTTTCTCTCTATCCATGCCGAGTCGGTGGCGAGTACCAGTCCTCCAGGTAACTATAGAAGGTGTGTCTGTCCGAGCCATAGTAGACACAGGAGCAGCAGTGTCAATTACGAAGAGGTTCAATGGGGTTCCAGTAAACCCATCTTCAATCACGATGCAGACGGTCGGCGGGCATTCTTTGAAAGTGACGGGCACGCAGCGGTTACGAATCAGGATAGGAGAAACGCTCATCAGCCATGACATGTTCATCGTGGAGGAGACGACCGAAACCATCATCGGAACCGACATCCTGAAACGGCTCGGTGTCACAATTGACCTGAAAAACGATGTGGTGATCGTGGCTAACGAGACGATCGAGATAAACAAGGGGAGAACCGACCGGGTTGGTGCCCTCAAAGCCGTGCCTGATTGTCAGAACCGTGCAATACGCAACGTACTGAGCAGGTATGCCCACTTATTCACAGACGCGGAAGATGATTACGGATTTTGCAATTGGGTTGAACACCGAATACCGTTGATCCCAGGAGGACAATGCAAGCCAATCTTCAGACGAATTCCACAGAACACCCTGGTGGAGATACAGAAGCAGGTGACCGAGATGGAATCGAAAGGAATCATCAGGCGAACGCACAGCCCGTATTCATCACCCGTGCTATTGACGAAGAAGGCCGACGGAACCTATCGATTTTGCATCGATTTCAGAGAACTAAACAGGGTGACGGTGAAGGATGCATTCCCGGTGCCTCAGATGGAAGAAATTTTCTCAAGCCTTCACAGTGCGAAGCAGATATCTCTGATTGATCTCCGCTCGGGATATTGGCAACTGCCGATCGCAGAAGAAGATCACCACAAGACGGCTTTCAGTGTCAATGGCCAGCAGTATGAGTTTTTGAGAATGCCGTTTGGATTGTGCAACGCCCCGGCTACATTCAGGCGTTTGTTGCTGATGGTCCTCGCGAACCTGCAAGGCGTGGTTGTGTACGGTGATGACATCATCGTCTTCTCTGAGACGGAACAGGAACATGTGACCAGACTTGGAGCAGTACTGCAGAGGCTAGATGAAGCTGGTCTGAAACTCAGTCGTAAAAAGTCGCAGATTGCCCAAAAGTCAATTGTATGCTTGGGTCATATCGTGGGCAATGGTCAAGTCCATCCACTTCCGGAGAAACGCGAGACGATCAAGTGCTTCGCAAAACCAAAATCCAAGCGTCAGCTCCGTTTGTTCTTGGGAGTGGTGGCATATGATTCAAAGTTTGTGCCCCAGTTCGCAGAGAAGGTCAGCCCGTTGTTGAAGCTGCTTCGCAAGGACGTGCCCTTCGTGTGGACAGCTGAAGCGGATCAGGCTTTTGACCATCTAAAGGCAGGCATTGCAGAAGCCCCGACATGTCTACGGCTACCCAATCCTGGTGAGAGGTTCACTGTGGCTGTCGACGCAAGCAACGTGGCAATCGGTGCGGTTTTGTCTCAACCGGCTGGGGTGGTGGAGTACGCGAGCAGAGTGCTGACGGGGGCGGAACAGAAGTATTCAACAACGGAGAAAGAATGCTTAGCCATCGTGTGGGCGTTAGAGAAGTGGAGAAATTACTTACTGGCGAATGAATTCCGGGTCGTCACTGACCACAAACCGCTTTCGTGGTTGATGACGGCGAAAGACCCGCGGGGACGGCTTGCGCGATGGGCCTACCGATTGCAGGAATTCAGCTTCACCATTGAGCACGTGGATGGAACGCAAAATGTATTGCCAGATATGTTGTCACGCCCGTGTTTGGACGACATCATGCCAGACAATGCCATACCGGTGCGTGCGATCGCGATGGGAGAGAGGAACCTGCTGGGAGATCAAAGGACAGATGAATTCGTGAATGTGTTGTGCTCTCACTTACGGGCTGGCACCAAACCGGAGGCTACATCGGAGGAGGTGGAGGAACTCCTCAAGATCTGGGACAGGTTGAAGGTCGAAAACGATAACGTGGTGGTGGCGATAGACGTACGGAAAGTGCCTTTTGTTCCACCAAATCAGCGAGAACGTGTGATGCGCATAACTCATGATGGCGCCCATATGGGATTCGAGCGGGTCTTTGAATTGCTGCGGAGGCGAGTGTTTTGGCCAACCATGAGGAAGGACGTCGCGGCATACCTTCGGGAGTGCCCAAACTGCCAAACGAGTAGGGAGATGGAGTCCCCGAGACCGCCGATGCGATCGATGGAGGTTGGTGAGCCACTTTAGTGTTGGGGACTGGACGTCTTTGGGCCCTTACCAGTGAGTCGAACAGGAAACAGATACATTCTAGTGATGATTGACCACTTCACTCGATGGATGGAAGCCATACCAATCGAGGACCAAACAGGCGAGACAGTGTCGCAAGTATTCGAATTCAATGTGCCTGCAAGGTATGGGATCCCACAGTGTATCATCACGGACCAAGGGCCCTGCTTCGAGTCAAGAGCGTTTAAGTCAGGGTTGGACAAGTGGGGCATCCAGAGACGGCGAACTTCACCGTACCACCCACAAACCAACGGGATGACCAAGCGGTTCAACCGGACATTGATGACGTGGATAAACTGCACGAAGTTGGCATGGGAAGATGCTTTGCCTCAGGTTCTGATCGCGTATCGGATCAGCATGCAATCAACCACCAAGGTCTCGCCATTCGAATTACTGTTCGGCAGAGAACCACGGATTGCACTCGATACTTGCCTACCGAACCAGCGTGAGTGGAAACATCCAGCTGAGCATCAAGAGCGACTGCGAGGGAAAGCTAGAAGCGAAACCAAAGCTCGACAAGCGCGGAATAAGCGAAATTACGACGCCAGGCATGAGGCTCACAAGTGGAGGCCATTCAGGATTGGAGAACAAGTCAAGTTACGAAACAACGATCGGCCGGATCATGACGGGCCGGGCGCAAGCAAGTTCAGAGAACGCTGGAAAGGCCCCTACACCATTATCGACCAGAAAGCGGGCAACTTCTTAATCGACTGCGGAGGAATGAAACGTTGGGTGAATGCTGCTCTCCTGCGACCATGGTACGAGAGGAAGAAAGGTCCTGGAAAAGGGGCGGGTGTAGAGAGGCCGCTTCCAAGAATGGCTCTGGGGAGCTCTTCGGAGCTAGCTGAGAGCGGATCGCGAAAGACGGCTAGCGACGAGCCTGGGCCCGGAACTACGGAGCGGGAATATGTGAGCAGCGCAATAAATCAGACAAATACGCCGCTAGCGCAGCCCACAGGACCGAGGCCGAGCCGATTGACACAGCCCAGAACAAGCAAGTCGAGAGCCCTCGAACGACTCCTGGCCGATCCAAATCGGATGCAGAGAAGCGGAGATCGAGGCGAAAACAGGAAGGCGGATCTTCCAAGTCAGAGCTCCCGAGGCGAAAGGACTGGCTCGTCTCCAACATCCGTACCTGTGTTGCGTGATGGGACGGAAATCTAGTCGATATTCGATGGCGCGCGCGAGACCCTCATGTGCCCATTTTCGGTGTGCAATAAACGTCTACCCCCCTGTCTTGTCGTTCTCGCTACAATATACATAATTCACAAGGAGATTTACGGCATCTGTTGACAGTAAAGTGGGAGACGGAGTGAGTGGAGAAATTCCAAAAAATAGGGTAGTTGAGGTAGTTTGACATATGCTTGTGAAGTAGTATTGTGGGGTTACTCAAAGCATGTGGTAAAGAAGGTGGATGGAAATAGAAAGCAGAACAAGAAAGAGTATTATTTCTTGTCGTAGCGGAAGTCACGAGCTCAATGACCAATGAGTCTGCACGCCTATTCTGAGAGCTTAGGGATTTACGTTTTACAGTTAACGTTGGATGGTTGTCATTTCCAGACGTGATATCATCTCTCGATTTCACCCCGAGCCTATTAGGTCTCTTTCTAAAGTGCTTTCGAGGATGACTGCTTTTACTGTAAGCGAATGGCATGTATTTAGATTTTTTGCGTCCTGATATGGGTGTAGCTTCGGTACATTAATCGCACAGACGTTTATTCCCCGTGAGGTATTCGAGGATAATTTTGTCAGTGGTTTGGTATAATCAGGCACTTTTAGATAAATATCTGAACGCTTACTGGATGGACGAGTTTCAGACGGTATCTCTACACTTGGGGCTTGCACCGTATCTGATCATGAGACGGCATCTTGTGTAATGGCAGTGCCACACAAATGTCCTCAATAGCATTTGGGGAGTCAATGGTGTCTGCAGAATGATCTAAATTAACGGTTCTGCTTAACGGACCAATGCAATCTGCACCGGGTGCTATCCCTGCCATCGATTTCAGTGAGGAATAAGTGGAATTGTTTTTCTTGCGTCTTGTGATTTAATGGTAGATCTAACATGAGGAAATTCCCATTGGAAGGGATTTTGTCTTCAAAAATGGTTAGCTTATTTAATCACGGGATTGAACTCAGTTTTTTAAATCGCAATTAACATGCTGGCAAAATGTTCGCCGTTGAATGGGAAAAGCTTGGGCATGGATGATGTAAAGATATTTTCCTTAGTCTATTGTAGTTAATAGTGTTTATTGGTATGCTGTAAGTTTTTGCAACAGCATTCCTGATAGTTGCAAGCTTTATATCGTCCAGTACGTTGAGGGCAATAGCCTTTTAGCATGTTTGCGTAATTCAGTTGCCTCAGGGGCTACAGAATTTAGGGAGTTCACTGCCCTACTCATATGCTGGTGCTCTGTGTTAGACGGTGGACCAACTAAATAGGAAACAGATGTCCGGCTGTCCGCGACAGAATCCAGCCGCAAGAGTTTTACATTTTGTCCATTTAACTGATCCTCTACTTTTGCAATGCTGTTTGTCACTAAGGATACAAGATCAGTAATACTTGCTGAACATTTACATGTGACACGTTTATGGACGTTAGGAGCTAAGGGGTTTTGGAGACTTAGATTGTTAGTCGCTTTACATTTTGGTAACCGACGCTTTACGGCAGGTAAGTTTGCAGATGCACCATTCGTATGTACAGTGCTAACGGATGTGCTACAGGCACGGAGTTTTGCAAGCGTTTCATTTGATTTCTGTCTCTTTCTTGACACAGCTAACGAGCATTTTTAGTGGTTTATCAGTGGGTTTTTAGAGCATGTTAAACCTAGCTAAAGTGTGGGAGAGTTATACTGGGGTACAAAAGGCCACCGTTTCAGGTACAACCATTTTGACTTGACCTAACTTGACTTGATACAAACCAATCGGGATTTTAAGCACGTCCAGTTATCCAAAATGCTCCAAAGGTTGTAGATCGTTCTGCGCACAGGTCAACTCTGGGGTCAACTCAGTGTCATGCAGCGACGCGTTTCATTGAAAGTTCCAGTAGGCGCACACGTGCCATTTCGGTCAGACAAAGAGTGTGGTGTGCAATGTGCAGTGGGCGCTCTCGATCAGCGAATGCAGTGAAGGAAGATGTAATTGACTTTAGCCGCCTTATACAACTAGCGATATGGTTGGTTTAGGCTTGATTCAGTAGAGCTTGCAATATGCTTTTCGATAGTTCCAAGGACATTGATTTAGGTGGAAAAGCGATGCACTGATGGGCGCCTGATTGCACCAAAGCACAGCAAAAATTGAAAACCGATGATAGATGTTGATGAGTTAGGAGTACACTCGAAAAGTCCTTGCACTAGGAAGGCGTGAGCAAACGTAATCGAGTGAGTAGACAGGCGGATGTAGGATAAAATTTGGATTCGAAAACTTTGAAAAATCAGTGGCAGGGAAATAGTTCCGACCACTCAAGGCCAAGTCAACCAAATATCTGTTGTCATTGCATCTCTCCAACTTGGATAATTCCGATGCCTATATGCGAGGTGCAGCGACAAAACACAGTTATTATTATAACACAAACACAGACACGTCTTTGACGGAGTATCCTGAGCTTTACTGAGCCATTTGCTTAATATGCTGTCGCGACATTCGTCCAGCTTTGCCAAACCGCTGTACTGCTCATTTATCGAGCCACACATGAGGTTGCAAAAAATAAGTGTTCATTATCTCAGAATATTCTTGGAACCGACGGCGATTTCATGATTTTAGAAGGTCTGAATACAAATCGGTTTTGGTAGGGTTTTATTGTGACAACCAAAACCGATTTGTACTCAAGCCTTTTTAAATCATAAAATCCCAATCGATTCCAAGCATATTCCGAGGTATTGTATCACTATACGGACCACGTGTTCGAAAACTGGCTAGTCAGTTCGTGCGTTTGGCTGGTGTTGAAGCGAATTGGGAAAATAATAGTATCTTCAATCTGAGATGTCTCAAATGTGGGATTATTCCTAAAAGCCTCGTTGTCAGACCACCGGACAGTTCTTACACATCTACCAAAGCAGCCTTCAAGGCAAGCAAAGCATTCCTAAGACTACGGATTTATATGACAACTGGACGCCTGAGTGAAATCCGCCTTCATGCTAATCGGCAGAGCTAGGAGCCGCAGACTGCTATAACGCAGACCGACTACGACAGACTTTACAACAAGGCATCGGAAGTGAAATCAACGCAAGGGATAGCTGCGAAAGATAACAAGTTCGTGAGTGCAATCACTTGATGTCTATGCATAGCAGGACGACTAGTATCATAGATACGTCTGAATATAGCAGCAACTATTACAATGTAGTTAAATGTCAGATAGGTTGTTGAGTGAGACGGAACGTATATTACTAAAAATGGGTTTGAACTTTTCTGTAAATAAGTCTAAACTAACTGCAGAGGAAATTATTACTAGTGTTGAGACCATGATGACGAAACTACCAGTATCAACAGCTGAGAATGTTCGTGCACAGATGGTAGACATCATCAGATTTCAGAAGTCTGGGGAGCCAAACTTTACAATAGCGGAGCGTACCGCATTAAAGGCCTTAAGAGAAAACCCCACTATCATCATCACGAAAGCCGATAAAGGCAAGACCCTAGTGATAATGAACAAATCGAATTATGTGGAAAAAATGGAACAGCATTTAGCAGCAGGGCCCTACAAAGCAATTGAGAAAATATCCGTATCGTCCATAATGAATAAGTGTAAAACTGAGGTAGGAAACTACCTGAGAAGTGTGAAGGACAACCTAGGGACGGGTAAATGGGATAGCGTTTATCCAAAATCAGCGATTCCACCTAGGATCTATGGGCTACCAAAAATACATAAGAACGAAGTTGCCGTTCGGCCCATTGTAGATGGTATCGGTTCTCCAACGCACGAACTAGCCCGATATTTGGCAGGTTTGTTGCAACCTCTAACGGGGAGAACAAATACGTTCGTACTGAACTGTTATGAGTTCGCGCGAAAGGTAGCAGCTCTGGCCATCGCGCCAGACGAAATAGTGGTTAGTTTCGACGTTAGCTCTCTATTCACTAACGTGCCCAAGGATGATGCATTGGGTATAGCACAGCGTTGTCTTACTGAGGACAATAGCCTAGGGCAGCGAACGAAACTCACGGTAGATCAGATAATCGATGGAATTAAAGTATGCCTTAATATGTCATAGTTCACTTTCAAGTCGAGACTGTACTCTCAAGAACAGGGACTTGACATGTGGTCACCAATATCCCCCGTATTGGCAAATCTGTATATGGAAGACTTTGAGAGAAGGGCGCTGACAAACTCCAATAGTTCGTCAAAGATTTGGTGGCGCTACGTTGATGATACGTTTGTGATTAGAATGCGAGATATGAAGGATGCGTTTCTAAATCATCTGAACTCCATTAATATAAATATAAACTTTACTATGGAACTAGAATCTTGCAGTGGCACACTGCAATTCCTCCATTGCCTAGTTCACAGGAACGGTGGACGGCTAAAAAGAACGATATATCGCAAGCCGACAGATACGGACGGAGTGCTTCATTACAGTTCGGGTTATCCAAAACAAGTCTATGCCGCTATCGCATCCTCTCTGTTTCACAGAGCCCGGACTCTGTATGCAGAGGAGGAGGACAGGAAGGCCGCTCGTAAGGAGACGGTGAGCAAATTAGTAGCCAGTGGATATCCGAGGAGGTTAGTGAAACGCCAATTGCAGAGGGCTCTAAATCCACCTCCGCGACGCACAACGGAGTGGATTGGGACAGTGGGAATCTCCGATAAAAAGAGAAACTCATAAGCAATCAGACGAGTACTAAACAAGGAGAAAATAAGAGGGGTTTTTCGAAAGGGTCAAACGCTCTATTCAGCACTTGGGCGTTTGAAGGATACACTTCCAAGAGACAGGACGATAAATTGTGTTTATAACATCAATTGCAAAGACTGTGAACACGTGTATATAGGTCAAACAGCGAGAGAGGTACGCATGAGGATAGCAGAACACAAGTGGTACGTTTCGCGTCCACCGAGAAATGAGCCTGAATACAGGGCCCTACTAAAAGAGTCAGCGGTGGCCGTACATGCGCTAGAGGCAGGACACGCGATTGATTGGGTCAATGTCGAGATACTTAGGAGGGGATTACAAGCAACAAGCCAAGGGTTGATTGCTGAGGCGATCGAGATTACTAAGACTAATAACTGTGTGAACAGAACAGACGGGGTGGAGTTATCGAACGCGTGGCGGGCTGTGTTAACGCGGTCAGTCAGAAAAGGTGTCGGCGGACGAACTCAGGTCGGAGCGTGAATCAGCAGCTGCAAGAAAGGAATGTCTCATATGTGAACGACCGGTGACGTGGATCAATGAGAAACGCTCGATGCTTGTTGTTTCACTAGCATGGCCACTTGACTTATTGACCTGTAAAATTATTATCCAATGGTTCATGTCATGTCTTGCAACCTTCAACTTACGTTCCCATAAAAAGCTAAGCCAATATTGTAACAATTCACCTGGCCTGAAGAACCTCTTGTGTCAAGGGCGAAACGTTGCTACAATAAAACCCTACCAAAACCGATTTGTATTAAAACGTTCTGAAATCGTATTTGTTCGTTAATTATCCGGTTCTATGCTAACCCGTGGATCGTAGAGATCGTGAGTTTTACGTCTACTTATTGTTAAACGCTATTCCATGCTACTTGTGGTCTGCCCCCCATCGCAAACATTTAATGTTTGTTGTTGCAGATAATTGACTTTCTTTAAATAGCACACTAGATCTTTGTGCCCCGCGTGCTTTGAACAATTCTGGATCAGCTATTACGCCTACCGAAGAATTATGTCCTAAAGCAAATACCTCACAAAGTTAACGCTTAAGGAGAATAAGAAGAATAAGTCTTCTGGAAATCAGCAGCCCAAGAAAACATTACAGCACTTTATTGTTAGCATGAAAACAGATAGGAATGGAGGATGAGTAATTGGAGAGATACGATAATGAAAGAGGAGATCCACAGCGGAAGAGGAGGAAAATTTCACACGATGAAGTCGATGAAGCTACGCCGCGCTGGTTCAAGCAAATGAGAGCAATGAGCACTTGAATCTCCGGGCCAATGATTTCAATAAATTGCTAAAATTCTTTCACAAGAATTTGGGGTTGCAGAGGCGTAGAATGTGGGATGGGCGGTCCACTCTGGGAGGCACTTTAAGTACCGTCGATGTTTCGACATGAAATATAAAGTGCAAAATCTCCAGATAAGCCGTGCAAACTTTCTTCCCAGCAATACCCCTACTTGTCCCATTGTGGTCACTTTCACTACATTTACTTCAGTGTCCCGAACGATCATCCATTTCATCGAAAACTAATGTGCAATTTACTCAGAGCCTATTGCATGGCCTTCAAGTGCCTACTTTGCCCTCACTCAGGACGAAACTTTTACCACCGCCCGGGCGACAACATTAGTTGCTGCGCCAGTGAATGTTTGGCTACAGGAATTTGAACTGCGATATAACATTTATCAAAGAGACTTGTGCCGTGGACCCAATGAGGCCCCTGAGGAGTTTGTTCGAGAATTTACCCGAAAAATTTCCCGACTTTTGCAAGGGCTTCAGCGATGGTGACATTTTTAACGCTGACGAGTGCGGTCTCTTACAAAGCGATGCCTGGTAGGAACTGGGTTATAAAGGAAAAAAACATAAGAACGAAAAGCATTCCAAAGAAGATTTTAGTTATGCTGTGCGCTAGCTCAAGTGGAGAGATGCTAGGGTCTTTGGTCAAGCTAAACCACGTGTGATCAAAAAGCTGAGTCCTGCAAACCATCCAGTCAGCAGGAGATCAAACAAATCTGCATGACCGACTGCCATATTTGACGAGTAGGTAATAAAAATACACCGAGAAATGACGAAGAAGAAACGAGTCGTTCTACTGACAGTTGATAGTTGTCCCAGTCATGTTATCCAGGTCCATAACCACACGTACATTATACTAAAATCTGTGCCTCCGAATATGACCACAAAATTTCAACCTCTGGACAAAGGACTGATCAGAATATGCAAAGCGCAGTACGCAGCCCAGCTCATGCAGTGGGTTACAGCAAAAATCTATCCCAATGGCATGCATGCGGCAAGAATTTCATCTGTTTCAGTTAATGCCTTGGATGCTTTTTTGGATAAGTTCCACTTCGCACAAAGTTAGGCCAAAAATTATACAGAAGTGTTTCAACTACGCTGTGTTCGTTCGGACTCGCTAGCCGGACGTTGGTTTTTTAACAGATCATCTCCCATTACAGATTTTGATGGAATAGACTTTCAAGAGTTTGTTGAAATGGATTATGACCTGGCATTCTGCACCGAACCAAATCCAAATGATATTTTCAACGAGATACTGACTGCGGTGCACTCTTAGGAGCACAAGCAATAATCGTCTGATGGTGAGGAAGAAGTAAATGGTGATGACATGGGAGCCATAGAAACCTCAAAAGTGACTGACGTCGTCGACATCTCTCAATGCAAATGTAATAATTTGCTGTGGACAGATGGTCAAGCATGCTGAGTATTGTAGCTTGTGCTGAGAGCGCTAGTTTCAGTTACTGTGATGAAAAAGAAACAGACCAGAAAACAGACCAAAAAATGATAACCTCGAAATACACACTGCGTTGATTTATCACAACACTGTATGCTTCAACTTCGTTTGCCGTCACGTGAGACCTCGTCCATTAGGTTCGAAACGGGTTTAGATGAAATTACAATTAATACTATACTACTCACAACGGGAAAGTAGGTGACGAAGTTTTGGCATAGAGCCTCGTATGTTCACCACTGGTCCAGTCCCTTGAGTGGTCAAATTATGGAAGTTCTACCGTAATTCTATTGCTCCGTACATGCCTTCGATTTCATGGTTGTAAGAATTCAGCGGCGGATAATTGCGTTCCTCATGGCTTACTCGATTTCGGCGCCGCCAGCATTTTGTAGTTTCTCCTCTGAGATGCTCACTACACAGTGAAAAACTACTATTAGGAACTACATCGGCATTCTTGTTCAACTTGGCAATAACTACGATATTGATGATGCTGCGATAATCAAATTACTGCGCCACCATCTCAAGCACGAGAGTCAGAGACATTTTGATAGTTTGCAGCTACACATTAAACAAACCTACGCTGTGCTCTCCTGCCTCCATCGACTGTGTGGGTGATGAGCAACATGTGTTTACGGTGCGCTACACAATGAGACAGAAGCCGAGTTAGTCTGTGAAGAAATTTACCTCTCGTCTCGTTAAGCTCTCCCCGAGTATGCACACAATAGAATCCTACCGAATCATTTAGAAGAAGCACTGCTCGTTAAAGTATTAATAGTTGGTATCCTTGATAAAAAACCCGTGAAAAGCTTGTGACGAAAAGCTCGTGAGTTGGGAAAAGGCTTGCGAGATGGTTCGCTAACGTGCAATAATATAATTTCCCAGCTCAATCGTGACCGCACATTGCCTCACGTCGCGCCACACAGAAGCTTCCGTTGTTATGATTGCGGTTAAGGTCACTCGAGTACGAGTAACTGTCACAATCTTCATTCACTGTGCAAATTTTGTGGAGAGAAGGGCCACCTACTAAAAGCATGCTATTCCGGACCGAATGCCTTCTCCGGAGCTAAATCCGAAATGGTGAATAACGTGGCTGAGGAGTTGAATCAGAACTGCATTACCACCACAGTAGTTATAACTCGTAATTTGGCGGCAGAAAAGCCGTTTGCTTTATCTCTGCAAGTACACGGTCAGCTTGTGGCTTTCGAAATTGATACCGGTTCAAAAGTTACGTTCATACGATCAGTTGCCAAAATTGAACCCATACAAAATCCAAGTGCGCTTTTACATTGGACAGTTGGCAAATGTCCTCGGCACTCTTACTGCAGTTACATCTCACTGCAGTTCTATTAGCCTGGAGGGCAGGTCCAAAAAACTTGATCGAGACGGGATTATACTTCTGCTTAACCCTAATTCGAATGTCAACAATTGCACCTCATCTCCAAATATGCCATATTTTATCGAAACACGCAGTCTTTAGACCAACCCACGCCAGCGAGGTTAACTAATTAGTGTACAACTGATACCAAAGCTAACGCCAACATTTTGCAAGGCGCACACTGTGCCTTACGCACTTGGGGACAAATTCGAAGGGGTACTAATGCGACTATCGGAAGAGAAACGGAACCATGGTGTATTACGGGTAAAATGTAATGCTTAACAAATTCCGTGGGATGGAAATTAATGCGAAAATAAAATTTCATGATAGAGTGAAAAACGTTTTGGTGGACTCACCTCAGACTTATGTAGAGTAGTGGAGATATTCGCATAGTAAAAATGTAACTCCATACATCCATTGGTTGACATTTTGGTAGAACACCATTTGATTGCTCTTTGTATCCCCCTGGCTAACAGGTTATAGAATGAATTGCAAATGAGGCAGCGCATCTACAAGTCGTATTTTAAATGGAGCAATGGTTTATTACGGGTAAAAAAGCATTGCTAAACAAGTCCCGTGGGATGGAAATTATTGCGAAAAGTGGATTGCATGATAAAATGAAAACCGTTTTGGTGGACTCACCATAGACTTGTGTAGAATGGCGGAGATCGTCGCTTATCCAGCGTATAAATCCATAAATCCATTGGTTGGTCGTCAAATCGTTTTTTACATATCGCCAAATTGGGAGCACAGACGACATAAGTAGGGAGGGCGTTCCAAGGCTGGCACACGCTGAGGGAAAAGAAATTGCTACCGCATTCAAGCCGGCTATACTGAATTGTCAGTTTCAGAGAGTGACCTCTTAGGTTAGTGTTATGGTTCGAGTCCAGCAGCGGACGGCAAATGTGGTTTGGGTTCTTCAGAATTTGGTAAACCATTACGAGATCCCCCCGCAAAAGCCGATATCGACTGCTGTACATTCTTAGAGATTTCAGTCCGAGATGATACGGCAGAAGTAAGAGGTCCCTGACGTTCTTGGTTGCCCATCGTTGAGGAGTCTCGAGAGCAACGATATCCTGTTTCTGCCACGGCTGCCACACCTTAATAGCTTATTCCACGTGAGGTCGCACGTAGGCGTTAAGCATTTGGGGAAAGATCGAGGGTTTAAACCGACCGAAGGCTCTGCGCCTTCTCTGCTTGTTTTGAACACCCGAGATCTTCCTGTACCAATACACCCAGGTCACGCTCCTGAGAGACCTTCTAAGGTGTGGTCTCCAAGCTTGTAAGTGCTCACTGGCTGGTGACGCAGATGTATCACCTTGCATTTAGCTATGTTCAATTGAAGCATGTTCCTCTTTGACCATGCATAAATGCAATCTAGGTCATGTTGGAGCAGATCGTGATCTGGCTTGTTACTAATCGACCGCAATATCTTGAGGTCATCGGCGAAAAGCAGGGGATTTAAGAAGATAACTCTTGCCAGGTCGTTGATAAACATCAAGAATAAGCGCGGTCCCAGTACTAAGCCTTGTGGGACATCACATTCCAACTCAATTGGGTTAGAGAGTGATCCCCTAACAAGTACTTGAAGCTCCTGTTGGTGAAGGAAACTGCCAATCCAACCAAGTACAGGACCTCCGATTCCGTAGCTCTGTAGCCGTTGAAGTAGGATGCGGTGATCCAGGCGGTCGAAAGCTTTGGAGAAGTCCGGATAGATGAGGTTAACTCCGACTCCATCATCAGCCACTTCCGTCCAACTACCTAGTGCAATCAGCGAAGACCGCTTTCATCAGCTTCGCGAGCAAAGCGATGAGGGTCACTGGGCGATAGTTTGCAGGATCTGAACGGCCACCACCTTTAAAAATTGGGGTGATAATGCCACGCTTCCACATAGTGGGGACTTGTTGTTCATCAAAGCACCTTTGGAAGAACTGTGACAGTGGTTCAGCTAGCTGGTTGTCCACAGGCTTCAGTGCCTTCGGGTGAATGTCGTCTGCTCCTAGAGAACTATGCTCACGCAGTGAGAGTAACTTCCTTAGCACAACTGATGGGTTGAAAATTACATGTGTGTACAGTGGAGTCGGTAATGTGCATGACATTATGGGACAGGTAGAGGCTGCGAGTTCGAAAATTGGGGCGCACTGTAGCCGCAGGGTGTTAGCTGCTTCTCCGGCGCTTTGTACTTTACCGCCTGTCGTGAAAAGTGGAAGGATTCCATGATGCACTTCACGAAGCTTATTGACATGCCTATAGAGCAGTTTGTTGTTTGCCATGAATTTTTTGGCTATCCACTGTTGATAAGTTACTTTGTCCTCACGGACAAGTGCAGGGCAATGATCGCGATGGGTCAGGAAATCGCCCCCAAGCATCTGAGTTGGGGTTAATCTTGTAGGCACGCCATGCCGCATCACTTATCGCCAGGCATTTTCGAATCCGGCTCCTTAGAATTGAAGGCATTTTTGCGAGACGAAGGGGCTTGGTGTCTGATGCTCTGTTGACGATGTCGCTGAGTCTATCAGCGAACTCTGTCCAAACGTTGTCAAGGGGACTGTTGTTTGAGAATTCCCAAGCAGCTGCGTCGACGAGATCTTTTAATACGTGGTAGCGTGTGATTGTATGAGTTAGTGCCGAGTGTTCAAATGGATACTCTGCATAACACACATAGTTGAATGTTACTAATATATGGTCACTGAGACCTAATGGGGTATCCATCAATAACTTGTCAACCACGAGCTCTTCCTTCGTGAGCACAAGGTCCAGTATGGACGGTTTGTTCGCTGTCCTGAATCTAGCTGGCGTGGTGACATGATTGTACAAGGGAGTAGTAGCGATCAGTTCATGCAAGTCTGCTTTGAACTGCTCATTGGACGATGCCGAAACCTCCAGATCATATGGATTGAAGTCCCCGGAGATGAGAATGCGGCTGTACCTAGTGCGTGTTACTTCGTTCAGGACACGTATAAAGCGGGAATCTATTTCCGGAGTGGACGTTAGGGGAGGGCGGTGAACGACAGCTACGAGACATACAGCGCAGGAGACGGCACCAGAGTGAGTCGGCAACGCGTGTTTCCAGATCATCAACTATTGTACATTGTAGATCGCTGCGGTAGTAGAGTAGGACCTCACCTCCTTTGCTGGGGCGGTCGTTTCGGATGAGTGAGATTCCGGTTATCTCAACCTCAGCATCAGTCACCTCTTGGTGTAACCAAGTTTCGGTAATAGAAATTAGGTCCCAAGCATTCGCAACCTGACGTAGTCGAAGTTCGGTAAGCTTACTGAGGAGTTCTTGGGCGTTAGTGTAGATACATGAAAATTTATCAGATTTAAGCAATGTATCTGAGGTTGTACAACTCATACGTGAAGTTTCGCCGACCAGTGAGTGGCCGGCGACTAATCGTATTTGCGGTGTGTATTTGGAGAAGGGTTTAACGTCTTATTCATCGTCCGTGTAGTTAGACCTGTGTCTAATCTTCGACATACAGTGTAAGGTGTCTGGTCAATATCATTTTCCACAGGTTGTATAGGCTCATTCGGCACACTACTGGTGCATTGTTCTCTCATAGATCCTATCGCGTTTGGTTTTTGAGTGACATATCATTTAGGAGGCACATCGCTGAGTGTCTTCAGCCGAACCTAAGATAGTAGCCTGCGACGGAACATGTCCCAGCTTTTTAGCATCCGTGCTACCATATGTTTTGACTGAAGGACCACCTTTAACACTCTCAGACCACTTCCTTTGTAGTTCGGTGAGGTACGCAGTCGCGACACGGATTTCGCTAACACATCATCCCAGCAGAGTGTTTCATGAATATAACAAAACTGTTCTATATCATGGATTGTTACTTCATGCTCATCACATCCTTCCGTTTCAGGAACTCCGTGAAGAAGTATGGTTCTGGTTGAAGTTTCCTTCCGGTAGTCCTCTAAGGTGCGGTTAACTCGATAACGCTCGCCCATAGAATGTCTGGAAAGATACGAATGCAACAGAGTTTATTTATGAGACTACCTGTAGACAGTAGCACTGATTCTACTTCAGTGATGGAGTTCAGAACAACGCGCAGAAGTCTTGGCTCTCCGAAATGCTTAGAGTTGGGGTTTCGTATAATAGCCACTACGTGTACAGGTTTCAGTACAACTCCAATCAGGCTACTAATAATATCCCACTGGTTGAGGTCATCCAACTGCTTGCCTCTTATTGATGTCGATTTTGATTCTGGGATATTGGAGCACAGTGCGCTCAGTACAGGTAGTTGTTTCTTTACACCTTTCGACATATCGCGGTTAGTGATTAAAGCACTCGGAGACGTACCGAAGGAAACCGGTGGTTCTTGCACTAGGAAAACTCTGCTGCGCTCCTCAGTTTCCGATCCAGTTGGGGGTGATGTTACTTTTAAATGACGGCTCTTCTTGGAAACAACCGTAACCCAACTTTCGCTAGTACCGGCTTGCTCTTTTTCTACGCACTCCGTCGGGAGTTTGGAAGCAGCCTTACGTGTAGTTACTCCGATCGAACTGGGAACCGCTTTAGTTAAATTTGAACCAAGTGTGGTATTGGGACAGCTGTTGATGTTCTGGACTCTAGGTGTCGTGTTCCTTACGGTGTTATTAGCAGTTCTTCCCGAGATATGAGCAGCACTTACGTGGGAGCATTGGGTTGCACAGTTCGCTATGCTTACCCCAACCGTAGTGATTTTGGTGGTCACCATTTCCTCAAACTTGGCTAGTAGCTGGTTATATTTCTGAGATAATAGGAGCACGCTTTTTATCAGTGGGATCGATGTGCATTCCACACAGAACCATAGCGAGTCTGGTTTGTTTAATAACTTGGCCTGACTAGGTTTAACTCGGAGGTATCTCGCATGGAAAAAGTTGCAACAGTTACGGAACAAAATGCCCACCTTAACAAGTTTGGAACATGATCCACATAGGTCTTTAGACTGTGGCACACTGGGCATCGCGCTTGTTGAGCAAATGTTACGAACCATTTGAATGACTCACCCTCTATGGTAAAAAGTTGTTCTGTTACTGACGTTGACGGCAAGGTCACAGTGCTCACGTTGCGGTTGTGTACTTGTAGTCTGTCCTCTCTGGCGTGCCAGTCGAATGTGTCAGTTTGAACGTGGGGCAGAATACACGAAGGTGTGATTGAGAATTTTCATGGTTTAGCTTATGGATCGCGCCGGGTGAATTTGCTTTGAGACGTGTAGCTGCACCAAGCAATGTTGGATTTGAACGAGTGACAGTTCGTTCGAAAGCCATTGAAATGGTCTATCGAGTGAAACCAAACAATGTCTCTGATAATTGGAGTTAGGCAACTTTTGGCGCTTGGATATCGGCGAAACACTGCCCGGAATTTAGAATTCAGGGTAAATGTAGGATGCACTGGTGTATACTCGGGAAACTGGTATCACAAAGTAGAGCTTGTAAAAGCACGACGAATAAGTATGGATCCAAAGATGTGCGACAAAATGTCACTGAAACACAGTTAAAGAACCACGACTGCACAAGTGGGCGATTAGCACGCAAGTTCTCTCAAGGTCACGAGTGCAGAGGTTAACCGGGCTCGGTTGGTGGTTCCTTTAAATATTAAATATCATCAGATTGAGAACAGAGATGTTATAATTTGGGAGAGCGTTCCAAGGCTGACACACTCGGAAGGAGAACAAATTTCTACGGTATTCAAGCCGGCTATACTTTGTTGTCAGGTTCAGACGATGACCCCTTAGGTTAGTGTTGTGGTTCAATTCCAGCAGCGGGCGAAAATGGGGTTTGGATTCTCCAGAACCATTACGCAAACGCCGATGTTGACTGCTGTACATGCTTAGAAAGTACGATCTAACCTGTTGGGGAAGATGAAAAAGGCTGCTGACATACTTGGTTACCAAAATTTGTGGAGGTTTGAGATCAACGAGATCCTGTGTCTGCCATGGCTGCTACGCCTGAATATTTCACGTGCGGTCGCACGTAGGCGGTAAGCATCTGGGGGTAGTTTGAGGGGTTAAATCGACCGAACGCTCTGCGAAGATGGCCGAAGTGTTGATTGCCGGTTTTTGACGCCATCTCTGCTTGTTTTGTACCTCCGAGATCTTCCTTCATGCCACGCTCTTGAGAGGCCTTTTGCAAAGGCTTGTCTCCAAGCTTGTCAACCCCCACTGGCTGGTGATGCTGCTAGATCACTATGCAACTAGCTGTGTTCAACCGAAGGGGGTTCTTAGTTGACCACTCATAAATACAATCTAGGTCATGTTGGCGTAGCTTGTGATCTTCATTGTTACTAATCGCCCGCCATGTCTTGACATCATCGGCCAAACGCAGGAAATTTGAGAAGATAACTCCTGCCATGTCGTTGAAAAATACCGGGAATTAGTGCGGTCCCAACACCGAGCCCTGTGGGACACCACATTCCACCTCAATCGGGTTAGCGAGTGACTCCCCAACACGCAATTGAAGCTTCTGTTGGTGAAGAAAGTTGCCAATCCAACCAAGTACAGGACCTCCGATTCCGTAGCTCTGTAGCCGTTGAAGTAGGATGCGGTGATCAAGGCGGTCGAAAGCTTTGGAGAAGTCCAGATAGATGACGTCAACTCCGACCATATCATCAGTCACTTCGATCCAACCACCTCGCGCCCTTAGCAGGTTGGTGGTGCATGACCGGTGTTGACGGAAGCCTTGCCGCGGTGGTGCCATGTTGCACTAGAGCCTCAGCGACAACCGCTTTCATCACCTTCGCGAGCAAAGGGAGGAGAGTCACTGGGCGATACTTTGCAGGATCTGAACGGTTCCCGTCTTTAAAAATTGGGGTTATACTGACATGCTCCCACTTAGTGGGGACTTGCTGATCATCGAAGAACCTTTGAAAGGACTGTGACAGTGGTTCAGCTAGCTTGGTGACCGAAGCCTTCAGTGCTTACTGGCGCATGTTGTCTGCTCCCGGAGAGGTATGAGCGTGCAGTGCGAGTAACTTCCTTAGCACAATTGCTGGGTTGAAAATTACTTATGTAAACAAGTGAGTCGGTAATGTTCTTGATGTTATGGGACAGGTAGTGGCTGCACGTTGGAAAATTGGGGCCTATTTTGGTCGTGGAACGTTAGCAGCTTCTTCAGCGTTTTGCACTCGACCGCCGGAAGGCATCACTAAGCCCACTGAGTATACAGACTGGGCAGCGCCAATTGTGCCCCTACTAAAGAGTGACGGGACTGGGAGAGTCTGTGGAGACTACAAAGTTTCGATCAATCAAACATTACGGCTTGACCGGTACCCGCTGCCAGGAGAAAAGTGATTTACGCATCATTCTCTTATGGTGAGTGTTTTACATAATTAAACCTCAGTCATAACTACTAAGAGATTGAAATCGACCAAGATTCACGGGTCTACACGCCCATAAGCGCTCATGTTGGGTTTTTCAGCTGCACACGTAGGCCGTTCGGAATATGCTCTGCACCGGCCATATTTCAACGGATAATTGACTCCCTACTTGGATGATTTCCTAAATCTATGGCGAACAACTGCTGAACATGCGCAAACTATGGATATAGTTTTTAAAGGTTATGAGACACTGAGTAGATATTGAATAAAGAGAAGTTTGAGATTCACGTGTTAATTGTGTAACACCTTGGGTATAAACTTTCAAGCGATGGGTTGTGGCAGTTAGATGAGAGGACAAGACGTTGCTTAAACCCCTAGATCCCAAAACCGTAGGCGAACAACGTTACATACTAGGAGTTGTCACTCGATACGCACAGTAAGTGGCATCCGCATCCTCATGTTTGTGCAAAAGTCCACAGTGGAAATGCAACGCGGTTCAGGAGGATGCTTGGTATAAACTGCAGTGTTGTACGTAATGAACCATGAAAAACGATTATATATATATATATATATATATATATATATATATATATATATATATATATATATATGGTGGGCGGCATCAGGTTTCGGATTTGCGCGTCACTGTGGTCAGCCACAGGGCGCCTGCGCCTACAGAGGGACCATGGATGGCTTGCGCTGCACCACCCAAAGCTCCAACCACACACCCCAAATCCAGTGTTACCCCAAAGGAATAAGACCGGGAGCATGCGGATGGGAGTCACGTTTCATCAACGGAGCCGGGCCACACTCCTTCACAGGCAAACACAAGCATTCTCTATTTCGAAAACCAAGTACACACAAGACGGTGGCTGGCCCGTAGTCTGCTCCACACTGAGTGCATGGAAGCACTCTTCGAGCCTAGAACGAACACAAGGACCGAGCACCCCGTCTCCTCCATCAATGACCAACTGTCTCCTGGAGCCAGATGGACGAGGTAGTGGGTAATAGACAGGTAGGCACCTTGTCAATATGCACATCAAGTGAACCACAATTGGGATGTCAAACAACAGCCAATCATTCGAAATGCCGATATCGGACAAAGTAAACGCATATAACGACATAACTACTCGCAAAATGAGCATGTGGAAGAAATTGGTTATAAGTGAATCCGCAATAATTACAAAATGCCTGAAAGTTATTTAAAAAATACCACGCGATAAAATTACACAGGTTTACCACACTTTGCATGAACGACGTGTGCAAGTTAGGATAAGATTATTAAGTACGCAGAACAAACCAAATAAAGTGGGATGAATTTTATCCACATTAAAAATACCTAGTTCAAGTGTAAGTTGGTTTAGCCCAACTGCGGTGAAGAAGCATCATAATTGCAACATCAGCCTCAACATGGGACATATATATATATATATATATATATATATATATATATATATATATATATATATATATTAATTGTGTCATTGGAATCATAGGAATATATAGCAATTACTTTCTTGTCTAGTTTTTCACTTGGTATTTTTAATCGTTTATTTTATTGAGAAGAGAAGGGAAAAACCGAGGCACGCGGAGAAACCTAGCCGCCATTGACGTCCGTCTGGAGCCGTGATTTCCAGGGTCTCTAAGCAGCGGCACTCTGTATCTCTGAAATCCCAACAAGGATGACGAATACTACCGACCAAAGGCAACTGTTTCATCAAGTTTCTCATGCCGCTTCTACACTTTGTAGGTTGTCCACCACGCCGCCTCCTGCAGCCCTGGCCAGCAACTGCGAACAGCGGTCGACGCGGGAGACCATGAGCGGGCATGCGCAATACTTTCACCTGCGACCGCAGCTGACGCAGCGGGACGAGCTCCTCGAGCGAGTGCCTGTCTCCATCCAAGTCACGCTTTTTTAATTTCCGCATCGGTTACGTGGGGCATCCAACACACACGGGCAATGGACCTCAAGCAGTAGTGCGCGAAGACAGAGAGTCGGCGGATTTCAACAGTTTGAACAGACCACGTCTCGCAACCGTACAACAGTACATTGTGGACAGTCACACGATAAACCAGCCCTTTAATTGATAGACGGATATCACGGCTACACCATAAGTGTTTCAGCTTAGATAAAGCGAGACGAGCTCTTGCGACACACACCGAAGTCTAGTCTCTAAAAGCTCCACCGGCAGTGATGCAGCTTCCCATATAGGCAAAACTCTCCATAACCTACAGTATCTCACCACCAAGAGTGAATGCAGGTACAGACAGCTGAAGGGTTTGAACAAGAGCTTTGCAGTTGAATGGGGAAAAAAGCGAACACATACTTTGACGTTTTAGTTGCCAAGCGGTTAACTGCAAGTTGAACTACATGTGGACCGTCAACCAGCAAGATGATATCATAAGCGTGGTTCAAGTAAGGAACTCAACTACCAGAGGGGAGCTTGTTG
>OX104059.1:62860801-62896954 GCA_944474145.2 Dicrocoelium dendriticum | reverse complement strand
TTTCAAACTAGTGTGGATGAGATTGATACAAATCACCGCGAGTCTTTCAAACGATAAAATATATACGCAAAGACGGATGATAGGAAGTATCCCAAGCTACTGGAAAGCCTGCAGCTGACGCCACCAGAAACAAAGTTTCCAGCACAACCGCAAACATATGTCCACAACCTGTCTATCTTACAATTAAATCAGTTGCAACTTGAGGCGTTAGCATTCGGTCTGATATTTCGGTACTCTCAACCACGTCATGCACGAGTTCATTTAGAGATCCAGTTTGAAAATCTAATGCACCAAATGTCCGGATTGACTCCCATTACGCCCTTTGCCAGTGACACCTTCAAAACCACATTGGTACACCTGTGCCAACAGTACATGAACCACGAAACGAAGCCCTCTAAGGTACTGCATAGAAAGCACCGGTATGCTATCAAGGAATTGAGACCGAATCCCGAATCGATCATTTCCAGGCCATATAAAGGAGCAGGATAGATATTGATGGATAAATCGGACTACGTCTCAAAATTACATGCAATTCTTCAAGACACTAGCAAGTTCATGCGCGACCCAGTACAGAAAGATAGAACTCCACAGGTTGAGGCAAAAATCACGAGCTCATTGAAAGAACTGAGAAATTCTAATATTATAAGTGCCGCACCATTTGGTCACTTAACTCCTATCGGATCACATCCACGCCGGCTCTATGGATTGCCCATATTGCATCAATCGCGGCTTCCTCTACGCCCTGTTATCGATATATCAGCCTCCGCTTTCCACTCGGTTGCGAAATGGATTGTGGAGTTGTTAGAGCCGGTACGTAAAGCCTTGTGTATTCATGCTTCAAAAGATTCTATCGATTTTGTTTCACTCGTGGAACAACTAAGCGCCGACTGGAAATTGATGTTATCGTTTGATGTCCAGTCACTTTTTGTAAACGTTCCATTACTCGAGACTGTCGGTTTCATCTGTGATTGCATGATAGAAAATCATATACACATCGGTACCCCGGTATTTAGATTGAAGCAACTGATCTTACGACGTACTGTCGACAGGCAATTTTTATTTAAAGCTGCTATTATAGACAGATAGATGGGGTTGCAATGGGGTCACCGCTAGGTCCCCTGATGGTTGATACTTTCCTTGTCAAGCTTGAACGCGGGTCCCTCCGATAACTTATCGCGTCTTTTCATTCCTACTGGAGGTACATGCATGATAGCTTTATCCTTTGTGATTCAAACGCCGACGTTGCTTATTTAATAGATCAGTTCAATAGCGCACCCCAATTTAAAGTTTACAAGCGAAATTGAAACAAAGAAAAATCTAGCGTTTCTTTCATGATCGAAAGACCAAGGTTCACTTCAATGGGAATCGCGGTCAACATTGAGATTGCGCGTCGCAATCCATCCGCACAACGTGTACTTCAAAAATGACCCTCAACATCGTTCATTATCCCATTGTGCCAAGCGTTGCCCGTCGTGACCCGGTGACTTAGGGGTAGCGGTCACAACTAACATCCCAATGGTCCCGGGTTCGATGCCTGCTAACTCTATCTGATAAGATGTAATAACATCGAAACGCGTCATAGTAGTGCAGTGTTTTCGGGCGGGCAACACCCAATTTCTATTTGAATCATCTCCGGTCCTCGTGATCGAAAGACCAAGGTTCACTTCAATGGGAATCGCGGTCAACATTGAGATTGCGCGTCGCAATCCATCCGCACAATGTGTACTTCAAAAATGACCCTCAACATCGTTCATTGCTGGACGTATTGCTAAGCAGACGATAGAATGGCACACTCCAGAAGTGTCTACAAAACGACGACCTGTATAAGCCAGTATACACATTTTCGCAGTTTTGTACCGTTAAAATACAAGCGAAACTTAGTACGTTGCCTGTTACTATCGCGCCAGCAGAATCTGTAGTCCCGAAACTTTGGAACCTGAAAAGAATTTAACCCTAGTACACTACAAGATAAGGGTAATCCTGTTCCATTTATTCGGAGACACGCTATGATCCATGACCAAAGACAAACTATCGTAACTGCCAAAATAGCTGCTTATATTACTGTTCCTTACAAGGGAGATGTTCCCTTTGAGTTATTGAACAGAAGATTCCAAAATGCGGTGGCCAATTCTTTCCCTGCTGTCTCTCCGTACGTTATTGCTGAAACTGCCCCGTTTACAATCCAGCGTCTAACGGATCGACTCCCGATCCGATCCGAAGCTTTTATCCTCTGTCAATTTACTTGCACCTGTAGTGTAAGATACATCGAATACGCTACCATTCGCTTGGCGAATTGGATAGCAGAACATCGCCTAGCAGCGCTATGGAAGCGCGCAGTCAAAACGGCCAACATTGCTGTTTTGGAACATTTAGTCGAGAGTGGGCAGCAATTCGTGACGACAGAGGCTTGTACAGTTTTATACATTGTGCCGAAACGCTACCCAAAAGGAGTTAGAAGGCGCCTACTCATGACGGCCGAGGCTATTTCGATCCTGCTGATGCAATCAAAATTATACAAGCAGAGGATGCTAGTTCAAAGCTCCATTCACCCTGGCCTTAATTTTACTGTGATGCTCCACCACCTCCGAAAGTGACCTTTTCATCCCATCGGACAGCTGAACCTTGGTATGTTGTATTGTGAACTTTTGTGTATACGTGTGAGCTTAGCTCTTACCATCGTTTGCAAAGGATCGAATACCAAAGCATCCTGTTTGGATTTGACCAACCGTAAAATTGCCATTTCAGACTATCATGATGTTAACCAGTTTTATATTTGTATAAGCCTGATGAGAAATATCGCAAAGAAATTGCTTCGCTGAGCTGCGTGTTAATATTGGATGACCTGAAAACTCTTGGAAATTTCTTGAGTAACTCATTACTCCGCGCTCTAGACTGTGTGGCGTTTCAGCTTGTTCCTCACGAAAATTCTACTACATTTACTAAGCGTACTGCAGGTTCGAAACTATTGAGTAATGCAAGCTGGAATCGGTCAATATTGATTGTCTCAGTTTTACCGTTTTAGTCAATGGCTAATGTCTTGTAGGTTCTCCTTACTACACGGAACGGTTCAGGATCGGGAGTTTGGAGTGGCCAGTGTACCCTGTCTGTGGGAACGAACATATGACTGCCAGTAGCAAGGCGTTCATCCAAGTTTGTATTCAAGGTCTGGGCTTTGGGTTGCATAGGTTGAAGTTGTCGTAGGTGATAAGATAAGCGAGCTGCATAGTCGCCATAATAGAAAGTTGTTGTCGCTTTTAGTAAGCCAAGTTCACCAGGCAGGCGCTTTGTGTGCAGCCAAAGGCTAGTGAGGCTGAAGTGGCGTGCAAGTCCGCTTTATTCATATTCCTTATGCCTAAGAGAATGAGAGCAGGTGCTTCGTGCCCAAATGTGCTAGATTTGGCGCAGAGGGATGCTTTGATTTGTCAGTGATGTTGTGTCGCCGCCGACCCATCGCATCGCACGACTAGAAAGAGAGGACAACGACGAGCAAGGACGGAGTAGTATACACGAAAATTCTGCTTCAGTTAACTAGAATACAGCAGTAGTTAAAATAAGGCCACTAAAACACGTTGAAGCCATTTATCAGCATAATTGGAACTGAATAATACAAGAGAATGAGCAGGAGTAAAGAAAGAACCAATCATGTGAGTTGTATGAAACGATATTTTAGCGGAAATAAACCCTAAGATAACGTCCATTAAGGACGACGTAGGTCGATCAATCATAGCAAAGGAATGTGCGTCTAAACAAATGTCAAGAAACCAACGGTAGCGAAACGAAACTTGGCCACTTAGGTTTGTCACAACAAATGTATGTCCAGCAAGCATCCTCCTAATAGGTGGGATTTCTCTATCGTCCCGTTAGCTGCGGGATGGTATTCGGTGGTTCAGTTGTGCTGGTAACCAAGTTCGTTGTGCAGTTTGCTGAGGGATCCGTCAAATTGTGACTTTCTGTCGTTGATGACTACGCTTGGTCAGCCAACTTGAGTTACCCGCCTTTAAGAAAAACGTGTTCAACAGTCTCAGACGAACGGTCGGCAATCGGAATAGCTTCTGTTAGACTTGTAAATCTGTCGGTACATGTGAGGAGGTAAACGTAGCTTTCATATGGAGGCAAAAGTTCGACCAGGTCTACGTGAAGTTTCACGAAACGAAAATCAGGAGCTGGAAAGACGTCGAGTGAGGTTTTGGTGTGCCTGCACACCTTGGCGAGCCAACACTTTGAGCACACGCAAGCCCAGGTGTGGTAATCGCGCTTGACATCTGATCAGATGAAGCATTAGGTTACGAGCTTTGCGAGGTACGTATGCCGGGATGCAACGGATTGTGTGACGCACTAAAGACTGGTCGGCGCGTTGTTGTAGGAACTGCGGAGCGGCAAGCAGTTTGTGTTATATTCCAAGGGATGGTCCCCTTCGATGAAACCAGTCTAACTTCTCGTAGTTTTAATAAGATGTTAAGTCGAAACTTGTCTACATCTGGATCATCTTATTAGGTGGCAGCCATCATGGCTAGATCGATGTTGGTTCCAGGTGCTAACCTGGTGAATGCGTGAAAGAGCTTTCACGACAGGATTAAAAGCACCTGCGTGAACTGAGAGACATAGTCTAGTTTCTGGCGCAGAATAATTGTCTGTTGCACCACTGCTTGCCTTGATCAATGGCTTGTAGTCAGCGAAAAGGGTACAGTGTCGAAATTCGAGATAGTTACGAAAATGTTCAGTAGCTAGCTAGATTGCGAGTAATACCCTACCGAAAGTGCTGTAACGCGATTCGGCAGTTTGCATATGTTTTGAGATGGAAGTTAAGGGAATCCACCGATGGTCGATAACTTGTCGAAGAACTGCACTGACGGCAGTGTCTGATGCATCCGTTGTCAGGGAAAAGGGTGCTGTTAGCTCTGGGTGCGGGGGAACAGCTATGTTGAAAATAGCGTCTTTGAGGTTCTCGTAAGTGAAAGGAGCGTTGCTTACCGCGGAGCAAGTCAGTCATTAGTTGCATTATGCTCGAGCACTTTAGAATGAGGCGTCGGTAGTAGTCGACGAGGCCAAGGAATCAAGGTTAAGTCAAGTCAAAATAAGCTTTATGAACCCTAGAGTGGTCATTTTCAGCATTTATACCACCACTGCAAATACCTGGATGGTAATAACAATATACATGCTTGGGGAGAGAAGTGAAAAAAGGCACAACTGTTACTCCAACAACCGCTTGCGCAGCACGTTCGTGACTTTTGCTGTGTCAACAAGCAAAGGTGAGAGATAAGGCAAAACAATATTATGATACGATAACATGAATGAGAACCAAATTCTGAATTTCGGACGGGTAGAAGAGAGTGAGTGTTTTAGAAAGATTATTGCGAAGTGAATGAACTCTAGCAACTAGTAACTTAAAAGAAACATCATTGCAGGTATCAAGATATCTAGAAATGATCAAATCAACTAAAGAATCTCTAGACAAGTCGCTGCATCTAGCAATGTGTTTTATAGATCGCACCAATAAGATGTAGTCTTTCTGAAGCAGTCTATTTAAAATGTCGAGAGAGCAGTATAACTAATGGGGAATAACGCAAGGGGTCACAAACCTAAATGTTAAAGTACGCGAGGTACTGAAATCACTTTAAGTCTGAGAGCACAAAAAGAAAGTTTTCTGGCTTTTTAAAAAGCTTTACAGACATGCGTGGAGCAAGAAGGGTTATCGGACAAAAAGACGCCGAGATACTTGACGGTGGAAGAGCTGGGTACGGGATTTTTATTCACAGTAATTGTGGGGGAGAAATCAATGAGGGACTGCAACTTATCGTTAGGGAGAAAAGAAAAGCTTCCATCACTGCATTTAGAATCATTAAGCGTAAGAGATCTGGATGAATAGCATCCCACCAGATCTTCCAACTCATGTAGAAGTGATGAGAAATCCTGGTTATTATGGGCCATACATCCCGGCACATCATTAGCATTTTTACACCCCATAAACGTGGTTTGTATAGGGAGATGTTAAACATACAGGAAAAATGGGAAAGGCGATAGGATCGCTCCTTGTAGAACATCACAGTCAGCAAGGAGGACAGAGGATTTCTTACCGGTCAACTTGATGAAGTGAGTACAATCTGTAAAATAGTCACGTAACAGATTACACACATCAGGGTGAATTTCATTTCAGGATAGCGGGTTTAACAACCTTGACTTATCCAAGCTTCCAAAAGTGTACGAATAACCTTGGAAGTGAAGCCGTACGGATTTACGTTTCTGATCTAATGCAGAGGATATAGAATACACAAGATATGCCACCGCGTTCAAAGTGGAACGCTGTGGTCTATACGCAAACTGGTGAATATCATCCTCAGGAGCGGCTGAAAAATATCCCCGGAATTAACAGTTTTTCGACGGAGCTGTTTGGAGGAGATACGAATAGGATAGTCCTTCAGTGCCTGGATTTGGTAGAGCTTTGAAACCGGTAGCTGATATTTTGTGGCCAAAAATGTCGTTGGACTTTAGGCCAAGTTACATCTATCGGGGTTATCAGTTACCTCATGTTGCGCCAATCGTGCGAGAAGATCGTCCAGATGACAAAGCTCAATTCTCAGAAGAGCTAACTATGAGAATGCCATCCAAATATCGATTTACACTTTCGTGTCCTCGTGTGACCTCATGAGTGAAGCGTTGGGACGTTTGAGTAGCGTTGCTGGGTCCAGAAAGCATTCTGAGGTACTCGTAATGACTAAGCGGTGTAATGAACGCGGTTTACGCATATCTTCTGACTCCACAGGCAACTGATGGTAGACGAGCACAAGGTTCATTTTGCTGAAGATTGAATTACCAGCTAGCGCCGATGTAAAGTCCTGCATGTGCGGAATTTGGTACTTACCCGGCACGGTAACTTTGCTGAGTGCCCTATAACCAGTCACCGGATTCTTTGAGTAACATGTATACCGTGTGTCCAATGTGTTTCGATCTATCTCCGCAATACGGCAATGACTAGTACTGTGGCGCCTCAGAGTGCCCTTGTAGCAAACTAACAGATATGATATCGTCGCTCATGGCCTAGATTGTGGTTGTCGGTTCCTCCTCTCTTTGCCTTTCCGGTTCATCTTTAGTATAGTTAGAGCAGCCATCTCTCCTGCGTGTTTTCACGCCATCCGTCAAGTCATCTCACTCCTGGTCCTCCATCAGCAACTGTGACAATTAAACCAACTGGCCACGTGGTGTAACACAGGCACAGCTTACATGCAGCTCCAACTCTTACCAGGTGGTTGTCATCTAACTACCCAGCCACCTACGAAGTATATCTTCTGCAGTTCAGCCCCCTCATTCTATTACGATCGGCGTAAATCTGGACACGAACGCCTTCAGAATCTTCAAGCGGACGCATATAACAGTACTTTTCAACAACGCATTTGCGCGCATTTACGAAACACCAGCTTCTGTGACTCTTGTCCTGCTATCCAATCGGTAATTTATGTTGGATACAAAATGTTCGCATGCTTGCGTTTGGGGGACACATAATCACGTGCGAAGTCATGGATTTTGCTCTACCCTTTGCTGCTCTGACCAGGTTTCGTCGAGAGATGTGCACAGTGAGATCACATGCGCCAGTCAAATGATCGATAGGTTTGGTCAGCGCTGATTATCGTTTATTCAGGGCAAACAAAGCCAGAGGACAGGATAAGCTTATCTAACAGTGAGTGTGCACACAATTGCGTTCGAGCAATGGAATCCGCTGGACTCGTTAGTGTGTTCGCATGACATCTACGCATGCAACTGCTGCCCCAAATTTGACGGACATCCACGTGTTAAGGCATGAGGGACAGACAAATCACGGACGATCTATAGGTTCTGATCTGTGCTGCTTTCAAAATTTTACTTCTAGTCAACATAACCCGCTCAAATTTTGTAACGTTTCACTTGGTCGTTGTCTCAGAAATGGAAAACGAGCTTACCCTGTACTCGGTAGGGTTTCTCCAACCGGAATCCCGTTATGTGCCTGATGCGCAGCGTGTTCTTATTACTCGTCTGTATGGCGAGTGTGGGTTAAACTCTGAAGCAAGTACGCGAAAGTATAACACTGGAATGCGGTCTATCAACGGTTGTTACGTTCTGAAATTCATGGAAATGATTTATCGTACTGAGAGTTTGTGCACCTCCAGAAATTTCGAGCGGCCTCGCACCAGTACATATGCTTTTTTTAGCTTGCACTGTTGTATACGAATTATCTGAAGGATACCAGATCAGCATCCTTAGAATCGCACAACATTGCGACACAACGCGATACGTGTTTAGAAGAATTTAAAGGAAAGAAGTTTTCGGTGGTTTCCAGCACTTCAGGTACAGATATTGAACTCAAACGATCCGGATAAACAAAGTGAAATTTCTTGCTGGATTTTGGATCGCATAAGCATCCATTCGTAATATTCGCTGATGAATCAATGTTCCATTTGTGTGGAACAAACAAACAGCATTTTTAGAAACAGTGTCACGTACTCAGTATGGCGCTAAGCTCCTGGTTTGGACTGGACCAACTCGTCAGAAAATAGTAGGACAATTTTTCATTTTCTGGAACATCTCCAGTGAGTTGCTTTAAATCAGTTAACCCTTCTCGTAGCAATGCCATACAAGAAAATGCGCCAGACCTGTATACTTCCACAGTTTGATGTGGGCGGAGTTTTCCATTCCATTTGGTGGCAACATGATGGTGACCTGCACATTATGCTCAATGGGTGCGAGAAAATCTCAACTAAAACTTCGGCCAATGTTGGATCGGTCGCGGAGGACCAGTTGAGTGACCCACACGGTCACCATATTTAAACACCCAGAACATTGCCATGGAACTATTCGAAACGAAAGGTGTACAAAACCGACTGAATTCCACCGAACAACTGAGACTTAATTGTAATGTATTCATCCCAGCTGTTCACAAGCTACATAGCACAGCCTAGTTCGGAAAAGCAACAGACACGTTTTGCCTTATTGGGTCTCGTCAGTGGTCAGTATTCCCTCAGTCCCCTACTAGGGATCGAACCAATGACCGCTGGAGGTAGATGCTAATTAGCCAGCAGCTTAACCCACCGAGCCATGGGGGATGTCGGCTGGGCTACACAATTTGCAAGCTAACTGGATATCGCACGACTTATCTCCCACTGCCACGCAGGTTACTACCTTGAACAATTAACAACGGTCTATCACGGGATAAAAGCAAGTGCTTGACACGCCCCGTAGGATGGTTGGAGTGAATACGATAAACTCACAATATACGTGTGTCATTTACTAAACGTCTGCCGAGATGGATACTTTGCTAAATAACCTTAAACTTAAAACTAATCGTGCGTAAACGTTCAGAACTACAGTGTCGTGTAGTGCTCGTTGGTATAAGACGTGAGAAAGTAAAAGATAGTCGCTCACTAGGGTCCATTTGATACATAAATAATGTAGGGAAGCATGATTGGCGTAATTCACAAATGACGAGTTTAGATAACAAAGTAATGGGAACTAAGAGCTACATCTAATCGTTTTTTGTAAACGTCCAAGGTAGGGGAAGATACAACTGAGTCTGGGAATGCGTTCCAGCGTTGGCAAACCCGAAGGAAAAAGTAAATAAGTCGACACTCTAGACGGCTGTATTATTCCTTCAGTTTTAAGCAGTTACCCTTGAGCTGCGTGTTGTGGATAAGTTTCAGCAAGTGGCTCCATACGTGGTTGGTGTCACTCAATATTTGATACGCTAATATGAGATGCAGTGCAGCCTTCGATAGCGTCCACTGAAAATTTCCAACAACTCAGCGTTCAATGATAAGAGCGCAGACCCTTTACATTCTTTGTTGCTCTTCATTGTGATGCTTCTAACGTCTCTAGGTCGCGCTTCAACCAAAGTTGTCAAGCTTGGATAGCGTATTTAACGTGAAGGCACACGTAGAAATTGTGTATCATTGGGAAGATTGATAGGTCAAATCTCCCGAAAGCCGTTCGCAGCATGCCGACGTGCTGGTTGCTTCTTTTTGCAGCTACCTCAGCCTGTTTTGAACAGTTGGGATAGCTCTGTACGAACACACCAAGGTCACATTCCTGGGAGCTGGTCTGTAATCCGTTTGTCCCAAGTATATAGGTGTAGTTATGTCTATGGCATAATTGTACAACGCGACCTTTGTCTACATTGAACGGTAGGGCGTTTTGAACTGACCAGTTCGACACTGTGTTAAGATCGTGCTGGAGCCGTTCATGGTCGTCCGGTCCTCTGATCCTTCGCTATAGCTTGATATCATCAGCGAAAAACAGGAAATCGGAAGCAATTGATCTCACCAAAGCGTTAATGAACACCAAGAATAGACGTACATCGATTGCATCGGACAATGATTCTCCGACTCTCAGCTCTAGCCGTCGTTCGAGCAGAAAACTGTTAATCCAACTCAGCATTGGGTCACCAGTGCCAGAATTCCGAAGCTGCTGAAGAAGAACCCGATGGTCTAAGCGATCAAACGCCATCGCTGATAGAAGACAGCCAGTGGTTCTGCTAGATCACTGACTACTGCCTGCAGAGCCTTTGGTTGGATGTTGTCGACTCCAGGAGAACTGTGGGTACGCAAGGAGAACAACTTCTTCAACACAGCTTCCGCAGTGAAGGTGATGTTTTCTAAACCCGACAGTGGAGTAACAGAAACGAGGAGAATATTTAGGCTCGTTACCTGCAGGAAAGTTTGGGAGTAATGAAACCAGAGGAGATCGGCTGCTTCTGTTGCTGATCGCATGCATCCGTCAGTAGTGAATAGTGCTGGAATCACCCTTTCGAAGGCCGTTAACATATCTGTACAGAGCTTTGCGGTTCGTGCAGAATCGCTTCATTAACTACTGCTGATGAGTGACCTATTTGAGGATCAGTTTCACAAATAAGTTACGAGGTGTCACGTATGCAGTCCATGTTTCGGCATTCGAGCAGTCCTTGTGAGTTCGCCATGCCAAATCGCTCTGGGGCATACATTTATGTGTTCTGCTCCCCAGAAATTATTTGTGCTTGTTTTTGGGTTGGAAAGACTTCTGTGCCGATGCGTGCGCTACCAGTGTGCTAAACGTCCTTGTGGACGTTTCCTAGGCAACATTTGGGGTCATTCGGTTAAGAAAGTCCAAGATGTATTCTTAACATGAGTAGAGAACAGATTACAATGCGTGACAGTATGCACTTTATCATCCTCCTTTTCAGGATACTCCGCATAGCATATATAGGCAAATAGTGGAGTAACATGGTCACTACGACTCAGTGGCGTGCTTGTAACTATCCCGTCAACCATGAATTCTTCCTTAGTGAGCACAAGATCCAGTATCGATGGCTTTGTTAGCAATTCGAAATATGGTGGGAATGGTTACGTGGTTGTACAGAGGGTTGCTAGGAATTAACTCTTGGAAGCAGGCTTTAAACTGCGTACCATCGGTTGCTGGAGTTTCTATGTCGTGCATCTTAAAGGCTCCAGCGATTAGAATGTGGGTGTAGGACTTGTTCAAAGCAAACTGAAAAACGTGATTCAGTTTGGAGTCCATTTCCGACGTTGAGTTTGGTGGGCGGTAAATCACGGCAAGTAGTCATGTGTCCTTGTTTGGCAACCATAGATTGCACCAAAGGGAATCAGGAGCGCGGATTTCCGGGTGCTCGATAACTTCACATCGGACGAGGCTGTGCTATGTAGATTGTGAGCAGCTGAGACGAAAACATTACAATTATGAGTTAAAAATCCCCCTTACTCATTAGTAATATGAAACGTAATATTGCGAGCGGATGTCACGTGATCACCAGCGAGACGTTGCAGAAGTGCTTGACAACTGCATCTAGCGAGTGCTGTACTACAAGCGGAATGATGGTGGACACTTTCAACATCTTATGCAATAAAATCTATGTCAGTTTAACTCGGCTTACTTCAATAAGCCTACACTTAAATTGCAGACTAACCGGTCCACGGGCGAATAGTGCCAATACTGGGTCGAGGTAAACGTATTTCTCAAGGGTATTATCTGCTTCTTCAGCGCTCTGCGGCAGTCCAAAGGCTGTGGTAGGTGGAGGGATACTGTCGTAGCACTGCGGAAGCCAGTGACTACTCGTGAACCGGAACAACAAAAACGAGATTGTAGAGAAATAACAACAAGCACAATAGATGAGACAAGGCTCTGTAAGCGTTGCGAATTGAGCCGAAAGCGGATCACGGGCGGCATCTGGTAACGAGCCTGAACCCAGAACAATGAAGCAGGTATTTGTCGCGAAAGCAATGAACAGACAAATACGCCGCCACCGAAACCCACAGGAGTGCATGCGGATCGACTGATGTAGCCATGGGATAGATAAATCGCGAGGTTTCAAACGATTTAGGGCCGGCCAGAATCGGCTGCAGTGAAGTGGAGATACGGGATGAAAAGATGGAGGGGTTGCCTCGAAGTCCAACCTTGTATGCACTTGGAGTGGCTCGTCACACAAATCTACATCCGCGTTTCGTCGTGGGAAAGAAACACAGTCCAAATCTCTAGGGGGTTGTGAGTTGTCAGTGACACGTCCTTGTGGCAATACACCCTCTGCCCCCTCCCATGTCGTTTTTGCTACACTGGTGTCGTAACGAGTAATTTCTCTTCAAGCAGTTTCTTGATGCTCTGTCCACTGCAGAGGGTAATCAACGGTGCCCTATCTGCTGCATCGAGCAGCGTGGATAAGGGTTTGGATGCTACTGCTCAAGCCTTCCCATCTTCCTATTCCCCCTTTTACACTTTTTCTCTCTTATCGTCCCGTTCCAACTTCACTTTTATCCCCCTGTTTTCAACCCCAAAACCTTGGCCCTCTCCCACCTTGCTTTGCTGGGCTTTTAGCTTCTAATTTCAACTCACATGTGAACGCGGACCGTCATTCCTCTCCTGTCGGCAAGCCCATGTCTAACCAAGCAGCCATGCCCAGTTCATCGACTTCCATTTGGAGCCCTCGATCATTCTTCAGAGTGGCATGCTTCAATGTACGCACATTGCTACAGGTCGGTCAAAAGTCAACACTTGCCGAACATTAGAGAGCTTTTTGATCGATATTTGCTGCTTATCGGAGATCCGTCTGCCAGACTCGAGTTCTGTGCTCACTTTGCGATCCCCTTCAGGTTACACCAACAGCATTTTTTCATTGCGCCTATCCGGTGACGAGGCAGCTTCGAGTACCCGCCAAGCCGGTGTTGGTATTGTCCTGAGTCCCCGGTCTGAAGCTGGTCTGGTTGATTGGATTCCAATAAGTAGCCGGTTGTGTGCGGGCCGATTGCCTGGCTCGTTCAAAGCTTCGAAGTCTCGCGGGACTAACAAGTGTCTATTCATTATCGCTGCCTATGCACCCACAAACTCTAGCGGACTCGGTATAAGATGACTTCTATTGTCAACTGAACGAGCTACTTCGCCACAGAAGTAGCTCGGACACTGTAGTGCTGGCTGGGGATCTGAACGCTGAAGTTGGAAAATTATCCACTGAGGTACTGCATCTTTGTGGCCAACATGGTGTAGGCTCCCGTAATGAAAACGGTGAGCAGTTACTTCATTTGTGTGAGGATGCTCGCTTATTTCTTGCGAGCACTAATTTCCGACACAGCACCCGCCGGAGGGTGACTTGGCGCCCACCAGCCTCGAACCAGCTATGGACGCAAATTGATCACATTGCGACAAGTCACCGATGGAGAGTCTGCCTCCAGAACTGTCGCTCGATTTGGAGCACAGGTGTTAACACCGACCATGCACTTGTATGTGCTGACATGCGGATGGGTTTTGGCGGACGCCCAAAACGTCGTTGTGAGCGCATTGACACCAGCTAACTGGCGAAACCAGCTGTTCTGAATGCCTATCAAAGTACGCTGTCGTGCGAGTTGAGTAAGCGCTCACTGGATGCAATTGAAGCTCACTGGTCTCATATTCATTAGTCCTTACTAGCAGCAGGAACATCTTCATATGGTAAGTCTAATCATCAACATGGACATTGGGTCTCTTCGCAGTCTCTGGAATTTATCGATGCTCGCCGGCATATCTCGGCGGGAAGCGAACACAATGAAACTCCCGAAGCACTCCGGGCAAAATGCCGTGCTAGCCTGAAGAGAGGCCGCGAATCCTGGTGGTCTCATTGTGCTTCGGAGTTGGAAATAGCCGCTACCCTTGGTAATCAGCTGATAGCGGCTGATACGGGAAACGGGCAGCAGGAGACCTGGTGTTAGTAAAACTATACGTGACGAGAGTGGACAGCCTATCCACAAATTGTCAAAACGCTTGGAGCGTTGGGCTGAGCACTTTAAAAGGCAATTTAATCGGTCAGAATTGTTAGATTTCTCGCCGGCCACTGATCGCTTGGCTCCATGGGCTGTCCCTTTGGATTCACCCTCTCGCTCAGAAGTCGAATGTGAGATCACACTGTTGAAGTTAAATAAAACCGCGGGACCAGATGATTTACCCACAGCCCTCTTCAAATTCGGGGGAGCTGCTCTTGTGGATGATTTATACGAGTTACTAGTGAAACTGTGGAAGCAGGAAACTGTCCCAATCGACTGGAGCCGTTCCGTTATAGTCTCAATTTTCAAGGGAGGCTCATGATCGGAATGCGGCAACCATAAAGGAATCACTTTGATCTCCATCGCCTCCAAATTGCTTGCCTCTGTCATCCTTCACATACTGACTTACCCTTATGAAAGCCATATTCGTGAAGAGCGAACCGGATTTCGTCGAGGTCGTGGCTGCATTGACCAAATCTTCACTTTGCATCAGTTGTTGGAGCACCGTCACATATATTGGCTTGGCACGTGTGGAAGGTGTCACAGATGAGGGTAATATTATCTGTATACTCCAGGTCAAGAACTTGTTCTCCTTCTAATTCGTGTCCTGTGAATATAATCTCCAAGACTTCGTCAACAGCGAAGTTGAAGAGGAAAGGTGACAGTGGACATCCTTGTCTTACACCGTTAAAAATACTGAAGGGCGGTGACAGCTTGCCGTAAGCTCTCACTCTGCCCGTGCTGCGCACGTATAGTGCATGGATAATATTTACATATTCCGGAGGAACACCTTTACTGAGTAGAAAATCCCAAAAATCAATTCGAACAACCGTATCGAAGGCACCATTGATGTCGAGGAACACAACAGCGATGGATCGCCAATGTGTGACGGTGCTCCAACAATTACCGCAAACTGAAGATGTGGTTGAAGCAGCCACGACCCCGACGAAACCCGGCTTGCTCCTCACAAATCTGGCTTTCACGAGCGACAGCTAGTCTGTGAAGTAGTACCGAGGCCAAACAATTTGGTGGCGATGGGGATCAGAGTGATTCCTCTGTAGTTGCCGCATTCCGAACTCGAGCCACTTTTGAAGCTGGGAACAACAACGGAGCGGCTCCAGTCGGTTGTGAAGGTTTCCTGATCCCACCGTTTCACTAGTAATTCGTGTAAATCATCAACAAAATCAGGGCCCCCGAACTTGGAAAAGGCTGGATGGACATCACCTGGTCCTACGGCTTTGATCAAATTCAACAATCCTATCACACGTTCGAATTCTGTGTGAGAGGGAGTATCCAAACGACAGCCCACGGAGCGGGTTGATCACTAGCCAGTAAGTAATCTAACAATTCCGGCCGATTAAATTGTTTTTAAACTGCTCAACCCAATGCTCAAAACTTTTTGACAAATTGCGGATGGGCTGTCCACTCCTGTCATAAATGGCTTCACTAACACCAGATCTCCTGCTGCGCATTTCCTGTATCAGACGGAATAACTATCGATGGTTATCAAGGGCAGCGGCAACTTCCATCTCTGACGTACGAAGAGACCACCAGGATTTGCGGTTTTCCTTCAGTCTAGCATGGAGTTTTGACCGGAGCTTTTAGCATGTTTCATTGTGTTCGCTTCCAGCCGTTATATTTTGTGGGTGAAAGAAATCACCATGTAGGGCTGGTGATTTACGAAAGAACATTGCCACTTTCGCCCGGTTGTGTCTCAACTCCGAGTTGCTGGATCCTGTTACGTTGTGGGGGGAATTGAACTGGGCGTCTCTCAGCCACGTACTGGAGTTTATGACGCATTTTTGCGTGGTTATTTAACGTGCCCCTATCAATCGGGCGGTCTTCTTTCACACTTGCAGCATGGCTCTTTCCAGTCTCATTCGTGCGAAACTTGCCAAATTGATTTCTTAAATAATCTCACCGGAGGGACTGACTCTGGTCTTTACTGCATTGTCTTATATCTTGGCATGCAGAAAGCGTTCGATCGAGTCCCAAACACGAGGTTATTATCGAGACTGGGTAGTTTCGACATGACAAATCTACTTCCTTCTTGGTTTAAATTCTATCTGACAGGACACGCCCAGACAGTGAACATAAATTGAATTCCTGTCTACGCCCCAACAACTTACTTGTGGCGTAGCACAAGGCAGCGTTTTAGGTCATATTCTTTTATTACTGTACATAAACGATATTATACATATCGCACGCCTCCGGACGCTCATACTTGTTTGCAGATGATTTGAAGGTAGTATATTTGTTGCATTCATCCCAAAAGAAAACTGAGATAGTAATTATTAATTGTGATCTACAAGCCATAATGAGCTGGGCTGTGAAGTGGCAGATGCACTTCACCACATTAAAATACAATATCATGACCTAAGGAGGTCAAATTGATGCAGGATTTTTTCTTCCTCATGGCGATCCAATTTTAATGTGTCCTTCTCTTAAGGATTTGGGACTGAGGTGTTCCAGCCCCTTAAATTTCAGCGAACGGGCGAACCATATTGTTTCTAAGGCAATGTCGGTATCTGGACGTATTAGTCAGTTAGTAACGCTGAAAGATACAAGGCTCATGAACTATAAAATCATTGTCAGACACACGATAGAACACTGTTCGGTTACGTTCAGTAATTTACGTGCATGTGACCTGAAGGCTATTGAAAGTGTTCAACGCGCCTTCACCAAGCGCATCTTTGGTTACTCCACACATGTTCCTTGTAAAGATAGATGAATTGAATTAAAACTTTAGCCTTTTGGCTGCGTAGTTCACATGTTAATCTTGGTTTCCTTCACCAAGTTGTGTGGAATAACGTACATAGTGAACGAAGATCTATGCACTTTCGGTTGGAATCCATATATGAAGTACGCAGCACCGAATGTAGGATTGTAGTACCTCCATTTAAGACCACAGTGAGACAGAACTTTTATCTTATAAGAATCAGCCTGATTTGTAATAAGCTACCTAGTTGTATAGGACGTACAAAAACCTTGAGTGTATTCAACAAAATGATTAGGATTTTCCTGACACCGGCAAAAGTAAAGCAAACCTTAAGTTTTCAAATGAATGATGATAGATCGTTTGAGGAAGGACCGGATCATATTAAATAAATAAATAAATAGTTTATTCTCGTCATTGCGAGGCACACCATCAAGGGCGTGATCATGGTATTACAGATATGTATGGTCGGCAATTGCACAAATTAGTACATTTTGACCAATAGCATAGGAATTAATGTGTGTGTTGAGATGTAATACCATGTTTAACTGTGTATTTGGAAGGGGACATGTTGTGTGAGTAGGTAAATGTGACTGTGTGTGCTTTTGTTCGTTGTGTTCGCCATCAAAGGGGGAATCAATGGAACGCTTTGAATCGGATGACCTTCGTGATGTGTGAATGATTCTCCGGAAAAGGGAAGAGGCAGTGACTTTATTTAGTGGCGAGTCACATCCGCCACGTCACAGTGTTGTTAAACGGATACTTGTGGTTTTTTATAGGGAGAACGCTTGCCAAGCGAAATCCCACCATATCCTGAAACACTGCCGCCGAACCATTTGCTGGAACGGGATTTACCCGAACCACCCAGCTGGCACCACGAGGAGGTTGTTCGGCTAGCCATTTGTTGAAGATAATTAGTCTATCTCTGCCTATTTTTCAGGTTTCATTAGAAACCTGCTCTATGTTAACTTTCTTTACTCATCCGCACATTTCATATTTCGTTTTCATGTCTTCACTGCGCAACAAGCAACGGATATATTTCGCGATCGATTTCCTGAAATAATTAAAATGATCGTCTCTCAATTCTGATAGTTTCAATGGTTCGTCCTTTTTGGGATAAAACAACCACAACTGCAGAGACACTATAAATTACATTCGGATTATCTCTACTGCACTTTATTCCTTACGAAACCTGGCCGGAATGCGACCTTTCTTTCTCTCGAAGTCGTCCTTACGTAACGAGACTTCCTATGAACTTGTGATTGATCTATCTGCAAAAGTCAGTAATTAGTATAATGCCTTTTAATTCCTTATACTTTATATTCTTCAGTTTTCCCTAGTTGGACATGAGTAGGCTGATCTCTTGAGCTGACGGTCTACAGCTTCCAAGAGAAAATTATACCCATGAACGGAATACTGTCATTGGCTCACTGGCATACAACAAAGTGCCATAATTGAATGATCCGCATGTCGGAGCGAGCTGCGGCTTCATCACTCAAAATGAATGCATAATACAACCCTTAGATAAAAAATAATTTGCGAAAAAGGTGATGGCCTTCATACTGTTTTCCACACCGGCACACAGCCAGTTGGAGCATGGAAGTGCGGGGGAAACCCATCGAGGGAATACCTCGAATGGGAGCTGGTTCTATGGGTCGGCTCCATAGATGGTCGTATTACTTTACCTGAACTTTTGACAAAATCTGCACCTGTTATTGTTCCAAGTTCATTAATCTCTCTGATACCTTGAGACTGCCAATCACTCCTAAAACCCATTTGGGATCCGTCATACAAATATGCACAATTAACCATTTTATACGATCTCGTTGTTCAGATTGACCAGGCCACTCAGTTAGACTGGGCCTTACATCATCGAGTAAAGCCCAACTTTGAAAGCGTTTAGTTACTTATACATATCCTCCACTGTTTAAGGTGATATATACACTGGAAGAGGTTACCGATAGTGTAGTTTGTGAGTAGTTTCTCGTGGCCGCCCCGTGATCATTGATGCAGTGTTTATCAAGTTTGTTTTGGTAAGAATAAACCATCCGATGTGCGTCGCAGACAGTAGTATCCATCAGGTAGGAGATAGCGTTCCTGTTGGTGATTAAATCTGGCTTGATATAGGTTCTTGGCATGGGGATGCGTAGTTCTGTAATGACTGTATCCCCCGGATGGCGAAGAATCGTTACAACTTGATTGGTAATGTGATTGGGCCGTTTGCAGCATACATCATGGGTTACGCTGCAAGATTGTGGCACGTAAGAGTTGATTCGTGTTGGCTACATGAACCGCGGCAACTGATTTCGGTTGGGGAACACGGTGATCTGCCTCTAGCTGGTCTGACTTGTAGAATGAACGCCTGAGCGTAATTGGGTTACCCTGATAAAAAGGCGCGAGAAGACGCGTGCAGGTTACCGGAACCATCCATGAGCGATTGTCTGCGTTGAAAATTGCCGTAGTGTGGATCCGTCAAGGGTAGTAGGTAGCTGAGTCTTCCGTGCCTCCCTTCCCGAGGTTTTTATCGTCACAGTTGGTGGCGAAGTAGCTAGCCGATGTATCGCCGAAGCGGAGGGGTCAGAAATAGTCCAGCTCAGAATGACATTCGGGCTGGAAAGGTGTCGTTCCAATCTCTTTCCGAAGCAATGCTTAAGAGATTAGGAGAGTCTAAGCCGTGGCCATGGATAACTGCATGGAAAAACGCAACGACTGTATTCTTGGGTAGTCTTACCCAGTTGCGGACATTGGATCTACTTAGTTTGTTCATCGTTTTGAGTGTGTATCGAGGTTTTACTGCCAGCGAGAGGCTGTGGATGTGTCGCGGGATGAGGAAGGTCCTGAGAAATTCAATCCGCTTTTGTGGTTTTTAGTGGTGCTTGTGAAGTTTCTTGGAGTTGCTGGTGTAACTCATCGAGCGAGTGGGGCGGTGGTTTTCCGTGTCAGTTAAAGGGTAAACTCAGGAACTTAAACGAAGCAATCGGGTTTACCGATGGTAGATTCATCGGTCCAACTTGAAGATTAAAGGTGTCCAGTAACACTTTCTTCCTGCATCTATCGATGGCGATATTCGCGGTCTTAATTTCATTTGGTTCATAGAAAGGCCAATAAGCTGGATGTCATTGTTAAAAGTCAGGGGTCGTTTTCGTAGGGCATCTTTGTTTTCCGCTATGATGAGCACGTCGTCCGGGTTTGCGATATGACCGAGCGGGCCTGCGAGGCATATTCGTCGAGAAGGGAGAGGCTTTTGAAAGGCTTCGTCGAGTTTTATGACAAAACGTAGAGGTGAAAGTGGGTCCCCTTGTCTAACGCTTCACTTTGGGTGAATTCACACCTCCCGGAACATTGAGATTGTCGAGGAATAGTAGGAGTACAGGTAATCGATAAATAGTTAGGGGCTCCAAAAGCGGAAGCTGCTCTATTTGGGGGAATTGTGAGAGGTGGAAGCAAAAGCGTTTGAAATTTTCGCAGAGGCGAAAGAGAGGGGGATGCAGTGGGAGTTAGATGAGCGAATCATGGAATGAAGAATGGATAGGGCCTCAAAGCGTCCGTCTTTCCCGAGCAAACCGTATTGTAAGAAGTCGCATGGAAAGAAAGAGATCCAGTGCTCAGAGAGAATACGGTACAAAGGGCAAGTGATTTTGGAGATCACAGCTATTTGACAGAAATGTTCGGAAAGCATGAGAAACGGAATCTTTGGCGTGAAGATAACTCTATCCACATCACGGAGAGAGGGATATGAGTAAGAGGCAAGAACACACTTCAGGAAAGATGTGCAGAATTGGGGATCCATGCGTTCAAGGCCCTTCAGTGTGATACGGTCGATGCCAGGCGTTGAGCCAATCATCTGGCGTAACGATGAGCGAAATACGGATACGCAGATGGGTTCAACAAGATCTAGATTGGGTGGGATTATTACGCGTGGGGATCGATGGTCAGGCACTGGTGGCTTTGTGAATGACCCTGTCCAGTATTCGATAAAGCCAGGGATTTGTTCCTGTTCATGTAGATAGAAGATCCGCCATCTGCCATCGAGCACCTTTTCTGTCGCGTCCCGACGCCTAAGATGATAAAGACGCTGGATGCGACCGAACTGGAGTCTACTTCTTTGTTTACTGTTTTGAGCGCTTTTGGTGTGGTTGCACGCCTTGGATGAGTTCTACATATGTGGAAACCACATCTGGCAAGGGTTGTTAAAGCGCGTACTGAATTCGTGTGGGCAATAGTGGATGAGAGAGGCGTCTAACAGAGACAGGCCGAGACATGCATCCTGGGCCGCTCATAGGCCCCGATCCGCGGTTGGAGTGAGGGCTGTCGGGAAATATGTATTTTATTATCTGGGTGTGACGGTGGCTACATTGCGGGAGAGATTCCTCGGTTTTCGGCGAATTCTGGGCAGTTAGCCAGTATAATCGTTATTGTAGCGGAGGCTTTGCTAGGTGGACTGCAACCTATCGGTCTAACCCCTAGAAATGTTTGGGGTGCAATACGACTGCGGTAGACTGGGCGCACTGATTAGTTTGCTCGTTCCGTTCGGCGGCCATTTTCCGAGTCGGATGCCCCTCCGTAAAATGTGTTAAACAGCGGCGATTTATCGGGCGGTTTATTTCCACTAAGTGGATAGTATTGGAATGAATGCCATTAGTAGGCACAACTTCGGCTCGCGGATTGTGACGGCTGCGTTTTGGGCGCTCACACTTCAGATATTGGAGCTTATTCTTGATGGTTGCGGCGGTACGAGTGGGCGAGTAGGTTTGTAGATTTGAGTGAAGATGATTCAGAAATACCGTGGAAGAGCTCAGGTTGGTGGCTTGGCGTAGGAGTAGATAGTCTTCTTCAGTAGACCAGTGAATTGAAGTGGTCGTTGTCTGTGACGTATTCATAACTTTGTGGTGTGAAATATGTCTACTGCTGTGTGGATGCGTAAGAACTCATGCAGCTGAACAATTACGATCGCATAGTAGACATGTGGATGAGTACTCACGTCGAAGACTTGTATAGTGAAAAGCACTGTTTTGAATTAGACTGGAGGTAGTAGAAAAATGGGTTGCAAGTTTCGCAGGTACATTTCTCCTGGTAGGTTGCTGGGGTTGGGTGTAATTGAAGCGGCGGTGGTGTTGTAAGATCTTTGTTCATAGCCTGTTCGGCGAGGAGAGTGGCGGGTGAGCTCAGTCCATACGATAGAGGATTGATAGTTGCCGCAATGGAGTAAGTTAGGCGAAGAGAAGACGATAGGAAAAATTCCGGAAAACGGAAGGAACTGCAACATGGTTAATAGTAAAACGAACAGAAACTATTCAACCGTTTTGATGAAGCGGCACAAAGCTATGCAGAAGAAAAGTTGACGCAATAGCTGACGTCAGAGTCATCTCTATACGGCCAAACTGTAGCAAAATAATAGCAGTTCAGACGATGCCTTGTAACAAAGAAATAATAGAGGACGAGGAAGTAAGACAGACGGGTGTCGTCATGGTGTAGGTGGAAGAAGCGTTTCCCAATAGTCACTTCGCCAATGTTGTGGAGACCAATGTTGTATACCAACAAGCGCACTGGGACTATTTGCAAACCAGCCTCTGCAGAAATATCGATACAGCACATACAGTAATCAAAACAAAGGAACTTGGAATGTGTATTCTCTCTGGCGCCTCGTCACTTTTGAAAGCGCAATCAATGTTAGCGATCAAGCTGTTGGGCGGAGCCTGGGATACTAGTCGGTAAGCAATGACACGTAAGACGTGTCAAATACGACAGTATAGAAGTCGGAGGCGACTGAACCCAACGTATATTGTGCAGGCTACAAGAATAGGAAGCGAATCAGAGAGCGAGAAACGTGCAGCGAGGTACTCACCAAAACGGTTTGTGTCAACGGACGTGCAGTCAGTAAAACAAATGGACGTTTCGAAGGTTAAAACAACCGTAAAATCCAATGTTACAAAATACTGAAAGAGCTTGTTTTCCGGTACACTATAAGGGCCTCCCCCTAGAAGGCTGAAGAATGGAAGCCTTCGATAGAGCTGTTAGTGGCGGAAACGGAAGGTGAGGGTGGATGCGAATATTTGCAGGGACTTGAGTAAAGGCTTCCAAAGTGGGGGTGTAGCAGAGTTCGTTGGGTCCAGGCTTTCGTTAGTTATTATTTATGACGATCGTGTGGACCAGAGTACATCATCGGTGGGCCGTCGGGGCGGGCTGGTCAGACTTCAAAAAAACTGGCTAGTCCAGAAAAAAGACCGACAGGACCTTCCCTTTGCCGTAGACCCGACGGTGCGCTTGGGAGGTGTCACTCCCCCCCACCGCACTTTAGTCCACGGTCCTCGTCCCACGAAGAAATCCAGGCGTCCTCGTCCCACGAGGAAATGCGGGCGTCCTCGCCCCACGAAGAAATCCGGCGTCCTCGTCGGCAATGCCTAGGCGGCATTTGGGGACTAATCCGTTCGGGAGTGTCTGCGGTCGAGGGCGACTGTCTGTTCCTTGGGTGAGGAAGGGGGCTTTGGGACGGCTGGCGGGTCACTCCAGGGTTGCGTTGAGCCGGTTGGCGAGTCACTGGAGGGTTGCCTGGGCAGTTCCGGCGGTTGAATTTCTGGAAGGTAGAACTCAGAGAGGGGGCAAGGGTCGGGGAAGTGGCTTGACGCCGGAGAGGGAACATGGCGTGCATGATAAAAGCAAATACGCTTTTTAGGTTTTCAAAATGTTTTGGTTTTTTTGTCGATTTTGCAAAACGTTTGTGGATGAGACGCAGGATAACCACTAAAGAAGGAAAAAGGGCGTGTTAATGGAAATAGCAAATGTTTACAAAATCTGAAAAATGGACCGGACGTTTAACCTGTCTACCGCGTCGGTCGGTTGCCTGGGGTTGCGGCGGGATAGGTTGCGGGTCAAGGGGTAAGGAGGGTTCCGGGTTAGCCAATGTTCGGGAAGTCACCATAGGTGCGAGTGCTTGTGCGAGAGCATCAGGATGGGCTGCAAGTGGCTCGTCAAAGAAAGCCACTTTGAGGCGGTCGATGGACACCGTTGTTCGGTGACCATTCTGGTCTATCGTTTCGGAGTCCGTTGCAGAACTCTGAGAGGGCCAGTGTAGAGAGGCTGGAGAGGGCGCCGCACTGCGTCGGTGCGGAGGAAGACGTGGGAGCAGGTAGAGAATCCGCTGTGCATGTGCACATCTCTAGTCTTTTTAATGGGGCGGGGTCGGGCGTAGTGAACGCATGCGTTGAGCTAGGGAGGACGCAAAGTTAAGCGGAGGAATACCCGACGATGCGGGAGGTGAAACGAATTCTCCTGGTAACTTGAGCGTCGTGCCGTAAACCAGCTCTGCTGGTGCACATTGCAAGTCAGCTTTGATGCTGTTGCGAAGGCCTAAGAGTACGAGCGAAATGTTTTCGCTCCAGCTAGGGTCGGAGGAGGCGCAGAGAGAGGCTTTAAACTGTCTATGGAAACGTTCAACTAACCTGTTGGCTGCTGGGTGATACGCTGTGGTATGAATGCGGCGACAGCCTAAAAAGTTGCAGAACGAATGGAATTGTGAAGATTCGAAAGGCGTTCCCCGGTCAGTTGTGATAGTGGATGGGCATTCGTCGTGCGAGACACACCGATCTACCAAGGCCCGGATAACAGTCTCAGCTGTGCAGGCTGTTACGGTGATGGCTTCTGGCCATCTGGTGAAGCGGTCGACACATGTAAGAATGTATACGAAGGCGCGTGACGGAGGTAATGGACTTACCAGGTCTAAGTGTACATGCGAGAACCGAGAGTCCGGGGCAGGAAATGAACCAAGCGTATTGCGAGTGTGACGATGTACTTTGGAGCGCTGGCATTAAAGGCAGGCGCGAGCCCAGGTACGAACATCTTTGTTTACGCGTGGCCAAACGAAACGTTCGGTGACCAGTTTCAAAGATGCATGGATACCGGGATGTGATAGTGAGTGAAGTGCGTCAATGACTGTGCGTCTGAAGGAGACGGGCACGAGAGGTCTATGACAACCTGTGGAAGTGTCACAGAGAATGGTTCTTTCCGTGGTTTGGAGAGGAACAGGTTGTACATGCAGCGAAGTGGACTGCAGAGTGCGCTGTATATCTTCGTCTTGAGCCTGAGCCGATGCCATGGCGGCAAGGTCGACGGTAGGCAAAGACTGCAGAGTGAAGTTGACGCGTGAGAGAGCATCGGCGACGGCACTGTCGACACCTGAGACATGACGTATGTCTGCATTGAACTGCGTGACAAAGTTTGAAGAGAATTTTACTTCAAACAATTTCTTGATGCTCTGGCCACCGCAGAGGATAATCAACGGTGCCCTATCTGCTGCATCGAGCAGGGTGGATAGGGGTTTGGATGCTACTGCTCAAGCATTCCCGTCTTCTTATTCCCCCACTTACGCTTTTTCACTCTTAGCGTCCCATTCCAACTTCACTTACATCCCCCCAGTTTTCAACCCCCCGATTCTTGGCCCTCCCCCAACATGCTTTGCTAGGCATTTACCTTCTAATTTCAACTCACACGTGAACGCGGAGCGTCACTCCTCTCCTGTCGACAAGCCTATGTCCAACCAAGCGGTCCAATCCAGTTCATCGGCTTCTATTTGGAGCCCTCGATCCTCCTTCAGATTGGCGTGCCTCAATGTACGCACACTGCTACAAATCGGTCAACAGGCAGCACTTGCCCGAATATTAGAACCCTCTCGATCGATGACTGCTGCTTATCAGAGACTCGCCTGCAAGACTCGAGCACTGTGCTCACTGCAATCTCCTTCAGGTGACGTAAGCAGTATTTTCTCCTTGCGCCTATCCGTTGACGATGCAGCTTCGAGCACCGGCCAAGCTGGTGTTGGCATTGCCCTGAGTCCCCGGGCTGAAGCTGCTCTTGTTGATTGGATTCCAATCAGTAGCCGGATGTGTCCGGTCCGATTGGCTGGCTCGTTTAAAGCTTCGAAGTCGCGCGAGACTAGTAGATGTCTATTCATCATCGCTGCCTATGCGCCCACAAACTGTAGTGATGATTCGGTAAAGAACGTCTTCTACCGCCAACTGACCCAGCTCCTTCGCCACAGAAGAAGCACGGACACTGTTGTGCTGGCGGGGGATATGAACGCACAAGTTGGAAAGTTGTCCACTGATGGACTGCATCTGGGCGGTCAACACGGTGTAGGCTCCCGTAATGATAACGGTGAGCGGTTACTTCATTTGTGTGAAGATGCTCGCTTATTTCTTGCGAGCACTAACTTCCGACACAGTACCCGCAGTAGGGTGACTTGGCGCCCAAAGCCTCGAACCAGCCTTGGACGCAAATCGATCCCATTGCTATCAGTTACCACTGGAGAGGCTGCATCCAGAACTGTTGCTCGATTTGGAGCACATGTGTGGACACCGATCATGCACTTGTATGTGCTGACATGCGGATGCGTTTTGGAGGACGCCCAAGACGATGTTGTGAGCGTATTGACACCAGCCAACTGACAAAGCCAGCTGTTCTGAATGCGTATCGAAGTACGCTAACATGCGAGTTGAGCAAGCGCTCACAGGAGACAATTGATGGTCACTGGTCACATGTTCGCCAGACCTTACTAGCAGCAGGCAAATCCTCATGTGGTATGTCTAATAGACAACATGGACATTGGGTCTCTTCGCAGTCTCTGGAACTTATCGATGCTCGCCGGCAAATCCCGGCTGGAAGCGAGCACAATGAAACTCGCAAAGAGCTCCGGGCAAAACTCCGTGCTAGCCTGAAGAGAGACCGCGAATCTTGGTGGTCTCATCGTGCGTCAGAGATGGAAGTGGCCGCTGCCCTTGGCAACCATGGTAAATTATTCCGTCCGATACGGGAAACGGGCAGCAGGAGACCTGGTGTTAGTGAAACTATACGTGACGAGAGTGGACAGCCTATCCACAATTTGTCAAAAAGTCTGGAGCGGTGGGCTGAGCATTTTGAAAAGCAATTTAATCGGCAAGAATTGTTCGATTCGCCGGTCACTGATCGCTTGGCTCCATGGGCTGTCCCTTTGGATCCACCCTCTCGCTCAGAAGTAGAACGTGAGTTCGGACTGTTGAAGTTGAACAAAGCCGCGGGACCAGATGATCTTCCTCCAGCTCTTTTCAAATTCGGAGGCTCTGCTCATGTTGATGCTTTGCATGAATTACTAGTGAAACTGTGGGAGCAGGAAACTGTCCCAACCGACTGGAGCCGCTCCGTTATTGTTCCCATCTTCAAAGGCGGCTCGCGCTCGGAATGCGGCAACCATAGAGGAATCAGTCTGATCTCCATCGCCTCCAAATTACTCGCGTCCATAATTCTCCACAGACTGACTGGCGCTCGTGAAAGCCAGATTCGTGAGGAGCAAGCCGGGTTTCGTCGGGGTCGTGGCTGCATCGACCGCATCTTCACCTTGCGTCAGTTGTTGGAGCACCGTCACACATATTGGCGGCCCACCGTAGTCGTGTTCCTCGACATCAAAGGTGCCTTCGATTCGGTTGATCGATGTGCCCTTTGGAATTGTCTACTCAGGAAAGGTGTGCCCGAGAAATATGTAAATATTATCCAAGCATTATATGCGCGTAGCACGGGCAGAGTAAGGGCTTACAGCAGGCTGTCGCCACCCTTCAATATTTCCAGCGGTGTGAGACAAGGATGCCCTCTGTCACCTTTCCTATTCAACTTCGCAATTGATGAAGTCATGGAGATTGCATTTACAGGACATGACTTGGAAGGTGTGGAGCTACTCCCGGGAGAACGACTTCTTGACTTAGAGTATGCAGATGACATTGCCCTCATCTGTGACAGCTCCCAGACGTGTCAAGCCGCGCTGGACAGATTAGCACTGGCCGTCAGTCGCTTCGGGCTTTGCTTTGCACCACCGAAGTGCAAAGCGTTCCTCCAGGATTGGCAGGGTTCGCCCCCTGTGTTGACCCTTGGTGGGGATCAGCTAGAAGTCGTTCAGAAAATCAATTACCTTGGAAGTAGTATCAGCGCCCTTGCGATCGAAGACGAGATCACGAACCGTATAGAGAAAGCTCGAAGTGCTTTTGCTAACATTCGCCACCTATGCGGACGGCGCGACATTACTCTCCCCCTGAAGGGTAGAGTGTACAATTCAGCGGTACGTTCGACCCTACTGTACGGTTGCGAAACCTGGCCCCTATGATCAGCGGACATGAAGAGGCTAGTTACGTTCGACCATCGGCGCCTTCGCAGTTTGGCTCACATCTGGTGGGAACACCGCGTGAGTAACGAGCGTGTTCGACGCCTTGCTTCCGGCCCAGGAAAAGGAAATGAACGCCTCAGCACCGTTATTTCACTCACCAGGCTCCGATGGCTGGGCCACGTGCTTGCTGCATGCAGCCCACCGACCTCCACCGTCGACGCGCGTAAGTTTGCTTCCACCCGGGATTCAGGATGAGAAGAGAGAAGACGGTGGCCAAGCGATTGACGTGTGGTCTCGAGGAATGCAATCGCTGTCACTTCCGGAGCTAGCCCCGAGATTGAGCCCTTGCAGCGGCTCCTGGGTAGACAGGCTCGAGGCAGCGCAAGGGCTGAGTGGCCAACGCCCGCGCATTTGTCACCTATCGTGTGTGGGAAAGTCCTTGCGAGCGTGTTAGCAGGACCCAGCCGAGAGCTGATGAGATCGCGCGTCAGACAGCAGGCTTGTCGGCAAGGCCTGACCGGAAGCTGATGAAATCGCGCGTCAGACATCACGCGTGTTACAGTGCATTGCGTAGGCGGACGAAGACTGGAATGCGTGAGCAACACGGCGAACGAGATAGATGGAACGGACAAGTATGTGTGGAGCGTGGGCGTATAGTCAAATCCGCATTGTGATACCGACTTATAAATATGAGCTTTCTTTGCCTTAATAGAACTCTGGTCTGCTGAGTAGTCTTCTGTCTCCGTTCCGGTCGGGTTTTCCAAGGCGTCAAACAGAGCAGGCGTAAGGGCGCAGATTTCGCAGCAGGCGTAAATCAACCAGTCGAGAGCGAGCAGGGCACGGCGTTATAACAGTTGGTTGCTTGCAGTGCACAGCGTTACAACACTGGTTGAGGTCCAAAAGACGGTGAAGACGTTTGGCTGGATACACTTGCTGACATGGCAAGGAGCCGACCTCAGTGGCATTGGTGTTGTGAGTTTCTTTGTCCCTCCCCATCCCTTTAGCCTCCCCCTCCATCTACGATCTTATTTCGTAGGGTAAAACATAATTAAATTTTTTGTTTTTGCCTAATAGCCGGCTGGTAGCTTACCGGAACGATGCCTATCCGTTGCTGGTAGCTCAGCTGGCATGCAACTGTCGTATTTATTTTTCCTTTATGTATTGTATGTATGTATGTATTTCCTTTATGTATTGCGGTACAATAGCGGAGGTGTTTTACCACCTCTAGCTGACATGTATAATGATGATGATGATGATGCGTGACAAAGTCTATGTGTCTTGTTTCCTGTGGTGAGTATTTGTCGCAAGCAGAGTTGATGGCAAAGGTAAGGGACTTGTGGTCAGTGTAGACCGTGAAAGCGCGGCCTTCAAGTGTGTGCCGGAAGTGACGTGTTGCTAGGTAAATGGCGAGCAGTTCTCTGCCAAACGTGCTGTAGCGGGATTCCGCTGGCTGCAGGAGCTTGGAGAAGAACCAAAGGGGTTGCCATTGCCCACCAACGTGTTGTTGGAGGACGGCTCCTACCGCGATGTTTGAGGCATCAGTCGTAATAGAAAGAGGTGCAGTCGATTCGGAATGAGCGAGAAGGGCTATGTTGGAGATAGCATCCTTGAGCTCGACGAAGGCTGCCTGTGCTGGGTCAGGGAAAGTGAACTTACGTTCATTTCCTCTGAGTAAGTCAGTCAGCGGCTGCATGAGCTGAGTGCAGCGCGGAATGAAGCGTCGATAGTAGTTGACCAAACCACAAAATCGACGGAGGTGCTTGAATGAAGTCGGAGCTGGGAACTCCTTGATTGCCTGGGTCTTATCAGGAAGAACTTCAATACCAGACGATGAAACGAGGTGGCCTAGGAATTCTGCCATTGATTTGCCGAGTTCGCACTTAGTCGGGTTGACTGTGACACCGTGTTGGGTCAAGCGCTGGAAGAGAGTTCGAAGATGCTCGAGGTGCTCTTGTTCCGATAAACTGGCCACTAAAATATCATCGAGGTAGGAATAGGCGAAGTCTAGGCCACGAGTAACATCGTGGATGAAGCGTTGGAAGGTTCGTGCGGCGTTGCACAGTCCAAATGTCATTCTTAAAAATTCAAACAAACCGATATGAGTGATGACAGCTGTTTTAGGAATGTCATTGTCTTCCACAGGTATCTGATGATAGGCGCGAACAAGATCGATCTTGCTGAAGATCGTCTTACCTGTGAGGCATGCGGTAAGGTCCTGCATGTGTGGGATGGGATACCTATCTGGGACAGTTAGGCGATTGAGTACGCGGTAATCACCGTAAGGGCGCCAGTCACCAGATTTCTTGGGGACCATCTGCAGGGGGCGAGGACCAAGGGCTGTCAGAAGGGCGGATTATTCTAAGTTCAAGCATGTGCTCAAACTCCGCCCTAGCTATCTTTAGCTTCTCAGGCGACAGTCGGCGTGGACGGCATGACACAGGTGGACCGTTCGTCCGTATGTGGTGCATGACTTGAGCTGCCACGGGCAAAGCTGCGTTCATTGGCTGAACGAGCTTGGGATACTGAGAAAAGAGATTAGCGTAGTCTGCCGAGGTCTGGGGAAATGCATAGACCGGGGATATAGATGTGACATCAGCGGTGCTGCCACGTACGCTGAGTTTTGATGCAGTGTCGACTATCATTTGGCGTTTCGCATCGACCAAAAGGTCGAAATGCCTGAGAAAATCAATGCCGATGATGGCAAAGGGGACTGCAGCGACGGTGAATACCCAGCGGAAAGTGCGCCGAAGACCTAGGTCCAGGGTAAGTGACCGGTGACCATAGGTGGCTATTGGCGGCACTGAGGCTTGTCGACAGAGAAGTGGTAGGCTCACTAGGCATTGGGGGAATGACGCTGACTTCCGCCCCGGTATCAACTAAGAACTGGGTATCGGAGTCATAATCCCTAATGTAGATGAGACGACTTTGTGCTCTGCCGACGTTCGTGGCCATTACAGCCCGGCGTGGCGGATCATCCATAGCAGAGTAGCTACACGGCTACACGCACTTACGGGCTTTAGTACCGAAACGCGAGTGGTAAAAGCAGTAACCTGTGGCATCCGGTTTTGTGCGACGGGGCGATGATCCGGAGCGGTTGCGATGCTTACGGTTTAAAGTGAGTTTCTCGATCTGGCGCTGAAGCGACGCTATCTGCAATGATAATGCGTCTATTGCCGACGGCGGGCTAGTCGCGCCTGTCGTGGTTGCGCCAGCGCAAAGCTGCTTAGGTGCTTTGGTTTCAGTCTCTGGCTGATGCCGTTCGATGACGCGGTCTGCTAGATCTGCAATTGCTGTGATGGGCAAGTCACTTGCTACTGCAAGGATAGCTTGAGTGCTTGCAGGAAGGCGTTGCATCCACACCTCGCGGAGAATCCCTACGTCCATGTTGGACGTGCCGATGAGCTGCTGCATATCGCGCAACAAGGCTGAGGGCATCCTATCTCCTAGCTGCAGATCACTAAATAGTTGCTGCAGACGGACCTTGTCAGAAGGCGTGATTCGCTGAATAATAGCCTGTTTAAGAGTCTCGTATTTCATTACTAGAGGGGGGCAAAGTATGAGGTCTCTCACCTGCGAGGATATAGTATGAGGAAGGCAACATATTAGCTGATTATACATGGCGAAATCAGAAGAAAGCTTACGAATATAAAATACGGATTCTAGGTGCAAAAACCATAATAAAGGATCAGACTCCCAAAAAGGAGGAGGGGCTAGGGCAACAGAATTGACCATGACTGGCTGAACGGCGTTAACCGCGCATGGAGACGGCTTATCCTCCAGAAAATCCATTGCAAAAAGCAGATAACATATGTGGTCGGTGAGAAAACAATATGATCACAAGTAATGAATCACAAAATCACTGGAACGAGCTCACCAAAGTGAAAATGCAAAATGGCGGGCAGCGTGTTCCTGACAGGGGTCACCAAATGTTGGGCGGTAAGCAATGGCACGTAAGACGTGTCAAATACGACAGTATAGAAGTCGGAGGCGACTGAACCCAACGTATATTGTGCAGGCTACAAGAATAGGAAGCGAATCAGAGAGAGCGAGAAACGTGCAGCGAGGTACTCACCAAAACGGTTTGTGTCAAAGGACGTGCTGTCAGTAAAACAAATGGACGTTTCGAAGGTTAAAACAACCGTAAAATCCAATGTTACAAAATACTGAAAGAGCTTGTTTTCCGGTACACTACAAAGCAACCAACCATCAAGCAATTAATTGCAAGTTGGGCGCGCTCCACACGCGAGAGCGTAGAACTGTAAGTTGGGGCACACAACAATCATCAATGACAAAAAGAGGTAGGAATCTAAGGGAATGGTAACAAAAAGGCGATTAACATAGTTCACTGAGTTGCAGATGCTCCATGTTAGCCCCATTACCTCCAGTTAAGGATGAAGAGCACGTGCGTCAACGCGACCCGATAGTCCTCATGGGACCGGAGCAGTAGCTGTCAGACAGTGCGGCCTTAATGTCTTGCGTAGGTGAGTATCTAAGATCCGTTTGAAACTTTCCTCAGTCGCCGCATCAACAAGTCGCCGGCAGACTATTCCATTCGTTCCCTACCCGAGTGGAGAGATAGAAGACGGTGCTGACTTTGTACATCCTCGGTTTGAATAGCTTTCAGTTGTGACCTCATGTAAAAGCACCTATGTTGAACTAAAAAAGTTGCTTCCCAAGTTTCCCTCTTAGTATACACCTCGTAAAGATATGGTCTCCATGACAACGGCAGTATTCCATGGTGAACAGACTCATCTGAAGCCGGAGTGAGTAGGGTAGATCACGAAGCCAAGAAACAGACTTAGAGCCACGCCTTGGGAACTTTTTGATTAAATCACATTCAACCTTATAGAGTGGAAATGTACCTGCCAGCACATACTGTAGAGTTGGTCATACATGTGAGGCAACTAGGCACCCGAGGATCAGCCGTGTCATTCGAATTCCATAGGCTTCCAAAGTAGTCGCTGGTATGGGACTTTATCGAACGCTTTGCTGAAATCGACGAAAACCACATATATGCGTTGTCCGGCCATAATTAACCTCGCCCACTTTTCTCTTGCCAGTGGATGGTTGGTGGAGCAGGAGTGGTCCTTCTAAAAACCAAGCTACGTAAAGTGGTAGTACTTTTGTCGCAGTGCTACTGTACAGTGCATCTGATGATCTTTTCCATGATTTTACAGAGGATGGATGCCAAACTACTTGTATTTGTGGCTAGTCTGTTGATCGAAAGTATTTTAGCTAGTATGGCTGGTGTAAGAGTGATAAGGGCGGAAAACACAGGGATGAACCGGTACTGTTGGAGGCTAGCAAACTAGTGGACATGAAGTAGGTAGGTTTAAGCAGTTGTGGTAAAATTGTGCGTAAGGAGAAAGCGAAATTTGGGATTATTTTCAATCCTGGCAAGTTCGGCTTGTGGTGGAAAGGAATGCGTGCTACTGATCCTAATCCAGTAGCGTAGCAACTGCTTTTACCGCCCGAGTTGGACGTAAAATTGCCGCCCCCTGTCAATTGTAAATCCGTAAACCCACACAAATGTGAACAGACCTTATATATTTGGATTCATTATAACAACAAAGATCAAATTTAATGTACTGCCGTAAATGCACGTATTTGTATTGTTACAGTACTCATGCGCAAAATGTACGTATACCTTTTCTTGCATTACTTGGCATAATAGTACTGATAACACCAACATTATTCAGTCTATAGGGAGAACTGCCAATCTGTAAACCTTGTCTGGTTCATTGATGATTGAAGGTATTCGTTATAAGCTTAAGTTTTGAGAATGCACTCACACAGTTGGTTGTGTTAATAGTTCAACTAAGAAAGATGTGCAGCCGATTCCAAAGTGATATTTCTGTATGAATTCTAAGCTTCAGACGACCCATTAGTTTTGTTGTTTCCCGAATCTTTCACAAAACACTCCAATCTTCTTTCTACAAGAAATTCTTGTTTTTCTCTATCTCCCTCATATTTGGTATGCGAACAAACAAAGTTATTATCAAACAAATTTAACGGGGATAGAAAACCAAGTTTGTTTGCGAGATCATGCATTTTCTGAAATCTATAGGATTTTATCAGTTAAATTGTCCATGACTGACAACATTTATTGTTTTAATTCATCGATCCATTATCGATATATCGAACAATTCTTCTCCGTCCATTCGTATCTTTCGGCGAATTCGACACTCCCAGCTTACCCCCAACAGGTTAGGTCCTAACCCGTGGGTGAGTAATAGAAAGCACGGTTAACGATTGCTAAAGGTGCGAGGGAATTTGTCGGAGTAATTGTGCTTGTATGGGAGGCACGTCGTGAAATAACCCTGGCTAGGTAAACAAAGCGAAAATGGTGGGATGGTAGTTTTGCTAGACCCGATAGGCGATTTGGGGCATGTGGGAAGCCAGGTGTTCAACATTGTCAAAGATGATCCCGGGATAGAATCAGTGTTCATCGGCGCTGGTGCAACCCAAATTGCGTCACAGGTAATAACGCGAAATTACGGAACAGGGGATCAAAATTGAGCAAGTCAAACTGTCCAGCTGTGATAATAATGAATGGTGTAAAGGAATATGAAGGGTTATCTAGGGCCAGGAGTGGATGCTCTCTGGGAAAGTGGGTGGGTGAACCAGGTGGCCAAAATGTCTGCGAGGGATGTAAGGGACGCTGATTGTAATCTTAGTTGAGTGGGAGATAATACAAGGTGATACGATGCGAACCAGCATAGAGGGCTGGACAGTTTGAAAGTCACAATGAGCAGATGTAGTTCCGCAGATGCATGCATTTCATATCGTCTCATCAGTGCCGATAATTATATACAAGAGTTTGTGGGTGAAAGGTACTTACAAACATATGAGAGGAAAAGCGCGTGTGTTGCTCCTATAAGCAGGGTAACCTGGGGCCGCTCAATAATTGTTTTTGCACACAAAACACTGGCCTAATCCGATTTATGGCAACAGCCTCGGCGAACCGGAAGAGATGGGAATTGGTACGGCGAGCAGAATCCTAACGGCCTTGTTGACCTCAATTCGGTGACCCGAGGTCAATAAGTGTCAACAGATCGAAGATGCCGGCGGCTTGAGCAAACAAGTAGAACGACCTGGTCTTGTTTGCCGCACTATCTCGTCTTGAACCCGGTGTGGCACATGCTGCTTCATTAGGAAGCTCAGTGTTCTATTGGTTATGTAACTAGCTCTGCAGTTACATATGAGTTGGTATACGCAGTGGGCGTTAGCTCCAATAGGTTGTTTCCTTCAGTGGAAGCAACGGCAGCTTATGAGTTCGGTCGATGATTGCGACTTCGGCAGCACAGAAAGTGCTTTGTGTGGCGGAAATCAGATGTCTTGCAGTCCTCAGAGGAACGTCACCGTTAAAGAGCAGCCCTACGAATACCTTTTTCTTAGGTACGGTAGGTATAGCAGCTTTTATTTCCCGGATATGGCTGTGCTCCTGGATAAATTTCCGAAGGTAGCAATTAGCGGGTTGTTAATTAGTTCTAGTTCATCGGCCAGACAACCAGTCCAACATATTTGTCTGGCGTAACTAAATAGGGTCTTCACAAGCGTTCGCTTGTGCTGCATTGGCAAGAAGCTGGTAAGATGCAAATACTGGCCAGATCATGTTGTTTTTCGGTAGACAGACGTTTTAACAGTCCCTTCTCTGCGGCTGCTGAGAACCCCTAAGTATGGAAGACGGATCTGTTGTCCAACTTCACAATATACTCGCAACTTGATATGCACGGAATTAAAACGTGTTACTAGCTGTCTGCTCTGTATCTCCGTTGAACAGAACACTAGCATCTCGTCAACCTAGTGTTAGTAGTAGGGCAACTGCGCTATTTCTTTGGATAGGCCTCATTCAATCATCAGCATGTAGGAATCCTCTAGTATGAGACCCAGTGGGCTATCCATGGCTACCCCATCTATTTCGCGAAACGGTATGTAGAAATCGATATTATATGTGCATAGAAGTAATGATTCTCTTAAGAACTGAACCAGTATAAGCAACGAACATCCGGAACTTTCTGCTAATTTGCAAATGTAGTCAACAGTCTGGTGTAGCTTCTCGTTAGTAAATAAGGATT
>OX104059.1:62813825-62858825 GCA_944474145.2 Dicrocoelium dendriticum | reverse complement strand
GGGGGGGGGGGGGGGGGGGGGCGGGGGGGGGGGGGGGGGGGGGGGGGGGGGGGGGGGTGGGGGGTGGGGGTGGGGGGGGGGGGGGGGGGGGTGGGGGGGGGGGGGTGGGGGGGGTGGGGGGTGGGGGGGGGGGGGGGGGGGGGGGGTGGGTGGGGAGGTGTGGGGTGGGGGTGGGGGGGTGGGGGGGGGGAGGGGGAGGGGGTGGGTGGGGGGAGTGTTTGTTGATTGGCTGTTGTGTTTGTTGTGGGGCATGTGGGGGGTTTGTTATTGTGTTGTGGAATGGGTTTGTGTTATTTTTTATTTGTTTTTACGTGTTTTTTTGTTGTTTTTATTTTTTTGTTATTTTTTTATTATTTTTTTTTATTTCGATTTTATGTGGGATTTTTTTTTATGTTTTTTATTTTTTTTTTTTTAAATTAAATTTTTTTTTTTTAATTTTAATTTTTTTTTAATTTTAAATATAATTTTTTTTTAATTTTTTTTTTATTTTATTTTTTTCATTTTTTAATTAATTTTTTTTTTTTTAATATTTTTTATTTAATTTTTTAATATATTTTTGTTTTTTTTTTTAATTATTTATTTTTTTTTATAAATTTATTAATTTTTATTTTAAAATTTTTTTATAAACATTTTTTTTTTTTATTTTTTTTTTTTTAAATTTATTTTTTTTATTATTTTATTTTCTTTTATTTTAATTTTTTTATTTGTTTTTATTTTTAATTTTTTTTATTTTATTTTTTTATTTATTTTTATTTATATTTTATTTTTTTTTAATATTTATTTATTTTTATAATTTATTTTTTATTTGCCATTTATTGTGTAATAATTCCTTCTCTTGTTCATGTCGAGCAAGATACATCGGAAGAACTACTAGGAGGCTGTCTGAGCGAATACGCGAGTATTTCCAGCTAACCTACGCAATGGTGGGAGAAAAACTGTGATGAGCGCCGTGTTGGCACATTTGGTTGATTCTAATCACCAAATCGACACCCGCCAATCTTTCCAACCCATTTACCGTGTACCTGGACGTCTTTCCCGTGCGGTAAAATGTCGGTTACTAGCAGCAGCTGAGGCGATTGCTATCTGCCACCAGAACCCAGAATTATGTGCTCAAAAGCGATTCGTTCTTCACCTTTGTTTCGAATGTGTGTAAATCACCTTTCTAACTAACAGGCTCGTTTCACATGGTGTCATTCCGCGCCACACTTAACATCGGATCGATCAGTGTACGGCTTTCCCCATCTCTCACTGCATTATACTGTGCGTTCAACACTCCCGGAACACGCGCGCAAGCTGATGGTATCCTTAATACTTCTGGATTTCCGATTCGGAATCTATTAACAGTGGCTGTACTTTTGGTATACCTTGCAACTGTGTCGTTTGCTAGATCTACATGCAATATCAGGAAAGCTAACGGTAACCTGCTCAAATAATTCCAATTGAAGGGCTGCATGTGCATGGCTCGACTCCAGATTTCTAGCATTTGTTGTCATCGTCTGAACCTACGGTGGCTTCTTCCGTGTTTGTTCACAACGATCACAGTTTGAAGATTGCCACATACGTTTTGTCGACATCTTGTCTCGTAACCTTGTGGCGCAGGTTCGAGCGTGCTTAGGGGCAGGGCGACCCTCACAGTATCCTTAGCCTAAATGCGACTGGTGGTGGTTGCGCAGTAGCGACGCGTGGGTACTGCGTACCGGCGTACTGCTGACGCCTTCAACCCTAATCCATGTAAGCCCACAATCAGCATCAATATCTAAGTTGGACGCCTGTTAAACGTCGAACAGTTGTTTAGGAGTCGTCTTGTATTCGAGACTCATGGTGTTGACACTAGTGAGCGGCTTACTTAGTTCTATTCTTGCCACGATTCTTAATCCATAACTGACACTTTATTAGTACAAGCGATTGCAAAGTCCTACCTGACACCTACTGAACAAATCGATGTCCTGGACAGCTTTGCCACGCTGTCATTCGCTATACTTTACGGATGCCAGTACATGTTTGTGGGTTGAGTTAGAGAACCCACCTAGATTGCACTCCCAATTGTCGTTCAACCAATAGTCTCCAGCAAAGCTGCGTCGCCTTTAGGCTACTTACGAACGATTGGGTGAAGTTGCGCGGTCAACTAATGCGATGTTGACAATGATTGAACATTGTGTCTGAGTGAATTACTTGGGCCTTCATATACTTTCTGTGACCTTGAGATCGGACATACCAGCCGTTAACGGCTCTGTCCAACCTGACGTAATCGCGGAATCATCAGCGCCTTTGGAAAACGTCTCTAGTTTATCATTAATCATTCACCCGACGACTATTAGTCCCTTTTTGTCTCATCTTTTTCTAGTGTTTGCGTGTGTACCATTTTACTCCTAGTTGCTATTTTTCGTTTTTAAACCCTGGTTTTAAGGGTGATGCCACTGGATTTGCTTCACTACTCTAGCAGCACCGTAATTAGATAGCTGAACTCAACGAACATCCAATACACTGTGTTCTCGCAAGTCTGCCATCTCGATGATCCTACGAATTTGGCTATGCAGCATGTTTTGTCGTAGCCTTTCCGGACTGCTCTGTATATGTTGCAGATTGAATTGCCTTTGCTATGAAGGATACCTCGTGACATCCAAGTCATTAGTGGTGTTCAGCAGGCAAAACTGCTACGAACTGTTCAAACCTTATTTACTTCCTTCAACTGATCGGCTACGTACGTCCTTGTCAAGGTGTGGCTGCGCTTGCTGTGAATGTTGACAAGGTGTCTACTTGTCTATTGTCCACCACCTCGTCCAGGAGACAGCTGGTCGTTGCTAGTGGGGACGGGGTGCACCGTCCTCGTGACGGTGCTAGGTTCAAAAAGTGATTCCATCCTGTGTGGAACGGGCTACGGCCCAGCCACTGCCTTGTGTACGTCTGGTGCGCATGATTTCCCAATTAGGTCGGAATGCTTCTGTTCTGCTTGTTAAAGGAGTGTGGGCCGGCACCGTTGATGAAACGTAGCTCCCATCCACATGCCTCCTAGTCTTATTCCTTCAGTTTACATCGGATGAGGTGTGTAAGTGGTGCAGTGCAAGCCACCCATGGTGCCTCTGTAGGCGCAGGCATTCTGTGGAGGCCACAGTGACAGGCAATTCCGGGCACGCATACCGCCAATCCATATCACTGGCACAACTTGCCCATATTTGCGCTTATCCGTAAGTTGGCAAGTTGTCCTACTTATCGTTACCACCGCGTTACATGGTGTGTCCTTGCTTTACCTGATGTAAATATTGAACTCACGTTTTTTCATTTTGATATTGCACTAGAGGGTCTATTGAGTTGGAATCACCTGCATCGCATATCTTCAAAGCGGCTCCCTTAGTGTATGTTGTTTACCAATACTGCCTAGTTGAGTGCACCCCCGAGATAGCTATTGTTAAGAACACGTATGTTTCGGGATGTGGATGCGGTTTGTAACGATGATACGAAACCTAGACTAAGTATGTCATACGCAACGCAAACTGAAGTGTAAAAGCCGTAAACTTGTATGCCCATACTTTACGCGCTTTATGTGAAGAAAAAATAACACGCAAATTCCTATAACCGCGGTTCTATACTTCAAAGTAAAGACAGTATACAACTTATGGATAGGTTTGCAACCGTACTGAAAGGGAGCAGACAGAATATGAAGTGCCGAGACATTATAACGTATTAGTTCACTGATCGTGAGTCTATCCAATGTGAAATACTGTGACCTTGAGGGATCCGGAATTTGCTAATGGTGCGAAGTAAAAACGTTGAATGTCTGGTAATGCTTATGTTTAAAGCGCATGTGTGTACATTACTGTATGGAATATTGGAAGAGTTTGGGAAATAGGATACCATGTCACTAAATAGACAGTTTTTTTTGGAGAAATCAGAGTTCTATTTGGACTTTACGCGGATGATAACTTACTCTCCAAATTGAGCGCTTTTATTCCAAACTTTCGTCATTAAGCCAGACGACATCGTCAATGCGTTGAAGTCGCGCTGAGATTATTTTCTACCGGATTTGGCGCGATCGCGGCGCCAGTAGGACGCTGATTGGTACTTTCCCCTATCTCTAATGATTTTATGTTTTGTCTCTTCCTCCTGTTGTTGTTATCACTGTTGCTATTATTTCTAGTAATATGGCTATGTGGACCAAGTCAACCGGATGCACCACGCCTCCGTGCACGGCTCGCTCTTCGTCTGCTGCATTGGAGCATGGTATTCATTTAATTTTGAGGCGTCTAACTTTCCAGTTTATCGGTTCTTCTTCACCATACGATTCGTCTCTTGTCACGGTTTATTTGTACTCGTCTATTGTCTCGTAACTCCACATCGATTTACTGAATACTGTATTATAGAGCAAGTAGAAATGAATTCTGTATAACTTTCGAAATATGGTGAAAAACGTTATAAAAGTTGCCAACCGTGAATATCGTTGTCGTTCTCATGTAACATTTAACATATCTAACTTACGATATTTCAGGATTCACAAATGTGATATGTTATCGTAAGTGTGCAGTCGTTCTCTGAATCGAATATTGGCAAAATACAAATCTAACAACGTTTTGAACTGTTGCACAGATGTTGCCTCAATCACATGTTCGGGCAAACTGTTCCAAATGTTTACCACTCTCCTTTCGAAGCACAGTGGGTGGGGAACACATTTCATATCCGGCACGACAAGTTTGTATCTGTGTCTGCGTGTGCTTCATGGCCCTCGTAAGTACAGCATTGGCCTTAGCATTGGGAAGTCACCGAGATGTAGAATACGGTAGGTCCTAATAAGGTCGACTCGCATCCGACGGTTGGACAAGGTGTAGAGTCTTAGTTTCTCGTACCGGTCTTCATACCCCAAGCCATGTAAACTCGGGATGAACCTGGTAGCAACGTGCTGGACCCGTTCGATCTTTTGTGCCTCGCCTCGGGTAATCGGAAAGTAGGCGGGCGGACCGTTCTCTAGCATTGGTCTAATGATGGAAGAGAAGAGGCGAGTGGCAACCTCTTCAGACCATGTGCCGAAGCTGAGTTTGAGTGCCCAAAGCATGCGCAGTCCGTTTTGCCATGGATGTAAGCTTTTCGTCTATTCCATTCATATTCCCTTATCTTGTCGCATCCTTTTTTTCCAGTGTGCGGTACTTTTCGGGATATTTCTGCGTTGTCCTTTCTGGAGGTTCAGTTAAACCTTGCCTATCGGCGCCATTGGGACAGCCGTGTCGTTACACTGGAGTATGTCCATCCAAACAATGAAAACCATACATCCGGATCTGGCGATTGCGACAATATTCGTTGGGTCACCAAATTTCCTTTCCCGTTTGCACACAGGGAATACATATACCTGCGTCGTTGGTGGCTTGAGCCGGGCGATATTCATATCCAAGTTAAACGCAACCAATGTTCAGATATCCAGAGCACATCTGCCGATTGTGAATTGACATCTTACGGACGTTATGCTATTGTTTTCTCACGCTCATCCTTGTCTGCTACCGAAGACCTCATCAAAAAGCGCAGCTTCAGTGAATGGACCAAAAAGCTCAAGCGGCAGGCCCCTATTTTGGTAACCGCATATCGATCAGCGCTTCTTATTGAGGCTCATACGCAATTTGATGAGGTATGCCCAGCTGACAACGCTTTTTGTCCTTGTAAGTATTTTGGATGCAACTCATGTTTTCACATTTGATTTGTGATTTGTGTTGTCTCTACTGCTCCCAATTTACACTCACATATAGTAGCAATTTGGAAAGTGGGAACCATCTCGTATTCACGTAACAAGTGCCATCGACAGCTACCGCATTCTCATTTTCATTAAAATTCTCTCCTCAACTATGTAACTCTACTATGGCGTCCTATTTTCCAAAAATGCCGTGGCTTAGTTTCTTTCATCAATGACTCTTCGCGTTTTTCTTGTGTAATGATGATTCTCCTTAACATTCCTCGTTCTCATGAGCATAAACGTTAACTTATGGTAGCAGAAGGCGCACACACCATACATGGTTGTCGAATGAGGCGGTATACTGACTTCGATGAACTAGTAATTTTTCCCCATCAAAGTGCGCTCCTGGGCACTACCACGGTTCCCCATGTAACCTGGGCTGACGTCGCATACACAACGGCACCCCAGTTTACCAGTTAATCCATCTATTCCGCCGAAGGAAGTCAGTTTACAACAATAACAACAACAGCGGTACATCAGCCATTTGAACTGATGCTTCGCTGTCGTCCAACCACAATGACCAAAGGAAGGAAGAAGCATCAGAGGAGAAGAATGGGAGTCTCATGTGAATAAGTTGCTTTGGCTTGGGCATGAGCTGTGTATGTCCCGTCACCACTTACTGAGGAGGGCCTTGTTTTGTTTGCGAAATGTAGGGTGACGCAAGGCTCGAGGTGGGCAAAAATTAACTTGGCAGCGGGAAATGAAGTCACTTATGACCAAACAGTGTGCCGTCGGTCCGCCTTGCCTTCCAGGCTGGATTCCACATGACACGCCTTGTGCCTGGCTCGATACGTTCATCATCAACAGCATTACATCAGCCATTTGAACTCATACATCGCTGCCAACAACCATGAGGAACTATGAAATAAAGAATAAAAAGAGGGAGAGAAGGGGGACTTACCTGAAAACCTTAATGCCCTAAGCAAACATTTAGGGTCAAGGTGCCTACACCTTGTGTAGACAACATACTGTCACAAACAGCCGGCTATCGTGCGAAGATAATACGGCATCGGCGAGACAGCTTCCTTGCGGCTTTCACTGCCACGCGTCATAATCAGCCATTACCCCGAAGATAACTCAGCACCAAACACACTAAACAGGCAATCCGATTAGGAGACGGCAGCAGACGCGCCACTGGTGTCTACTGCGAGCCACGTCCTGTAAACTTTCGAGCCAAGCATAAGGCGGATGGCGTGGACTCCAGCTCGGAAGGTCGAGAGGAACCAACGGCACCCAGTTTGGTCGTCAGTGTCTTCATTTCCCGTTGCCAAGTCAACTTCTGTCCACCTCGAGCCTTACGCCACCCTACACCTGGCAGACTAAACAAGGCCCACCTAGGTAAGCGGTGACCAGGTATGCGTAGCACGTGCCCGAGCCAACGCAACTTATTCATTGCTATCTGTTGTTCTAGGGAGCTAGCATGATTATCTTTACCTAGTACTCGCCTACGCACATCATCGTTGCGGACACGCTGGTGCCATCCTAAACCATCAATGCTTCGCAGACAACGATGATCAAAGACTTGAAGGCGCCTCAGATCTTCAGACCGAAGGGGTCAAGTTTCACTACCATAGAGCAGAACGGCCCTCACTGTCGCCTTGTATACCCGGCCTTTCAGACGAAGGGAAACTCCCTTCTGTCGCCAAAGATGCCGCAGGTTCAAGAAGGTAGCTCTGGCTTTTGCAATGCGTGAAATGACGTCAGTTTCTATGCGCCCATCATTGCTGATGCAGCTGCCAAGATAAGTGAATTGATCAACCACTTCGAGTTCCTCGTTAGCAAGCCTTAGGGGGTCATAAAGTGGCTGATGGTCCTGCAGCAACACTTTGCACTTTGAAGGTGCGAAGTGCATTCCAAATAATGGGACCACTCAGGACAGGCTATTCAGGGTTGATTGGGCCACCCCAACATCGTCGAAAAGCAAGACGATTTCGTCCGCATAATCTTGATCAACTAACCTTTCACCAGGAAGCACTTCAACGCCTACATCGTGAGATTCCGCAAGGGAACACTCCATGATAGAATCCACGACGAAATTGAACAAAAACGGGGAAATCGGACAACCCTGACGAACGCCACTTGTGGTCGGAAAGCTATCCGATAAGACACCGTAAACCCTGATGCGGCCTGTAGTGTTCGAGTATAGAGCACGAAGGATGGTCACATATTTCGCGGGAACACCTTTTCGCGCAAGTATTTCAAACAGAATCGATGGATCGACTGAATCGAACGCACTCTTGAAATCGAGGAACACAGCTATTGTCGGTCTGCGGTATGCGTGACGCTGCTCTAGCACCTGTCGCAAAGTGAATATATGGTCTATACAGCCACGACCTGGGCGGAAACCAGTCTGCTCTTCCCTAATCCGAGCTTCCCGTTCCCCAGTGAGGCGATGAACTATAATCGAGTCCAATAATTTTGTCACAATTGGTGTTAGGCTGATAGCCCTGTGGTTAGAACAGTCTGTGCGACTGACCTTCTTGTATATTGCCACTATAATCGATTCTCTCCAATAGGCCGGGACGCTCTTCCTTCCAGATACATCCGAATAGGGAGGTCAGTGCTTTGCAGAGAACCTCGCCTCCATCCTTATATAGTGCAGGTAGGAGGGAATCCGGGCCAGCGGCACGAAAATGATTGAGGGCTGTGATCGCGTTTCTGATTTCGGCCTCCGACGGAGGCTCGTCCTGCATTACCTGAGTAGGAAGAGGTTCGCGAGCAGGGGGCCAGCTGTACTGATCTTGAAAGTGTTCCGCCAAACGAGCCATGCGGCGCTCCTTATTGTGTATCAGCGCACCCGCGCTGTCTCCGATTGTCTCACTGACGCCTGGTTTTCTGGGACCAATGGAGCGGATTAGCTGGAAGAGCTTGCGGTAATTGCCTACTGCTCCTGCCTCCTCCATTACGGAACATGGCTCGCGGTTGACACCAGGCGCGTCTGCTGCCGTCTCCTAGTCGGGCTGCTTGTCTAAATGGTGCTTAGTTGTGTGCGGGGTAATGGCTGATTACGACACGGGGCAGTGAAAGCCTCAAGAAAGTTGTCTGGCCGATGCCACCTTACGTTTGCACGATAGCCAGCTGTTTGTGGCGGTATGCTGTTGACTAGGTGTAGGGGCCTTGACCCTGAATGTTTACTTAGGGTACTAAGGTTTTAAGCTAGGTCCCTCTTTTCTCCCTGTTATTATTCTTCATTCCTTAGATCACTATAGTTGTGCAATAGCGAAGCATCAGTTTAACTATCCGGTGTAATATTGTTACTTGTTATTATTATTACTGTTATCTTTATGAAATGCCTCAAGCAAACAGCATGACCAACAGTACCACCATAAACAGCTAGTTATCGTACAGCGATGAGGTGAAATCGGCGGTACAGCCTCCTTGCAGTTTTCACTACCGCGCATGATTAGCAACCATTGCGTCCCAGATTACTCAACATCACACACCGTCCAAACGGGTAATCTGACTATGAGAGGACAGCGAGCGCGCCACTGCTACTGCTTGCTTGCCTCTCTCATCCTTCACAGACTGACTGGCACTCGTGAAAACCAGATTCGCGAAGAGCAAGCTGGATTTCGTCGAGGTCGTGGCTGCATTGACCACATCTTCACCTTGCGTCAGTTGTTGGAGCACTGTCACATATTGGCGGCCCACCGTTGTCGTGTTCCTCGATATCAAAAGTGCATTCGATTCCGTGGATAGACATGCACTTTGGGACTGTCTACTCAGGAAAGGTGTACCTGAGAAGTATCTGAATATTATCCGAGCATTATATGCTCGTAGCTCTGGCAGAGTGAGGCAAGTTGTCGTCGCCCTTTAATATCTCCAGCGGCGTGATACAAGGATGCCCGCTGTCACCTTTCCTCTTCAACTTTGCTGTTGACGAAGTCATGGAAATCGCGTTTACAGGACACGAGTTAGAAGGTGTGGATCTGCTCCCAGGAGAACGACTTCTTGACTTAGAGTGTGCTGATAATATTGCCCTGATCTGTGACAGCTTACAAACGTGCCAAGCGGCACTGGATAGATTGGCACTAGCTGTCCGTCACTTCGGACTTTGCTTCGCACCCTCGAAGTGCAAAGCGTTCCTCCAAGATTGGTCTGGACCGCCTCCTACGCTGACCCTTGGTGGGGATCAGCCAGAAGTCATACAAAAATTCAACTACCTGGGAAGTTGTATCAGCGCCCGTGGGATTGAAGATGAAATCACGAATCGTATAGCAAAAGCTCGGGGCGCTTTTGCTAACCTTCGCCACTTATGGCGCCGGCGCGACATCACTCTCGCCGTGAAGGGTAGAGTGTACAATGCAGCAGTACGTTCGACCCTATTGTACGGTTGTGAAACCTGGCCGCTTAAAACAGCGGACCTGAAGAGGCTAGTTACGTTCGACCACCGGTGCCTTCGCAATTTGGCTCACATCTGTTGGGAACACCGCGTGAGCAACGAGCGTGTTCGACGCCTTGTTTATGGCACAGGAAGAGGAACTGAACCGCTCAGCACCGTTATTTCACGCATCAGGCTCCGATGGCTCGGCCACGTGTTACGCATGCCAGCTCACCGACTTCCGCGACGTGTGTTGTTTGGGCGCCGGGGGTGTGGATGGAAGAAGAGGAGGGGTGGCCAAGCGATGACTTGGTCCAGGGGAATGAAGGCCCTCACTTCTGAGTTGGCCTCGGTTGGAGCGTCTCGGCTCCCTGGATGGGGTCCGAAAGACGATGAACACGTTTGGTTGGACACACTTGCTGATATGGCAAGGAGCCGACCTCAGTGGTGTTCGGGCTGTGAGTTTCTTTGTCCCACGCCATCCCTCTTAGCTTCCCCCTCCAACCACGATCTCATTATTTAGCCTTATATAACTTTGCATAGCAATTTTTTTTCGGGTGCACAGCAGCCGGCTGGTAGCTTACCGGAACGATGCCCATCCGTTACCGGTAGCTCAGCCAGCTTGCACCAGTTGCATTTTTTTCTCTTTTTTTCTATGTATTGCGGCACAGTAGCTGAGGTGTTTCCCACCTCTAGCTAACGTGTATGATGATGATGATGATCACTGCTACTGACTGTGAGCCATATCCTGTAGAGTGTCGAGTCAAGTTCAACTTGGGTCACGTGGACTCCAATATCGAAGACGAGACAGTCCAGCAGCAGCACCCAGTTTTTGCAGTCACTGACTTCACTTCCCTCTGCCAAGTGAACTTTTGCCCACCTCGAGCCTTACGCCAAAGCAATTTATTCAATGTAATTGGTTGCCCTACCGAACTAACTTCAATATTTCCGCACGCTAATCGTTTGCGCACCTCAACGTTGCGGGCACGATTATGTCATCCGACGCCAGCCATACTTCGCAGCCATTGATGATCAATGACTGGGAAGCGCTTCGGATCCTCCAGTCTTTATATATATATATATATATATATATATATATATATATATATATATGCGCTTGATTCCCAAATACAGCGTGCTTGTGTTTGCTTGTGAAGGAGTGTGGGACAGCTCCGTTGATGAAACGTGGCTCCCATCCACATGCCTCCCGGGCTTATTCCTTCGGGTTTACACTGGAAATGGGGTGTGTGGTTGGAGCTGTGAGTGGTGCAGCGCAAGCCACCCATGGTTCCTCTGTAGGCGCAGGCGTCCTGTGACTGGCCACTGACGCGCAAATCCGAAACCAGACGCCGCCAACCATATATATATATATATATATATATATATATATATATATATATATATATATATATATATATATATATCCTACTGGAAAACTTAATCAGAGTAAGTAGAAAATGGGAACTCTTTTGTCCAGATGCCCACGCATAGTGTTTGAGATTTTGGCCTGTTTTCTTAGGGGAGGGAAGCGGATCACTGCAACAGGCTTCTCCGAGTTGTAGGCTTCCAACATCCGCTTCTTTGATCCCTGTCCAGGAATCTCAAACAGAACACGACGCGTAAGGCGTTGATCGGGCATCCGTAATATGTGTCCAAGCCACCGCACTTGATGCAGTGAGATGAGCTCCTCGAGCGCGTGGCCGTTTCTTCTCAAGACGTGTTGTCTAACTCCCACATTGGTTACGTGGTGCAACCACTACACACAGGCACTGGACCGCAGAAAACAATGCTTGAATGCAACAGTCAGTGCAGATCACTGGTACGAGTGGGCCAAGTCTCGCAACTGTATAACAGCACAGCCGGGAGAGTGGCAAAATAATTCCTACTTTTGATAGGGAGACATGTCATGGCGGTGCCACAAGTGTCTCAGTCTATTGAAAGTGAGACGAGCTCTTGAGATACATATCTACATTACTATCTAACAGCCCCACCAGTAGTGATGCAGCTTCCCATGTAGACAAAATTTTCCACAACCTCCAGTGTCTCACCACCAAAAGTGAGTGCAGATGCAAGCACCTGCCAGTCTTGGGAAAGAGCTTTGCACTTGAATAGAGAAAGACGCATGCTATCTTTTGGTGTTTCAATCGCCAAATGGTTACTTGCAACGCGGGCTTCTTGTAGTCCGTCCCCCAACAAGTCGATAGCAACAACGTAGTCCAAATCAAGAACTCGACTACGTCGGAGGAGCTCAACGCCAGCATCTTTGAGGATATCCTCAATGGCAAAGTTACCAAACACCACTGTTGACAACAAAGGAAGGTGTGTCTGCCGTAAGGCCTAACTCCCGAGGTCAGACTATCCCACACGCAGTACCGCGACGAACTTCTCGGGAACGCCACTAAGCAGTACTGTCGACAAAGTTGAAGGCAGCACGGATATTCAAGAAAAAAACCGATCGTTGGCTTTTGATACACAGTACAGACTTAGAGGATCTGGCGGATTATGAAAATTTCATCGATGCATTCGCGACCAGAGCGGAACTCATCCTGTTCTTCACAGCTGTAGCGTTTCCCGCGTTGAGGATAACATGCAGAGTGTAGTGGACACCAGAAGCTTGCAAACGACGGGAGGCCATCTCATACCCCTGTTGTTGGAGCACATTGTGCACCGGACCTTTCTGAGGATGGGGACGACTATCGATTCAGCCCAAGACGATGGAAATTCCTCTTTCGACCAGACTTGGGAATAGAGTTGTGAGTTCTTGAACCAGCGAATAGCCATCTTTATCTAGAGCTGGGGGTAGACCATCAGGGCCGGGTGTTTTATAACTCTTCAAAAGGCGGAGTTCGTTCCAGATTTTTTGCTGAAAGTGAGGATCTGCGGGGATAGACTACTCAGTGCTAATGCGCGCTTCAGAAAAAGTAGATGGAGCTGGTTAACAACAAACTACGAGCCAAAATGTTGAACCCATCACTCCAATCGTTGTTGAAGATTAGCGATTAAGGAGCCATCCTCCTCGCAGATTGTTTCAATTGCGCCAGTTCCGATATCTTCGGTGATTCGGATGAAATGGGAAAATTTATTGATATTACTGGAGAGATCAGCAAGTTCTAGATCTCTGGAACGTTCACACCACCAGGTTTCACAGTCCATTTGTAAACTGCTGTGAGCTTATCGATCCACGGTTCGGTGTTTTCCTTTCTGTTTTGCGTCGACCGAGACTGAGCAGCGCCTGTGCATCCGCGACAAGATAGCGGAGGCCCATTTCTTGGATAGGTGATGGGCAACTCCACAACCGTCGATACTGGCAGAAACTAAGGCATTTTTGATGCGCGCCTCTTGTGAATTAAGGTTATCATCAGGAGCTAAGCCAAGCAGTGTTGACGATGTGGCTTCGTACTCGGTTAAGGAGGTACTATTTCGTATATTTCTGACATTTGGTCAGTAGTGCGCACGCCTGGGCAATCCTCCGAAACGCATACAAGCCTTATCACCAACCAATACTTGATTGGAGTCCAGACATGTTGATCAGTACGATCGGCCGTTTGTTACTCTTTCGCGCCATCTGTAACTTATTGCTATGTCATCTAGCTGGGGCCACTCTTGCGTTTGAGAAGGGGGTTGCCAGGTAGCAGTCTCTCTCTTCCAGTGACAAGTACTAGTGCTTGAAAGAAACAATTAATAGTCAGAGCAAAGAATCAGCAGTCTGCCTTCGTTATCTGATCGACTATCACCGAGTCCGAAACTACCCCGAAGACGGTGCTCCTTTTTTGGAGGGCATTAAAATTTCCTTCGCAGTAGCTCATATAGTTGTTGGTAAAAGCAATCCTTGGCTACATCCGGGCTAGTGTCTGTAGGAGCTTAGGCGGCGACGACAAAGAAGGTACGCTTAATGTCTCGACGTCTTCTTACATTGCAGTAACCTTGTAGTCTAACTTTGCTAGCCGATTATTGACTGGAACCCAGTTAAGTAGAGTGGACAGCTCTGTCGCTGAGTGCAACCTTAATACCAGCTTGGCTAGAAGCGGCAGTCTCTGTGTTCCCGGAAAGGCGCAAGTGGTACTTGACGTCAGGGTTTGCCAGTGAGGTCATTCTGATGACAGTGCTAAAGTCTCAAATTCTGGTTTCTGAAAGGCAACAGAAGTCTACCGAGAGCGTCTCACGAGTACTGATCAGATATGCTTACCCTCCGATCTGCATCATAGCGCGAACCTTAAACGCAGCGAGGCAATGGAGAGCCAAGTGGAAGAAATGTTGGGGCTTCGGTAGAGTGTGAAAAAGCTGTGATCGCCGGATAACGAACACCAGGTTCGACCAGTGAGCCGTTTGTAGCGGTGACGAGGGAGAGCATCAGAGTATGTGTACTTGAAGCGAGAAGCGTGGGGCGATCTTTGAATGAAGGCTGAACAATAAAGACAGTAGAGTGCTAGTACCATAGAGTAGAACGGCCCTCATTGTGGCCTTGTCCACACGGCCTTTCAGACTGAGGTAGATCCCCGTTTTGACGCCGGAGATGTCGGTGGTTTGGACAGGCAGTCTTAATTTTCGCAATACGTGACTTAATAACATTTATAAGTTCGGAAAGTTTGGGATACATATCGACTTCTTCAGGCCAGGAAGAAGCTCCTGCGTCAAGAGCGCAACGTGGCCACAATAGAAGCCCATACAGAGCCGACTTGTATCCAAAACCTTCCGAAGTTATGAATTCCCAATCGGTTCCAAACTTATTCCGAGATATTTAATAACTTTTTGACAATTTATGTACATAACCCAGGGTCTTGGCTTTCAGCAGTTTGTCGTGTTAGGACAATGCCTGGATGGTATGCGGGGACAATGGTCCGAAATAAAGGATTTGACAGACCGGAAGTAACCGCGCGTGTTGTATGGAGGCTGTAGGGCGAATGCTCCGCGCATATAGATGTCATACACGCTGAGTGTCCTGCGAATAGTGAAGCCACAGAGATCCGAAATGTCAAAACGCAAACGGCCCAGAAATCTGAATTTTCTTGAAGCAACTAGACAAATAAGTCCACAGTTGTTCAAAATAACGGGGTTCTCCACAATACTCGACACTTGCGCAAAGTGTGACCGCACATAAGTGGGAATAGTCTTTACATGCGGACGGACACCATATTTGTCTAATTTCGGTTTACAATTTCGCCCCATCTGATCGGCATCACATGTAGCAGCATCCATAACATTCGCGATAGTGTCCTCATCAGCGAACTAATCTGGCTTTATAAAACACTTAAAAGCGGGTATTAGGGTTCTGGTGTAATCTGAATACCTCCACGGCATATTGCAGTCGCAAGTTATTTCGCGATGCCATCATGCGTTTTCCAGCGAACATCATGCCTGACTGAAAAGGTGAGAGAGCTTTTTCTGGCCACAATTACCGAGACAGTGACAAAACGATCTTGAAGGTTACCTATCCTTAGCCCAGCGTATCTTAGTTGAAAGGACCCCTGCCGCAGCTGAATCTCTTGTATGGATAGTCAAGGGAAGATCATGGTCAGTTTTCAGAACCACTGATGAGCTCAGATTATAGCTGTAATGTCCCGGAGCGAGAACCATCGATATAAGATGAAAATGCCATTTTCCAAGCCTTCTTTTCAGAAGCCTTGTTGAGGACAGGCGATGGATAAAGACCGCGGACGAATCGGAGATCACGGTGGGGTCCCCAGACGTTTTTCACAGTGGGGTGCGCAACTGATAAAATAACAAGCGCACGATCATTCTATACAGTACTTGCAAGCCAAAACGAAAACTCTTAGAACAAAGACGAAGAACTAAGTTAAGTATTTCATGTTAATCATAACTGAATGCCGAGCAGTGCACAAGAAACAAAAACAACAGGCATACTAACTAACGGAGCAATAGTATCTTACCGCAGCTGTCACTTCACTGTTGTGTGGTAAAGTATCACAGGATTCAGATTCAGTTTCTTCACGACAAGCCTGAATCTGACGATTATTGAGTGCATATCCCCGAACAGAGTTGACAGCAGCAACGGCTGGTTTCATCACGCAAGGAGTATCCAAGTCTTTCTCACAGAATACTTGCTGATGTATGATGCAGTGTACGAACAGCGTACCAGGAATTTACAAGCCTTTCAGCTCTGTCATGAGCTGTCCTGCCAGACCTTTTCTCATTCTAATCACGTTTTTTTCTCCACAGACTATAACATCTCGAAGCTGTTTCCACTGAAGAGTATAGTTTTTCTGAATTTCGCACTTTCACGAAAATGTCTTTCCCAGTTTTGTTGTTGTTCGATTCGTGCTGCAAACCGATGCCAGCTCTTCCATCATCTGAAAGTCCAAATCGACACCACAAATGAACGCGAGTTGTGACATACTCGAGAGATCAGTAGACTCATCCTCATTGCACGTTAGCTAAAAATGTGAAACCCGCCTCAACTATTGTGCCGTAATACGCAACATATGGCCCACCGGCGGCCTCGAAATTAATTGTTTGCCAATGGAATAGTACCAGCTAAAATGTTTTAAGCGTTTTCCTAGACTATCGATCGATCTTCTAGAAAGATATCGATTATGCTCACAATATTCTTAAAGGAAGCAGTGCAATGTACCAGCGTCCATGCTATAGCCGACAATGTAGCGTATTCTTACGTAGATCGACGGTGGGAATTAAGTGTAAATCGAACTAAACAGTCTGTGTTGGGATCAGTAAACGTTGAGTGCCGCTTGCTTTTTTTAACTCGTAAATGATGCTCATAGGAATGTAAGAAAACGCGGTTGAATAGAGATCTCTTTTCGTCAGGTCACATCAGACAAAAATGTTTTCAGGTTTGCTTACTGATCGTTGAAGTGGAAGTGGTTGGAAGTCTGAATTGGCTCAGTTTATTAGAATGGAAGTTAAATCAATCGGCTCGTGTGATAGGTGCCTGTGTTTTCGATGGTAGTTGACCTGATATCACCTCACCATACAGACCTCGCCGACCTCTTCGTGAAAGCAAATTGGGTCAGCCGAAAATCCATCCTCGGTCATCATCATTGTTCCGTGCGAATGGATCCTCGTTAAAGCCACGTCAAAGTGCGGGACTTCAGCAATTTTCTCTGGTTGCGTTAACCTGGTCGCTATCGCTTCGGTACGTTGTAGAAAACGTTCGAGTCATTCTTAGTCAACATTTCATGTCCACTATGAACCAGATCTTCAAGGATGAAACTGCTGATACCCATAGTACCTTTTCACAAAGACCCGAGACGGTGCTCAGCTATCCATGTCGACATACGCCTGGTCATATGTCCGAGCTACTTAGCACCACACGTGCAAATAACCTGATATATCACGTACCACTCAGACTTGACTGGTAATCTGTCTTCAAGAAGCTGAGCAATAAATGGAGTGGTCTCCGCCTGAACATGTAGATTGACGGTTGTACGGGTTCTGATGGTCACTGCCGCGGACAGCCTTCTATTCAACCAATCGAAAGCGATGTCACTCCTAAATGAAACCGAGAGAAACACATCCTGTTTTGGCCTGTGTTGACGGGCTCACTGTGTTCACCGACTATAGCGTGTTTATTTGATAAATCTGGCATGTCAACCATTTAAAAATGCATAGATATGATGAATTTCTACCCGTTCCATTCAATTCCCCCTACTATTCTTTTGTAGTCAGTACGCAGACCAAACTGCTTATGTTGCCATAAGTTAATTGGCGGCTTAAGTTTGGTAATTTCGTCACTGTGAGGCAACGACCATGTCCTCTGCATGGCAGTAACGTGCAAGTCAGTGAATAGTGAGCGGCGCTACGCGGCATCCAATAACTTAGTCATGACAGTCGTTACCGTCCCCCGTAGCTCAATGGTCTTAACCACAGACTTGGAATGGTCGAGTTGCGGGTTCGAGCCCCACATGGGTCCGATAAAATGCGCACTGCTCACAATATCCTCAAGTGTTATCATCATCTGCACCATCATTAATTCAGAGCAGGGGCCAGACTTTTTGATATTCAACCCATGAATAAAGGTCCAACTAGCGAAGGGAGCTCTTTTCACCAATTCTCATCAGACCATTACAATTAGGAGAAAGAAACAAGCAACGCAGTATGTTAGTGAAAGCTAGATTGAGGACTGCTGCTGTTTGAACGAGATCGGTAAATTTGACCGATAATTAGGCCGCTCCACTGGTGGTAGGCTACGCTGCTAGTGTCGAATATCAAAGAACAACCGCTGGGCCAAGGTAACAAGAGGTCTTGCACTAGGGCTTTCTGCTTGCACAAATCAGGCTGGATCAGCATAATAGCGATCGCCTCAGTCATCTTTAATAGACGCTTTCTGAGCGCTTTAGGGTGATGCAGCGGCACGGAGTAGAAAACGCTAAACGCGTTTGCTATCCGGATTTCATGTCCACTCAGGAGTAAATGTTCCATGATAGCGCTATTGATGCTTCTATGCAAGTCTCTTCGTATCGACCCACGGCAGTGTTCTGCTACCCGTTTTGACAAACACCTGCTCGTGTGTTCAATATATCTTGCACCACAGATGCAAGTAAATTGATACAGCACGTATGATTTGGACTGGACCGGGAGTCTGTTCTTCATATGTTGTGTTACAAATGGAGCAGTCTGCGCGAGCACACACGGGTAGGCGGCTGGGTAGGTTTTGGCCATTGCGCTTGCGAGTCTTCTCTTCAGTAAGTCAAAAGTAGCATCCCCTTTAAATGGAACTGAGAGAAATGCGTCTTTTTTGGTTCATTCACTAGCATACTGCGTTGCTTCTTTCTTTCTCACAATTGTAATGGCCTGATGAGAATTATTGAAAAGAGCTCTCTTCGCTAATTGGACTTTTTGATATTCGTTTCACGCGACAGTTTATATTGTCGGTGGTTCGCATCAGACCGGCACATCACAGAAGATAGGAATACCACTAACAGCGGATTTAAATGCGAAGAATCAATGAAGCGATTTGATCGGTCAATGAGATTAAGTGACAGCACTGGTTAGCACTAATGCTGTCCTAACCAGTACCGTCACTTAATCTCATTGATTCATCGCATTTAAATCCGCTGTGTTAGTTGTATTCCTATCTTCTGTGATGTGCTGACCTGATGCAAACCACGGAAAACAAGCTTGTTCGTCTAGCGGTCTTTTGCTTCTGATGTCTTCTCCGGGATTATTTTCTCAGCAAACATCCATTTTTATCTGGGCTCAGAGAACAAAAGTAAGGGAACGATTTGATGTTTTCGGATTAGCAAAACTATAAGTGCGCATGTATGAGTGCTGTAAAGAACACGTGAATATCAGTACTAATTAATGGGTACATTTTCTCATGGGATCTCATCGTGAGTTGCCCCGGTTGGGGCTACTCAGAAGTATCAGCTATTACTTAGGGCACCCACATGAGACTGGAGTAAGGAAGCTGCTTAAGGAGTGAAAGATACAAAGGCAGGGTAGGGAAAGGAGGTACTGACCATCTCTTACCTTCAGCATCAACTTGAATGTCCGAACATTCAAAATCATATGGCCAGGTGAAATGTGAATAAACAATACGAATGGGGTGAGGCGAGTGGACTAGTTTGACTATCCCCGTTTAGCATTCACTTCTGGTGGAAACCTTCGTGGTGTCATTGACAAGGAACAGTAAGAGCAAAACGGTCGATGAAGGTGTTGTGTGTAGCGGTTTACTCGGTTGGTTTCACCCATTCAGTACACATTTGTTGTTGTAAAGTGTAGTTCGCGTAATCGCGTTGAAAGAGAAGGGAGAGTGAAGAGATGCACTATGCGAAGCATATCCAGTTAATTCGTAAATTATACCCATAGAAATGCAAGTACGTAATTTTGCGAAGGGTGCTCTTTTCGACAAATCTCCTCAGACATTTACGATTATAAAATGGAAAGGCAGAACACAAATAGCTGATGAAGCCAGTGATGGAAATAGTGCAATCACGACAAACAGAAACTCAAAAGTCTTGATCACTAAAGTCCATTACCACATGTGACAGAGCACGTGTTAGTTGATCGGTGGAATGCCAAGCGCATCATCCGACCACTGTAGGCACACGGGGTGATAAAAGTTGGTAAGCTAACTATGGCCAAGGTAGAAGAGGCCCTTGCAGCAAAGCCTTCTGTTTGCATAATTCCGGTTGAAATTTTCTAATCGTAATCGCTTCGGCCGTCCGTAAGATTTGTTTCCTAAAACCTTTAGTGTACCATAGTTCTACTAAATAAAGTACTTGAAAGGCATCAGCGATCCTAATTCGGTGTCCGCTTTCCACCAGATGTTCCAGGATGGAACTATTGGGGCGACTGACGATGCCTTTCCGCAAAACCGCTTGGCAGTGCTCCGCAATGCTTTAAGACAGACGCCTGGTTGCGTGTCCCACGTACCTCGCACCACAGGTACAGGTAAACTGATATGAGATGTAAGATTGGGGCTGAACCGGAAGTATGTCATTGATGCGTTGGGCTATAAAGGGAGCTGTTTCCGCAAGGACTTGTGGGCATGCGGCCGGGAAGGTTCGAGCCACTGCACTGGAAATTTTATAATCGTAAATGTCTGAGGAGATTTGTCGAAAAGAGTACACTTCGCAAAATTGTGTTCTTGCATATCCAGTTAACTTTTCGTTTTCAACCCACCCTTGATGGTGGCAAACGGAATGCCGAATCGTGTGAAACCGGTGCGCCGGTCTTTTGTTCTGATCCCCCCTCCGGTACATTTGGAAATTTGTCGACTCTTATGCGAAATTCCTACTCAATATCTTGAACACGTACTCCAGCTTGTAACTGGTTACTACTGAAGAACGTCACGAATCTGTCCGTCTTCGATTTGCATTCTGCCATTCAGCTACCCTTATTCCGCGTGTTGCGGATGGCTATATGTATTATTGGCATAACAAGGTTTGGAACATGCAGTCTTTTGGGCATGGCATTAGGACTTCATACAGTGTCACCAAAAGAAGTCTGTTTTTGGTTTGCCACGTGATCAACCCATTTTTATTTTGATGAGGCGTTTGATGAATACTCTCTCTTTTCTCTGATGCACTGCGATCATGTTTTCATTGTTGGTGTATATCGCATTCTGTTAGGGGCGCGCAAGTGAGGGAAAAATGTGAATCATAAACTTTTAGAACAAATATTCTACGTATCAGCCCAATGCTCTGTCTGGCCTTTGCGGTGACATACTCTGATTCTTCAGCGAATCTTAGCGATCATGAATATCGCAGTCCCCTGGACCCATGTAGTGCGGCACAGATTCATTGACTTGCTATAAAGAATCAAACCTCTGAAGGACACATCGTATTTGCAGGACATTGTGCAACATTTGCCTGTCGCAAATGGCATTAGCCACTTTCCATCTCGTGTTTCGCGCGCATAGAGATCGAGTTGGATCATGTTGACAGTGATGGTGTCATCTAGTTGCATTTTACTTTATTAGCGTATCACAAGAATAGTAGCGAATCAAGAGGACTGCCTTGCATTACACCGCCAATGGCAGCTGTTAATTCAGCTTTGTTTCCGAATTTTTACTACTTGTATGCGGTTTGTATGGTAAGAGCCAAACCAGGAAACTGTGGGTCCTCTGATTTCGTTTGACCTCGGTTTAGATATCAGTTTCTGTGAGGCACCCGATCATGTCTAGGTAAATAACAGTTACAGACCTCCCATTTGTCATATGAAGCAGTTATAGTGTTTAGAAGTTGCAGGCAACGCGTTATGCAGGACAGCACATTCAAGAAGCCGTATTAAACGTTGTTTACGAGCTTTGAAGATTGTATGAGTCCGGTCGCTTTGACTTTGATGTGTTGTCCCATCATTTTTTAACAGAATAGTTGTGCTACTTATTACTTACTAACTCTGTCTCACACATGAAGCCTGATAAAGGTCGCAGCATACGTATGGCTGTTTTCCGTTATGGCGTCATGGCTCATAGACAGAGTGAAGGTATTCAGTAGCGACAAGGGACTGTCGACTCCTACAACTTTACCACGACAAGCACATCTTTAGCTCACTAAAATAGGATGACTTTTGTATTTTGACGGTTTGCGTACATCATTGGGCTCAAATTTACTACATTTAAAATCACTCTACTGCAATTGGTTGCAAATCCCAGCTTGGAGGTTCAGTGGCCAAGTTGAAGTAGGCTCAGAAATATCGACTAACTATTTCGCTAGTCTGAACAGGGTCATTTATTCCGAGTGTGCTCGCGCTATTATTTCGTTTGGTATTCCTGCGCTTCGGAGTACTCATTGGCTCAAGGTTTTCTATCGACCTGTGGGGGCTCGTCTTTTATCATCTTTCCTTTTGGCGGGACTGCTCATCTAAGTAAATGACTAAACTGGTATATATTTCCCGATGGGTAGGATACGTTCCCTTTGTGGAACGATCATTTGTGCAACTCTGACCCATACTTTGTGTTGTAGCAGACGAGAGAATTCATTTGTTTTGCGGTGTGTCGTGAGCAACCTTTTGGCTGTTTTGCGTGCAGTTGTCTTGAAAAGACACCGATATTTTACTAGGATCAGTCATGTGAATACCGATAGCGGACCGGCTACGGCTTGCGGGTCACCAGTGAGGATGAAGAACTCCCATTAAGCAACTCTACGCAATACCGCAAATAAGTCTGTCATTGGTTGTGTAGTGCCTGAGAAGCATTTGTGTTTTGACAGCAGCTGTTTTTGGGTCTCGGGTATGGTCACTGAATGAAAAAGTGTTTTGGAACATCAGTGGAATCGTGTTATACACGAATGCCAAACACCATGTTCAAGATACTACGCATATGAACGTAGAGAAGAGATCGGATTTTATACTTGGCGAGTGTGGCGTCTGTGCGAGCTGAGTTCACTTGTCCGCTCTATCGCCAAAGGAAATGTGTGTCAGTCTAATGCCAAACCAGCCACCGGTTAAACTGTGTTCATTTACTTCTTATTGTCGGGACCCACCAGCGTCAGTTTGTGTGTGTGTGTGTGTGTGTGTGTGTCAGTTTAACGTCAAGTTAACCATTGCTTGAACTGTCTTAGCATATGCGAATCGTTGTGTTTATGGTAGGACACAATGCATTTTGTGTACTTCTGAAGCTGACATGTTTCGCTGTGGTGCGCCACAGGTCGAATACTGTGTTTTACTAAGAGTTGTGGTTCAGTACGGACTGAGTTGTAACCTTGGCGACGGAGATCAAATTTGGGTACCTTTGCTGTGTATCCTTTTGGAAGGATACATCCTGCAAGCCAACTTGAGCGCTTTGAACTCGCTGGAAGAGAATCTTAAGCCATTACGCTGAACTATTCTCAAACAAATCTTCACCAATCTGAAGATCTGTCGTACTCCTGAGACAATATCTTGGTGCAGAAGGTCAAAGTCATTTTGATGCACTACGTTTGTTCGAGAGCACATCTTTGTCCGACAGTCTTAACGCACTCGATTGTCTTTGGGAGCCGCAGCAACATGTCTTTACGGCACGCCTGTTTTTCCCAGTTACGACAGGGAAAGGAAGAACGTGTTAATGAATTCATCAGCCTACACAACAGTCCCTTCCACACTGCCGTTATAATGAAATTACACCCACAAAGTTTGATGAGACAATAACCATCTAGTGTCTATTGGTTGGTATGCGGGACAATAAAGTCAGGGAATGTCCAGTTACGGATAACGAGAACAAACTTAATTTGGAGACAACATATGCGCTAGTCAGACAACGCGAAAATACCGTGCCGCAATTGGTTCACTAACTGAACGATTCTTTTCCCGACGCCGTTCACGTGGTCAATTCGCGTCCTTAACTAGTCGGTAGACTTTTTTAAATAAATTGTAAATTCTCGTTTTTGGCGAGACATGCCCGTGACGGCATGTTCAACGACCACGTATGATCGAAAAATGTACAGCAGTAATAAAAATCGTTTTTCAATTTCGATAATATGTTTGTGTAGATTCGTCGCAGTTAGACACAGGCAGACAGTCACCACACAAATAATTCGATAGGGTATCAAAGTTGCCTGTTGTTTCAGTGTGTTACCCGATGTTGCACAGGTGATCTATGTCGGGTTTGATAAATCTCTTGAGAAGACTAATACATAAATGTATAAAGTAGGTATCAATTTTCTTTGATGGCTGCTTTATTCACCGCTATTTAGTAGTTTCGAATTCTGTTAGACGCACTCACATGAAACCGGAGCAAGAGGAGCACCTATAATAGATTAAAGTGCAATAAAAGTAGTAGGAACATCGACAATCAAGACGAAGAATGTGGAGGCGTGTTTGATTGACTTCTTTCTTCATAACACACTTGTTGTTGATCACATTGTCGTTAGCATAGCTATGAGAAGGAGGAAGAAAGATGAAGACAGTGAGTATAGGGACATTACTACTGAAATATTTGCTCTCTGTTGTAGACTGGTTTCTGGATCATATTAATCTTGGACCTTGTTCGTATGCTTGGCTGTTCCTTATGTTACATCCCCATGGATGGATCACATTTTATACGGTGTAGTATTTACTTCTCTTTTCTGAAATTTCTGCTCTGAATTGCTAGCACGGATATCGTTTAGCAATTTGTTCCGGATTCGTGCATGCCTGTTAACGAAAAAGTTGGCGGATCTGGTGGTCTTCGACCTGCATTCCACTACCGAATTATCCTTATTTCGTGTGTTGTGTGCTGTTATTTGTATTATTGCCTTGTTAAGGTTGAAAGCATGCATTTTGTTGTTTCGCATGTTCTAGAATATTATTAGGTTGTGGTTCAGTCGCCGCAACCAGCTAAAATCAATCTTGAGATTCTCACATCGCTCAGAATATTCTAATTTCGATGCTGTTTTTGATACGCGCTATGTGAATGTTCGTTGTACATTTACTAGTACAATGCGGTCTCGTTTGTTTGCACTACCGTACACCATCGAGCAGTATTCCAAAAGAAGACGTGAAAGTGATGAATAAGCGCAGAGTATGGATTTTTTTATCATGAAAGCTTTAAATAACGTTCCGATGCTTTGTCTGGCCTTTGCAGTGACGTGTGCTATTTGTTCGGAGGAGTTGAGCGAGCATGAGTATCTCAGTCCCACGTCACGAACAGTATGGCATATATTGATCTGCTTATCACAATTGGTTACACTGCTAGATATGATGTCGCATTTGTAAGACGTAGCGTAACACTTATCTGTCGTTAACAGCATCCCCTCACTGAGCACCAGGTTCCGAGCACATGTAGGTCGAGCTGGACCATATTAATAGTTTCGTTAATGGTAACGGAGGGAAAAGTGTAGATAATCTTGATGTCGTCGGCAAACACATATGGTGTTCCGAATTTCACAGCGTCAAATATATTGTTAACGTACATCCAAAACAGTGTAGGACCAAAGACACTACTCTGTACTACACCATTTGTGGATGCTGTTGGTTCAGATTTGTGTTCCCGAATTTGTACCACTTACGTTCGGTTTGTAAGATACGGTTTGAACCACGAAAGCAAGGGTTCCCCGATTCCATACGACATCAATTTAGATATTAGTTTTCCATGTGGCACTCGGTCGAAAGCTTTGTGCTTATCGAGGTACATAACGATTACAGAATTGCCATTATCATTTGAGGCAGTTAGATGATGTAGAAATTCAACTTGTCACGTTATGCACGTACTTGCATTCAGAGAACCGTGTTGAGAGTTGTTGCTTAACTTACGAGACAGTAGGAAGTTGACCGTTACAGTTTTTATATGTTGCTCCATCAATTTGCATAAGATAGATATATGATTTATTGGGCGATAATTCTTTGTTTCGAATGGGGAGCCTGATCTGTGTCACGGTATGACAATGGCTTCTTCCCACTGTGTTGTTACAGTGTCAGAGTTCGTGGATCTGGTGAACTTGTTCAATAATAGCAAGGCTATATCGACACACACAAGTTTGCTAATTGCAGGAGGTACATTATCTGGTCCGCCGAAGTAAGATAATTTTGTGTATTTTACAAGCTTTTCTATGCCACGGAGTTCAAACTTGACACGAATGAGTTTGTCAAGTGTTGATGGTGTTAAATACAACAATCTTAGTGGGTCATTATCCACGTTTACTTGATATCGCTGCTGCGAAAGCCATGAAAACGCTGCTAACTGTAGACACACACACACAATCTACTTGTCACAAATGCGACAAAGTTGGGAATCTTACACACGTATGCTGTTCGACGATTTACTGACACCCAGCCCCGCAAGAAATGTTGTTCGGTCCGTGGAAAACTAATGAGATTATATAATCTTTACTAACATACACTACCACATCTCATGTTATGGGGCTACCTCCGTAAACTTTGGAGTTGGACATAGAGAGCCAGCCAGTGCGCTTGGAAATCGACACCGGGGCATCAGTCACCTTGATCAACAAGTGAACATTGCCTGATCTGGTTCTGACACTGGCTCAGTCTACGTTACGTTCTTAAACGGGAGAAGCGCTCGATGTATTGGGTGTGTGTGATGTGAGGGTAAATCATGGAAGCGATACATTGACTCTTCCCGTAATCGCGGTTAATACTGATGGACCAAATCTGTTTGAGAGGAATTGGTTGAAACGCATGCCGGAAATAATTCGTACTGTCAAGAAGGTGGACCGCATTCCGGATTTGCCCACACTTTTGAAAGCTTTTGCTACTGTTTTCGATGCAACTCTTCCCGGGAACTTACGTGGTTTCCAAGCTCGTTCCAACATCATGCCAGCCGTTTTTTGCCAAACTTAGCTGCTGCTCTCGCGCTCTTGTATGCATTGCTGCGTAAGAATACCCGATGGCTGTGGTCACCAAAACAACAAAATGCTTCTGTTGCTGTCAAGTTGGCTAAAGTAAGAACAATTTGCTGGTATACTTTGACCCAAAGAGGCCGAATACTCTCCGGTGCAACGCATCATCCACATAGCTCCGAGCTGTGCTACCTCACAAAATGGAAGACATGACCGAACAACCCATAGATTTGGTATCCACGGAGAGGAATTACGCCCAGTTAGATAAGGAAGCCTTGGCGGTTATCTTTGGTGTTAAGAGATTTCACTAATGCCTTCGGGGGCGAACGTTTGAAATTTTTGCAGACCACAAACCTTTATTAACTTTGATCGGCCAATTAAAGAGCACCAATCACATGGCATTCCTTCATATGCAACATTGGGCTTTACTGCCTTCGGCCTATAACTACAAAATCTCGTATGTTTTTGGAAAAGCGAATGGAGTCACTGACACTCTGAGCCGCATACCATTAAGTCAATTACTCGGTTGCCTACTGAAACCAGCGGAACTGTTACACTTGCTTCAGCATTTAAAGGGAAATTCGGTGCTAAGCACAGATATCCATCATGAAACCAAACGCGACATACTACTTGCGTCTAATATCCCAGGTGTGGTCTGCTAGATGTGAGCCGCAACTGCTCCGAGCTTAGTGTTGAAGATGTATGGCTACTCTGGGGATCCACTCGGATTACGGCCAGATGTTCTGCAAGGGCTGCACGAAACTCACCCGGGAATATCGAAGATGAAAGGACTTATAGGTAATCTACTCATATTGACAGACATTGAGGAGTTAATCCGACACTGCGACGCTTATCAAAGCACACAAAGAAGCGTCCTTCCTGTACCACTCAGCCTATGTAAGTGACTCAGCAAACCATGGGAGCGTGTACATGCTACCTTCTTCGGCCCACTCGACGGGAAGGTATTTATTCTCTTGATTGACGCTTATTCGTAATGAATCGAATTTTTTTCTTTAACACTAGCCACATCAGATACTATGGTTTCATGTATACGAACGTGCTTTACAACCTTTGGTATACCACACACGTTGGTGATAGACAATGGGTCCGTGTTTACTAGTCAAGAATTTCACGAGCTTCTGCAAACTAATGGCATACGTCATGTGAAGTCATCCCCTTATCACCCAGCTTCTAATGGATTAGCTGAAAGAGCGGTCCAAATGGCCAAGAATGGGCTACAAAAACAATTGCCGATTCTTTTGCGAACAAGGTTAGACAAATTCCTTTTTAGTTCTCGTTCCGAACTGTACGTAACGACTGGGAAGAGCCCGGTGAACTAATGTTCGGACGGAGATTAAGGACGCGGTTAGACTTGCTGTTTCCCGATCAAAGGCTACGTGTCGAGGCCAAACAAGATAAGTCTAAGGCTGACTATGACCGGAGGGCCGTCGTTGACAGCTCTGTGAGAACGAACCGGTTTATGTCAAGTTGCCTAACGCAACGAACTGGTAGCCTGGAGAACTACGCGAAGTTGCGGGACAAAATACCTAAGTAGCTCTACCGGACGGCAGGATAGCCATTCGGCACAGGGACTATGTCCGTCCCCGCTCTGGCTCGGTTCCGCCAGCCGACGCATCGACAAGCCTGATCACTGAGTTGGAAGACGTGCAGCATACCAATCAATCTGAGACTCCTCAATGTTGCCGCTCAGGCCGAGTACGCCGACCAGTCGATCAATACCAGGCCAGCTCCCATGGCATCTGCGCGAGCTGAATTCACTTGTCTGATCCGTTTCGCCAAAGACAGTGTGTGTCAGCCTAACGCCAAGCTAGTCACCGATTAAACTGTGTACACTTGCTTCCTATTGTCGGAACCCACTGGCGTCAGTTTGTGTGTGTGTCAGTTTAACGCCAAGCTAACCATTGCTTGAACTGTTTTCGCTCATGCGAAGCGTCGTGTTTATGGTAGGACCCAATGCATTTTGTGTACTTCTGCAACTGACGTGTTCTGCTGTCGTGCGTTACGGGCCGAGTTGTAACAGCGAGTGCATGAGATATCTGGCATGCTGCATACCTCCGAATTGCTGTTCCTATAGTTGGTTTTACCTACTCTCCTCCCACGCCCTATTCTAAGCAATCCACTTTTCAAAAACTCATCTCAAAACCCACTGGATTAGTTAATGCAATGCCTCAAAATGAGTGGCGATCTAAACGATATTGTTGGCTGTATCTTGCACTTGATTTGAACTCCCATCTTTTGATAACGCTTATCTATAAGTTAGAGCCAATGTTTAATGGTTTCTGCTATTATCATTATTATCTTGATACCTTTTGCGCCGCTGTTATATCCTTGCATATGTTTTCCTTTATGTGCAATGTTTGCTTGCTTCTGATGGTCTATATCGTCTTGCTGATACATTCTTCATGGATTAGTCACACCCTTCTGTTCCCCCACTTCTCTTCAGCCTGGGATGAACTACTACTTGGTCTACTACGATGATCCTCGATTTTCAATGGGTGATCCCACCATCGGGGTTGTGGTTGGAAAAGGTATTTCTCAATTCGCATTTTCAGTGCACCTAGTTGCTTTCCCCCACTCCTTTCATGCTCTTTAGTATTATTCCCCATTCCGCACCGCTGGGTTTTCCTTTGACTTATGCACTTATCTCTACCTGGAGACTGTCATCCTTGATAGAGCTGTGTCACTTGCTAATTGTTTCTATCGATAGATGTAACGTTCTTTCCATTGGGCTTGCCTCTGACCAGGTTGGCTATTTAACGATTGATCACTGTGCTTGTTGTTTTTGTTCAAGTTGATATGCCACTCACTGTCGGCATTCCATCTGTTTTCCACATCTCTAATTATCAATTGTAGGGACGAGAACTTATGGTTGTGCACACCATTGGAGCACTGTTTTAAGTTCCTTTGCGATAGCCGCTGTCAGTTTTCCAATACTATCTCGTCCTCTGACGTTTGCTAATCCCGTTCGCGATCGGTCTGGAATCCTCCTGCGGCAACCTCTTAGGATAGCAGCACTATCTCCATTTTCTCCAATATCTCACGAAGTTCTACTTGTGTGTCAGCATCTCTGTAGTTATCAATTTCGATATTGCAAGGAAGTTCTCCAAAGATTCACACCAACTTCTGGCATTCTCCCGTGCCTTCCTGTTCATATTTTTCGCTTCTCTTCTGCCATGTAGTTTTCCCTGTGCTGAAGTCCTTGGCGTCGTCTGATGATCGAGCCTTGCATTCTACAGAACTTGCTTTTCTTAGAATCGATTTGACCGGACATGCATATTACTGATCACCAGACTGAGATTACATCCACCGAATCTCAATTGATCTCAACTGGAATACATAGCCCAAACGTTTGCAACCCCCTCCCATTTTTCATGGGTTATCACCATCCACTGATCGTGCTTCAGTTTCCCCTCTATGCCTGCTTTTCGGCGTTTTCCGGCCTCATTGATTGACGCGGTTGGCGAGTGTACGCACAATTATTACTGGCAGCGTATGCTCTTCCAGTCGCCTTGTTACTTCATTTCGCCTTATCTTTGCACTCCTATGACGACTAAACGTTTACTTACCGATTACCTAAACGTATACGCGCATATTCTCGCTCCCCCTCCGTCTGGGAGCAACAGTTTCTGTCGGTTACTTGACACAAAAGATGCATTTGCCCGTCCTTTTTCACCCCTATCGCTTCCTTCCTGCAGATCTGCAACTAACCTTGAATATCGCAGCTAGTCATAATTTCAGCGAGATCCGCCGAAATATTCCCAATTCACATGGTAAAAGTGGATGGTCTTGCAGCACAATTGTAGCCAAGTCACCTAGGTTAATGGGATTATACAACGATCTCAATCGTTTATGCGAAACCGCTTGAATCATCACCTGCAACTCTCTTCTCACTGAAACACTTATCTGGGGTTACTACGGACTTTTCTGCATTTTATGTCCGATAATGATCGTTTACTCAACAAACCGTTACAGCGATGACCGCATTGATTCTCGACGGTTGTATTGCGGGCTGAATTCTTTGCCATCTAAACATTTTGCACACATTACGGTGCTCGTGATAGGCCCGGCCACCATTTACCCAGTTGTTTTCAATGAGCCAATCGTTTGACTGTCGATAGTGGTAGGAGGAAGATCACGAAATTGATCTTTTACTTACTGTTTCCCTTATGTCTACAAGCCGACTTCCGCGAGTGACACCTGCTTTCTCACGCATGCCAACAGTCAGCATAACTAAAACATTGTGTCTCCTTACTCCATTCGCCAAGCGCAGAAAGAACACGTAAGTCCGCGAAATGTTGAGATTTCAATGACCCCTCAGTCACGAATGCAATGCAATTAGGAATCAAACAGAAGTAAACATGCGGTAAACATGTGGTACAAGCGGACCAATCAAATCCAACGCAATCTAACAGATTGCTTCTGTGCAGCCCCTTAGGACCCGTTTTGCCGGACATTTTTCTGCGTCTGATTGAAAGAAAAATTACTGTCAGCCTCAGCGAAGCAAAGGTGTACGAACGGTACGTGGATGACATCCTACTTTTTACTAATGGCTAGCATTTTGAGCGACTTGTTGCTCTTTTAAACTCCGCACTTTAACCTCTCTGCTACACACGAGATTGAACAGCAGGGCAGTCTATTCTTATTTGAACGTGCTTACTAAACGGGCTGGTAGCCTCACATATCGTTTACCGGTTCACCTGCAGTTGCGGTGACGTTTATATAAGCAGGACTGACCGTAGACTGGCCCTAAGGATGGCTGAACACCTCCAACTTGGCTACGGCAAGCGTTGACGCAACAAACTGGTGGGGGTCAACTGAAGTATCGTAACCCTGCCTCGTCCATCACAATGCATCTCGTATTGACTCGCCATCACGTGGATCGATCGACCGCGTTCAAAGTACTCTTGCGCGACCAGAACTTAAAGAGACGGGCCATTGCCGAGGCCGTACTTATCTCGAAGTACCACCCGGTATTGTGTGCGCAGAGGTAACCTGTTAGATTGCCTTGGTATCGATTGCACATTTTATTCCACTTTGGATTCCACATGTTCACTTATGTTTGATTCCTAATTGTATTGCGTTCGAGACAGGAAAGCAATTGAAGGATTAACATTTCGCGATTTGTGTTCTCTTTCTGTGCTTAGTGAATTAGTACACCGCCGGTTTGCTTAAGGCCGATTAGCTGCCGGGAATTGGTTGACGCTAGATGTCCGCTTCGCATCCATTATCCCTTGTTACAATTAAATCGGCGTGAAGCATTTCTACCTTATCTCATGGGTCGTTGCTTCGTCCGGTTAACAACAGGTTGTTCGGAATATTGACAGATCTTAACATCGACATAAGTGTACACCATCCGAATCGCACAACCATGTAACGATTAAATGTTTCTCATATTGTTCCGTTCCCTACATTGAGCATTTCTCTTTTTTAATAATATCAACTAGGTACTTGTTATCTATAGTTTTGGATCATCACATTTGGTACCTGTTGTCACTCTAGTTGTTCCATGGTTGCTTTTTTCTTAAGCCGGACCAATTTTTTCGTAATAATTGATAGTCGTCACATTTTATTTGTAGCCATGGACCAATTTATGGAGCAACTTCATGATGCTGCGCTAAAACTCACTCAGCACGGCCTTCCAGATAACACAGACGCAGTGGTTTTCCGACGAATAACCCCCAAGTCGAACGAATCCATTAATTCCCCACCCAGCTCCACCACTTCTTCAGGGTCAGCTACGGATTCAAATGTTAGTCTGATCTCTCAGTCTACATCAAAGCCTTCTAACTCTCAGTTTCTCAAATGTGCCAGCTGAATACATTTGTCCAGATCGGCCGAATGCCCTTGCACTATTCCGTCAACTTTTCACACACCAGCCCAGAGATGGGCAACTCCTTTTACAAAGTTGTTCGCCCCTCACACTACCGCCTTGTAGATTTTTCGCTTTGTCTCCTTGTCACGCTAGACCTAGTTTTCCACTTCCCTCGCAGTTGTACATTGATCCAATACCTCTAGTTCCTGGGCATTTGCTTACTTTCATATGCTTTATATTTGAATACAAATAAACTCTTAGCCGCGTCCATTTGTGCTTCCGCAACCGGAGCCCATAAAACGCGCGGGTGCCGTCTGTCCGTTCTATTTTTTTTCACACCGGCCAATCCACCTGCAGGCTAACCTGTGCTCTAAGCACAGATTGCCTTAGCATTTACTTCATTCTATGAGGTGAGGGTAGCGATGGCCTCTTAATAACTTGGTTTATCCGTTGGCTCATTCTGATGCAGTGGTTTTGGATTATTGGCACTTCTATTGCTCGTGGCCGACCCACCGTTTATGCTCTCAGTAGTTTTTTTGTTAAAAGGGGCGGACTTAGGACGACCGCTTGTTCGTTTTTGTTGGATTTTTCGTTGGCTTACTTTTTTAATCATTGAGCATCTTCAAACAGTGGTAAGTAAACTATACGGTTCTCTGCCGTGTATAGTAGTGCATGGCGCCAGTTGTATTCATACCTCTTCGCCAACCCGATGCCGTGGTATCTCTTTAGATCCGCGATCATAATATCCTTTCTGCCTAAGCATTTTCCAACCGATCATGCATCGTCGCTGAGGATTTTGCTTCCGTTTTGCTAGCTGGGTAGCAAAAGCAGGGTCCGTCGCGACGGGACTGTACCTTAACGTAATGCGACGGCTTACGTATCTCATTGAGCTATACTGGTTGATGCCTCCGGGCATCTTGAGAGCTACTCCTACTAGGTTGGTCAATGGTGAGAGGTCAGACATACTCAGTCTCCTGGTCCTCCAGGATGGGGGGTTAAACGCGATGGCGTCCATTTCTGTAAAACTAAATCACTGCCACCTCCCCGCTGCCTTGCGGACAGGCTTTTGAGCCAAAGGCTTTGGATGAGGACCCTAATCGTCCTCCTGTCTAGGTCTGGGCGCCCTGGTAGTATCTCAGCCCACATACAACCATAACATTTTCTTCAAACATAAACTTCATCCTGCATCCGCTGTCGCACAGGTTATCAAGGGTCGCCTTATCTGCTGTATACAGCAGGGCGGATAAGCGAAAACATGCTACTGCTGGCGCCTCCATTCTTTTCCACCTTTTTCTCTTACTCTCATCCCGACCCCCATTACTAACCTACTTTCTATAATTCCCAGCTTAATTGACAGCAACCGAAGTGCCCCTGGAGTAGAACCATCTGCAGCCACCATCCCACAGCACCTATCGTACGCCTGTCGGCAGAAGTCCCTTATAAGGCCACGCTATCCCGTTTCCATTGCGACATTCAACGTTCGCACTCTAAGACAAACAGGCCAACAGGCTGCACTCGCACGCACCTTGGACACACTGGGTACTGATGTGTTGTGTGTCCGAAACTAGGATCAATGACCCTATCGGGGTTGTTGAATTAACTGCACCCGGCTTATCCTCTCGTTTTTAGTTGCACGTATCTGGCGACGCTGATGCGGCACTCACGGGTCAAGCTGGTGTAGCTATCATTCTCAGCTCCAAGGCTGAGCCATCGTTGGTTGATTGGATTCCGGTGAACAGCCGTTTATGTGCAGCTCGTTTGACGATATCACCTAAGGTGGATTCACGAAGTAATACAAAACGCTGTTTGTTTGTGCTTTCCGCTTATGCTCCTACCGACTGCAGTTCAAATGCTGTCAAGGACACATTCTATCACGAACTGAACGCGCTACTACGCAGTGCTACTAGTTCAGATATTACAGTACTTGCTGGGGATATGAACGCACAAGTAGGGCGTCTGAGCTCTTCAGAAGCTCAGCTGGGTGGTAATTGTGGGCTTAACTCCGAACGGACTGACAACGGTGAGCGTCTGCTGCAACTGTGTGCAGGGCACCAGTTGTTTCTTAGTAGCACTGCTTTTAGACACAGTGGGCGCCGAAGTGCCACTTGGCGTCCACCTGTAGCTGGCCAGCGATGGACCCAAATTGACCATAAGTTACAGGTGGCGTGGTTCCATTCTGGATTGCCGCTCGTACTGGAGTACCTGTGTCGACTCTGACCATGCCTTGGTGCGCTGTCGTTTCTCCATGAACTTTACCGGAAGGCGCACAAAGCGTCTCCCCCGTTTGGCAACGGAGAAATTGTCCCAGCCCTCTGTCAGGCAAGCCTATCAAGAAGCACTGCATAGCGAACTTTCGCTGTCTTGTCTTAATGACACAGAGCTTCAGTGGAATAGGATCTCGGCCGCCATGCACGACGCAGGAGTATCTGCTTACGGCACTATCCATCGTCACTGCACTAGTCACTGGATATCCGAGAGGTCGGTGAACTTGGAATCTAAAAGACACCTCCCGGCTGGTTCTGAACACAGTGTGACCAGACGGTCTATTAGGCGTGAACTAAACCAAAGCCGACGTGCTGACAAGGAAGCCTGGTGGACCAGTAGGGCCCAAGAAATGGAGAAGGCAGGAGCAATAGACAATTACCACAAGCCCTTCTAGCTAATCCGCACCACTGGTCTTAGAAAACCAGACGTCAATGAGACAATCAGAGACAGTGAAGATGCACTGATACAAAATAAGGAGCGGAACACTTTCAAAATCAGTACAGCTGGCCCCCTGCTCCCGGACCTCTTCCTACTCAAGTAATGCAGGACGAGCCATGGACGGTTAGTTTAGAGCCTCCGTCGGAGGCCGAGGTCCGAAACGCGATCACTGCCCTCAATCGTTTTCGTGTCGCTGGCCCGGATTCCCTCCCACCTGCACAATTTAAGGATGGTGGTGAGGTTCTCTGCAAAGCACTGACCTCCCTATTCGAACGTATCTGGAAGGAAGAGAGTGTGCCGTCTAATTGGAGCGAATCGATTATAGTGGCAATATACAAAAAGGGCAGTCGCACAGACTGTGCGAACCACAGGCGTATTAGCCTAACGCCAATTGTGACAAAATTACTGGCCTCGATTATCATTCGTCGCCTCACTGCGAAACAAGAATCTCGAATTAGGGAAGAGCAGGCCGGCTTCCGCCCAGGACGTGGCTGTATAGACCATATATTCACTTTGCGGCAGGTGTTAGAGCAGCGCCACGCATACCGCAGACCGACAATAGCTGTGTTCCTCGATTTCAGGAGTGCGTTCGATTTAGTCGATCGATCGATTCCGTTCGAAATACTTGCACGGAAAGATGTTCCCGCGAAACATGTGAACATCTTTCGTGCTCTATACTCGAACACTACAGGCCGCATCAGGGTCTACAGTGATCTCTCGGATAGCTTTCCGACCACAAGTGGAGTTCGTCAGGGTTGTCCGATTTTCCCATTTTTGTTCACTTTCATCGTGGATTCTATCATGGAGTATTCCCTTGCGGAATCTCACCATGTAGGCGTTGAAGTGTTGCCTAGTGAACTGTTAGTTGATCTAGATTATGAGGACGATATCGTCTTGCTTTTCGACGATATTGCGGTGGCACAATCAACCCTGAATAGCCTGTCTAGAGTGGTCCCATTATTTGGAATGCACTTTGCACCTTCAGAGTGCAAAGTGTTGCTGCAGGACCACCAGCCACTTGATGACCCCTTAACGCTTGCTAACGAGGAACTCGAGGTGGTTGATCATTTCACTTATCTTGGCAGCTGCATCAGCAACGATGGGCGCATAGAAGCTGACGTGAGCTCGCGCATTGCAAAGGCCAGAGCTGCCTTCTTGAACCTGCGACATCTTTGGCGACAGAAGGGAATTACCCTCCGTCTGAAAGGCCGTGTATACAAGGCCACAGTGAGGGCCGTTCTGCTCTATGGTAGTGAAACTTGGCCCCTTCGGTCTGAAGATCTGAGGCGCATCAAGTCTTTGATCATCGTTGTCTGTGAAGCATTGCTGGTTTAGGATGGCACCAGCGTGTCCGCAACGATGATGTGCGTAGGCGAGTACTAGGTAAAGATAATCATGCTAGCTCCCTAGAACAACAGATAGTATTGAATGAGTTGCGTTGGCTCGGGCACGTGCTACGTATGCCTGGTCACCACTTACCTAGGAGGGCCTTGTTTAGTCTGCCAGGTGTAGGATGGCGCAAGGCTCGAGGTGGACAGAAGTTGACTTGGCAGTGGGAATTGAAGTCACTGACGACCAAACTGGGTGCCGTTGGTCCGTCTGGTCTTCCGGGCTGGAGTCCACGTAACTCGCCTTGTGCTTGGCTCGAGACTTTACAGGACATGGCTCGCAACCGACACCAGTGGTGCGTCTGCTGCCGTCTCCTAATTGGATTGACTGTTTATAGTGTGTTTGGTGCTGGGTTATCTGCGGGGTCATGGCTGATTATGACGCGTGGCAGTGAAAGCCGCAAGGAAGCTGTCTCGCCGATGCCGCCTTATCTTTGCACGATAGCCGGCTGTTTGTGACGGTATGTTGTCTACACAAGGTGTAGGCACCTTGACCCTGAATGTTTGTCTAGGACATTGAGGTTTTCAGGTAAGTCCCCCTTCTCTCCCTCTTCTTATTCTTTATTTCATAGGTCCTCATGATTGTATGGCAGCGAAGCATCAGTTCAAATGGCTGATGTACTGCTGTTGATGATGAAGTAAGCTATTTTCGACCCGGAACTTCGAGATACCACCTCATCGAATGTGATGGGTGTATGCAGCTGAAGTGAACCGATAGAACCAGTTGTTGTGCCGCCGCCGCCACTGTTCACACCGCACGATCGCAATGAGAACACGAAGACCTGCCAGGACCGAGTAGTATACATGAGAATTCTGCTTCGCTTAAATATACTGTACAGTAGTGGATGAAACAAAGCTAGTAAAGCACGTTGGAGCCAACCAACAACTTAGGAAACAGTGAAAAACACCCGCGAATGAAAAGAGGTAGAAGAAAGAACCAATCAGGCGAGTTCGAGTGAACGGTGTTAGCGGAAACGGACCCCCCGAAACAACATCCATTACAATCGGCCAATCGAAGCAAAGGAATGGTACGTTTAAATAAATGTCAAGAAACGGACGGTGGCAAAACGAAAGCAGGCAACGAAGAATTGTCTAGTACACATTCTTCTGACACTAAGGGATGCAGCCTTCATGAATTTCGTCATCGGACAATGGCAACCTCCTATATGTGATAATTTAACTCCTGTATTTACTCACCTATGGCGAGATGAGGCTGTCACATTGTTTTAGTGGTGATCAGCAATCGTTCTTTTAATCTGGAACGTATACTGTACCATTTACCGGATTCACTACTATCTGATGCCGATTTGGCCACATTTTTGACAACCCTACCCCACTATCAGTGCAGGTCCACAGAAACGAATGAAAGAATAGGCTACCCACTAGGTTTAAAGGTGGTTTGCCATGCTGCCATTTTAATCCAATTCAGTCTAGTTACTTTACCGTGCTCCGGACACCAAAGTGAGGTGGGTCGAATCACCTTACTTCTCTTCATCGCTAACAGAAGCTAAATAAAAATGGAACAATCACGCAGGATTGAGCCATAGGAGGATTAGATTCAACGGATGAGGTGACTATCTGTTAGCGATTATAGACCGAATGCGACAGTGTGGTTCTCGCCTCTACTGCACCATACCAACGACAATCAGACCACTAGTTTAGTCCTTACTGGGCCCCCCCCCATCCGAAAAGTTAGCATGTGCCAGTCCATCGATCGGTATATTCATGTGCCGTTACAGTATCACTAACCTCTATGGAAGCTACACTGAAGATGTCTCTTGGTCAGGTGACGAAACGTCTGCAGCCAAAGTTCCCAATTCATCCATTCGCAACCCCAGCCACCATTCACTCAATACTTGCTACGCATAACTTTTGATCGCTGCCCAACGGAATAGGCCCGTGGTCGTTCTAGTTCATCGTAAGTTGTCATGTGGTTTTTCATTTTGAAGCGCAGCTCATTAGAGCGATTGCCCATGTCTTCCTACTGGTATGTGCGGCTTTTTCCGAAACAAGCACTGTGGCTCTTATCTGTTAACTGCGGCTCCCTGGCAACCGCACACTACGACCGGATTCGATTTTGTCGGCACTTTTCGTGTCAAGATAGAGTTATGGCTTTCTTCTGGGACCTAGGGATTTCCCACCGGCAACTGTGCTCCTACGACACGGAACCGCGGGTGATCCAATGTTGTGGGCGAACACCTAATATTTATACGTTCACCGACTAGTCGCCCACACCGATTTGACAGCCGACCAATCTGTCCCGCCAGTGGCCGTCTCAATATTGACCCCAGAAGCTGCACTGCCCCTCACAATTGCCACGAGCTCGGAAAAATACAGGCAGTCGTCTAATCATGGTGCAGTGCGGTGCATGCTCATTTCACAATTGACGGAGAGTCCTTAAGCTGGGGATAACGTGCTCACACCACATCAAGCACTCCACCCTAAATGTGTAATGATGTCGGCACATGAAGTGAGCAGCGCAACTAAGTAACTGACGCCCTTCAGTTTCGTTCAGCATGCCGAATCATTTCCGTTGTCAATTGTTTATGCGCGATCATGAAGAAGTGCGATAGGTTGACTGGTGGAATCGGGAATTTGGTGAATTGGAGAATCGCGCTCTTGTAAAAGAACATAACCACGCTCGTGCCTCACTCAGCCACTTCAAGCTCCGTCTTTGGGCCGAAGAAGAGGGCCAGGCTCTCTTATGGCACTAGCGTCTGGTTCCCGATCACCTGGCCCACCGAAATCTAAGGAGACAGACACCGAGTATGTCTATCCTCACTTCTTTCAGGGTTGCAGTACCTATCAAGTCGGTGGCAATGATGGCGGGCACGGACCAGTGCCAACTTACCATCGACAAAGGGCGGACATGGTACGCTTCGGCTGTCTTCATGCAACCGCCGTAGAGATCACCGGCAGCATCCCCAAGCACAACTGGAGTCTCCTTGCTTTCACAGCCCACCAATCCTTTAAAAAGGGTAACATTTAATACTCTCCAACCGACAGTCCAGTCAGCAGAAGAAACCACAGTGCTATAACTGTCGAGTGCACAAATGTCCCGGAATCGCAATTCAATATAAGAAAAGAAGAGCTAATGAAAGTTCTCACTTATTACCAAACAAACCGTAGTGAGTTCATAGATGTTATCCAAATGTGTACCAATTGATCCCTCTGTTGTCGGCTAGGGCTGGAGGGCGATAACGCATGTCTAGTGTCCGTCATTTTCTGACCACCTAAATGCTCTCTAGTAACAGACCACCGATTAATACCGGCCTTGCGTGTGGTAATGAGTCGAAAATTAGCCACCTCGTCACTATATAAGAGATTTCGATATCCATGATCTTGGAACTCCGATAACCGGTAATAAACAGTGCAGTGCCCATTTACAATAGAACAATTGTGTATTGCGAGTAGAAAAGCAAATGCTTAACAAGTCCGTGAGATGGCCAGAATGCGAACGACAAAGTGGATAAGATTAAACTGTGATCAGGAGTTTTAGTTTTGTTGGTTCAAGCTAAGACTTGTTGGTGCACCGTCTTCAGGTTATTTCGCAGTTCGATATACACAAGCTATAGTTCGTAATGTAGGTGGGTTAGAACCACTTCAAGGTGTTTTTGACGCAAAGTGGGGGCGGAAACTGTAAATGGAGATAGAGTTCCATCGCTGGCAGACACGCAGAGCGTAAACGTTTTGCCAGTATTCTAGCCGACCGTAATGCGTGGCCCCTCAGGTCCGTGTTGTTGCTAAGTTGCAGTAGGTGGCGGCAGACAGGAACGGTGTTTCTCATAATCTGTTAAGACATTAGATCACTTAGGTGGCCTCTGTAAATCTTAGAATTCTCAGCCTAAGTTGATATGGAAGGTAGAACAATCATTTGACGTGCTTGGTGGCTTTTCGCGGTGAATTCTCGAACGCTGCGAGACCATTCTTGTAACAGGGCTATCAGGTCTGGATTGCGTATTCCAAGTGATGCCGCACGTATTTCTTAACCATCTACGGGCAGACAGACCAATCGAACGTCCAGAATGTCTTCCGCAGGATACCACCGTGTTGGTTCCCAGTCTTTGACGCTTTCTCAGATTGTGCTGAGCAGTCCAAATCAGTCTGAATTTGTTCCTTAATGTCCCGCTCCTGACTGACTGCTTGCATGACGTAGTCTCCAAACATGCATGAGTTGTTCAGTTGATGATGAATATGGACCACGTTACATTTGGATGAAGTAAACTGGCGCAGATAGTGGAATGACCATTCATACGCTTCGTCCATGCATTTCAATGCATCGTGGTCTGAGACTGTATTTAAGAGCAAGTAGAAAAGTTTCCGTACAATTCTATCGAATTATGAAAATTCAGAAACAATTACGGATTGTCAGCCTCAGTGTTTGGTCAGTTAATCGTCTAGCCTCGTCAGCGATTGCCCTCCGCACCTTAACTTCATCAGCGGAAAGCAATAAATCTGAGACAATCAAACACTCGTTGACGAACAGGAAAAAACAAACTCGGCCCCAGCACTGCTTCTTGTGGAGCCCCACATTCGACCTCAGTCGAATCAGACAGCACACTTCGAACTCTAACTTGCAGTTGCGATGCTCCAGGAAATTCTTGATCCACCCAAGGACAGGATCCCCGAGTCTATAGCTTTCGACCCAGTTAAGCACGATGCGGTCTTCCGGACGGTCGAATGCCTTGGATAAGTCTGTATACATTACCCCAGTCCATGTCCCTTTGTTGGCCGTTTCCGTGAACTTACTTCGTGCAATCAGTCGGTTGGTAGCGCATGATCGGTGCTGCTCCGGTGCTATGATGCCGCAGTGTTCTAGATGTTCTATTAATGCCTCAGCGATGATTGCTTCTATCACCTTTCAGAGCACAGGGAGGAGGACTACTAGGCGATAGTTGGCGGGTTCCGAGCGATTGCCGCTTTTGAAAATTGCAGTGATTAAGCCATGTTTCCACATGGTAGGCCCAGTTTTCTCATCCAAATATGTTTGGAAGAAATGCGTTAATGGCCCAGTCAGCGTGGTTGTTGCTACGTTCAGCGCCTTGAGAGAATGTCATCGATTCCATGAGAACTGTAGATACTCAGTGAGAGCAATTTCCTCAACGCGTTTGCGGTTGTAAACATGATATAAGTGTTGAAATTTGGGCGATGAATGTGAATAACACTGATGTACGTTTCGCTAGAAGCTTGGGGCATTCTGCATCCGTAGAGCACAAATTTGCTTACCAACAACCTTTGGCTCGTAACTTTGCCAAAAACAAAAGGCTTCTATATAAGCATGTTAATATTATTCGCAAAGTGAAGCACAGTATCCCCTCACTTTGCACAACATTTGGAGTCGCACACAGCGCTGCAGAAGCAGCCAATGCTATCATCATCATCATTACACGTTAGCTGCAGGTGGAAAACACCTCAGCTATTGTGACACAATACAAAAGACAAGAAAAAAAAAACAGTGGCACGCCCGCTGAGTCCCCAGTAACGGATGGACATCGTTCCGGAGACCTAACAGCTGGCTGCCGTAAAAGAGAGTCATATTATGCCTAACAAGTGAGATCGTGATTGGGGGGGATGCTAAGCAGGAGGGGGATGGATAAAGAAACTCACAACACAAACGCCATTGGAGCCGGCTCCAAGCCATATCAGCAAGTGTGTCCAACCAAACGTGTTCACCGTCCTTAGGACCCCAGCCACGCAGTCGGGATGCACCAACCGACGCCAACTTCGAAGTGATGGTTTTCATTTCTCTCGGCCAAGTCATCACTTGGCCTCCGCTCCTCCTCTTCCAACCGCACCCACAACGCGCAAACAATACACGTCGCGGGAGTCGGTGTGCTGGCATGCGCAACACATGGCCCAGCCATCGGAGCCTGGTGCGTGATATAATGGTGCTGAGCGGTTCACTCGCTCTTCCTACACCAAATACGCAACGTCCTTTTATCGATCACTCTACCATACATCAACGGCGTCTCTGAGATGGCGGCGAGACTGCTATTACCTTTCGGAATCAGAGTTGCTCACAAGCCGACAGAAACTATCAGAGACAAGCTCTTCAATGGTAAGGACCGGCTTGGCAAAGAAGAAACAAGTGGTGTGATTTACAAAATCCACTGCAAAAATTGTAACAAATACTATGTGGGACAGACAGGAAGAAAGCTCGGCACTAGGCTACATGAGCATAGCCTAGCCATCCGCCGACATGACCAGAACTCCCTGATGCCGGTACATATGGACGCCGAGAATCATCAATTTGATTTGGAGAATGTCACGATCATAGGCAGGGCAAAAAGTCGAAAAGCACGCGAGTTCATCGAGGCTTTGTACTCGAGGAAGAACTCAATCAACAGACATTTAGAACTAGATACTGTCTATGCAGCACTGAGTGCAAAACTTTGCAAAACCCTGTGTGGTTGGCCAGCTGCTCAGAGCCAATCCTCTGACCTTAAGTGTGTTCTCATTGGCCGGATGCCAAGGTTCGGTGCGTTAGTCTGGGGAGGTGAGCGCGCTGCCCGTTGACTGGGTGAGACTTGTGAATGAACCTTATAGGAATGCACTTCGACGGTGCAACGGGCTTGTATGCGCCCCCCTCAGGTCCGAAACGATGGATCACAATTGGTCTGAGAGCAATGAACAGCTGGAATATAAGTGCACGACCGAAACCATGTCTATGATTCTAACGTCGTCGGTATGCCTTCGCACGTTCGACAGAGCATCTCGTCAGATATTCGTGACCGAGTTTTGGACGCTTTCGTCAGCGGTGATGACTGGCAGTTTATGGCAACTGTGAACAACGTCAAATATCAAACAGCCTACTCTTGGATTCATCGTTCTCTTGATCAGGAGCCGAGTACTACGCAGGCGCACGGTCGTAAGCGGGTTTTGTCGGAGGAAGACGTGGATGACATCCTGGATTGGATCGCAAGGGACTCAACTCTTACGCTACGGGAAATGCGGGTACAAGAAGAAATGGACAAGGACATTTCGAAGTCAACAATCGCACGGCACCTAGATGGTCGATTGATAACTATGAAGAACATTTATCAGGTTCCCGAGAGAATGAACAATGAGCGAAGCAAACGGATATGCAGGGAATTCGTTCAGCAGTTTCTCCAACTTGAGAGCGATGGCAAGTTCTTCATTTGGATTGACGAAGCGAACTTCAGCGTTTACTGCAAACGTACTCGTGGTCGGGCGCTCAGAGGAGTGAGGGCCTGTTGCAAAGTTGCCAACAGCAGAGGGCACAATTCGCATTTAATCGGTGCACTCACGATGGAAGGGAAAGTGTCCATGATCACCCGGAGAGGCTCATTCACAGGTTCCCTATCTCTCAAATGGCTGCGAAGCTATTTAGACAACCTGAAACGGGAGATGGAGCTCCGGCAGGTTGTCGGGGTGTGTGATAATGCACCATGTCACACACGACTGGAAGAACTGTCGTCAGTAGATGGATCCGATGGAGTAACCATACTGAGATTGAGCCCATACTCTCCGTTCCTCAATCCGATCGAGAATGTTTGGCAGATGGTGAAGGCCAGAGTGAAGAATGAGATGAGAGTGCCCTACGAGGAACTTCTGGCCGGGGATCCCCAGAAACTCATGACGCAGATGGAATGGAGGCTGCAGTTCCTTGAACGCATTGCCAAAGCAGCCATCAAGGATATCAGCGTTGTGGGATGTCGTAATGCTATTCGACATATGCGTGTACATTTTGCTAATTGTCTAGAAAAAAATGACATTTTGATCACGTTGCTGGCCTATTTTCTACATATCTGGTTGTATAGCACGTTAAGGGTAGCGCGTAGGGACGTGTGAGTATTCCCAGTGTTTTCAAAATATGTTTGCACATACATAAGTTTGTGTGTTCGTACGGGTGTTGAAGCGATATCTGATGTCTAGCGCAATGAAGTGACACGGGACCGACTTCCAGTGAGCCATGCCCGAGTGATATGTTCAACTTATGGTCCTTTTCATGCTGGTATTCGCTGCGCCGCACTCTTTCATGATCAGCCTGAGATAATGTAGATATAGTTTCTTTGTTCGGAAAACTAGGATGTTTGGAAAGCGCTTCGTAGGACCAAGTGAGCTTGCCGAGTGAAGCAACCGTCAGATGTATCACAGTATGGGATATCAGCGTGGATAGTTGAATAGTAGTGAATAAGAAATTACTGCGCACGTCATGTCAGGCCTATCCAAGAGTGAGAGGAACTGCTAGATGCGAGTTCGCAAACATGTCCATTGCCAGACACAATGTCGTCATTGAAGCTGAACGAATAAATCGCGTGTTTAATAGAAACCATCTCTGTGCGATGTTTGTCCGCTGTATTTGAGTGTACTGGCGGCTTAATTCGTTACCCGATTGGAAGTTGGTCTGT
>OX104059.1:62454229-62813328 GCA_944474145.2 Dicrocoelium dendriticum | reverse complement strand
ACCCGTACTTAGACCCAAAAGGAACCTTACCGTACGCTGTGCCGCTTCCGATTGGGATGCAGAAAAAAACTTGAATCGTTTCGAGCGGCCGGCGTCATCCAACTCTGTGAAACTATGCAATCAACGTGGGCAGCACCTATTGTTGTACGGGTTAGTAGACCAATGGAACCGTTCGTATCTGTGCTGACCTACTCTTAGGGATTGAATATGCTGTTTTGAAAATGTCTACCAGTACCCTTTGCATCCCAGAAGAGTTATTTGCTAAGCTCAGTGGTGACGCATACTTTGCATAAGTTGTGTTAACTAGATTATCAGTTTCTTAAAAACTTCAGAAATTTAAGAGGTTAGTCGACGATTGCTTCAAAGGAGTTGCTGGCATCATAAGATTTCGACGCGGCATGCTGAAACGCACCGGGGTCTTTACACACCAGTTCAACCGTTTTGCCGTATTGGTGTCAGGAAAACATATGAGAATCCAACCAATCTTAATGGGAAAACCTGGTAGGTGTCGGCCTGAGGAGGACGGTAATGGAAGGAGCAAAGCAATAGCAGGCATACCCCGAAGCTGCCAGTGGGCAGGGAGTGGTAAAATGCGGCGACCAAGGGAGAACCGCAAGGATTGAGACATACATGTTACTATAACGCGAGACACGTTAGGCACATAAGTAGAATTCAATGACACTTAAAAGGTAAAAGCAAAACTACAGTCCAAACTGGTACTTTTTCAGTTTATTCTGTGCTTCTTACATCAGTCTCCGCCATTTTTTCAACTAATTGCGGCAGGAAATGTTCCTTGCTGAAAGGCAACGGAAAAGGCCCGTCATGGCGAACAATTAAATACAACCCCGCGCCAAACAAAGTGATTTAGAACACTCGTTATAGCAGCGACCAAGGTTACAAACGAAACTGTGCAAAAATAAAGTGACCAGCCGATGCATTCAAACCACACTTCCATATGGTCAAAATAATATTAATCTTATAAATTGATGATGCTACCATACGATGTTAGATGGGCATATCAAATCATTTAGGTTCATAACAAACGTCAAACTAAAAGAGCACATGCAGCTATAGAGCTTCAATACTGCAAATTTTACTTGGACGACATAATCATAATCAACGGGCACCTTACTGGATCTGACGGAAAGACTGGAAGCAGTTCTCCCATGTGTTACTTGAACTGGACTGTCTGTCCCATTTCCTGTCCAGGTTGCTCAACATTATACCTGTTCCTATTGTTGCTACCAGGGTTGTCCCATAGTACTGCCATAGGCGAAAGGGTCACCTATTCTCCTCGAAGCAATTGGGGGTATAGGCGAGCCGTGAAATTCGCTAGGCACGGTTGTAGGTTACTGCTAGGTTTTCACTTGAAAACAGGAAAAGTGTCAATACCGGCATGAAGTTTGTAAAATATCTGGCTTTCCATCATTGACAGGAGGTAAATTAGGACCAAGTGAACGCATGCAATAATTATTTTAAAAATATTTTAGATGTCCCTGTGGAAAATGCAAATACTTCGACCAGTTATCAATATACATACTCAGGGTAAAAATGGCTTTAACGATGATCTTCCAGGATGGCTGTCGTCCGTATCCTTCCCATTTTCACTCCGCTTTCATCGAGTAGCAGTCCATAAGTGCCATAAAACAAGTGCTCCTCCTGACCATGCACGAAGCTCAGATCATTTTGGGTTGGTCATCATTACAGCTTTTTTGGCCAGAATGTATCGCTACGGGGACAGCCAGGAACTTCCTGGTACAGGATCGCAAATTTGTGTGGTCACTTGAATGTCAAAGTCCGTATTGATAATTCAATCTTATATTATGTTCTTACCTATTTGTCTACGAGCATTTTCAATCCGGAGCCGGAAATCGTAATTGCTGCTGACAGAGCGCAGACTACGAAATGGGAGCAGTCATAATCCCACAGTTTTTCCCCAAGTGGTTTCGGAAAAGGCTTCGCATAGCAGCCAGAACACTCACACCCCATCGGAAACGCAATCCTGTGGCAGATCGAGAAAAAAGCTTTGCTATAATGTTTCACATCGGTATGACTTCGCGTATGTAATTCGCGAATACAGAAGCGAATTCACAAAACAGCTCTATGGAACGAATGTCCATATACTGGACACCGCCATCCGAGTTGAATTCACAGCTGTTCAACATATTGTGCCACCCCCCCCATAAAACTCTTGCCGCAATCTTAGGGAATAAGAAAGGGCATACCAGTCTGCACGGGCCAGTCGTCATCCACGCAGGGCAACGTTCCACTTGGATACGAATTCGTAGTCAAATATCATCGACATACAGAATTGGTCAAGCGAATGCGTATCTCGTTTAATTGGGAGTACACGCAACATCAAGAACCAAGGATTTGGTATTGCCTCAAATCTCCGTAAACCCCAAGTACAATCAAATTGTGCCAGGACATTTTCGGGCCTTACCAATAAAGAGGATCTGAAAGATTGCTTCTATATTGAAACGGCAAACATCGTTTTTTTAATCGTCCATGAAACAATCGAATGAGTGCAGGAATAGCGACCCTCACAGTTTTAATAACTGCGAAGGCGTTACCAGAATGGAAACGTACACTGGAATAATTGCTACCGGACAGGCCCTACAACAAGTTGATTCGATTTCCACCTCATGGCCTGCCCAACGGCCCGTACCGGTAATACTTTCTGTTTAGTATGTGTGCCGATCGTTGACAAGCGCGCACTGCCGGCGCTTCAAAGCGTATTCTGGAAATCGCGGTAAGTATCCCAAGTATCTGTCTGAAGACAGAAGCCACCACAAAGGAAACGAGCAGTTACAACGTGCCCTGCACGCTTTTTCTGTGACTTTTTAAGGGCGAATTTTACGCGATTGACTGAGGAAATGCGCTTTCTGTGGCATTCTCATGGTCACAATATTTACAGCACTATCAGTCGTCAGAAACGGCTTGCTGTTCTTCCATCGCATAGAAGTCCCTGGCTCCATGTGAGAAATTGAAGGCTAACAGATCGCGTCGTCATATCCACAACATCCTCAAGAGAACGACCTCCGACCAATTTCATACTAGCCACCCAGACTGAATCGTCATTAGCTCAGGAAGGCATTGAAGTCGCTGGTACGAAGCTACATGAGCTCTGAACTAAAGAAAACGTTTTCCTCGGACCCAGGAGATGCGTGCACTTTTGTGCGCAGTAAATTGGCCCACATTTGGGGTTCCCAAATAAACAGAACACACGATTAAAAAGCGATATTTTATGACATCTTAACCAAGAATTGTCTCCGATTCCAAAGTATCAAAACTGCCAAGGAAGACGGAATTGCACATCCTGGGCCAATACCTAGGACGTTGTCGACATCCTAAACCATGGCCAAGGGTACACACGAATTTTGGTAGGTCCACTTGACGGTCAATCAACTTCTCATTGTTCTCGATGGCCACAGTAACTCGCATATGAGTCACCGAGGCCGATGTGGCGTGATGTGAGTGTGATTCCAATGGTAAACCACAGCTGTTGACAAAGAAAAGTGACAGTAACCACCGCATCAGCCACTGTCTCTGCTCTCCGACAGATACATTTCTCGTTTCGTTCGCTGTCCTCACACGATTGTTTCTACAATGATCCACAATTCACCTCCTTTTGAATTTGATGACTATTCTGTCGCAGACAAGTATGTCATGACACGCGGGAACGCGATCGTCCGATGTAAAGTCACCACCTTTTAAACCCACAAATGTGATTCGGTCCCAGATTTAAATACTTCCCCTTCGCGTCAATGCTGGATTTGGTGGGGCAATACGGAGGAGGACCTTTTCTTGGCGGACTCGCGAAATCAGATCAATTACGGTGGCTGTCATCCTATGGCGCCGCATGTACCTGTGGACGTTTTAGCGACCTCGTTAACGAGATTTTTTAATAGTCGCTGATTGCCAATAGAGCACGGAGGCTGCATATCGAACGGACAAAACGAACGCTATTGTGGACGATGAGGCATCCAAGATGGTATTATGGAATTGACCCCCGCCGTTGCCCGTGCTCGGCGTAAGATGAGGATCCCAAGTGCACCGGCTCAATTGAAATGCGTATCTGGAATGCGCGCCCCCCAGCAGCGAACAGTTCGTATCTGCCGAGGACACCCAGAAAGCTGGGACATAGCCGCCGGCGCTGTTCCACCTTCGTTCTTACTGCAAAAGAGTCTTGCTAAAAATGGAAGGGGAAGCTACCTTGGAGGAGATTCTTGACACATTTATTCTGACGTATCGCACAAGTTTGAATCCGCAGACACCGAACACACTAGCTCCGACTGAGACTTTGTTTCAAAGGAAAATCCGTGCACCGCATAATGCTCTCAGACCCAGGAAGGATCAGTTACTGTCCCGCAACTATCAGATGGAGCCTAGATTCAACATCCGACACGGTGCTCGGAAGCGAGCCTTTAGTCTTGGCCAACAAGTTCTGGCGAGAGATTATCGCATCCTCTATCCTAAATGGCTAATGGCCGTGTGCTCTACAAACGTGGTAACATGATCTACGGTATCCAGGTTGGGATGGCAATTTGGGTAAGACATGCCAATCAGCTGCTAGAGGCAGGGACTGGCGAACAACTGCAACAACAAGTCCCAGCAGCGCAGTTACCTCTGGGTATACTGGCCGACGCGGGTGAAGCGAAGAATCCCCAACATACCTCAACACAGCAACCACAACATTCGCCCCGAAACCTAGCAGCACAGAGGTCGAAGCGGCAACGCAAATTCGTGTCATCCATGTAAGTCAACCCCAAGCTGAAATGGTAGGACACAATTCAAAGGGGGGAAGTGTTATGAAGGAATACGCGATGCGAACGAGCCAGGATCCCATCGCCGCGGCAGTTGCTCCAAACTCATTCGTCCTGATTGGAGCGAACAGAGAGCCAACCGGGAGAAGGCGGCGTTCATGAATTTGCTGTTAGTTGACCTTTCCAGTGCTTTCCACGTGCGCCTTAAGTACCATTCACGAACTTTCCATTTCACCTTTAGAATGAACGGTGGGATTCGCTAATACGTCTCTGTTGCTCTGCTCGTCCGGTTCGGTTTTCTCTCTGTCCTGTGGGGGGCCAGCGACTTCGGGTTTTTGATTGGGAATCAAGCGTCCATCCAGGCGAGGGATGAACACTTCAAAGTGGGTATCTTATGGTTGTGAGATATGCACAGCCGTGGCTGACAAACCATCCCTTGAACAAAATTGTTCTTCGCCAAATTTCATAGGTAAGTGAGATGCCATCCAGTTGTCCGGCCCTAGGTAACAGGTTTCCCTGAGCTTTTACTTAACGGGCCTAGCCCACAAAGTAACAGAGACAAGGAAATAGCACCCAATGACGTCAGTGGTCTAGAAAAATCAATTCATATAACTTTCCGATGCAATACATTACACCAGTGGTCCAACACTCTCAAAGTTGAGGGAAGATCTGGTGGACGGATTACGCGCCAGTGTACAACGATGATTCCTTTGGTTGGGAAGCAGTCACACTCCCCACATCACAATGTTTTCATTCAGCTTAGGTGTTTAGTACTAGGGAAAATGCTTGACGAGCGATGGTATATAACCCCATCTGACACTACCAAAGAAGTGACCATGACTATGTGTTTATCCCAAGACTTCTTGTTGCGATGAGTATAGAATCCATGCATTCAGCCGTCTGCTTCCATCAGTTATCTATTCTGCACTGTGGTTGGAATTGATTACGGTGGTCTTGATGGCCAATGCTGGTTGAGAGACCCTAAAGGATCAGACAGCAAAACAGATGATGATGAGTACGGGTTGTGATCAGACGACGCTAATTGTGTCGAGTCATCCAAACAAGTGCAAACAGTCCGAATACAAACGGGTTCCCTACATTCCCTGTGCACACAGTAATACCACGCAACTTGGAACATTTTGGGTACCAAACCATATTGGAACATTAGAACAATGAGATACAACTGGTAAAGAGCTAATATAAGTCCTGCAGGACGGTCGAAATGAAAACAATAGAAACAAAGCAACGCATGTCAGTAAATATGAGTGCGAGCTGGTGGACTAGACGACAAGCTTTCATGATAACACCTGCTAAGAAGTTGCAAACCCAGATTTACTTACGTTAGTTAGTTTCCTGACGTACACAACTTACATAGTCGTCAAACCGTTTTTTAAACACCGTTGGAGGCAGAAATACTGTAAAGTGGGAAAGGCGTTCCACGGCTGCCAACCTAAAGAAGGGAAAGCTACGGCAACCAACTTTAAATGATGGGCTTTCAGTTTGGTGCCATGACATTTTTCCTTTGATTCAGCCAAACAAACTCACTCCAATGCATCCAACTGTTGGCCAATCAGCGTGCATGCGAGAAACGTGTGAACGTCCAATCAGCTGCCGCCTTTCCTTGCGGCAGCCTAACGGCTTCCTTGCTGGGCTGGCACCGCACGTTCGTTAGAGTGTCTACTCCCATTACAAAAGTATCTGACTACAGTAACGCATGAAATAACGAAGCACAACACGCTGATCTCAAGCTCGATCGTCCGTTCTTTGTACTTCTACTTAGTGCCAGATCTATTAACAACAAACTGTACTTCCTAAGCATGATTGTACCGATCAACCACCCACAACCAATCCTCGTTACCGAAACATGATGCTCCTCCGATCTATTAGATTCTATGATTCCTAATTAGCAGCTTTTCCGAAAAGATCACGGAACAAGAAAAGGCGGTGGATGCTTGATATACGTACACTGTACATTTGCAGCAGAACTTCTTGATCATCCACAGCTAACAAATCTCCCCGAATCTCTTTTGTTGTCCGCCTCAGGAACCGGTTCTCACATTTTACTCGGATGTGTTTTCAACCCGCCAACTGCGTCAACCGCGAGTCTTGCCATTATCACTTCAGCTATCGAAGATTAGCTGGTCCTCCCAACCATCCTCGTCTGCACAAAGCTTTCCTTTCCGCTCTCAAAATTGGTGGGTGGATGCAATGGGTTACTGAACCAAAAAGAGTGACCAGTATACTCGAGCTGATATTCATTTTTGGGGTCACAAATGCACAGAGGTATTAGACAAACTCCCTGGTAGCGGCCGCAAGACGATACGATTCAGTTTCTGTGTTAAATTGGCTATCAAACACGCCCTTATTCCCTAATATGCAACCCATAGGATAAAATGAAAGTAATTCCAACAATTAATCCGATCAGCCGATTGGGACGCATTCTTCCTCTCTGACAATGTATGCACTTCCGTGGACCATTTCTACCATCGGGGCAATCAGGCCATTGATGTCCTTACTCCCCAAGACAAGGGAGTGACAGGTGATCAAAAAGATGCAATCTTGCGTTCAGTCAGCCGGAAACACAGAAGACTAATTGCTGGATGCAGAAAGATGGGCAAGTTCATCTTGCTCTTACAGTTGTACAACATCATTGACAGAGTCAAGCACCTACAGTTGACGAGAAGGATACCCAAAGAACAAATAGCTTTACGAACGACATTTAAAACAAAAGGAGGTGAAAATTCTGAGTCGCAGAACTAATTACCACTCGCCTTTGATCAATGGACTGGTTGATGCAGACGGACAGTCTTTTCATGATCCAGCTGATATCTGTGAGGCGTTTAGCGCATTTTTCGTTACATCCATGAGTCTGGAGACGGACCTGTTAAATACATGCACTTGGGTGCATACAAGCAGCGCCCTGAGTAAACCTGAATTTTCTATCAGTACTGTTCAACATGTAATGAATTCCATCAAACAGTGGCTGGCTAGCCGAACAACCTTCACGTGGTGTCAGCTGGGTGGTTCGGGTTAATCCCGTTCCAGCGAATAGTTCGGCGGCAATGTTTCAGGACGTGGTGGGTTTTAGCCTGGCAAGCCTTCTCCCAACAAAACCCACAAAGGTCCGTTTAACAACACTGCGACGTGGCAGATGTGACTCGCCACTAAATAAAGGCACTGCCTCTTCCCCATCCCGAGGATCCCCACTTCACAAACGTTATCCAATTTGAAGAGTTCAATTGATCCCTACATACGATGGCGAACACAGCAAACATACTCACGAATTCAGTCACAATGCACAAGCTCACTCACCATGCCCACTGACACATACATTTACATATATACAGACACACAACTCCAGTATGTAACTGGTTACGACGCTATATTATTATGCAATTACCGAACATACCTGTTTGTACTATCATGATCATGCCTTCGCAGGCGTGCCCCGCGCTGCCGGGAATAAAACATTTACTTATTTATTTATTTATCTGGATTCCGATGGTAAAGTACCTGCAGTTATAAAACTGGGAGCGCCTGACGTGCCGTTGCCATTGCTGAATATATTTACCCTTTGGAATCAAGCTACTTTTCACACAAGTGGAAAACATGGCTCATCATCCTTCGTCACAAGCGTGGCTCCAAACATGTAATTAACGATTAACGGCCAATCCATCACACCCCTGTATTAACCAGATTAGTAGAGAAACTGGTTAAGAATAGTGTGATGAAATACATCAATTCGCTGGAGCTAATCGACAGGTCCCAGCATGGTTTCTTGGACAAACGATGGTGCATAACCTTCCAGTTGCATTATCTTAACCATGTTTCAGATTCTATTGACTCAGGATATGCATCATGCTTCTGTTCTTAAACATGGAAAAGGCATTCGATCGAGTGAACCACAAACGGCTGCTGAAAAAGAGTGCTTCGTTTGGAATCCAAGACCCACTCCTAGGATGGCTATTGTCATAACTGAGCTGCCGTTCTCAGGTAGTTACCATCGCCGACCATCACTCTTCACCACGTCCAATCACTAGTGGTGTTATCCAAGGGAGTTTACTTGGTCCGTTACTGTTTTTGCTCTACGCCAATGACATCAGCGTGGTTATCAGACATGGCATGCCTTTCCTACTCGCAGATGACATAAAGATAGTCTACAAATTCCGACGAACTGAACTTAAAGATACACTACTGCTCATACAGGAAGACCTCCACTCGCTTGGGAAACGGTGTGACACCTGGATGATGAATTTCTTAGCGAAAAAAGCTAGCATTATGTATCGCAGCTATTCGATACCCGAGGGATCAATTACACTCAGCGGCGAAAATCTTCGTGTACAGCTGTATACCCGCGAGATCGGAATCAGGTATTCTTGTACCTTCAACTGTTCTGAACAAGTGGAATGCCAGCCGGTTGGGGCCCGAAGATCACTAGCTAATATATTATATAAGATCCATATAACCCCAGTCAGAGTAGAACTCTTCATAATCCTCACCCGCCCCATTATGGAATACTGCTGTATCATTTGTGGCAACATAAGCAAAGCTGACACAGTATCTCTGGAAAGCATACAGATGTCATTTATCAAACGTCTGCTAGGCAAAACATCCACTAAGAGCTATCGAGAGTGCTGCCAACAATTCCAGCTCGATCCGCTTTGGCCACGAAGACTGAGGCATAACCTGATGCTTCTTTTCTACATGATTCATCGAAACGCCCACTGCTATTTGCCTTCCCGAGAACAACACAGTTCGACAAGGGAACTAAGCAATAAGGAGTTTACCCTGAGTGTACCAAGCTGCAGAATAATTCTGCGGTCCAACTTTTCCTTATCAGGTAGGCTGTCTTGTGGAATGTGCTCCCAGTCAACATCAGATGGTGTGAGAGCGCAGCAGCCTTTCGCGTTAAGCTCGCCAACTACCTAGACTTGAACACGATCATGACCCTGTTCTCTTGGGAGGGATCACTTGATGATTTGTTCCAAGAAAAGCCAGACAACATCTGATGGATGAAACAAAAAATATTTATGCAGTGTGGTACACCACTAGTGCTGTTACTATCCCCTAATCCATCTAGTGCACATTGCGTTGAAACACACCTGTGAGTAAATACGTACACTTGAAACAACAAAAATAAAGAAAAAACAAGCAACGGTTTACCACTCGTGCATATATGACATACTGTAAGATATGATCGGTGCCAAATATGGACACAGTCTCCCACCCGATGAGAGATATACCTATTATTATTATCATGCGAAATACCAGTAGAACTAAATTCTGGGGACCTCCAAAATTAAGTTGCTATAGTGCAATTTTGTTATAATGAAATAAGTCAATGTTCAAAAACTCAGCTGTTGCTATATCCATTACATGATCTTCATTAGTACAGCATGCATTTATAGACAAAAGAGCTTAATATTTATTATATGTTACGAAAATTAGCATATATATATGTATACACGGAAAGCTACAATGTACCGTAATTACGAGAGGCATTTCTATAATATTTCCCCATGGCAAATTTCTACATTGTACACAATGTTCCGGACATTTATTTTACGAACAGGTCTGTGATTTGCTTCTGAACACTCCCAGACACAAATGATCCTTCATGATAGTCACCAACCACTGCCTATGAATGTAACTCAGATTCTGGCACATTACTTCGTGAGAGAAGAAATCCCTAAACACTACGTGCCATGTTCGTTGCCTGCACAAGAATCAACCTGCGTTGATTACTTTGAGCAGATCTTCCTCTTCCAGCGCACCAGCAAAAGGATTACTGTCACTCATAATGGCTGCCAAAGTTTCATCAGCAGGGGTTCTTTTTGCACTAACGCATCAAATTCCACATTGACATAGAAAGTTTCGCGCTAGTTGGCACATACAAGTGTTCGCACAAACACTTCTAATTCTTCTCTGTTTCCGTGTCATTCAACGCTTCACTTTCTGTGAGGTCATCTTCTGCATAAACTACTCCAGCTTTTCTAAAGGAGTTTAGGATAAGTTATTCTTTCAGTGCTCTCCAGGCACCACAGAACATCTGCATTGCTTCCAATATGTTCCCATTAATGTCTCCGAGGCAATATTGCACAGCATACACCGGACCACACAAGCTCGGTAATGCCGCTTTAGCGTATGTATTATCCCTGATTCGTCATCATCATCATCATCATCATACACTTTAGCTAGAGGTGGGGAACACCTCAGCTACTGTGCCGCAATACATAGAAAAAAAGAGGAGAAAAAAGCAACTGGTGCAAACCGGCTGAGCTACCGGTAACGGGTGGGCATCGTTCCGGTAAGCTACCAGCCGGCTACTGTGCATCAGAAAAAAATTACTATGCAAAATTATATAAGACTAAATTATGAGATGGTTGTTGGAGGGGAGGGTGGGACAAAGAAACTCACAGCACGAACGCCACTGAGGTCGGCTCCTAGCCATATCAGCAAGTGTGTCCAACCAAACGTGTTCATCGTCTTTCGGACCCCAACCAGGGAGCCGAGACGTTCCAACCGAGGCCGGCTTAGAAGTGAGGATCTTCATTCCTCTCGACCAAGTCATCGCTTGGCCACCCCTCCTCTTCTTCCACCCACACCCCCGGTGAGCAAACAACGCACGTCGCGGAAGTCGCTGGGCTGGCATGCGTAACACGTGCCCATCCATCGGAGCCTGGTGCGTGAAATAACTGTGCTGAACGGTTCATTTCCTTTTCCTGTTCCGTAAACAAGGCGTCGAACACGCTCGTTGTTCACGCGGTATTCCCACCAGATGTGAGCCAAATTGCGAAGGCACCGGTGGTCGAACGTAACTAGCCTCTTCAGGTCTGTTGCTTTAAGAGGCCAGGTTTCACAACCGTGCAGTAGGGTCGAACGTACTGCTGCATTGTACACTCTACCCTTCAGGGCAAGAGTTATGTCGCGCCGGCGCCATAAGCGGTGAAGGTTAGCAAAAGTGCCCCGAGCTTTTGCTATACGATTCGTGATCTCATCTTCAATCCCACGGGCGCTGATACAACTTCTCAGGTAGTTGAATTTTTGAACGACTTCTAGCTGATCCCCACCAAGGGTCAGCAAAGGAGGCGGTTCAGCGGCTGCAGTATCGAGGTAGTGTTTGGGCGCAAGGATAAAACTTTCACATGCACAAATGGCGTACAATTATGACATAAGCAATTGTCAATGTTGAGAATAACCTCCTTTTGACCTTCATCCGACGTTCCAGACGCAACAGCCACTCTTCGAATATCATGCATATCATCCATGCTTTGGTGCTGTGCCTGTATTCACAGGGCAGGTGTCGCAAGCGCTTGAAGCACTTCGGCTTCTCAAACTCCCTAATTATCAGTGGCTTCAGTCTGTCCATCCCCGTAGCGTTCGTGCACAAAAGAACAGTTATGCGCTCTATTAAACTTTTACCCCCAAAACACTTGTTTCGTTCAAAGTCAAGGGTTTTGTTCGGCGCTAATTTATCGATTAATGCCGTCTCATCTGCATTATAGATGTCCACCAGCGAATATTCTTTCAAGACAGCTGTTAGGGTCTCTAACCAAAAAAAGATGCAACTTCTTTTGGGGCATCGTAAGCTTCACCATTTATTGTCTTTCCCGAAACCTATGAAGCCAACTAACAATCTCCATGATCTCCGCAAAACCAAGCGAACGTGCGAGGGATCGCACATGCACACATAACAGTGCGCCATTTATAATGTTTTTGGCCCGCATTTCAACAATGCACGTATGAGCTGCATCGTACACCTCCTCATAATCTGCTATCCTCATCTTCTTTCGCTGTGGGTCACGGGCATCGGCATTAACATTCCGCTCTGTCTTACATTTCTGTTCTAGAAAAGTAGATAGTATTGAAGGCCTAATGCCATACTTCTTCGCTTTATCTGCTTCCTTTCCTCTTTTCTCCACTTCCAGAACTAGTTCGCGCTTTCCTTCCAACGAAAACTGCTGTCACTTATTTTTATCCATATTGCCGTTATAAAGTTAACGAGTACACAAATTACACGCTGCGGAACAACCAAAAAGACAGAATGAATGTGATGTGACTATGCGAGATGCGAGGTGAATAAACGAATCAGTGACGCAGAGATATGAAATCGTACCATTCATTGGTTGATTTTAAACTTTCTGCGCCTACTTAGCCAATGGTGTTATTAGCCGATAGCGTTACCGCTTGCATTGAAATATGTGCAAAGCTTATTTAATGGAATAAGCACTGGCTACTTTCGAATCGCTACCCTGCTCGACCGATCGCATAAATGTCATCTGGATAACACGATAATATAATAATAAAAATATCTTTGTTATAAAGCAAGATTCATATCAATTAAATGGCGAAAAATAAAGCTAATATAGGCAAAATACGAAGTTTTCATTCGTTATATTGAAAGTTTGAAATTCGTTAAAACGAAATGTTTTAACACAGCTTAAGTATGGAAAAAGAGAAAGCGCTTAAAGTAATTGTCCAATTCTGCATATTTCCTTATACTGGCGTTCGTTATGGCCACATTTTCTTGTGGAATACTATCCACAAGTGGAGTAATGGGTGAACCGAGGTGGAGGAATTCTTCCTCCTTTAAGCCTTTCTTTGTTAAGGCCGTTCATGTGGGCCCCTTCCGGGAAAAGCCATATTCTAGAGCCACGCTTATTCAAAGTTTTCGGGACGTAGACCTCTTTTAGTGGAAGTTTACACGGACCCCTTAAATATTGTCAACCACAAGACTAGGCTGTAATAAAAACGGGGCGGAGGGTTCTGAAAACGTTAATCACAGGGCACTGCATGAACACGGGTGTTCATTATTGCTACTAAAAAATGACATCTGATAGCTTCATTCACTCGCATTTTATGTCTCTGCCAGACTCAAGTTTCTTCTTGGAAAGAGTTTGTTTGACATGGGCCATTCACAAAGCAAATGTAGACTGTCAGATTTGCTTTAACTATTTTTCACTGCAGGTTTGGTCGAACTTCAAAATAAAACAATCACGTTCAAAATATTTTAACAGAATTAGAACACTTCGGGAAAATCACGCCGACCCCCTGGAGGTCCGTGGACCACACTTTGAGGAATGCTGTTCTAGAGGATTCCAGGTAAACCAGTTCAAGATGCTTAAGACTGCAGCGCGAATACCATGAGGCACTATGTCGAATTCTGGGAATGCTGAACATCCTAGCAATAGATAACTCTTCATGAGTCTTCATAAACGGAATTTTAGTGTTTAATTGCCCCAGAAGCTCTAAGGCATAAACACGGGAACTACCAACGCTACGCAAAGCCACGACGAATCTCTTCTCTGTATCATCGGATCTACCGAGTGCACTCCCACAACCCAGTCGCTAGTGAAACTTCGGAATCCACAGCGTCCTTCAATAGAAAGAGCCATTAATTTATGCTGCTGAGAGATGTTGCAGCTTCGTCAACTTGGGAGGCTGATCAAAGCGCGCTTGTATGTTGCAAACATTTCTACTGTGTTCAACCTGGCAATGATCCACGAACCGCTATGTGAAGGGCTCCCAGGAATATGTACTCCGATACCAGTCATGACCAGCCGCTTAGCGACACCTGGCCGAAACCTTCATATCGGTAACAAATGATAGGCTGCACTTGTAGCTGCAACATTAATTTACCGAAGACCATAACAGCCACTTACTTATCGCTTTCTATATTACCCTCACTCATCCCCAATTCGCGTGGGTCTAGCCATGATGGCGTTATAGATGCTGACCTCAATCACACTTTTTTCGGCCTAGTCTTTGCCGGGTTAAGTAAGCGACGACCTTATTGGGGATATGGGGACATAGACATCTATGAAAGCTATGATCTTGCTTACAACTAACCTACAGGAAGTGGCCGGAGGTAATCCCTATGCAAAACACGTCGGCAAACAGCACAAATTTTGCGATGAGACATATCTTCAGTCAGCACGGATTACCAGTAACAATGGTGTCGGATAACGGGTCACAGTTTACGTCCTGCCAATTTGCTGCATTTTGCGCACATAACGGGATCGAGTAGTCAAATGGCCAAGCGGAAAGAGTTGTTGATACTCTGAAACAAGCATTGTGGAAGTCAAAAGAGGATGGATCGCTGAACGAAAGATTGGAACCTTTCCTGTTGAACTATAGAGTTACTCCGAATCCTAATGCACCAGATGGGAAATCAGCAGCTGAAGCACTTATGGGTCGAAGATTGAGAACCACGCTAGATTTTCTGACTCCTAAGTGTCCGCCTCTACAAATAAGGAATTCAGTGATGGAGCGTCAATACAACAGGCGGTATGGGGCACGAAAAGGGATTTTCAAAGTGGGCGATTTTGTGTTTGCGGCTGCTAATCAAGGACGGCGGATCGTTTGGATACCAGAAGGAGTATTGTGCGACGCTGAGGCAAGGTGATGTCTGATGTGCAAGTTGGTACACAGGTATGGAGACGCCACGTCAATCAGTTGAGGTCACGGTATACACATGTTGCCGTCGTTCCGAAAGCCAACGGACTTGACGTCAATGAATTGCTGGATAATGGCAAGCCCCTGCAGGTGGCGACGTTCGTCCAATGGAATGCATGGAAAATGGAGCCCGGTACAGGCCAAAAAAACTAGAAGGTTTGTGCAGCCTCTCCAAGTGGATCCGCGTCGGAAGAGCTATGTGAACTCCGGGTAACCCATTTTTAAGTGAGGGAGGTATGAGGAGAAGAGCTATTAGACATACATCTTTTGTGAACAAACTTAATAGCTATTCTTTACTCTTCCTATTTTCGACTTGTATACTCGTCTTTGGACTTCTTCTTGCGGTCGTGGGGTGAAGGCGTCAGTGGCGACACAACAGACTTTTTCAGGACCATGTTGGGTTATGTGCATGAGAAAACAGGTGCATCGAGATATTGGCCAACCGAGCCCCTGTTTAGCTTTTTCCTCCTATATTACTTCATCGCATTCCTAGATTTTTACCTACCTCAATGACTAACAGTGCATAACTAAAAAGGTACACGCATTGATGGTTCAGACATTTGCTGCCTTGACCGATGTTTACTTTCCTCACTTAGTTCTGACCTCCATTTGTCGCGGAAAAAAGATGAAAGCAGGTAGATGCAGTCATTTTATATTTCGTCCTTGCTAATACGCATGGATCTACCAACTTTCGTCCTCTGTCTGCGCTTTTCAAACTACTGAAGGGAAATAGCTGCTTTAAGCGCTATATATAACCCAGACGAGAGACACCGCGTATGAATGAAACATGGATAACTCAGCCAAATTCCACCCATGCATTCATTTAGCACCTATTCATTGTGTTTTATTTTTGTCCGCTTTCCCTTCACCGTCAAATGCGTATTTCATGATTTTGGTTAAGCCTTCCAATTAGCTTACATTACAGTACATTTTGCTTCCTCCATCTTGTTAGAGAAGTAATAAAAATGCAAGTATACTTGTGTTGGCATACATAATTACAAACTTTCGCTTTGTTGTGTTGATTCACTGAGGTTCTTTCAGCGTGCTAGTTCAATAGCCCACATTTGAATGTTTTGAGTCATTGTTTTGGGTGCGGAGCCCAGTTCCACCCTGACACTAATGCTATCATATTTCGTTCACTGTGTACAGCTGATTGGTGCCTTATTTGTTCAGTTCTTATTGGTTCTGTCTGTCAGCATGCTTTCAGCACTCTGGTTGGCTTTCACATTTGCGCGTCATGTCATATAACGATACCGTTTTCCTATGAAAACAACCCCGAATCCTTTTCCCGCTCGACCCTGTTCTCAATACGGTTAGTGGGTGGAAGCAGTCACGGGACCCGACACAACACCTCTGTGTGTATGTTGTATTTTAGCGTCCACTCCCTTTGTTACACTGCACTTAAGCCCAAGCAAATAACTGAAAATGTCCACCACCATGTTGTCGTTCTTTGCAAACGGTGACTGTATCCTACAAAACGTGTTGAGGCCCATGAGGCAAACTACCAAGTTGATGCGAGCATGACCCATTGAGAACGCACTCTGCTCTTTCCTTTTTCTGCCTACTTTGAGTCGCTCTCAAGGAATGAGCAGCTGGAGAGTATCAGCTACCTTATTGACCTCGTCAACAATGCATCCTCCTCTTCCTTTTGTTTTTCTCGCACCTCTCAACTCTCTTCTTCCCTATCTGTTGAGCAAGAGACTGCCGCTGATGTCGTTGCTGCGGCCAACACATGTGACATGTACGTTGAAAGGTGTAGAGGCTTAAAAAACGATTTACTTGTTCGATTATCCTTCCATTTTATCTATTGCTCCAACCATCCTACGGGACCTGTCAAGCATATGCTTTTTTACCCGTCATAAATCATTGTTCATTGTTCTTACATCAAACTTAGTGTCACTGCATCGTTTCAAAAGGTTTGGCAAACGATCGGTTAGCGTCATTTCACATCGGTTCTTTTAAAGTCCGCACTCTGGGTCAGGTCTGCCAGCAGGCAGCACTAACTCACTCTCAACTTTTTTGGCATTGATGTATACTTTGTCTCCGAAACCCACATACGAGATAACAACCCTGTGGCGAATCTTCGATTTCCTGGTTCTGAATCTGACGAAGGTGACTACTCTCTTCGCGTCTCTGACGATATTGAGTCAATGGCGCAACGAATTTGCGATGTCGGTACCGTCCTCAGCAAACGTGCTGAAAGCAATCTACTTGACTGGAGGCCAGTGAACAGCCCCATATGTGCGCTTCGACTTCGAAATTCTGTTGGCGTTAATACGTAGCGTGTAAATACAAGGTGCCTTTTCATCGCCCGCTACTGAATGCAGTTCCGAGGGTATCAAAGACGATTACTATCGACAACTCACATCTCTACTTCGCACGACAAAGAATAGTGACATTGTGATGGTTGCTGGTGACATTAATGCCCAAGTGGGTCGTCTTTCAGACTCAGAACAGCACTTGGGAGGCTGCTTCGGACTCGATGCACGCCGAACAGTCAGTGGTGATCGATTCCTACGACTGTGCGACGATCACAACATCTTCCTTCGCAGCACTGTTTACCAGTACAAACGTTCACACCGCATCACCTGGCGTCCAACGAATTTCTCAACGGTCTGGACCCCAATTGACCATATTATCATCAGCTACGGATGGCACACATCAGTGCAAAACTGTCCATCAAGCTGGATCACGTGCCTGGATTCCGATCATGCGCTAGTGCCTGTGCACCTGACGCTGGCTCTTCTCGCCTAAAAGAAGTGCCTAACTTTTAACCTTCTCACCTGTAACTTGAACTCGCAGTCTGCAGTTCGACAATATCAGCACGAACTGGTCCACCAAATATCAGGGACTAATGAGGCTGACGAACCGAACGCTGACCGGGGTCATCTCAAGTATGCGATGTAGGATACTTTTGACGTCTGCACTGCACCTAACTTGAGACGTTGAAACTGAGACTAGGTCTCTGAAACATCGATCAGTTTGATCGAAGCAAGTAAACGGCTTCCAATGAGCACTGTGTTTCAGCGCACTCATAACTCCCTGAAACCATGTCTGACAAGGAGTCTTCGTATCGACCGGGAACGTTGGTAGGTGACGTGGTCCTATGTGATGGGGAAAGCCAGTGCTATTAGGAACAGCCGAATGCTATTCCAGCTCGTCCGAAGCACGAGTCTGAGAAGGCCATCAGTTAACGAGACAGTAGCTGAGAAACACCGACTGTTGATCCATTCTCAGCCTAATCGACTATCGCTTTGGGCGGAACATTTTGGAGAGCAGCTTGGCAGGCCTGCTGCGACTGTGTCGCTTGCTTCATCACCTGAACCGAAGTAGAAAGCGGATGTCACACTTCCCACTCTGGAAGAGATTCGACCTGAGCTTTCCGTGTTGAAACGAAACAATGTTACTGGACCACACGACGTCCCTCCATCTTTGCTGAAAAATATAAGCGACGCCTTATTGACTGGACTTGCCTCTCTATTTAACACGATTTGGGACACTAAAGAAATGCCTTCAGACTGCGACTGTCAACTGTCTTGCCCATCTTCAAGAAACCTCGGAGTACTTTGTGCAAAAATCATCGAGGCGTTAGCCTTAGTTCCAGTATCTCCTAACGTGTCACGTGTATCATTCTTCGACAACTTACTGGTCTCTGTGAAAACCGATTCACTGAAAGCCAAGCTGACTTCCACCCTGTTCCTAGTTGCATCGACCACATATTTACTCTTTGCAAAGTTTTAGTGCACACATATGCATACGATTTGAACATGGTGGTTTTCCTTGACTTGCAATCCGCTTTCGAGTCTGTTGACCGCACCAGCTTGTGTCACTGCCTCTCCATGAAGGGGGTACCAGTCTCTCTACCGTAATTCCCGAGTTCCTCCCCCCACCCGACAAGTGGAGTTCACCAGGGTTGTCTCCTTTCCTCTTCAACGTTGCAATCGAAATGGTCATAAATGACTCCGTTCTTTCAGACTTCATCGGAGTGGAAGTTCTGCTAGGTAACCGACTGAGAAACCTGAGTATGCAGATGTCATACCTCTCCTTGGGCCGGACGCAGTTGCTAGGCAGGCAATAATGGATAGACTGATGCTTAGCGCTGCACACTTCGGCATATGCTTTATGTCTTCAAAGTGCAAAGTATTGTTGCAGGACTGTACGGAAGCACTACCGGTTCTAGGTATCTCCGACCAGCCACTGGAATTGTTGGATCGATTCAACTACCTTGGTATTTGTGGCACCTCTGGTAGTCACAGCACTAAGGCGGTTACTTCGCGTACCAGCCAGGCCCCTGTGGCTTGCAAGAGGCTCAATAATCTATTGGGACGGCGAGATATCGGCCTGCCAGTGAAATTTTGGATGTATAGCACTGCGATAAGGCCGGTCTTACTCTATGGACCAGAGACCTGGCTAGTTCGCGGCGAAGACATTAAACGCTTGGCGGTGTTTAACCGCCGGTGCCTGCGGTGTATTGCTCACGTTTCCTGAGAACACCGGGTGAGTCAAGCTGAAGTCCGCTAGTTGTATTTTTGGCAAGAGACTTTCTGGTGCCTCTCTCGAGTGTTTGCTGAATCTTTTTCGCTTAAGTTAGCTAGGCCATGTCCTCCGTACGCCCATTCATCGGCTTCCATCGCGTGCATTATACGCCGTGGTTACGCCAAATTTGGCCAAACTGTGAGGTGCCCAGTCCATGATGTGGCATAAAGGCTTGTACCAATTGACTGAAATACTTGACCAGGCTGGCGTGTGTCGTCTTCGTGGATAGGGGCCTCGGGATGGTCCACACCAATGGTTGTAGACCGTATCAGACATGGCGCAGTCACGCAGTCAGTCGCGTTCCAGCATTCACTTTCTTGCATCTGGTTGTTAGTTTTCGTTCTGCTTAGTCTAACGAACCTCATTCTTGCTTCCATTTTCTTCACATTATATCTGCTTCCAACCCCACTATATCGCCGGTGTTATTTATCGTTGTTCTCGTGAGGTATGTTGTGGCAACTGAATCCACCGCACCACGAGATATGTTATCAAGCGAGCAGCTTCCGTGTACGACATGGTACAATCGGCGGAGTGAATTTTGGTAGCGCACTACCCAGGGCTGGTGGTACCGAGTTCCTTCAGCTACTACTCAGCAATATGCGTAGCCTTAGGAACATGGTACACTAGATTGGTCTACGTGTAGGCAAATCTCGTTCAAACACTTACTTTCACTGAAAAGTGGTTGTTCTCGAATATCACGGACAGTAAAGTGCGTTTACCTGGCTACGCGCTGCTTAGATGTGATGGTTCCGTGGACCTTGAAGGAAAAGACGCCACTCTTAATGTGAGATGTCAAAGATATGTTGAGGCCCAGTGTTTTCAGTCACTGGATCAAACTTGAGGGCTTGTCGATTGTTGTTTTTACCTTATCCTCAGTCTACAGTTGCAGTCATATGTCGATGTCATGAAAGTATTAGGTTTGCTAATGAAGTTCTTGCTTTTTTGGCATTTTTATTTTAACAGCTGCTTTAGAAGAATGTTTTGTGAGTTGGTTTGACCCCATGTATCATTCTGAAGCCTGTTTGGTACTCTAGCTAGCAATCGTCGTACTTTAGCTCAGAAACCCGTTTTTACATCCTTACAGAACATTTACTGCAACATGGACAGAAAACAAACTCGCGCAATTGTCTTGTACCAATTTAAACTTTGTTGAAATGTAGCGGAAACAGCACATGACATCAACAGTACTGCACAGTGGTGGTTTTAAAAGTTGCGTAAAGGTTACGAGGGGCTTGAAAATGATGAGCGTTGTGGACATCCATTGGAAGTAAACAACAATCAATTAAGGACCTTAGTTAAACTGGATCCGCGTAAAACTTTTCGAGATATTGCTGCTGACTTGGCAATTTCGCACGTGACCGTTTTAAAACATGTACGGGAGACTGGAATTTCGAAAAAGCTCACACGAGCGCCGCGTGAATTGAATAAAAAGTAAAGAAATCGTCTTTTGTGGTGTCGTCTTCCCTTCTTCTGTGCAACAACAACAACAACTCGTTTCTCGATGGGATTGTGAGTTGCAATGAAAAGTGGATCCTTTAGGACAATCGACGACCTACCTGTCTCAATGGTTGGACTACGCTCAAGCTCAACAACACTTCCCAAAGCTGAAATTGCACCCATAAAAGCTTATGGTGATTGGTGGTCTGCAGCAGCTCTGATCTATCACTGGTTTCTGAATGCAGGTGAAATCATTACGGTGCAAAGTTTTGTCAACAAATTGTAGAACTGCACCGAAAACTGCAACACTGTTGCCAATCACTGGTTGACAGAAATTTGCCACTTTTTCTCCATGATAACGCTCGGCGGCGCGTCGTACAAACAACTCTGTGGAAGCCGCATGAGCTGCGCTGCGAAACGTTTCCTCACCCACCATACTCCTGTTGCCTCTCACCTAGCGATTACCACTTTTTCAAGCACCTGGATAACTTCCTCCGACAGAAAAATTTAAAACCCAAAGAGAAGCTGAAAGTGCTTTCGACGATTTTATCGCCACCAGAACGCCGGTATTTTAATCATCAGGGATAACTAACATTGGTTCACGTTGACAAAAGTTGTGCCAATTCAAATGGTTTTTGTTCCGTATAACAATGTTACATTTAAGCCAAAATAGGTGCATTTAAAGTTTAGAATTAAAAACCGCAATAAGTTTATTACCAGCCTAATACCTCCAAAAAGGTTATAGAGGTTATTCGTACTCAGGCTGCCAATAGGTGCTTGGTACTGGGAGACTTCATACTCCCTGAGGTCTGTTGGGCCGATCTGTCTTGCAGTTCGGCAATAGGCACCTTTGGTTCGAATCGCTACAGGTTAGGTTTGCAACTTTCTTTACATCAGTTCGTGGACCTCCGGATTAGTTATATGAGAAAAACCTTGTTGTCTAATTTGGATCTTGTTTTACGAAGTTACTCGATTTCTGGGTTCAACTGTTCGCCGAGCTTCTCAATTGGTATGCAAACGTTTCATCACTATGCGAGGTGACTCAATTTCTGCTCACTTCTAGGGGCCAGCGATCACCTCCGCACATCCTTTCGATCTGCTCTCACTAGGTACCATCCGGCTACCACTGAAGAATGTCTAAAATTTTGGCGGGCTGACTTAACGCAATGTGGACCAGTGTGTGATCTTCGTGACCCGCAGTGTTCATTCAGCCTGGGATAGGTTCAAGGCATATCTCACCAGGGTCTCTGCTCCTCACGTCATATTCATGAAGAAAAGGCAGGCACGGGCGCAGCCTCCATGGATAGAGTTCACGTATTTCTACGTACACAGGAATCGGTCAAGGTGATGGCGAGCTTACAAATCAGCCCCATCAGCCAGAATCTACGGAAGCTATTCAGTGGTTGACGATAAATGTAAGCAACATCCTAGGACTGCTGGTCTTCACTACGAGAAGGATTTAGTTGACACAGCTACAAATAATCCCAAGAAATTCTTTGCTTACGTAGAGCGGCCTGGCGGTGCAAAGTTCTCTATACTAGCGTTGCTACGAGCCGACTGGACCCGTGTGCGTACCGACTATGATAAGGCTTGTATACATAGCGAACATTGTTGTGGTATCTGCTCGCTAGGAATCTACCGCAGGTTGCGTTGGTCTCAAGACTACCGGAGGATTCCTGCATAACTGAAATTAGCATAATGGAAGCGCACTTACTTATGCTATAGCAACAGCCAAATCTTTCTAAAGTTTCTGGTCCTGATTCAATTCATTCGAAGCTGCCGTATGAATCGGTCGCTGAACAAAGTAGTCCTCTTACATGCGTGTTTACAATATCGCTCTACAGCGGTGCCTTACCTACGCAATGGAAAGAGATAAACATCTGTCAAATTTTTAAAGGCGGTAATAATGCAATGTCCGCGAACTACCGGTCTGTCAGCTTGTACTCACAATGCTCGGGATTCAGTATCGAACCAACTGAAAACATTTAACCTTCTCAGGGCTGCACAACACAGATTCCACAAGATTTTTGTGTGTAGTAAATTTACTTGTAGATTGTGCTGGCTAGGCTGAGGCAGTAGACAGCGGTCACACTAGTGACTGGCTTTTCATCGACTTCTCGAAAGTGCTTGGTACGGTCCCCTATTTACGACTCTCAATAAAGTTAAGGTCTTACGGATATCTGGTGACGCTCTTAAACGTGTGTACTTTCTAGAGGGGAGAGCACAGTGTGGATGCGTGGAGCGTAGCCTTTCACTTAGGCAAGCTGTTTTTAGGGCACTTCCGCCAGGTTCGATTGTAGGGTCGTTGCTTTTCGCAATTTATATCAATGACCTACCCTAAGATTTTGAGGTTGTGTCGGTACTGTTTGCTGATGGCCTGAAACTCAGGAATATTGTGTAGATCCCTTGAAGTTCTGAAGAAATTCGGAGTCCCTTGAATAAGCGCTGTGATTAATCAACCTTATGGTTGATGACCATTAATCAGGCGAAATGTTTCGTCCCCGCAAAAGAGCTACTAGTTCCGCCGCGATCTATGTTGTTGGTAAAAGTGAAATCCCTGTTGTCACTCGGCAGCTTGATCTAGGTGTCGTTCACGCCTCGGACTTTCACTCTAGCGACAATTTGAAGTAGAATTCTTGTCGAGGATTCCGTATCCTGTGGTTTATTCGCCGCTGCTTCAGAAACTTAACAGCCGATAAGTTTGTAAAGCTTCCCTTAGATATTGTGCAAATCCACAGAATACTGTACCCATGCTTGCTCAACATGTCTCGTATGAGAAAAAGTTAAACTAAGGAGGATTTTGCGAGCGAACACAAAGTTTGTGCAGAATATATATATGGTTGGCGGCATCCGGTTTCGGATTTGCCTGTCACTGTGGCAAGCCACAGGACGCCTGCGCCTACAGAGGCACCATGGGTGGCTTGTGCCGCACCACCCACAGCTCCAACCACACACCCCATATCCAGTGTAAACCCGAAGGAATAAGACCGGGAGGCATGCGGATGGGAGCCACGTTTCATCAACGGAGCCGGCCCATACTCCTTCACAGACAAACACAAGCACGCTGTATTTGGGGAATCAAGCGCACACAAGGCGGTGGCTGGACCGTAGTCCGCTCCATACTGAGTGCATGGGACCACTCTTCGAGCCTAGCATGGCCACAAGGACCGTGCACCCCGTCCCCTCCAGCAACGACCAACTGTCTCCTGGAGCCAGTATGGAGGAGGTAGTGGGTAATAGACAGGTAGGCACCTTGACAACATGCACATCAATCGCAGCCACATCGGGGATATCAAACAACATCCAGTCACTTGAAACGACGATATCAAATAAAGTAAATCGAATAATGCATACAGACACGGTGACATAACTCTTCACTTAACGTGCGTATAAATTAAATTGGTGGCCAAAAAATCCGCCATAGGTTCAGTACGTCAGAAAATGTATCTTACAATATGCCGCAACCGCGAAAATGTTTTTGAAGTGAACCACAATTAGCTTTAGCGACGTGTGCAAGTTTATAGAAGAGAGTTCAGGCAGACATTAATATGAGATTAAGAAAAGCATTAGGACTATGTAGCAAATCCACCACCTGAAATTAATAGACTCAGCATGCAAGCACGCGGTTAGTAAATTGGATGCAGCTTATCTACGAACTGCGCCGGTTCTACCTACGGTCTCTGCATGACCCGTCGTCGCTTCGGTGGTGGTCCTGACTGGCCTCGCTCATGGCTCACTAGGCCTGCCTGATTAGGGCACTTGCGACCGCATGTGCTACAGCACTACGCCCTCACTGTCAAGGAAGCACAGCTCATCGGCGCCTGTCGCTTCCGCAATTGCCGTTTCTTCTCTGCACGCACGAGGGCTTTCACTTGCACCTTGGCAACGGCCTTCGTGATCATATCGCGCCATGCACGTCGATCAACCGCCTATTGGGAGTCAGTGACCGATTACTCAGTTTATACTGCTTTCGTTTGGGCAATTATCAAACGGAGGCCCAATTCTCCCAAAAATTTCAGCATCTGATTGCTGGAATACACCGCTCCACCAGCGTGAAGCAAGGGACAGTGGCTTGATTTAGTGGCAAGTCACATCCACCAGTTCACAGTGTTGTTAAACAGACATTTGTGGCTTTTTCTAGGAAGAATGCCTGCTAGGCGAAAACCCACCACCTCGTGAACCAGTGCCGCCGAAGCATTGACAGGATGGGCAAACGAGTCTGCAAGGTTTACAGGGACAAATGTGTCCCGAACGTTTGCTTAGCTTGAGAATGCACTCGCTGCACTATCAGAGAAGTAGAGGGGAATTGCTCCTCACCTACCGAATTCTACCGGGTAAGATCGGTTTAAACTTTTCTTAGTTATTTAGTCCTGCTAAGTGGTCTATTATCTACGGTCACCCAGTGAAGGTTCACAAACTGCGTTCTGACCGGGTAAGGAGGGAAACTCGTTTATCGCGCCAAGTCAACCAACATTGGAACTCGCTTCTGGAGCACGTCGTTAAGGAATCTACGGTTAAGGATTTCGGGCTTCAGTTAGATCTCTTAGGTGACGATACTCAACTTTCCCCTTATCCTAACTGACTTGTATCTTCAACTTTCTTCTGAGCTTTCTTCTAGTGCCTCTGATGCCTTGGTATTATCATCATTTAGTTGACATTCCTCGCCTTGCATTTTTAACCTACCGTTCATGCTTTCTAAATTCACGTAAACGGTCCGACAGGGACTGTTGAACAGGGAGCGTCGGCAGTAACTGCTTGGCCTGGGTGTGATGCGGTTTTTGTTTTAGACTTATTGAAATCTCAAACCAATCTATTAACTTCTCATTCAGCGATACGCAGTAGAAGAAACACTAGCGTGATTATCCCATTGTTCTGGTCTCAACTGAAATCAAACTTGAGCTAACACTACTTCTCCATCGTATTGAAACCTGAAACAGTTTTTCCTATATCTTTTGGTGTCCATGCCCCTGTGGGTCTAAGGCCACCAGCATGTAGTTCTTGGTCACAGGTGCTATTTTGAGCTGGTGGCTCTGGCATCGTGACAAACATCCTCGGAGCGAGAACAATGCACACCTTGGCTTGTATTCTTAGTTAATAATTCCTCTTGCACAAGTTTATCTTGCCATGTCAAGCATGCCTTGCGTCCATTAAACTGTAGTCTTTCGTACTCGAGAGTATTTCTCTTTTCAATTTGTGAAATAAAATGCCTTTCTTAGTTGTACTCTATGTGTCGCCTCTCTTCATTCCAGCATCCGAGGATAAACCTCCATAAAACTTCAGCTGTCTTATCTGGGTAAAACCTCTTGCGGTTAATAAAATATTCTAATCCATGTGTGTAAAATCAACAATGGCATTGGCAAGCTTGGATAGGGTAAAATGAAAAAGCGCACAGTTTGAGAAATGACAACCAATAAGCTGCTTGTCACCATCAAAACATTCACTACTTAATTCATAAAAAAGCGGGATTTACGTTTATATCAGCGCGCCAGATCGATTTGTGGTTTTTTGTACAGCTGAACTAATCACAAATTATGCTCTGGTGGCGACAGGTGATGTAGGTCAACGGTGCTCGCCGACTTGGTCAGACAAACACTAATGCGACAGCAAAACGAGAATATAACTGCAAAACAGTGTTATTCGGATCTGAATATGACGCTCGAAATTGGCTAGCGTGTCTTTGAATTAGGTGCGGACTACAAGGAAGCTTGTGTAGGTACCACAAGTGCGGATGATGAGTGTCGTACAGAATGCGGGCGAAGTGAAAGTTTAGCGACTAAGCCCTTAATCAACAACCTGTGAACCCTTAGTATTCGATTTAAATGCATCCTTCGCTATGACATAGAATCCTAACATATGTAATACAAATTCCCTGAACTTCAAAGGAATGCTTGCTGAATCTGTGCATTCCGTGCGTTGTGCTATCTGGAATGCTGAACAATGAACACTGATTTACCACCGGTAAAAAAGCACGTACTTGACAAGTCCCATAGGATGGTTGGAGTAAAAATTAAAATTTGAAGGATCATCCAATAAGTAAATTGTTATTTCAAGCGTCCACCGAGTTAAATGCACTACTGCATAACGATAACTTGTAGTTGGAATGGGATGTGCACACGCAAAATAGTGTGAAGAGCTGTTGTAGTTCAATAAGTGCGTGAGAAATAAAAAAGGAAACGACAACGCTCACTCGTGTGTTGGTTGCTTCATTTGACAGATGTGGCGCGTTAATCCAGTTTAGCTACATCCAGTCTAATCACATGGACACTTCTGCATGTATCCTCACCGCCACATTGCGGAGAGGGCAGTTAAGCACATCGTTAGGTTTGCGGTATTGCATCCTTCAAGTGGAAAGGATTATATCAAGTGATGCAAGTTAGAAAGTGTTTCATAAAGGCCTTTATTGAATAGTGTTAATACAGTAGCGAGGATAATGTGAATCGGAAGGGCATTTAAGGCATGGGACACACGGAGGGAGAAAACGTTTCGTCGACAATCAAGTCGACTGTAGTGCGTAGCCCGTTTGAGCTGATCACCTCTCAGTTTGGTATGTTGGCTCAGTTGCAACAGGTTGCGACATGGATGAGTTGAATTCGTCAGTCTTAAGTAAACCATGATTAGGTCTCCTCGCTGACGTCGATATGCACCACTGTACAATCTCAGGGACTGCAGTCTGTGCTGATAGGAGTCAGGAAAGAATTCTCTAACGAGTTTGGTCGCTCTACATTGTGGAGCTTCAACTGCATCGACGTCGTGCTTGCGCCAGGGACACTAAGCCTGGATCGCATATTCCACGTGAGACCTCACATAGGCGTTCAGCATTTCCGGAAAGATTGATGACTCAGAATTCCTGAAAGCCCTCCGTAAGGGTCCAAGATGTTGACTGGCTCTTTTTGATGCCTTTTCAGCCTGTTTTGAGCAACCGAGGTCGCCCTGCAAGAGCACCCCGAGGTAGTTTTCTTGAGAAACACGTTGTAACTGCTCATCCCAAAGTCGGTATACATAGATAAGCTGATGGCGTATTCTTATAACTTTGCACTTGGTGACGTTAAACTGGAGCAGATTATCGGATGACCATGCACAAGCCCTGTCGAGATCGCTCTGCAATGTCATGTGATCATCTGATGTCCTGCTATCAGGCCAGATTTTGATATCATCTGCAAATAACAAGAAAGTCGACTGCAGTACACTGGCAAGATCGTTGATGAATGTTAGGGATAAACGTGGCCTCAGTACCGATCCTTGTGGCACGCCACACTGGAAGTCAATTGGGTTGGAAATGGAGCTGCGGACTCTCACATTCAGCTGACGTTGAGCGAGAAAGTTGCCGATCCAACCGAGTATAGGGTCACCGATTCCATAGCCTCGAAGCTTGTGAAAGAGAATGCGGTGGTCCAAACGATCGAACGCTTTCGAGAAGTCCAGGTAGACAACGTCGACTCCCACTCTGGCATGGGCCGACTCTGTCCAGCTTGCTCGGGCTAGCAGCAAATTTGTAGTGCATGATCGAGTTCGGCGGAATCCGTGTTGCTGTGACATTAGAATATTGTTGCTCTCAAGACAGCACATAAGCGCCTCTGCAATTATACGTCCCACTGGGAGAAGAGTGATTGGACGGTAGTTCGAGGGCTCCGAACGATTACCACTTTTATACATAGGAGTGACTACTCCATGTTTCCACATTGTGGGAACCTGGATTTTCTTGAGACAACGTTGGAAGAACCGAGCTAATGATTCGGCAAGGTTCATGGCCGCTGTCTTCAATGCCTTCGGTTTGATGTCGTCCACACCAGGTGAGCCGTGCACGCGCAATAACATTAGCGTTTTCATCGCACTGCCTGCCGTGAACGATACGTGGTTCAACCCTGGTGGCGATGGAAGCTGTGTCAAAATCGGATGAAATGATGAGTCACTCCGGAAAGTATGGATGAAGTATTGGTGAAGCACGTTGGCTGCATCTTGTGCGGTTTGTGCCAGACCATCTGTTGCACGTAAAACCGGGATCCCGCGGTACACTCTGCGGAGCTTGTTAACGTGTCTATACAGCAAATTGGAATTTGTACTGAATTTCGCCGCTGGTGTTTTTCTTCGCAGATCAACTTGACGTAGTTGTTTCGTTGATTTGTGTAGGCACCCCAGGTCAGGTTACTTGGACAGTGTAAGCGCGCCAGGCTGAATCCCTTAAAGCCATGCATTTTCTAGTACGGCTCCTCAGGAACGAATTCACTCGCCTCGGGTAAAGCACTTTGCATTCTGACGTATTTGCCACTAGCTCAGTGAATTGGGTGACAAACCACCTCCAGGCAACATTAGGCGGCTTCTTGGCCAAGAAGGACCAGTCGGTTTCTTAAACGAACTTGGACAGTATATAGTAATATGTAACAACATAGGTTTCCAAGTTGTTCTCACTGATGTACTCCGAGTAGTGGATGTAACGAAAGGACAACATCGCCTGATCGCTACGTCCAAGTGGTGCATCTATGGTCACGGTGTCGACCATTAGTTCCTCGTTGGAGAGTACAAAGTCCAAAACAGAGGGTGTGACCCGTTCGGAATCGAGTGGGTGAGGTGGCATGGTTGTACAGAGGTACAACGGCGATCCCCTCTTGCAAATCCGCCTTGAATTGTTCGTTGTGCGATGCTGGAACTGCGATTGCGTGCAAGTTGAAGTCCCCTACCAGAAGGACGTGACTGTATTGGAGGGTCAAGTTTGGACTACACGTTGTGTGATTGGATTGCGACGCGCAATCTCAATGTAATGGAGGACTGTGGTTCACATTGAAGTGAACCTTAGTCACGGCGATCACTGGGACGGTATTCAAAGTAGATGGAAATTGGGTGTTGCCAACCCGAAAACACTGCAACGTGACTGTATGGTCGTGCGAGGACTCGTTTCATCGCAAAAGCTAGGCATTGATCCATTTCCAAGGTGGACATTGGAGGGCGGTAAACTATTGCTAGTAAACACACATCACCATGTCTTAGATACACAGGACATCAAAGTGAATCAAGGACTTTCGTTTCTGCGTCCTTAATGACATCAACATGCAGGTCGGATCGATAGTACAGAAGCACTCCTCCTCCTCTCTATATCGATCGTTTCGCATGGAAGTCATGCCGGGTAGTGGAATCTCAGCATCCGTGATCTCCATGGTCAGCCATGTTTCGGTAACCGTAACTAGATCCCAAGGCGTGGAGACCTGACCAATACGAAGTTCGCTTAGCTTGCTGAGAAGACCTTGTGCATTGGTATACAAACAGCTGAAGGCATCGGTGGTCAGAGGCGTGTTTGTGAATGCTGGCTTCCGGTGAGGGTCTATGCCGACCATTGCGGGGTCGGCTGCCGGTCGTTTTTTTGTAGGACCAATGACGCAGGCCTTAGGGCCAGGTCAGTTTATTGTAAAGAGTTCTCAGTGCCAACAAGAAGGTGACCATCCTGTTCTCCTTCAGCTGCCGGTGTGATTTAGCATTGTTTCCGTTCTGAGCTACACAGTGACAGAATTGTTTTGGTAAAACGCTTGCTCAGTGTTATATTGTCTATCTGTGGCCCGATGCCTATTGCCTTTATACGTATTTCGGATGGCATCATTTTACGCTTCGTGTGCCACATTTTGACCACAGGTTCTGCCATCAGTTCGGAGTGCAGTGATACCTTCTGCACTCAGGGACCACACCCTTTGTAGTTAGGTGACAGCGGTAACATTGATGTCGAATTTGCGATAACATTTTCGAGTGAGAGTACTTCACGAATAAAACGCCATTAATTCCAGTCACGCGCTTTGACCTCTAGCTCGTTTAGTGACTGGAGCTCGGGGACACCGTGAACAAGGATAGATTTTGCGTCTTGTTGTTTACGGAAGTCATCCGGATTTTGTTTGCGTTTCTGGCGTTCGCTCCAAGGAACATCTAGAAATATTCGAACAGTGCATGTGGTGGTACGGAGGCGAGTGGCTGACAAGAGAACTGCCTCTGCATCATTACCTGACTGAAGTGTTAGCTGGAGTAACCGCGGTTCACCGTTGTGTACAGAGTTTGAGTGACGGACGAGACGTATCATACTGACTGGTTTAGTTTGCACCCCCTATTAGTTGACACGGGGGGTTCCCACTGTTTTTGTAGTCTAGTATCTTATCTTTTATGGAATTCGACCCAGATTCAGTCACATTAGAGCATATAACAGTTAGAGAATTATGGTAGTTTTTCATGTTCTCATTTTTGGTGGGACCAGTGGCTGCTTTCTTCGGTTGGACAAATGATGGGGTCTTGAGTCCGGTGGTGGTATTGGCAGTAGTAACTCGTTTGGCAGCGGGCGGGGTTGCACTGGGAGGTGCCTCCGTCAAATGGGTAGCAACAACGAACGCGTAGGTTGTCGGCCCTCTTACAGTGTTTAGTGTGACGGGTGATTCTGTTGAGGAATGTGTGGCGAAAGCATCTTTATGAGCAGACGCTAGTGTTGGGGTGGCTAACTCTGGATCGTTACTCTTACACTGTGCGGAATTGGAGCTTGATGTTGAGCATCGAGTTCGAGGCACTGATTAGTCTGCTTCATGTGAGACCGCTTTCACGGCTGATGCCTGCTCTATAATCTTTGTCAGCTTATCGTACTTCTGCGCCAACACAGTTATACATCTGACGAGTGGAAGAGACGTACACTCAGTGTAGGACAAAAGAGAATCAGTCGTACTATTAAGCTCTTTTATCTGAATGAGGGTAAGGCGAGCACACCGAGAATGGAAGTATTTTCGGCAATTTCTTCGTTCTATTCCTAATCGCACGATTTTTACACAGCTGTCTACGCCACAACTGACGTTTGATTCGGAAGGTTTAGGCTTAGCTTTCCGGGGGCAACCAGTACGTGCCATTGTGACTGTCAGACCTGCGGTTGCCGTTCGTTGCAACGTCTGTACTGGTATGCTGAATCCAAGCGCCATCGGTCAAGCTGGTGGTCTGACAGACACCAGTTCGATTGCTGTAGAACAAATCCAAGATGGCAGATACGGACGGCCGTTGGGGCAATCAGTGAGATCTCCGACAGTAGACCAAGAATTTCCACCAAATTTGCAGAGTTGGAGAAATACACCAAAAGCAAAGTATTGGTGCAAAATTCACACAGAGAAAAAACGTATAACACAGTATTTCTAAACCAAAGTGCAGTCCAGCATGGTAAAGCAATAATCAGCTGCGTCCGTGGGTAGAGCCAACAGTGATAGTGTCCACAACTATTATTATTATTATTATTATTATTATTATTATTATTATTATATTTGTCGTCACCTTTGCTCGTTAACACTACTATTGTTCAACTTGAGTGGACTGTGTTGAAGGGTCCGGCTATGGAAACTGCACATAGTTCAAATGTTGTGTCAATGTTCACCAATCGCGATGTTACTCATGCCGTCTACTAACTTGTTTCTCTCATCTACCTCAAATGATTACTACCTCGGACATCTATGGCTTTATGTGTGTAGTTTATGTGATCAGTGGCCTTCATACTAATGGTAAGTCCCCATTGCTTAGTGCCGGTCCAGTGGTTTTCTCTGGCTAATTTTTAGGCTTCGTTTATAGTTAGCGTTTACCTTTAGCCTTACACAGTTAATGCCCCTGAAGTTTGCGCTCATTAATATTCTACTTATCTTCTCCTCCTTACATACCATTGAGCTTACAAGCTGCATTGTGCTTATCTTGCTCAGGTCCATCTGACAACATACTGTTTGAAATTTTCATTTATCTAAACTTAGTTATCTGGTTACCAGGTACTTATTTACCTCTAACCCCCTTTAACGTTTCCCTTGAACGACAAATTGAGAGAGTTCCGTCGATCAGCCATGAATATTGGGCTATCCTTAAGCAGCACCGTTCTGATCAATTAGAGGTGATAATCATTACATTAATTTGCGAGGATACGGTCTTATCAAGTAACTACCACACTCCAACTACTGCTTGGAGTCATCGCGTTGATTGTCGCATCGACGGTGTAGACAAGTTAGAACCACCGGAGAACGAACTATATCATGTACTGATACAAGCTGGGTAGCACCACCCGCCCGCCTTAACGGCGAGCGTGATAAAAGTCAAATCAAATCAACTAAAGATAAGTTTTATACACCCATGGGGGAGCATTTTCATCTAAGCATGTACGACAGGCCTGAATTACATGTGTGACCTTTAAATTACACAACAGGGGTAAACGTCATGATTTAACCCGCTCCCAATCTCATATTTGCTACTTGCCGTCAATTTGCATGATGATTTGTGTTTCTGGTACCATCTTTCTGCCAGTTGCAACTAGACTGAACTTTGACGTGGTGCGACGGTTTGCGTACCTCCTTGACCCTTGAGCTATACCAGGTGGTGTCTCCGGGATCCTTGAGAGATACTCCTATCAGGTTGGTCAGTGGTTGGAGGTCAGATCAACTCAGTCATCTGGTCCTCCAGGTTGGGGGATTTGAGATGGGATGGCGTCCATTTCTGTAAAACTAAATTATTGCCACCGCCCCGCTTCCTTGCTGACAGGCTTTTGAGTCAAAGGCTTTAAGTGTTTCTTAGTAGCACGGCGGTTAGACACTGTGGGCGCCGAAGTGTCACTAGGCATCCTCCTGTAGCTGGCCAGCGAGGGATCCAAAATCGTCACATTGCCATAAGTTACAGGTAGAATGGTTCCAGTCTGGATTGCCACGCGTTCTGGAATACCTGTTTTGACTCTGATCATGCCTAGGTACGCTGTCGTTTCTCCATGAACTTTACCGGGAGGCGCACCAACCGTCTTGCCCGATTGACAACGGAGCAATTGTATCAGCACTCGGTCAGGCAAACCTATCAAGGCCCAGTGCATGTCAAACTTTCGTTGTGTTGCCCTACCAACACTGAGCTTCAGTGGAATAGGATCTCGGCTGCCACACACGACGCAGGAGCATCTGCTTGTGGCATTATCAATCGTCGCCGCACCAGTTACTGGATATCCGAAAGACCGGTGTACCTGTTGGAAGCTAGAAGAAACCTCCAGGCTCAATATCTTGGAATATGTTTGGAACCGACTGGGATTTCATGATTTCAGAAGACTTTGAATACAAATCGGTTTTAGAAGGGTTTTATTGTGGCAACGTGGCGCCCTTGACACAAGAGCTTCACCCGGCCTGAAGAAGCTCTTGTGTCAAGGGCGAAACGTTGCCACAATAAAACCCTTCTAAAACCGATTTGTATTCAAAGCCTTCTGAAACCTCCAGGCTGGCTCTGAGCACAATGTGACCAGACGGGCTATTAGGCGTGTACTAAAGCGGAGCTTACGTACTGACAAGGAAGCCTGGTGGACCAATAGGGCTCAACAAATGGAGGAAGCAGGTGCAGTAGGCAATTATCGCAAGCTCTTCCAGCTGATCCGCACCACTGGTCCCAGGAAACCAGGCGTCAGTGAGACAATCAGAGACAGCGCGGGTGCGCTGATACACACCAAGGAGTGCCGTATGGCTCGTTGAGCGGAACCCTTTCAAGATCAGTACAGCTGGCCCCCTGCTCCCGGATCTCTTCCTACTCAGGTGATGCAGGACGAGCCATGGACGGTTAGTTTAGAGTCTCAGTCGGAGGCCGAGATCCGAAATGCGATCACAGCCCTTAATCGTTTTCGTGCCGCTGGCCCGGATTCCTTCCCACCTGCACTAGTTAATGATGGAGGTGAGGTCCTCTGCAATGCACTGACCTCCCTATTCGAACGTATCTGGAATGAAGAGTGTCCCGACCAACTGGAGCGAATCGGTTATAGTGGCAATATACAAGAAGGGCAGTCGCACAGACTGTTCTAACCACAGGGGTATTAGCCGAACGCCAGTTGTGACATTATTACTGGCCTCAATTCTCGTTCATCGTCTGACTGCGGGACGGTAAGCTTGGATTAGGGAAGAGCAGGCAGGTTTCTGCTCAGGAAGTGGCTGTATAGACCATATATTCACTCTGCGGCAGGTGCTGGAGTAGCGCCACGTACACCGCAGACCGACAATTGCTGTATTCCTCGACTTCAAAAGTGTGTCCGATTCAGTAGATCGATGCGTTCTTTTCGAAATACTTGCACGGAAAAGTGTCCCCAAGAGATATGTGAACATTTTACGTGCTCTAGACTCCAACACTACGGGTCGCGTCAGGGTCTACGGTGACCTGTCGGATAGGTTTCCGACAGCAAGTGGTGTTCGTCAGGGTTGTCCGATTCCCCCGTTTTTGTTCAACTTCATCGTGGAATACAACATGGAGTGTTCCCTTACGGAATCTCACAATGTAGGCGTTGAGGTCCTGTCTGGTGAAAGACTAGTTGGTCTTGATTGTGCGGACGATATCGTCTTGCTGTTTAACGATGTTGCGGCAGCACAATCAACTCTAAATTGCCTATCTAGAGTGGTCCAATTATTTAGTATGCGCTTCGCACCTTCAAAGTGCAAAGTGTTGCTGCAGGACCACCAGCCACTTTAAGTCCCCCTTGACCCTTGCCAACGAGGAACTCGAGGTGGTTGACCGATTCACTTACCTTGGAAGCTGCATTGGCAAGCATGGGCGCATAGAAACTGAAGTCGGTTCACGTATTGCAAAAGCCAGAACTGCCTTCATGAACGTGCGGCACCTTTGGTGACAGAAGGGAATTTCCCTTCGTTTGAAAGGCCGTGTACATAAGGTCACAATGAGGGCCGTACTGCTGTATGAGAGTGAGAATTGGCGCCTTCTGCCTGAAGATCTGAGGCGCCTTCAAGTATTCGATCACCGTTGTCTGTGGAGCCTTGTTGGTGTCGGGTGGTACCAGCGTGCCGCAAGGATTATGTGCGTAGGAAAGCACTAGGCAGTGATAACCAAGCTAGTTCCTTAGAACAAGAAAGCACTGAATAAGTTGCGTTGGCATGGGCAAGTACTACAAATGTCTGGTCACCGTTTACCTATGAGGACCTTGTTTAGTCTGCCAGATATAGGGTGACGGAAGGCGCGTGGTGGACAAAAGTTGACTTGGCAGTGGGAAATGAAGTCACTGACGACCAAACTGGGTGCAGTCGGTCCGTCTCGTCTTTCGGGCTAAAGTCCACGTGACCGGCCTTGTACTTGGCTCGAGACTTTACAGAACATGACTCGCAGTCGACACCAGTGGCGCGTCTGCTGCAGTCCCCTAGTCGTGCTGCCTGCTTAAAGTGTGTTTGGTGCTGGGTTGTGTGCGGGGTAATGGCTGATTATGACGCGCGGCAGTGAAAGCCACAAGGAAGCTGTCTCGCTGATGTCGCCTTAGTTTTGCACCATAGCCAGCTGTTTGTGACCGTATGTTGTTGACAAGGTGCAGGCACCTTGAACCTGAATGTTTTCTTAGAGCAATAAGATTTTCCGGTAAATCCCTCTTCTCTACCTCGTATTACTCTTTATTCCATTGGTCGTCATGATTGTATGACAGCGAAGCATCAGTTCTAGTGGTTGATGTACTGTTGTTTATTTCATTGAGCATCCCTCTGTGCTCATCATGTGGTAGTCCGTCGCTGACGCAATAGATTGGTCTCATTGAGTTTAAAAACGAAATTATGTGGTTGCATGTCAGATGCAGCCCAGTAAGGAGTGTAACGTCAGATTTCGCTACCATGCACACTGCTTGATTCAATAAATGTGGTAGTGTGTAAGACAGAAAATCCGATGGTTCCACTTAAGTTGACGTAGACTATCACAACAACATATAATTAACGCCTTATGGGAAACGTGAACTCATGTCCCATATCCTGCTGTTAACGCGGAGCATGGTTTCTCCTACCATTTAAGTTTGGCAACATTTTGACATCTTATCTTTTGTTAAACTAGACTTGTGGAATGAGCGGAATGGAAATCACTTGCGGTAAACAGTTGTCACACCATCCGCTAGGTCATCATTTAACAGTGGTAAATCTGCAACTTCTGCTACTTCTCGTTTGCCCGTAAATAAACCAATTTTGCTCCCCCTTGTCCTAGAGCAAAAAACCACTTCTGTTGTTCCCACTTCCCTCATAAATACCGCTGTTTTCCTAAGCGTATGACTGATTGTAGTAAATTGAACTTGGTGAAACGCTGGGGGTTCTCCTTCAGGCAAATCACCGCAACACAGTAAGTGTGTTCTCACTTGACGCAAACAAGGTTTTACTGTCAGGCTGTTTGTTGATGCTCGCGCTTTCTATCCTAGTGAGTGTTTGTGTGCCCGGAAATGGCTTAACTACAGAGAGCATCTAATCATCTCGACAGCCGGAACACCTTTAAGTGATGCTCCCGCTTACAGTGCAGGTCAGGCGACATGCAGCTGCGGCCAACAATGTTCAGCAAATTATCCGAAGGTGTGCGTGTGTGTGTGTGTGTGTGTGTGTGTGTGTGTGGTGTTAGCACCCCACATTTGCTTGTGCTTGTCCCAAAGATGATAAGTAACTCATCCTCCCCACTTTCATGACATGTGGCCTGGAGAAAGCTGAAAATTTACAAAATAGGCGCTACCAATTTGTTTCCGGCCGGTAGCTAATTTGTCTCCCTGTCGCATACCTGCACATGCAACCACACCACTGTGCTGGACAGCCCAGTGCACACACACACACACATTTCGGCAGACGTAGATGTTCGGCTGATAAAGTGCTGTGTGTATGGTGGTGAATGGCGTAATGTCGTGGTCAGAAGTCGATGGCACTTATACTTACTGGTGACATGTTAATTACGGTACAATCACCAGGTGACTGGTACATGGTTATGAATGCTTTTTATTAACACTCGGCTAGATGTGGAGCTTCGCAAACTTAGTTAACGAACGCAAGTTTCAGTACAGACCGCCCGTAACTAAGCCAGCTGACCTATTGCGGAGGTTGGTATAAAGGGGGGTAAATCATGGTGTTCCGTAATTACCTCCGCCGTAAATTGATGCTACCAGTTAGGAAGCTTTCGAGACAGTGATAACATTGATATTTCTGAAGTCACATAAATCCGCATTATCGTAGTACCAAGAAAGACCAACTCATGTCGCCGTAACATCGGTGGAAAAATCCGGGAACATTATCATCATGATGTTAGTGTCAAATGTCTGCATCCCGACACAGTGTAAGGTAGGAGAGGCAATACATTGATATTTCTCGGTATTCGTAGAGTAACAAATGATCTCTGTCTGGTTCATTGAACCGTTATCGCCGCCGTCTAATGCGACTGGGCACCACATGATGTTCCTTGCGTGGTCCTCCAGCCAATACTGCGAATTCGACATGATCAATAAAGCGGATGCGGTGCAAACGTTGTACCCATTCAATACTGCAGACACATCAACACAGATGAGCTGCGTTAGTCTAAAATTCATTTGGGAAAGACTGAGCTTAACCACTGACTCCGGAAGAACCGTCAACTCCGTTTGAGTAACGTTGTCCGTGCTGCAGCTGCAATGACAATTATTTGTCCTAAGAACTGTTTCCAAAAGAGGTGCCTGGTAACTGGACACAAGACAGCAGAGTTCGCTTTGGCGCAGCGATACTCGTAGTAAAACAGTGCGGTACGCTGATATGTAATAGTGAACAAAGCAGATGACGGCGACGGACGTGGTGGAGTGGGCATGATTCGGCCTGGGTGGCGATACGAATAAAGCGAACAGACACTGGGCATGGAAGTCCAACCATGCTGGTTGCTACATTATCCACGGAATCGGAATAATTCACAGATCCAACTAGAAAAGTTTCAACGTGCAATGAACAGACTCAAAGTGAAATTCCAATGTTCTCTTATTTTCCCCACGGCATTTTAATGTTAGAGAGATGCTTACAAACACCACCGAGAAAAACGCCGTCCTATCGCGCATGATGTAATGTCTGCATCAGATGTACGCCGGTACGCGGTACCGACAATCCGCTGTTGCGCAATCACCAACAGTCGCGCGCGGGCTACTGATACTGCGAGGGTCGCTCGGTCCCTCACGCAGGCTCGAAACCGCACCCTCGGATTACAAGAAAGGCTTGGGACCCTTTAGGCTACTGGTCAACCACACACGATATAGTTAGTTCAATCTCAAATACATTTTACGTCGAGTGGTATGCGAACAGAAGAACAGGTGGCGTTCTTACTTGATTACCGGAAGAATGTACGCTATGCAGCAGCTCCAGCCAACCATACCTGAAGTGTACTCAGTAAGGCATATTTGGTTGGGAACTGTATTGCAAGCTGACTTCATTTGTTCAGGAACCACCTCGGTAAGAGGCTGACCTGTTTGAAAGGTTGTCACATGGAAGGATTACAGACCTGACGTTTATCACCCCCTTGGAAACAAGTGGCTAATTTCAACACAAACGGATAATGTGTGATAACCAGCGATTTATTAGGCAGCACTGATTGCGGCACGTTCGGTGGTTCCGCTGGATCGGGCGAAAGGCACGTGGATTGTGATTCTGCATTTATTATGTTGGATTAAACCGACTAACCATAGCGCATTCTAATTTTGATGGTATTTGCCGCATACGTAAAATATCTGGTTTAGCAAAAAGGGTTTTCGTCATTTTGCAATTCCCCCCCCCCTTCGATAACACCCTATGACAGACTGTTCAATATTTGGGGACGTCGATGCCCTACCCTGGTACCTGATTCCGCTCATCGTAAGTTGTCGGTTGATGGTCATTCTCACACGTTTCACTGTGGTTGACTCAGTAATGGCTTGATGCACAACTCCAGCTGGTAGTTTACCAATCCCCGTGTACAGTCCGTCTTGCCACAGATTCTGATAGTGCTGCGGTTATTTTGTTAACATTACTTGACAGTATTAGTTTGGTGATGGTGGTTAACCGAATCATTTCAACGAACTCGATCACTGAAGTTCATCTAAACCCAACTCCACAGTAGTGGTTACAATGAAGCCCCTCATGCTACTGTCTACTTGCTGACTACAGTAACAAGGAGGTGAAATCCTGCTTACCTAGACTACCTAGGTCGCTTCGAGTGTTCGGTGATCGTTGATGCATTCTCTAAGTGGGCTGCAACTCCCAGTTTAGCAAAAATAAGCTTACTTACGCAGGAAATAAACTATAAAAGTCCCAAGCGAAAGCGGGCGTCTTTGAACCCAGACTTTCCTACCACTAACCTGTGTTCACTTGTGCCGAGCTGTCCACTTTCCTTGGGCACACAGACACAGTACCTCAAGATGCTACGTCAAGAGGTCCGACTGCGAATGCTGTATTAACGCCTGCATGCAACACATGTGTGATTGGGCCGTAAAACCACTGCTTACTATAGTCCTGGAAACGAGTCTAGGTGACTTGACACCGTGAATAGAATTGCCGCAAGGATGTTTTCAGTCATTGGGTCTTCGAAACGTAGAAGGGCTAGGATAAGCCCTGTTGTTGGCATTGTAAATGGACCCACGGCGGAAGTACGGCTTAGTTACGTACTTTCTGCACTGCTTCCGAGTAGAAGCAGCTAAAGAATAGGTTATGCTTTCAATAACTGAGGAGAGCACTGTTACGTGACTACTTTTGGACCACCATTATAAATAAAAGCGGTGAACGAACAAAAGTTCGTCAGCGCTGATCCAATATCCCCGAGCGCATCTTCGGAGTAATCGCTTACATGCTATTCTGATCGGACAACGTAACTATGTCTTCCGATAGTACACACAAACCAACTGATCTGGATTTGGCGGGGCCTTCAAATTCGGCCGTTCTTGTTCTTGTTGGATCATTTTACACCACGGACTGCGGATTCTATATTTTATTTTTAACTTTAAAGCAATTTGTTTTTCTGATCAGGTCTCAAGCCAATGTTGTCCTACTCCGTCAACCATTTGAAAACGTTACGTGATATTGCCTCAAATCCGTGCCTTATCAAATAAGGCCATAAAGTCAGGAACACTTGCAAACGTATTAGGAATAAATGTCATGGAAAAAAGCGCAAGCATCGTGCAGGCTGGCAATCTGGCCTCAGTCGTTGTTCTGTCGACAAAGCGCAAGTCCCACTGATACTTTCCAGTAACGTTCGCTCGCTCCTTGGTAAAATCAGTGATCTCAGTGCTATTATGCAACGAAATGAGTGTGTTAATACAGGAATCATTCTGTTGCAAGAAAGCTGGTTGCATGCCGATGTGGAAAATGGGGTAATTCAACACAATGGTTATTTTCCCCTCAGGTCTGACCGCCCCGGGAAGCCCCAGGTTCTTGGTGGTGGCGTTATAACTTACCTTAATCACTGTTGGTGCAATGCAGCAATTATAATAGTTATGTACTCAACGATTTCTATGAGCTGCCATTTAGTTGAGTGTAAACCGATGTTCTTAAGTGGCTTTCGATCAGTCATTGTTGGAAACGTATACATTGCTCCGGACATATCTGCATCGAAGTTAAAGCTTTTTGAAGATCAAGTTTCTTCAACGCTACTGCTTAAGTCTGATTGTTCTATCTGTATTGTTACTGGCGACTTCAATAGAAAGGATACAACATTCTTGATGACACTTGACTTGGTAGACCTAATGACTGTTTCGACCAGACAAGATGCCCAGTTGAACGTTGTATTCACAAATAAACGACACTTGTTTGTTATACAAAGTGGGCTCTTTGAGCAGCTCGGACCATTGTATTTTAAAACTGTGTCCAGTCATATACAGAGATCTAGTTTTTAACGCCGACCAGACGTCCTTACACGATTACCAAGCAGCGAAACTGTTCCTTGGAAAATATCATCAGGCTCCAGACGATGTTTTCGTTAACTGATTTTTCGGTCTGCAACGAAAGGACCTGTCGGTCGAATGTGACCATCTTACTGACCACATCAAATATTGCTTTGACATGTGTTACCCAGTTGAAACGATCTGTTTAACAGCGGATAGATACTAAAGCGACTTCGAAGGATGAAAGAATGGGCCTGCAAGTGCAAGAATACTACCCGCGTCAAAAGCCTAACCACAGCAATTAAATCCGAGTGAAAAAAGCTAAACCAATTATAGTTCGAAGCAGTTCTAGGCAATCATAACTGTCGCGCTCTATGGATGCTTCTGAGGCAGCTCTGGGGTAAGAGCGTTTGCATCCGGAGCGGTGAAGTGGAGGTGTATAAACTGAATTCGGAGTTTACTTCCATCTCACTAAGCTCATCTTCCTTGCTCTCTTTCATTAGCTCAAGTCCAGCAGCGCCCTTCGATCAAAGCAACGTCAACAAGGATTTCAAAATATTAAAAACAACCAAAGCTTGTGGTCGGGATGCTATCACACCATTAGCTTTGAAGTAGTATGCTGATTCCCTCACACTACCTTCAACAGATCTCTTTAACAAATGCCTCACTACGGGTGTGATCCCGGACATCTGGAGGACCAGGATCATTTCTTACCAAAAAATGGATCTCAAACGTATCGCTTAATTGCATGTACACCTTTGCTCCTAAAAGTTTTCGAAAGACTGTTAATCCTGCGGATTTTTTCAGCTGCTCCATTTTGCGTATAAACCCCAGCGCTCCACATTGGATGCAGTGGCATATCTTGTTCATTCTATAGCCTCTGCATTAGATCAAAAAGGTAACCCGGTACGGCTTCTCTTCCTGGATTATTCGTATGCCTTTGGAAGCCTGGATAGGTCAATTTTGTTAAACCTAATATCTGAAAATGGAGTTCACCCTGGTGCGTGTAATCTGTTATGTGACTGATTTACAGATGGTACTCACTGTACCAAATTGAACAGTAAGAAATCCTCTGTCCTCCGTGCCGACTGTGGTGTTCTACAGGGATCGAGCCTATCACGTTTTTTATTTTCCTTGTATATTGAACATCTCCCTATACAAACCACGTTTACAGGGTGTAAAAATGCTGATAATGTTGTACTGGGAAGTATGGCTCCCACTAACCAGAATTGCTCATCACTTCTGGTGGAATGGTCTTCATACAGATCTCTTGCGCTTAATGCTTCTAATGTCTTTTTTCTGCATGACGATAAGTTGCATTCCCTCATAGATTTCGCCCCCACACTTACTGTGAATGAAAATCCCAAACCCAGCTCTTCCACCGTCAAGTGTCTCAGCGATTTTTGGCCCCAGAACCTTTCTTGGTTCACGCATGTCTGCAAAATTTTCAAAAAGTCAGAAATCTTATTTTTATGCCCTCAGACTTACGGTGCTCCAGTACCTCGTAGTTTAATATTCTGGTTTGGGACCCCTTGCATTCTACCCCATTGGTTATTCTGCTCTCCTGTCATTTCCCAGGACTGCTTCAGAAAGATTGTATCTTATTGGTGCGATCTATAAAGCACATTTCTAGATGCAGCGGCTTGTCTAGAGATTCATTAGTTGATTTGATCATTTCTAGACGTCTTGATGCCTGCAACGATTTTTCCTCTAAGATACTAACTGATCGATTTCATCCACTTCACAAGGAACATTCCAAAACGTTCTTTCTCCTCTACTCGTTCGAAATTCAAGATTTTATTCTCCCGTACGTCATGGTATCGTCATACTGTTTTGCCTTGGGGGTTCGGTGTCTATCCTTCCAACCCTGACACCCCATAACCGGTTTCGTCCTTCTTTGGACTCATCAGATGGAGATAGCCTGGGCTGGGGTGTACCTAGAGGCCTAGTGTTCAAAGGTTGATGCCTTAACCACTATGGCTCTAAGATCCGCGAGCAACTCTTGGCACAGCGGTAAAGAATTCCGTGGCATTTGGTGTACCTGCTGTGTGGTTGAATTACGACTCGCAATCTCTGTTTTGCCTTATCTCTCATGTTTGCTTGTTGGCCCAGCAAAAGTCACTAACCTGCTAAGCGAGCGGCTGTTGGAGTAACAGTTCTGCTTTTTCCCACGTTTCTACCCAAGCATCTATATTGATATTATCATCCGGGTGTCCGCAGTGTTTGTGTAAGTGCTGAAAATGATCCCATTATGGTTCATAAAGCTTATTTTGACTTTGGCTTGACTTTGATTGGAGCGTTTGACCGTGCACATGTGACCATCTCATTCGCGATTCCGTCAGGTATCGGCCATTGTTGACGCTCATTCGTTCACGTTCTCACAAGCTTGCTCATCACTTTACTGGCGCGCGGCAAGTTCACAGGGCAATTCTCTGTGCACCAGTTATGAGGTAGAACGACGTTCGCGGCTTGTGCACATGAGTACATGGGGGGAGAGTCGTCACTGACGTAACCCCCCCCCCGGCATGCGCACACACCTTGTCACCTGTTTGGACAGACAGACCTCGGCATCCGCGCGGACCTCTTCCCCCTAGTGGGTGAGGCCACGCTCAAGTGAACGCCGCATCCTCATAGGCCTACTTTCAATGGTCTCCCTTACAGGTTGATCGGTCTGCAGGGCATTAGCACTGCCTGGACAACCAAATGCATGTGGGTAGCTCAAGCCTTGACGTTGGCGACTGACTTTGGGGACTCGGAGGCGAGTCGTACAATAGCCTCAAGGATTTCTCTTCGTACCCAGTGTCTGCTCGTTACAATTTGGCTGGAAGTGCGTGTGTAGTTTGAACGTATAAGGTTCCAGGTTTCAGGCTTAAAACCAATGAATAGCACGAGTGTCAAGTCACTCGGAACGGGAAAGCACTCAGCTACAGCACACATAGACATGCACACATATTCACACTTCAGAAGGGTTACAGAAACATCTTACAGGGGAATACATGTAAAAGGAACAGTTTACAAAGTCATGGATGAGAATGAAATCAATAATTAACTTCACTGGTGACTGCCGTTGTCTAGCAAAGCGTACCAGATAAAGGATGACCTTGGAAAGATGGACTGACGTGAGAGCATATGTAGTCTTATAAGTTCTCGGTTAGGATACTGGATACGCAATGGATAATGCAAAATGATGCAGAGGATTAGCATCGATGGCGATTTTTGTGGTTTTTCAGGGGAATCGACGCTACAATGTCCTTGGATCTCAGATGATAAAGGTCATGAATGCATAAAACTGATCATGTCAAATTACGACACAGCGACACACCTTAATATTCCACCGATATCGTCATTGTGAAACTGAAGACATTTGGCAAGAATTTGTTGCTAACAATCTCCCCAGTGTAGCAAGAAAATACATATTTGCAATTCCCTGAATTCAGCGACTAGTGGAAATATTTAGTTCACACCACGTGTCTGTCCTGGGAAGTCCGTATTTTGTCTGAATAAAGCAAGGCTACGTGCTCTGTGCATGCACACAAAAACGTTCTCTGAAGCAGGTATTGAGGCAACCTGAGTAGAAAATAGACTTGTTGACTGAATGCTTCTCTGTGGAACACCATAACTTGTGGTGAGTAAAGTGGAGCTACTGTCACGAAATAAGGTAGGCTTAACACGCCTAGTGAAACAATCCTTCGGAAGAATGAACGTGGGCGATTGAATTCCACAGTCGAGCAGATCACATAGCAACAAATGGCGGTTACACAGCTGAAGACATTGACCTAGACGGGAAAGTAAGATATAGAACGCGTGGCTTTGCTACTATTGCCCACTGGCTCCAACGAGCCACACGAAAATACGTGGAGCTCCTCTGCGATGTATTACCTATACAGCTGGTGAAGTGAAGCTGGTGGGCGTACAGGACGTTGAGGTGTCATTTAGAGGATCGACAACCCGAAGAACCATTTACATCGCACTCGGAGATGGTCCAAATCTACTGGGCCGTGAGTGGATCAGTCAACTACCAGCTCTGCAGATAAATCATCTTTCCCTACCATCGGAGACGTAAACACTGTTCCAGCAATATGCACCAGTATTTAAAAGGCCGAAGGAAGAAAACTTCACCGGGGGACAAGTTAATACAGTCGAACCCGCTTTATTGCCCACCCGGTTTATAGCCCACTCCGCTTTATTGCGCAATTTTTCAAAATACGAGTGCTTTTACCATAAATATGCTGAATTTTCACCGTCTAATTGCCCATTGCCTTGGTCGTCCCACCGCTTGATAGCCCAACTGCGTAGGCTGTGCTCTTGTTGCCCTATCAATTTCACCCCCTCGCTCTGACTAACTTTTATTACGATTACCTCAGAGCTACCCAGTCCGAATAAGTCAAAAGTAACAAAGATGTCGGCGACGTTATTGATAGACAGCTGTGGACAAGGCCGCGGTCCTATTCAAAACTCGACAGCTGCGCAACGTCGGGTAATGTTTCCGCTCCACATCTGCGAGTACTCGCACACAAATTTGGTCAGTAACAGAAAGAATTTATCCTTGAAAGAAAAGTTGGACATTTTTGACAAAATTAAAACTTATCCACCAGTTATGGCGTCATTTACGTATTTCTCGTCTTACCCTAGCCAGGTTGACTGCCAGCAAAATGGAACTCAGGCAGAATTTGTCGCATAGCACTGCTAGCTCTCAGAAAAGGAAGCTATGTGAAAAGGATAAAGAAGTTGAAACTGCATTGAAAAACTGGATGTTGTCAGATTGTGAGCACACCAATAATTCAACTGTTGTTTCTCTTTTGGAAAAAGTCCCAATATCGCTTAATTGCTTACCCCGCTTTATTGCCCACTTTTGAAATATCGCGATGGTAGACAACAAAGCGGATTCGACTGCTTCTACATTACACCTGGCACACAACCGCGATTCATCAAGGCTCGATTGATGCCGTATTTGATGCGATCGAAGGTAGAAGAGGAACTTGATCAGCTGCAGAAGAGCGACGTCATTGAACCATTACAGTTTTCGGATTGGGCTACACCAATTGTTTCGGTACTCAATCCTGGTGGATCGATTCGTATACCTGGGGACTATAAAATTAATGTCAATTGCAGTATTCTGGCTAAAATATACCCGGTCCCGAAAATTGAGGACATTTCCGCGCAGCTAGTTAACTGCAGGTATTTCACAACCTTGGATTGCACGCATGTTTATCAGCAGCTCGAACTAAATGAAGACGCCAAGACAATAAACGACGATCAGTACCCATCGCGGTTTGTTTAGGTGCAACAGACTACCATTTGGCATACTTTCGGCTCCGGCCATTTTCCAAGGTTGCCTAAAGCTTTCGGATACCTAGACGACATATTGGTTACGGAGGCGACAATTGACGAACGTCTACAAACTGTGAGTTGTTCTGGACCGCCTGCAGGAGAATGGTTTGAGGCTGAAACGTGAAACATGCGTATTCTTGGCTCCCCACCTTGATTATTTGGGTTTCTGTATAAGTGCTGAGGGACTGAAGACGATTGAGGAGAAAATCCGGCCTGTTCTTAAGGTACCGCAACCAAGAAATCAACACGAGTTGAGGTCGTGCTTGGGAATGTACAGTCACTACACAATGTTTGTTCGGCAATCAGCCACAATGTTCTACCCGTTGAATCGTTTGTTATACAAGAGCACTCAGTGTGTTTGGTCTGAGACGGGGGAATTGGCTCTTCGTCAAGTTAAAAGTGCATTGGCCGGTCCGCCGGTTTTGGGCCACTTTGACCCCGAAAAGTACATGACGCTGACAGGTGATGCATCATCGTACGGAGTCGGAGCTGCCCTGTTATAAGTCGATGCGAGCAGAGTAAACAAACCAGTTGCATTTGCCTCTCGAATCCTAAAACGTCTGCGATATGTCGCAGACCGAACGCAATTACGCCCAAATTGACAAGAGGCTTTTGCGGTCGTATTTGGGGTTGTAGGACTTCAGCCATACTTGTTTGAACGGTGATTTGAAATACACACAGACCACAAGCCATTACTGGGAATTCTGGATGAATCAAAAGCGATACCCCAAATGGCATCGCCACCTTATGCTTCGCTGGGCTCTACTACTTGTTGGATATCAGTATCAACTAAAATATCTTCCCAGGAAGGAGAATCCTTGTGCTGATGCTCTCAGCCGACTTACATTATGGGCGGTTCCGAGCAACACGCCAGCTTTGAGAGAATTGGTTCAAGTAATATCTTGGTTGGATGATTCGCTAGTGACAGCAACGGAAATAAAATCGGAAACAAGGAATAACCCGGAACTGTCGAAGGTGCCTAATTATCTCCTAAATGGTTGGCCGGACCGGGTAGAAGAAAGTCTAAGAGCATTCGCACTCGAAGAGATGAATTAAGCCTCGAGGACGGTCGAAAACTTTGGGGCTCTCGAGTTATCCTCCCCAAACTGTATCATCAAACGATTCTGAGGGAACTTCATGTGGGTCACCAAAAAATTTCAAAGATGAAGGCACTAGCACGTAACTACGTCTGGTGGCCGGGAGTTGATCAAGAGATAGAACTACTCGTACAATTATGTGCTAACTGTCAAGAAAATAAGTCATCCTCACAACCAGTACCAATATCTCACGGCAATGCCCTCGCGCCCGCGGAACAAAATGCAAATTGACTTCAGTGGATCCACTGACGGCTTCATGGTTCTGGTTGTAGTGGACGCCCATTCCAAATGGATCGAAGCTCGGGCAACCACATCCATGACTGTGTCGACTACTGTGCAAATCTTAAGGAATATCTTCGCTACACATGGCGTACCATGTACGGTTGTTTCAGCTAACGGCCCGACATTTACCATCGATGAGTGCACAATTCCTACGTCAAAATAGAATCCAGCATGTTCTCTCGGCACCATATCACTCTTCGTCCAATGGTTTGACAGAGAGAGAGAGAGAGAGAGAGAGAGAGAGAGAGAGAGAGCAGTTGCAACAATCAAACTGCGTGTGGCCAAACAACTGTACGGAACTGTACAAACCGGCCTGGAAAAATTCCTATTACAATATCGCATTATGCCACACACTACCACGGATCTTTGATGGGATCTTTTGATGGGACGACGCCTGCGCATTCGGTGTTTGCCTGTGAAGGAGTGTGGAGCGGCTCGCTGGTGAAACGTGGCTCCCATCCACATGCCTCCCGGCCTTATTCCTTCGGGTTTACATTGGATATGGGGTGTGTGATTGGTTCTGTGGGTGGTGCAGCGCAAGTCACCCATGGTCCTTCTGTAGGCGCAGGCGTCCTGTGGCTGGCCACATTGACAGGCAAATCCGAAACCGGATGCCGCCAATCATACATCAAGCGAACCAGTGACTTGGTCGTGTGTATGCATTACAGCTGTGTTCTTGGCATTTCTGTGTCCTTTCTTACAACACCGCTGTCTCAAGCTTTTAAAAGATTTCGTTCGCTTGGGGTATTATCAGAATTTCTTCTCGGTATGTGTTTGCAACACCCGGAATTTCCTCTTAGAAACCGTTATTCCAGCCCCTACGTTGGCTGTACTTAAAGACCTTGTCGACATTGCGCTGACAGCATCACATCACATCATAATAATGGAACAATGGTAGAATCGGGGTAAACATGCGTCGTGAAATACATAAGTTCAAAGAAAATGTTGCCACAAATGCAAACGGCGTATCGGGCTTATCATAATACCCATGTTACACACATAAATCTACCTACTCCGATTTCGTGGAGGCTGGAGAGTCCAGTGCTTGTTTGCTTTTTGTTCTGACGCACGAACCCATTCGGACATTGGAAAATTTCAAACTCGTTAATTCACACTCATTTAGTCGGCAAAACCAAAAATGGTAGCTGCACGGACAGTATAAAATCATGGGTAAATGATTCGGACGAACAAAATCTTGACCAACAAGTTCCCCATTAATGTTCATTCACTTTTTCTAATGTTTTCTTTTTTGATCATCTAACCGACCTTTCAGTGAGATGTGTTAAGCCTCGATTTCTTTACCAGCAGTACACCGCTGCCCACTGGCTATCAACCCTTCAAATCCATTGGCTCCTTGTGTTTGTTCTCCGATGGCCAGGGTGAAACATCCGCAAGCATGCGGTAAACACCACTACTACCAGTAGTTGTATACTAACTTGGTGCCAATCATAGCTCATGAGTAATAGCTGTTGTGTCGCCACTGACGCCTTCACCCCTCGACCGCAAGAAGAAGTCCAAAGACGAACCGGAAACAGACTTGTATACATGAACTCACATTTGCTTAAATGGTTTTGAAGGCAAAAACAAGGAAAGCTACTAACTTACGCTTGAGCCAACCAACAGAAGGAAAACGTCAAATGCAACGGGCGAATAAATAACCGGGTAATCAAGAGCGAATCGCATGTGTCCTTAAAAATAGCATCACGGGACCCCAAGCGTAGAGCGAACATCCATTTACAGTGACGGGCACTGGCCCATCAGGATAAAGAAATGTAGCGATTAAACAAATTTCACGAAACGCACGAGAAGAAGAAGTGCAGACCCAAAAATTAAAAAAAACTAGTACAATAATCGTGTGAGAACTAAATTTTCCTTTAACATAACCAATTGGAAATGTGATGCGGGGAAAAACCAATGGAATGTGTTCTTGCAAATAGCACTGCTGAAGGTGACATGAAGATGAGCGTCCATTAACAATGACGTGCGTGTACCAATCGGGCTAACTCAGTGGAGCGTTTAACCAACAGTCAAGAAGTAGAACATAGGAAGAGTAAATAATGGCTATTAAGCTCGTTCACAAAAATGAATGTTGTATAGCTATCCGCCTAGCAACAGCTGTCAAGACCGGGGCATTGCTCTTCGATTTTTTCAACATCATGGTTGAACCGGATGTGACGCAACCATGGTAAGTTTAGAGCCTCTGTCTCTTGCAAGCGATTGGGCAAGCGATGTGATCGAGTGAATTCGCACCGGTATTGTTATACACAATCCGCTTGAATTCACTCAATTTAGCTGCATCTCCGTTTCCGGTTGGCCACCACAATACAGACCATCCTCTCGGGCTTTGAATATCCATGAAAGACCTAGCGATAACATATTGTCAAGTGTACTCGAAAGCCATGTGAATTTAAACGTAAGCATTCAGCAGTGAAGCCTAAAAAACCACTAACGCATGGCTTGGCCGACATTTACTCAGTTGTTTGATTGACTGATGATTCACAAAGAGATACGATAAATTATAGGAATAAAACAACATATTTCCTTTAACAGCTTTCCAGTGCTATATCGTATGTAGCAGGTGTTAGCGAATTCCCTTGGCCCTCCGGTCAGAAGTGCCTCTGCAAACGTTTGTAAGCTAGACGGCAGTGAAGGACGAGTTGTGCTTTATAACAGTTATTAACTGGTAAGCCACAGCGATCGACCGCGGTTTTCATGAACTGGTGGCTTAAGATGATAGCTATTGGCGCTTGCCATTAGCGTTCGGTTCGTGATACCTACGGGAGATACACAGTGTCAGTGGGTCTCGACAGGGCGGAACAGTCATCTAGCGTTTTTCCGGGTACGTAGAGTATCGTATGACTTGAAAGCCACTTCGAAGAACCCAAGACTAAACACAGCAAAGATCCTCCATCCATGCGTATATGTGTGGAAACATTTGGTACTCTTGTTCCCCAGACATGAGCAAGACTAGAACACTGGGCGGAAAAACATACTTAGTGTTTAGCACATCACTGATATGGGGTTGTTGGAAAAGAAAAGCATGCAATATTTCATCAAACTTCATCGCATTGGCTGATCCCGGAACCTACAACGCCGGATTGTCAGAAGTCCCACGTTACAAGTTTGAGCACCCCATAAACTTTTTAGTTACATACCAGCTTCTTTAATGCATTTACCAACTTTCCTATTACTGATACAATGCTGAAATTCCTTACTGCAGGCAGCCGTTTGAATTACCCTTGACTGGTGCCGCAATCCAGTGCGTTGACGCTTAATTGCATGTGCTACACGTCTGCGAGCAAAATAAAGGATGCATAAAGGTGTATACGATATGAATATGTGTGTCAGGGCTTACCAATCTGAAACAGGAGTAACGTGTGATGGTAACCACGCGTTGCACAAAATGGTGTAAAGCCCGGGAGAGAACAGGGCATAAAGAGGCTCTTGACGTATAGCTCTAAACTGAATCCGAAATTGACAGACTCAACCAGGTCGACTCAGTCTTTTCTGAGAGTAATGTGTACGAAAAGGAGAACGTTAGTAAAAGCAAACTGCCTCTGCCGCTTCCTGGTTGGTCTCTTGACAGTGTGCTTATAATCACCTGAGTTGTGTTCGCACTTGCAGGTCCAAGGTAGCTTACGAAAACCCAGTGCTGGCCTAGGAACAACCCTATAGATAGTGAACGACGCCAATACGAGCTCTTCTCTTTGGCCGTTTATAAATGTGGACTGCCGAGTTTCATGCTATACAACGGCAAATGCATGAAGACCTTTTCGAGTAAGGGTTTTCAAAAAGCTACTGACTGGGGATAATTTTCAATTACCAACCATTATTAACAGATGGATATTAAGTTACGTGACCCAAAGGTAAACCAAGAACTAAAATGTCGGTTTGGTATTCATTCGATGGTGAAGAATTACTAGGATGCAGTGAGGAGATTTAATTGGGGAACAGGTAGACTCAGTCAGACAGCATGGGATAAATGCTTTCTCCCCTCGAACCCGTGAGAGGTCCGGGTTCCATGGGTCCGATGAGGTTTTCGAGGTCGTGAGACAACTTTTACCACTACAGATACTGGTAAGCAGACTTGGTAAAACAACTTGCACTGCCTTACGCGTTATTGATGTGAGGGCTAATGGGTGGTTTCCAGAATAGAACGCTTTTCAACAAATAGCATTACTCTTGTAGGTAGTTTTCACCCGGTGGAGGAGCATTGAAGCAAGTGAATAGAATGAGGGAGATTCTTCAATGTTTTGGAAATCTATGCGTTGCTGCTTCCTCTATCCTTTCGAACTGGCTCTCACTTTCGCATGCATGGTTGGTCGCAGCTGTGATGGCAATTACCACGCGCCTGTTCTGATTGTGTTGCACTGTTACTGTCACCACCGTGTGAACTGTCATGGTTCCAGGTCAGCGCAGAACAATGTTCGCGGCTCTCTCTCTCTCTGGTAGCTACAGCAGCGTGTGTCAGGACGGTGATTGTCTGTCTGGAACAGTAGGAATTCGACAGGTATTATGCTAAAAGATAATTAGGGAGCACTCCTTGTTGTTGCCGCACCAAGGTGCGAACATCAACTGACAGCTGTTAGGCTGTTAGCATACTCAATTTTGACTGTTGACCTTTAGAAAAGCTGCACTGTCCTGCAAGGGAGATGGGGCGCACTCGGTGATAATTATTGACAAAGCAACCAATTGACTGAGTTATTTGGTGCCGTCACTTAAACTTGACAATGAAGAGCTGGACTGAATCGGGCGCAGCCGAAAGTTCTGTTGGAATTCGTCGATGATGACGACACCCTCATGGTCACACTGTAGTGGGGATAGATTAAGAAACGAACACGGACTTCACTGGATACGGGCCAGGGAAAGAAGACTTACCATTTGATAGCTACCGACACACCTTCTCTACCCAGAGCCTTGAAGTTGTGAACAAACAAACCAGGAGGCGGGCCGTAATCGTCTACTTAATTACCTAAGCTTGTACCACATAAAAGTGTCTTTGAAGGATTGGGAGCACTAGCAGTTGAAGTGCAAAAATAAAACCTTTTGGATGCGTCATTCTTTAGTGGATGGCATTGAAAAGTGCCGTTCGGAATTACTTTTAACGAGATTAATGAGGATAACCACCACCAATGCCCGCCCTTCATCTCTACTTTTGTCGCCACTAATCAGCCACATGAAATAGCTAAGCTCCCCCATAAGCGTTACTCATTGTGCCGTGCCATACGTCTGTGACGTGACTCAACTCCTGAGCGTTGTTGGTTGAATCGCCGCACTTAAGTCTATAATGACGTGTTGATAAAGCTGATAACTGGGTGGGTGAACGATCGCTTTAGGAAATTGCACTCCAACGTACGAGTAGTAAGTATAGCTGGAAGGATAATCGTTGAGTGGCCCAGAATGAGCTTCAAATTAGCATTTAGTATTAACCAATAGAGAACCCGGGTTACGTCTGCACTGCAAGGTGTAATTGCAAACGGGACCATAAGTTACATCATATGAAACCTCGGTCGTTATTGTCATTAAGCCCAGATCCCAGTGTGATTTGAGCTATGACACTTCCTTATCAAGCGTACCTGATCTAAGACTGAGGAACGCTCATTGCCAGCTGTATGCCGTCCTTTACAGTGTAGTCGACTCACTCCGCAACTATTGTTCCATAGGTAACTATGTGTACCTAGCATAAATCGATGCTAATAGTATTTCTCATCGACGGAAAACACCGAAAAAATTCTAGTAGTTGGTGCAGTATATGATAAAGTGCATTGGTATTCAAAAGCAACCTGACCACGGGATTACCTGTTTTGAATTTGGTGGTCATGTGTGGAGCAGATGTGGAAATAGCCAAGCACAAAAACGATCATAATAAATTTTCATGTTGGCCGTGAGAAAGTTCCGGGAAGCTTATGACTTAATGCTACTCTGAATGTCGATTAAATGCCTTCACGTTAGATCTATGAGTCGTGTTAGACAACTTACTGAAAATACCCTGCGCCTTAGGGTGTCTACCATCGGTATCGTTGAAGTCGCTGAAAAAGTATATTTCTGACCTAATTAAGTGCCATCTAAACGTTGGCATCCACATTAACCTTCTGTGATTGATTATCCAAAGACGATATTGAATAAGGCGGTAAAACACAGTTACTCCATTGGTCATTAAGCTGTACGAAATCCAGGAAGGCAAGTACGCTTCCCGCCCCATTGTAGATGCCAAAATTTTCGTTTGTGGTCTCTGACTGATTTAAATTTGTCGGCTTTTGAGTTGTTTGTAATGCGGTTAGGAATAGGCTAAAAGAGCCGTGAGGAGCACAAACGGACCAGAGAACCGGCGACGAGTGAAGCATTCATTATTTACTCTGAAAATTTAAATCATACATTCCTTCACAAAGAAATACAGGTGTGCGGACAGATAACAACTGTAGTCGTTCATCACAAAAAGTCGCGGGAGAAAAACGTTTTCGCACGGAAGGAATCTGAATGCACCCCAATTATACGAGGTAGTTCGCTTTCATAGCTTCATAAAGTATACGAAGACCGATTAAGATTTTAAGGGTACTGAAAGTTGGACCTATTGGAATCGTGGTCTGTACTTATAGGTAACAGGTTATCTGGAACTCACAAAATTTGGCATGTTACTTTAATGCATATGGCTCTAGGTTAAACCGCTATGTGACCTTGCAGTCCAGATCTTCCGCCGGGCTCCACAACGGTTTCACAACCAATTGACCAGTTATTGCTGGTTCGTTTATTGTTTCCACTAGGTTTCCGGCCAACCTAAGGGGTCTTTTGGGCCTCTCAAAATGCGAGTTATGGGATTCTGTTGATATGGATTTCCTGTGTGTTTTCGATTCCATCCTTGGATCTGTTCGCCAAGTAGATCTTTCGACTTGATCGTTCTGCCGAGGGCTTCTAGCCATTCCTTGTGGCTGATCGCAATCCCATCCTTGTGCTGAATCGAAGCTAGATAATATCAGCGACGAACTCTTCCGGTCGTTGATGGGTTTTTGCTGCTGTTGTTGTCGTGCTGCCAGGAGATCACGTTCCAACTCTTCCGATTCCCGTTTGAGCTTTGCTCGACGGTTTTGAAACCACGTGATAACCTATGAGGTGATGGGAACCGAAGTATGAGAAACAGCAGATAGAATTCATTTGGTTGAAAGCTAGCAGACTGATTGGTTAAGTAAAAGGTTCGAACACAGAGTGCGGACGTTAGTTCTATGGACACTGGTTACACTGAACACAATGCACTGTGAGCTAGAGGTTTAAACAATGAACCATAGAGCTAAATACTACCGGGTAAATAAAGCGGTGAAGCTTTGTTAAGTTTGCCAACAAAAGCACAGCGATACAACCATATTGTGGCGAACGCGCTGTCAGGTTTCACAAAGCGAACAAGGTTGTACGAGCATGGCCATTAGGCTCTAGGAGGACGGAATTGAAGCATTCGCAACCGGATACACCTAATTCGTGAGGTTTTCCTCTGGATGCAGACGACGACATGATTGTGCGCGGGGACGCTGTCAATATTGGAGCTAATGGCTTTGTGTTTAAGATTCATCAATGTACACCCATGAATATCTGTTACAACATGGTTCAGAACTGCAGGTAGTTTGTAGGGGAACATGACTGGCGGGGCTTTCAAACCTGCCGTTGCTGTTTTTTCTCTGTGCAGTACTGTTTGTTATGCTCTCTACTGCGAATATGTCCATTTGATGGTACTGTCCTCGGGGTTGGTTTAGTTGTAGCATTTTATGGTCATCCATAATATCCTATTCTGTTGCATGTCTGAAATGGTTTCGCAACGCCGCGCGAAGCATATTTGATGCCGAATGCGGCAATGAGGCCAGAACACCATCAAACGAATATCTAAGCAACATTTTGGTACAATGAGAAAATATTGCGCTGGTTGGTATGTTGGCCTCAGACACTGTCCTGTAAATGAAAAACGAATCCCGCTGGTACTCTTCATCAACGTGCGTTCTTTCCTCCATAAAGTCGTTGACCTTGCTGTTACTCGGATGCGCAAGGAATAGGTAAATGTAGGTGTTGTGATGCTACAGGAAATTTGGCTGCGTCCCAACGTGGAGGGCAAGGTTATTCAACTCAGTGACTGTCGTGTCATAAGGGCAGATAGACCTGGAAAGCCGTATAACCATGGACGAGGCGTCATCACTTTCATCCAAGTCGGTAGCCACGTTGTCCACCTAGTCAAGCTCCAGGGTTAGCTGCCATTTAATTGAATGTAGACCAATGTTTTTAAGCGAATTGCTTCTATTGTCATTAAAAATGTTTATTTAGCTTCTGGCACACCATCGTCTGAGTTAAGAAAATAGGCCAAACATTTTCCGCTAGCATTAATGCCTAAAATTGTGTGCGCCTTCTGTATAGTTTTCGGTGAATTTAACAGGAGTGATACGGCATTCATTACATCATTTGGTCTAACAAATATGGTTAACTTAGAAATTAGACTGAACGTACAGTTAAATTTTGTCTTTACCAATAAAATAGTTTTTTCTACACTAAAGAGAGCTCCTCTCGGAAATTCAGATCACTGCGTCCTGTAGGTGTGCCCCGTCATGTACTGTAAAGTCAAATTTGTCTCTTTGACAAAAAGACCATTCAAAACCTTTAGACAGCGAGACTGCTAGACATATGACATCGCGAAACACCAAGTGACCTTGTCGTCAACTGACTTTCCGTTTTCGTGAACGGAAATCTATCTTCGGGGTGTGACCACTTGACTGAATACAACATCTGATTCGTTTTGAACTGCCCTTTGAGACCATTGACCTACGGTTGGGCAGATTTTTTTCCCCGCTACTGAAGCAACTTAGGGCAAAGAGAGAACAAGCCTATGAATGCACAATGACTTCGCACGTTAAAACACTCTCTTCGGCAGCTAAATCCGAGATAAACTGATTGAACCGACTTTACATCGAGATTGTGCTGGCGACTTTTGAAGCACCTATGTGGCCAAAGTTTCCATAACCGCACCGATAACATGGAAGTGAACAAGCTTAAGGCCGAGTTCTGTTCTTCTCATCGGCATATATTTTCTTCTCCCCTTCAGCAACACAGGTTCGGCAATTACCTTTGATAGGTTTAATGCTTGTTGTGAACTCAAATAATGGAAGAAAAGTACGGCTACTGGCTTCGATTCACTATCAACACTTGTCCTAAAACACTGAGCAAATTATCTTGCGAAACCTCTAACCGCCATTTTCAACCGATGTCTTATGGGTGACACCACCCCCAACATTTGGAGACCTGTAAGAATAACACTTGTGCCCAATTAGGACTCCCACAAGTGTCGTCCAATCGCACGCCCATCGGTGATGCCGAAGGTCTTCGAGGAACTCCTTGTCCCTCAGGTTTTCATATGCACTAATGCAGGTGATGCAAACCAATTCGTTTACAAACACGACCGCTCCATACTGGATCATGCTGTTGTACCTTAGGCATTACATAGCATCTGTATTGGTTGAAAAATGCCGGGCAGTACACCTTCTGTTTCTCGACTAGACAGATGCTTTCTGGAGCCTTGACAGATCTATCTTGCTCAATTAGCTGTTTGCGAACGGGGTTCAAACAAGTGTTTGCAGCGTGGTTACATACTACTTCACAAAGCGCATTCAATTCACCCAGTCTCCCGCGTTTCTCTCTAGCCGTGGTGTTTTACAGGGGTCATCCTCACTCGCTCTATTCTCTTTATACACTGAAAAGTTCCCCATACCATCTGACTTTATTGGATGCAAGTAGGCTGACGATGTCATTTTGCGATACATCAATCCAACCGTTGGGACACCTTTTACTTTTCAAAATGATCCATATGAGTCTGTGCTTTGGTCATCGTTCCGACCCCTGGTTTTGAACACCTAAATGTCATGAGATAAAAGTCTCGTTTCTCCCAGCTGATAATGTACCAGTTCCAAATAGGACAATGAGAAGACAGGTATTGCGAGATGGAACTATTTCGTGTTATTTGCTCACTCGCAAACTAGCAACATAAATATGAATCACGTAACGAGAAAAGATATCTAAGCTGCCAGCATCATCTATCAGCAGACATCTACTCGAAACAGGCCATCAGGTTGACCCTGGGTCAACATTTACAGTTATCTATCGAAATGAAAACCCCAAAGTTTTGAGATTTGCCGAAGTGGTGGCAATTAACCGGCATCGCCCTATGCTTTGTGTACATAAACAATTAACAGTCTCCCTAAAGCTTCCTTGGGGCTCATGACCCTAAGGTCAAGCTCTTTGATCTGTTATGCTTGCGTCTACGTAATTTGCCTTTGTGACCAGTTTCAAACCTTCGATTTTCTGTCCCGTGATTCATATTTATGTTATTAGTTTGCGAGTGAGCAGATAACACGAAATGGTTCCATCTCGCAATACCAGTCTTTTCATTGTCTTATTTAGAATGATAAAGGGAACTCAGTGCTTTAAATTTACTAATTGTTTTGGACACCACTTCTCCATTGGCAGTGCGTAACTAATTCCAACGCAGATCGTCAAGTATTACCTATCGAAGGGACTTTTTGTCCGTAGACTTATCATGGTCTATTCACGTGCCGAAACGCTGGCTAGCCGAACAACCTCCTCGTGGTGCCAGCTGGGTGGTTCGGGTGAATCCCGTTCCAGCAGATGGTTCGGCGGCAGTGTTCCAGGATGTGGTAGGATTTCGCCCGGCAAGCGTTCTCTCTATAAAAGCCACAAGTATCCGTTTAACAACACTGTGACTTGGCGGATGTAACTCGCCACTAAATAAAGTCACTGCCTCTTCCCTTTTCCGGAGGATCATTCACACATCACGGACGTCATCTGATTCAAAGCGTTCCATTGATTTCTCCTTTGATGACGAACACAACGAACAAAAGCACACACATTCACATTTACCTACTCACACAACATGTCCCTTTCCAAATACACAGTTAAACCTAGTTTTACATCTCAACACACATAAATTCCCATGCTATTGGTCAAAATGTACTAATTCGTGCAATTGCTGATCATGCATGTCGGTAATACCATGATCACGCCCTTGATGGTGTGCCTCGCAGTGACGAGAATAAACTATTTATTTATTTATTTAAAGTACCTTTACCACACCGTGATTTGATTCCTGATTTGTGCCTTCATGCATTCTGCCGCATTGGTTCTACTCTTCCCTGGGGTTACTTAAAATAGACCACACATTGATTGTATGGTCCATAAAGCTTGATTCCCGATGCAATGGATCGTCTAGAGTGTTTCTTGTGGATTTTCTTGTTAGCAAGCATCTAGTTGCATGCACCAGCTTTTCGTTCGAAATTCTAAACAACCCCTTCATTCATTGCACTGTGATTTATCAAAAACACTACCTACTTCTTTTATCGTTCCAAATGTGAGTTCCTATTTTCTCGGACTGCATCTGACCGCAATTCTGTTCTAACCTACCTGTCCCGCTTGCTGGTTGACCAACTCAAAACTATCAGTATGATAGGAAATTAGTTGCTTGAGTGATGTGAAAACACATTTTAGACTTCTTAATTTTTTCTTTAACAGCAACTTTATCATTCGCACTGATAGTGTAACATGCGGAAAATACACCTACCCGGGTACATAAAGCCTACTTTGGCTTGACTTGACTAACGAGAAACAAAGTAGTCTCAATTTGAGAAGTTGAAAAGTTTCAGAATTGGTTTGCAGGAATAGGAGACAGAATAACCCATAGATCACCGCAGCTAGTGCGGTTCTGTGGTAACTAGAGACACTATGTCAGTCATTCGTGTGACACACAGAAGGTTGGGTTATTACTGAAGAAACAGTTGTTGGTCGTGAGGCTTGAAATGACTGAATTCGTTGAGCATATATGTGGTTTAACTTTAACTGCTTGAGGGCTATGCAGAACTATTTCTCATTCCTAACACCAGCGCATCGTCAGTCGCGTCAATTTCATTGACTCCAGCTGCACTGGAACATTATTTGTGTGATTTCCGCTCTCCCAAGCAATGAGGTCTAATTGTCTCAGGGACCCATGTAGGGTATTTGTCGACGGACCGAACATGCTCCTTAAATCAAATGCCAAATGCATGCTGAGGGAACAGTACGGGCACTTGCATACACGCTGCCGCGTAATGCTCATCAATCGTGGTGCACAATGAAAACCTAACAAGTCCATTGTGAGACACTAAATGAGCCCATGTTTATGTGTTGATCGCGAGACCAAATGGAGCAGCATGCTGTTACCAGGTGCATACACAAGAATATTGTATATAAACACGTAATAACTTCGTCGAACTTTGCTCCAGCAGTTTCTCAAACTGCGTATTCCCAAAGTCGTCGTAACAGAGATCCTACGATTCCAACTCTTGTGTTACTCCCCATCTGATCAATCTGTTCGAGAGATTTCTGATTTCTAGTTCCGTGATGTTAATTACCAAGTGACCGTAACCCAGGATTTACCCAGTAGCGTAGCAAGTGCTTTTGCCGCCCGGGGCAGTGGTTAAATTTTCGCCCTGATTGAGAGCAGAATAGCCGCGAGATGGCCACACAATCGAGTCAGGATAAAGTGCACATTAGCTTTCGATGAAATGGATGGTCGTTTGGAGTACTGGGGTAAATGTGGTGAAAGTGACCACAATGGGACAAGTAAGAAGGCGTGAGACATGGCGCAAAAGGTATTGTTGGTCATACTGAACAACATTAAAATATCCAGCCCTCAGCTTATCCGGATAGTTGGCTCACTCTACTTGGTATCGAACAATCGACGGCACTAAAAATGCTGCCCCCTGTCACGTGCTGCCCGGGGTGGGCCGCCCTCCCGCCCTCCATGTTACGCCACTGGATTCGCCCATCCTGCTGCCGCCATAGAATCGATTCCCTGTTTTACGATAGCATGCATTGAAAGGTACTTGAGGTTCGAGCGCCAGGATTTTGTGTCATGTCCAGGTCTCCTCACAGAATTACTCCGCCAAACGTAACTTAACGTATTGATGTATACTCTGTTTTATAATAATTAAAGCATCTCCGTCTGGCCGATTCTATCTGATTCTCGCGGAGATGGTGAATTCAGACCGGGAAGACCTTTTATATCCGCCGGTATTTTACCATTGACCACGGTAAATCAACATAAGGTCAAATGATGGTTAAATTGATATCATTGCGAAGTGTCATTACAAAGTGCCTAGGAAAGCTATATTTCGAGACAGACTTAGCTGACAGGCTACGGTTCAATTTGCTAAACGTACAGCATATACAAATACACTGGGTGATGGTGATGACCTAGAGTAGCTAAGGCGTAACTGGAACACAACCGCGGAGATCCGTAGTGACTCCGTAACACTTACTTGAGTATTCGAAAGCCCTAAATGTTTCGCAATTCGATCACGATCCGCGGGTGTCAGGTATTTCTGTCTGTTAAAGTTGTGTTCCAATTCGGACAGTTGCGAATTTGAAAAGGTCGTTCGAGTTTTACGGTGTTTCATGATCCTTGCACCTTGACTCAGACAATCCAAGTCAAATGGTTCGACTGACTTTCCTGAGAAAAATAACAATATGGACAACGACCTTTTTTAAACTAAAAGTAGCATAGATTGACACGACAAAGAGGTCATAAGTAACGAATAACACGCGGCCCGTATGAACTCGATACTTGTATATGTTTAACATTAACGCTAACAATTCTATTATACTGTTGGAAAAGACTTCTAGCTGTAGCTCCCAGTGGGGTACCCAACGGTCCATAAACGAGGATGGATACCAAATGTCCCGAGACGGCACTCACCAGTAATGTCTGACCATTGTTCTCAGTTAAGGCCCCCATAGGTATAAACGTGCGCTTCAGTTTATTAGGTGAATGAAACAGCGTCACGCCCCTAGCATGTGCAGTTAATTTGGTATCGAATCATCAAAAGGAAATAACTCTTGTTAAGTAATTGCGATACACGATCAATGAGAAGGTCAGCTACCACTGCGATGAAATGAAAACAGCTAGTGCAAAAGGGGGACGTCGAAGTTGTCAGTGTGAACATCAGCCCACTTGGGGCACGCATTGCCTTCGGGTGACCCTAACTAGGCAACGTAGTCCTACCTTAGTCGAACTCATCGTATGCGCGGAATTCCTTTCCAGAAAAAGTACCAAGGCCCTCGAAGTTAGCCAGGGTCCAATATCTGAGCATTGTACCCATCTGAGTTCCACCTGCATTTATTTCTTTCTGTCACTCGCACTACACTCTCCTTGATGTCCACACACGCCCTACAGCCAACCTTTGTTTCGACTCTCACTTCATCCGCGGTTACTATTTCAATACTTCTCATGCATTCTTGTGCATGCGCTCTTTCGAACCAGTTCAACAAGCCCTACTCAGTGTTTCCAACCCCTTGGATGGTACATGTGTAGATCGCACAGATGCTCCAGTTCACCGTCTTGGCAAATTCTTTGCCAACATCTCATTCAAAAGAAGCAGCTGATAACTCTCAAACGACCCTGCAACCATCGCTGCAGGCAGCAGCATAACAAAGCTACCCGACATATTGCGTCGCTCATCCACTAAACGTAAGGGCCCTTGTCATTGCCACGCTTGCATCATCATGTAACGCGAGCCGTGTCTTCGTGTGGGTGTGTGCACAATCACGTGACGGCTGACCGCTGAAACCAGCAGCCTGCGCGCAACCGCGATAAAGAAGCAGTGCGACATCCACCTGTCCCAATAAATTGACCTTGGTGACCGAACAATTGACTTAGGGTCCGCGGTGGACTAGTGGTCAACACAAAGCTCATGTGACCTGCTGTGCGCGAGTGGCCGACCTGCAATGCTTAAAGGTGCATGTAGACCGTGCCATAAGTTAGTCAACATAGGACTTTCATATTCTAACTTCTCCAGCTATTCCCATGCCAAATTTAGGAGCATCAAGCCAGGTGAGTTCAGGTTGCGCAGCAGCACGCCAGACTCAGTTTGCTTCTGCGTGAAGTGTAATACTGCCCCATTGGTTAGGAGCATAATTTCACTGTACGAGAAATATGAAAGGCTGGCAGAAGTGGCTGAACAAATCTTGAGCGCCAAAATCGCATCAGTGGGAGCAGGTATAACAGTGTGTATAACATACCGCTTTCCAGTGAAGTTCACTGTACACCAAATCCAGCAACATGTGTGTTACACTAACAGAGTGACTCCTGCCACCACTCCAAATTGCCAAAGCTTTCGCGAACACTTCGCCTCTAGCCCATTTGTAGTGATTTTCTTCAAACTTATTTCCTCCCAGCAGGATTAGCCGAAACTCAGGAACAAAATCAATCAAGAGCACTCAAAAGCAGCAGCTACAGTTTCTACTACAACACCCAAGACTAATGGGACGCTGCACTGTTAGGCAACAAGTCATCCGGTATCTCAATTACGACGCACACTCCTTTGAAAGACACTCGCAAACAGTGGGATGCACTATTACATGTACCAACGTTCTAGAGTCAGCATCGAATTCACTGGAGTGACGCAGACGGACAACGTTAGCCAATGGAACACCAGGAGCAACTTGGTCAGTATTCCGACTTGGCTCACAACCTGCCGAGGATCACCCGCCACCCGAATCTTAAGCCCTGTGGTCAGGCAAGTCTTCCTCGGAAACTGTGTTGTTTTCGATAGCCCGTCTCCAAAACGCATCCCGTTAGGTCTATGTTTTTCCAGACGTTCCATCGGACGAATGCAAGTGAGCGAAACAGAGCCTATAAGATTACCGTTTAGGCACCGTAGTCAGAGACGTTTGTGTAAATGGCGCTCCCCAGTCTAATGGGCATGATGAACGCGAAGTCGAGGCTCACGACCAGGAGTAGTGGCGCAATGTTCGTGAGACTCTGCACTTGGATGAAGCTGTAGCTGCTCCTCTCTACGCTTCCTAGATCAGCAAGCTACAAAGGGTGCAGCCCAATGATAAATAAGGCTGTGCTTCAAACTAGGCAGATAACACTTAGGTTGCGGGAACGCTGGCAGACACCTCTGGTACAGACTGCCAACCGAGTTTCGGTTCAAAATGGCGAGCGAAACTATCGTCCGGCTTAAAGCGCCGTCTCAATAGACAACCGAAGTGGGGACCCCATTTAAACTTCCCGCAGGGATGAAAGAAATGAGGATCTTCTTAAATAATACAATAACCCCTCTACATGCATTGTGCAGAATGAGTCACCAGAGGGCTAATTAAGATGCCGCTAAACACAACTAGGTGATTCCCCATTAACAGCACCAAAAGCTGCTGGCGACCGACTATACAACAGTCGGCAAAATCCCTCATCCGAACCACATGTCTTTCGGCTCGCTGTTGAGAACCGCAAGACTTTCTAGCATGCACATCAGTGCCCAAGTCCTTCTCAGAAAACGTACTGAGCCGGTTGCACCAGGCAACAGAAGCTTAGAATCTCATTCTCATAAGCGAGCCAAGATTACGCGCATAGGTTACGGATGTCGAGTTAGCGACTCAGGGAATGTCACTCCACCGAAGGGATTGTCACAGCACGGAAGTGTTGTAATCCTATATTATCTCAACGACTCACAATGCAAACCATTGGGTGATCTGGAGACGCGCGTCACCGATTCACCATGGTGCCGTTTGCGTCTCAGATACAGTGAAAACGGCTTTGTAGCAGTCGTTTATCGCACCTTATCATCCACTCTAGAGATGGACTCCCGTCTGATATGGGCAATAACAAAAGATTTACTCCGAAGTTACAGCCACGCTCTTAGCTTCGGCTATTTCAACGCGCACGTCCTGAAAACCTCGGCAAATCCCAATGAAACATTCAATGCCGAACTGCAAGACCTTACCGTAAGAATTCCACTGTACATTCACATCACCTCATCTATCAGGCACCGAGTTGATAACAAACCACCAGTAGTATACCCCGTAATTACAAATGAGGAACTAATGCTTGACAGGCCTTTGACAGACAACCCACTAAGACTAAACGATCACGTCACCACACTTTAAAACTAAGTGTGTTACGATGAATATCCAGAGGAACACGCTGGACTAAGACGTACTATTACATGCCTCAACATCCTGGCAGATCTGGGTGCAATGACAGATTGGCGATTCTTGTCAAGTGGCTCACCTGTTAGCGCTTCGATTCAGTTTGTTGGAAGCTTTAGCAATCTGATCGTAATTACTTCCGAAACTAAGTGGGTTCGTTTCACCAATTCGTTGTCGTTCATTAGAAGTAGAACTGGAAAACATATGTCAGTAAGAAATGCCACTTGACAAGCTTACAGAACCTGTCCTGGTCCAGAAATCTGGAGCGACTACGTGACCTAACCAAACCATTGAGGACAAAGTGGCTTACCATCAACATTTGGCTAGTAAATTTATCAACAACAAAAGGCTCTTATATAAGTATGTTAATATTATTCGCAAAGTGAAGCGCCGTATCTTTCACTTAACATGACAATTAGTCGCACACAGCACTGAAGAAACAGACAAGGCTCTATGGATGCAGTATACCCCAACCTCCTAAGGAAAAGTCTGCCATTGTTACGTACTTACATCCCTAACCCCAATTTCGGCACTTACTAACATCGTTTTTACTGCCATATCCGTGTTGAAGGAACTACTCTCATTACTCACCTACAGTTCTCCCGGAATCGATGACATTCGCCTTAGGGCGCTGAACGTAGCAGCAACAAAGCTGGCTGTGCCATAAGCGCATTTCTTACAAACGTACTTGGGTAGGCGAATTGTGTCTACCATGTGGAAACATAGTCTAAACACGCCAAGCTTCTAAGGAGACAGTCGCTCGTAACGCCCAAACTTTCTCCAAGTGGTTATTCTCCTTGTATTCTCAAAGATAATGGAGGAAATCAAAGCTGAGGCATTAGTCGACCATCTAGAACGCTACGACATCATGACACCGGAGCGGTACGGTTTTTGCCAAAACCGTTCATGCACAGCCAACTTGTCGATTGTACGCAGTATTTGAACGGAAGCGGCTGACAAAGGAAGTGTTACCGACGTCATTTACCATGATTTCTCCAAAGCATTCGATCACCTGGATCATTGTATTTTGTTTCACAGGCTCGAAGTTATGGAGTTGTGGATCGTGTTCTTGGGTGTATCAGCAGATCGGCAACTGCAGGTTAAAATACGGAATGACATGTCCGACTCAATTCACATCGAGTGTGGAGTTCCACAAGGATCAGTTCTGGAGCCACATCTGTTTCTCGTGTTCAGTAGTGAGCGTACGCGTAGGACTTATTCGGGTTTCTTGCGTTTCGCTGATGATGCTAAGATGTGGCGGACGATCGCTAACCAAGGAGATCATAATGTACTTCAACGAGACGCTGACAGGGCGTATGAATGGTCATTTCACAAACTGCTCCAGTTTAATTGGTCACCAGCCTAACATGTTTTACAAGCTTGGAGGCTTTAAACTGCAAGCAGTCAACCCGGAGCGCGACCTTGGGGTATTAATCCAGGCTGATCTGGGCTGTTCAGGACAATCTGAGAAGGCCTCACAGACTGGAAATCAATACGTTGACATGCTTCGGAGGGCACTCGGGCGGTTTGCACCATTTGCCTGTTCTCAGTTGTTTAACATGTAAATGCGTCCTTATGTGGAATATGCACTACAGGCCTGGCAGACCGGACACATGTAAGATCTCACAGCGCTCGGGACTCCACAGCGACGAGCCACCAAGTACGTCAGAGGGCTGTTTCATCTTTCATATAAACTAAGGCTGAGAACGTTAAGATTGTATAGTGAACATTATCGACGCCTACGTGACGACTTACTAATGGCCTAGCGTATTTTGGAGAACCCCAACCATATCTGCTACCACCTACTTCAACCCAGGCACAATACGAAGCTGAGGGACTACCGGGTTCACTTGGCCACACAGTGCGGTCGGATAGGTCGGCGAAACTTTTACACTCTTTGTGTCTTCCAGTCCTAGATTTAGGGTATGTACATCAACAGACGACATGTGACAAACGTTGCACAATCAGCATTAACCTACACAATAGTGTCTTGCTTTTTTCTGCAAGCTTGTGCGTGTACATTATGGTGAGTCCACCAGAATACTTTACGTTTTATCACTATCTTTTCGTTTCACCACTTTATGCTTCTCATTCTGGCCATCCCATGGAATATGTTGCGCATTTGTTTTTTGAACCCATAATACATCGCTGTTCCAAATGGATATCCAGTTGAAATTGGTACTCCGGTACTTTGATGTGCACGATTATGTGACTCAGCTATTTATTAGGCTGGCTTTCAGGGATGCTCGTTGGATGATTCTACCAAGGAATTCTTTCCAGATTTGATCAAAGTTTCATATAGAGAAGTAGCGAATAGTCCTGGCCTGATATCCTCCTCTTAAGGCTAGCCCAAAAGAGCACGGATCGTCCAGGGTCAAGTACAGGCTCCATTGAGATTTCCGTATACGGAGTGCGTATTTAATACACGATCCACCGGTGTCACATGCGCCATTGCTTTTCAAACGCTGATTATGGGCCGGATAGATACCGTCTCTTTACAATATGAAACAGATTCGTCTGCAATTCCAGGAGAATGCTTTGAGGTCATATGGCTGAGGACACCATAGCATAATGCTAGATTTAGGTAAAGCAGCATCGAAAAATGTTGAAGAATAAAGAGTTCGGTGAATGGAGCAGGGCAAGACATACGCCTGCAGGTACGTATTCAAGTTTATCTGAATTTTACTTTTGTGGTTTGTTTGAGCTACCTCTGGCCCAAATCCAAGTCTGCCCACCATCCCAATTTAATTTATTTTCTGTTTGTAATGCGTGTACTTAGCAGTACCGCAGTGCTACATCGATGTGTGCAAGTACAACTTACTCAGGAAGATTTTAGTGCAACTACCGGCTTGAAAGGAATGACACGATTCTTACTACAGGCGCTCCGTCGCAACGAGACTGGACCTTAACGTGGTGCGACGGTTTGCGTACCTCATTGACCCATTGAGCTATACTGGGTGATGCCTCCGGGTAACTTGAGAGCTACTCCTACCAGGTTGGTCAATGGTGAGAGGTCAGACAAACTCAGTCTCCTGGTCCTCCAGGTTGGGGGTTTGAAATGCGATGGCATCCATTTCTGTACAACTAAATCCTTGCCACCTCCCCGCTGCCTTGCGGACAGGCTTTTGAGCCAAAGGCTTTGGATGAGGACCCTAATCGTCCTCCTGTCTAGGTCTGGGCGCCCTGGCAGTATCTCAGCTCACATACAACCATGACATTTTCTGCAAACATAAACTTCATCCTGCATCAGCTGTCGCGCAGATTATCAAGGGTCGCCTTATCTGCTGCATACAGCAGGGCGGATAAGCGAAAACATGCTACTGCTGGCGCCTCCCTTCTTTCTTTTCCCCTTTTTTCTCTTACTCCCATCCCGACCCCCATTACTAACCTTCCTTCTATAATTCCTAGCTTAATTGACAGCAACCGAAGTGCCATTGGAGTAGAACCATCTGCAGCCACCATCCCACAGCACCTATCGGACGCCTATCGGCAAAAGTTCCTTATAAGGCCACGCTATCCCGTTTCCATTGCGACATTCAACGTTCGCACTCTAAGACAAACAGGTCAACAGGCTGCACTCGCACGCGCCTTGGACACACTGGGTATTGATGTGTGTTGTGTGTCCGAAACTAGGATCAATGACCCTATCGGGGTTGTTGAATTAACTGCACCCGGCTTATCCTCTCGTTATTGGTTGCACGCATCCGGCGACGCTGATGCAACACTCACGGGTCAAGCTGGTGTAGGTCTCATTCTCAGCTCCAAGGCTGAGCCATCGTTGGTTGATTGGATTCCGGTAAATAGTCGTTTATGTGCAGCCCGTCTGCCGACATCAGCTAAGTTGGATTCAGGAAGCAATACAAAACGCTGTTTGTTTGTGATTTCCGCTTATGCTCCTACCGACTGCAGTTCAAATGCTGTCAAGGACACGTACTATGACGAACTGAACGCGCTACTACGCAGTTTTACTAGTTCAAATATTATAGTACTTACAGGGGATATGAACACACAAGTAGGGCGTCTGAGCTCTTCAGAAGCTCAGCTGGGTGGTAATTATGGGCTTAACTCCGAACGGACTGACAATGGTGAGCGTCTGTTGCAACTGTGTGCGGAGCACCAGTTGTTTCTTAGTAGCACTACTTTTAGAAACAGTGTGCGCCGAAGTGCCACTTGGCGTCCTCCTATAGATGGCCAGCGATGGACCCAAATTGACCACATAGCCATAAGTTACAGGTGGCGCGGTTCCATTCTGGATTGCCGCTCGTACTGGAGTACCTGTGTCGACTCTGATCATGCCTTGGTGCGCTGTCGTTTCTCCATGAACTTTACCGGAAGGCGCACAAAGCATCTCCCCCGATTGGCAACGGAGAAATTGTCTCAGCACTTCGTCAGGCAAGCCTATCAAGAAGCACTGCATACTGAACTTTCGCTGTCTTGTCCTAATGACAATGAGCTTCAGTGGAATAGGATCTCTACCGCCATGCATGACGCAGGAACATCTGCTTGTGGCACTAGTAATGGCTACCGCACCAGTCACTGGATATCCGAGAGGTCGGTGAACCAGCTGGAATTTAGAAGACACTTCCCGGCTGGTTCTGAACACAGTGTGACCAGACGGGCTATTAGGCGTGAACTAAAGCAGAGCCTACGTGCTGATAAGGAAGCCTGGTGGACCAGTAGGGCTCAAGAAATGGAGGAGGCAGGAGCAGTAGGCAATTACCGTAAGCTCTTCCAGCTAATCCCCACCACTGGCCCCAGCAAACTAGGCGTCAGTGAGACAGAGACAGCGCCGGTGCGCTGATACACAATAAGGAGCGCTGTATGGCTCGTTGGACTGAACACTTTGAAGATCAGTTCAGCTGGTCCCCTGCTCCCGGGCCTCTTCCTACTCAGGTGATGCAGGACGAGCCATGGACGATTCTTTTAGAGTCTCCGTCGGAGGCCGAGATCCGAAATGTGATCACAGCCCTTAATCGTTTTCGTGCCGCTGACTCGGATTCCCTCCCAACTGCACTAGTCAAGGACGAAGGTGCGGTCCTCTGCAAAGCACTGACCACCCTATTCGAACGCATATGGAAGGAAAAGCGTGTCCCGGCGGATTGGAGCGAACCGATTATAGTGGCAATCTACGAGAAGGGCAGTCGCACAGACTGTTCTAACCACAGGTGTATTAGTCTAGCGCCAGTTGTGACAAAATTATTGGCCTCGACTATCGTTCGTCGCCTCTTTGCGGAACGTGAAGCTAGGATTAGGGAAGAGCAGACCGGTTTCCGCCCAGGACGTGACTGTATATATCATATATGTAGTTTGCGGCAGGTGCTAGAGCAGCGCCACGCATACCGCAGACCAACTATAGCTGTGTTCCTCGATTTCAAGAATGCATTCGATTCAGTCGATCAATCGATTCTGTTCGAAATACTTGTGCGAAAAGATGTTCCCAAGAAATAAGTGAACCTCTTAGATGCTCTTGACTCCAACACTACAGGCCGCATCAGGGTCTACGGTGATCTGTCGGATAGCTTTCCGACCACAAGTGGCGTTCGTCAGGGTTGTCCGATTTCCCCACCCTTGTTCACTTTCGTCGTGGATTCTATCATGGAGTGTTCCCTTACGGAATCTCACGGTGTAGGCGTTGAAGTGCTTCCTGGTGAAAGGTTAGTTGATCTAGATTATACGGACGATATCGTCTTGCTTTTCGACGATGTTGCGGTGGCACAATCAACCCTGAGTAGCCTGTCTAGAGTGGTCCCATTACTTGGAATGCACTTTGCACCTTCAAATTGCAGTGTTGCTGCAAGACCACCAGCCACTTTATGACCCCCTAACGCTTGCTAACGAGGAACTCGACGTGGCTGCTCAATTCACTTATCTTGGCAACTGCATCAGCAATGATGGGCGCATAGAAACTGACGTCAGCTCACGCACTGCAAAGGCCAGAACTGCCTTCCTGAACCTGCGCCATTTTTGACGACAGCAGGGAGTTTCCCTCCGTCTGAAAAGCAGGGTATACAAGGCGACAGTGAGGGCCGTTCTGCTCTGTGGTAGTGAGACTTGACCCCTTCGGTCTGATGATCTGAGGCGCCTTCAAGTCTTTGATCATCGTTGTCTGTGAAGCATTGTTGGTTTAGGATGGCACCAGCGTGTCCGCAACGAGGATGTGCGCAGGCAAGTACTAGGTAGTGATAATCATGCTACCTCCCTAGAACAACAGATAGAACGGAATAAGTTGCCTTGGCTCTGGCACGTGCTACGTATGTCTGGTCACCGCTTACCTAGGAGGGCCTTGTTTAGTCTGCCAGGTGTAGGCTGGCGCAAGGCTCGAGATGGGCAGAAGTTGATTTGGCAGCGGGAAATGAAGTTACTGACGACAAAACTGGGTGCCGTTGATCCGTCTCGCCTTCCGGGCTGGAGTCCACGTGACTCGTCTTGTGCTTGGCTCAAGACTTTACAGGACATGGCTTGCAGTAGACACCAGTGGCGCGTCTGCTTCCGTCTCCTAATCGGATTGTCTGTTTAAAGTGTGTTTGGTGTTGAGTTATCTGCGGGGTAATGGCTGATTATGACGCGTAGCAGTGAAAGCCGCAAGGAAGCTGTCTCGCCGATGCCGCCTTATCTTTGCACGATGGCCAGCTGTTTGTGACGGTATGTTGTCTACACAAGATGTAAGCGCCTTGACCCTGAATGTTTGCTTAGGGCACTAATGTTTTCAGGTAAGTCCCCCTTCTCTCTCTCTTAATATTCTTTATTTCATAGTTCCTCATGGTTGTATGGCAGCGAAGCATCAGTTCAAGTGGCTGATGTACTGCTGTTGTTGATGATGATGACTACGGGCGCTCCTTGTGGAGCGAAGGTTGAGAGGGTTTCTGTTGGGTTTACGGTGTGTTGGTTAACTGGAAAGTGCATGAATAATACGGAACACGTCGTAGTTTGAGAGCTAATGCAGTTGACATATCACACTGCAAGTAAACGCAACCAACACACCCGTCCAACTCTCTTGTCAAGCTTCAACGCTTTGACGATTGCAGTACCGAAGGACATGGAGTCTGTCCCATGTTTAATCCAACTTGAAACTAACTGCTAGCAGAATTTGAGGAAATTCCTCACAAAATATCCAATCAGGATTCAATCAATGGGAGAGAAAAACAGTGGGATGCTGTTTGTCCTTCCGAAGATACCCATGGAAATTTCTCCTCCTTTGTTTGCCGGTCGCACATGCTGAAATCCTAACTTATAAGGCTTAAACATCTACTCCTAAACGAGGGGAGATGCCATTTATTGAACAGGAAAATTGTTTTGACCATTTATCCGGTTCTCCTGTGTAGTTTACTCAAGAAAGCACAAGCGTAGTGGCGGGCTCAGTAATGACGACTCATTAGTTGAAGGGTTAGTTAGGGAAAAGTACTACCAAACCTAATGATGGTAGACTTTGGAGTTGGTGCGGCCTTTGATTTGGTGACTGGTTTTTCATATCTTGCCACTAGTAGAGTGACTGCCGGTACTGCTATCAAGCTGATGAGAAGAGTGGAAGCTGTATGCCGTAATAAACTGCACCACATAACTAATGCAGGCACAAAACTGGGATCAGCTCCACGATTGCTCACTAGCTGGTCATCAGGTTTCCGGTTAGTTGAGGTATTATAAGCGATGTGCCTTTGGCCCGCTTCACCACACCGAAACCGAGCAACCTGTTGCACTTTGAGAATTTAAACTGGTAATATCTAAGTAAAAAATCGGCACACAGTAAATCCTCCAGAAAGAAGGAAAATTTGCTTTTGTTCGGTTAACCGACCGTATGGATCAGCTCTAAGCAGCTGTATTCTAGAAAGCATTCAAGCACGCTCAGATGGTCGAAATATAACACTTGCTACGCTGTCAAAATTTGCTAATACTTTGAAGGTGGCATAGTGTACGCCACCATAATGAGTAAGAATGTTTCCAAAACTAGTGGCGTTCCTGAGGTGCATGAATGGATCTGCTTGTGTCTGAACAGTTCCAGCACCCAATAAGTAATTCCGGAACGCGTCATTTCAGATTGGATCTTTTGAAATATTGAGCGATCTAGCTTGCAGACACACCTATTCGAGCAAACGAAACACAGTGCACTTGTACTCAAAAGCCAAAAACAAACACAATGCAGTGCGTCTTCGATATTTTCTTAACCTTGAGAAGAATATAGTGAACCTGAGTATTGTTATGTTGTTTTTTCTCGCATTTAGCCCTCTGACGTGACCATCAGGCTGGTCTGCATAGCGGACGCAGATCCAACCGTAACGGTAGATTCCCTGTCGTGTGTTCCCTGAATCAGTGGAATAGCCACTTGCTGACGCGTATTTGTTGTCTTAATAGGCATGGAATATCTCACCTCACGGTCGGTGCAGCCTAAATGATACCGTGTGCGGTCTGACCGTGACTGATGGCACTATTTCCTAGATTTTTTCAAAACTCTCCATCACTTGTGGATTGGCAGTTTTGTTTTGTCAACTTGTAATTCCTACCTCCATTATCTGTGAGGTTATCTGGAGGTGAGTGGCTCATCGGATAGGACATAACATTGGAAGCGGATAATCGCATAATTGCATGGTACACAAACAAATCGAGGAATTTGCAGGCATTACTTGGATTCCAAGCTGACTTATAAATCCATTCAGCTATGCAGCATGAAGAAGCCACATCACTTAGTAAGTGCAACTAGTCTGTAATGATTGTTCATGACAGTTTAACGTTTCTCGGCCAGTTGTGAACTACGCTTATTTTTTTGCTTAGTTAGGACTTATCTCACAACTCTTCAGGTGTGTACTGGCTTGACGACTGACATCCACGTGTGCTGTCTTCCACCACACAATGACTGAATTAAAAAGATATCACACACTAATTTTGCGTTTACCTGTGGAAGACTTCTTCCTATCCAGTTGCTGTATTGAGGAAGCTGCCATGTGAATGAGTGCATCCAAAGCTGAATTATTTTTGCAAATCTTTGTCCCTTTAGAATCTTTTTCAGCTACTAATGTACAATTCACTAATCTAAAGCTCTCCTTGTTCCTCTCATCATTTGGCGTTCTCAGCGGAGGCGAACTGGGAAAGTCGGACATCAGACTGGATCTGTCACAGTTAAAGATACTGAATCCACTTCCTTTGCTTGCGGTTGAGTCCGGAGACGCCCAGTGTAGGAGTAATTGTTCTGTTAATCTGGAAAACTCGTGGCTTTTTCCACAGTACAGACGCTGATTGGATGGTTTATCGTCTATACTTGTTAAACTGCTTGGAGCTAAAGAGCAACAGGTTGCTGTGTTCGTGAAGTACTCTGGCACCAGGTGCAATGTTGATCTTAGGGAAGCAACTAACGATTCACTGAAATGATTGATTGAGTGCATTTCAGAACGAGTACTTCGAGTTGTGGGAATCATGGGTGTGCTGTAGGTGGTTGAATTAGTAGATTTCCTGTCATTTTCAGATGAAGACGATCCTAATGATGCACAGCCGTCATTCTCACGGAGAGGGCAAGCAGTTCCCACGAGATGTTGCGTGAAATGGGACAGGATCTCATTGAAGGCGGAAGAGCAGGCCATATAGCTTTGTAACGTGCCGGTGAAATCGTCAAGGGGTTGAGCATCACTGTTATTAAGGTCACATGCAATGGGGGTCGGTGGTAAATATGTAGGTTGACTTCCGAACTGCTCTTTGGTGTATGCATGATTCCCAGTACCAAGTATATTTGTAATAAAGAAGGAAGGTGCCGAAGTATCACACGGGAAACTGTTTTTCATTTGGTTTCAATCAAAAGATAAATCACCACTGTCCGAAAGTCATTTTTCTTGTTGTTTCATGATAAAAATTCTGTTGCTCTGCTAAGGGGTTAGAAAAGTTTATGTGGCCAGTGCTTACACTCGCGTGAATTCGCGCCCACTGGACCAATCACGAGATAAACACACTCGGTTGTCACGTCACATATTGCACGCTCGTGGACCCATTGGTCAGTCGGAATAGCACACCTTGCAGGGGCGAGTTGCGGATAGGCAAAACAAAACGAATCAATTCATAAGTACCGGTTGACACGATCAACTATGTTTATGACAATTATCCCATAAATAGCGATAACTGTGACTTTGTTTATATGTTCACACCTGCGGCAACCTCTTCCGAAATATGAAATGAAAACCTATTACTTGAACTGAGTGAAATATTGTCCATGGAAACTTTGCCAAGCGAAACCCAGTACTTCCACTGAACCCGAAATGTGTTTCAAACATTTGTCTTAAGTTAATTTGTCTTGTCAGGTTTGAGTAAAAAACATGTCTCTAGGGCTCAGAAGGCATCGTTGAATTGATTTCGGGCTTCAGTTAGGACCGTTAGTGAGCATCAGACTGATAGAGTATAAGTATAAAAACAGGCAGCAAGGTACTAGCATTTAATTTTATCATCTATCATCCTCATCATCGATTCAAATCGAGTCAAGTCAAACTAGGCTTAATGCACCAGGGTAGGTGTATTTTCCGCATGTTACACTATCAATGCGGATGGTGACGTACATAAAATTATTGTCACAGAAAAAATAAACGGTGTTAAAAATGTCTGCACATGTCATTCGAGCAACTAATTTCCCATCATAATGCTAGTTTTGGTTTCGTTACCAAGCACGCTGGACAGGTACCGTAGAATAGCATCGCGGAAAGATGAAGTATGCGAAAATAAAATCATAAATTTGGTGTGGGTAGAGGAAATGTGCACACATACATGCACACTATACACGTTAGCTAGAGGTAGGAAACACCTCAGCTACTGTGCCGCAATACCTAAAAGAAAAAAGAGAATAAAATGCAACAGGTCCAAGCCAGCTGAGTTACAGGTAACGGATGGGCATCTTTCCGGTAAGCTACCTGCCGGCTACCACGAAGCAGAAAGAAATAATTTACTACGCAAAATTATAAAGTGCTAATTACTGAGATCGTGGTTGGAGGGGAAGGCTAGGAGGGATAAGGTGGGACAAAGAAACTCACAGCACGAACACCACTGAGGTCGGCTCTTTGCCATATCAGCAAGTGTGTCCAACCAAACGTGTTCATCGTCTTTCGGACCCCAACCAGGGAGCCGAGACGCTCCAATCGAGGCCAACTGAGAAGTGAGGGCCTTCATTCGTCTCGACCAAGTCATTGCTTGGCCACCTCTCCTCTTCTTCCATCCACACCACCGGAGCGCAAACAACGAACGTCGCGGGAGTCGGTGGGCTGGTATGCGTAACACGTGGCCGAGCCATCGGAGCCTGGTACGTGAAATGACGGTGCTGAGCAGTTCATTTCCTTTTCCCGTGCCGTAAACAAGACGTCGAACACGCTCGTTGCTCACGCGGTGTTTCCACCAGATGTGAGCTAATTGACGAAGGCACCGGTGGTCGAACGTAACTAGCCTCTTTATGTCCGCTGCTTTAAGCGGCCTGGTTTCACAACCGTACAGTAGGGTCGAACGTACCGCTGAATTGTACACACTACCCTTGAGGGCGAGAGTGATGTCGCGCCTGCGGCATAAGTGGCGAAGGTTAGCAAAAGCGCCTCGAGCTTTCGTGATCTCACGAGCGTGATCTCATCTTCAATCCCAAGGGCGCTGATGCAACTTCCCAGGTAGTTGAATTTTTGATGGACTTCTAACTGATCCTTACCAAGGGTCAGCGAAAGAGGCGGTCCAGGCCAATCTTCGACGGTGCAAAGTAAACCCCGAAGCGGCTGACAGCCAGGGTTAAGCTGTCCAGTGCCGCTTGGTATGATCGTGAGCTGTCACAGATTAGGGTAATATTGTCAGCATACTCCAATTCAAGAAGTCGTTCTCCTGGGAGCAGATCCACACCTTCTAAGTCATGTCCTGTGAACGCGATTTCCATAACTTCGTCAATAGCGAAGTTGAAGAGGAAAGGTGACAATGGGCATCCTTGTCTCACACCGCTGGAGATATTAAACGGTGACGACAGCTTACCGTAACCCTCACTCTGCCCGAGCTACGCGCGTATAAAGATCGGATAATATTCACATATTTCTCAGGTACACCTTTCCTGAGTAGACAGTCCCAACGTGCACGTCTGTCCACCGAATCGAATGCACCTTTGATATCGAGGAACACGATAACGGTGGGCCGCCACTTAATCTGACGGTGCTCCAACAACACACGCAAAGTGAAGATGTGGTCAATGCAGCTACGACCTCGACGAAATCCAGCTTGCTCTTCACGAATATGGCTTTCACGAGTGCCAGTCAGTCTGTGAAGGATGACAGAGGCAAGCAATTTGGAGGCGATGGAGATCAGACTGATTCCTCTATGGCTGCCGCATTCCGATCGTGAGCCTCCTTTGAAAATTGGGACTATGATGGAGCGGCTGCAGTCGGTTGGGACAGTTTCCTGCTCCCACAGTCTCACTAGTAACTCGTGTAAATCATCCACAACAGCAAGTCCCCCGAATTTGATGAGGGTTGGAGGTAGATCATCTGGTCCTGCGGCTTTATTTAACCCAAACAGTTCGCTTTCACGTTCGATTTCTGAGCTAGAGGGTGGATCCAAAGGACAGTCCACGGAGCGGGGCCATCAGTGGCTTGCGAGAAATCTAACCATTCCGACCGATTAAATTGCCTTTCAAAGTGCTCAGCCCAACGCTCTAAGCGTTTTGACAAGTTGTGTATAGGCTGTCCACTCTCGTCACGTGTAGTTTCACTAACACCAGGTCTCCTGCTGTCCGTTTCCCGTATAAGACGGAATAACTTACGATGGTTACCAAGGGCAGCGGCCTTTTCCATCTCTGATGCACGATGAGACCACCAAGATTCGCTCTCTCCCTTCAGCCTAGCACGGAGTTTCGCCCGGAGTTCTTTGCGAGTTTCATTGTGTTCGCTTCCAGCTGGAATATGCCGGCGAGCATCGATAAGTTCCAGAGACTGTGAAGAGACCCAATGTCCATGTTGACGATTAGACTTGCACGAGGATTCTTCTGCTGCTAGTAAGGACTGGTGAATATGAGACCAGTAAGCTTCAACTGTATGCAGTGAGCGCTTACTCAACCCGCATGACAGCGTACTTTGATAGGCATTCAGAACAGCTGGTTTCGCCAGTTGGCTGGTGCCAGTGCGCTCACAACGTCGTCTTGGGCGTCCGCCAATGGATCGCTGAGGTACACAAACCATCGCACCACGATAAGGTCCAGCCTCATTGCGATGGGTAGAGGAAATATACAGTTTAAAATAGGTCACAATAAAGTGGATGAAGAGGGTCGTATGGAATTTTGTAGGAAAAGCTTGTACAAGTGCATTGGTGCATTGTAGCAATAAAATTCACAAGTGACTCTCTAGACAGTCCGATGCATCTGGAAATATGCTTTTATGGACGGTACAATCAATGTGAACAATGAACAAGGATTTATAACGGGTAAAAAGCAGGTGCTTGACATGTCCCGTAGGGTGTTTAGAGTGAGAAAAGATAGATCAAGGGATAATGGAGTCGTCAGTTCGGGCGAATACAGATTTAACTGCACTGCCGTATAAAGGGAGTTTGAAATGAGAATGTACGCACACAAACCAATAAGGAGAGTGGTTATTGATCACATAATAGGCGAGAACAAATAAAAAAATTAGCAAGGATAACGCTTACTCGCGTGCAACTATCTTGGGTGGACAGGATACAGAAATCCAGTTTCTATAGTAGTAGCGTTTATCAAATTCCTTCCAAGGAGTTTGGAATGACTCATTCTCGAATAGGGTTATGGCCCTATCCACTGTCTGGTGTGCATTAGTGCCAGCATCTGATGGTCATGGGCTATAGCACATAATGTAAATGTGACAGGGTATCGTCAAGGCGCTTTTTGAAAAGGGATAGGGTGGGTACATTAATTACATGTTCCGGGAGGGCGTTCCAAGGCTGTGACACTCGAAGGGAGAAATAGTTTCGCCGACATTCCAGGCGGCTGTACTGCGTGACTAACTTTAACTGGTGACTTCTTAGCGGGGTGTTTTGACTAAGTATTAGAGGGGAATGGCATGGGTGATTGGGGTTTCTCAGGACCAGGCACACCATTATGAGATCGCCCCTTAGACGCCGATAAAGTCCACTGTATATTTTGAGGGTCTACAGCCTGAGTGGGTAGCGGAGGCTGGTCAAACCTCTGACGCTCTTCGTTGCCGTACGTTATGCAGTATCGAGAGCGGTGAGATGGTGCTTGAGCTAGGGTTGCCACGCTTGAATAGCGTATTCCGCGTGCGGCCTAACGTACGCACTAAGCATTTTTGGAAAGACTGAAGGGTCAAACTACCCGAAAGCTCTGCGAAGAAGGCCGAGGTACTGGTTTGCTTTGTTAGCTGCCTTTTCAGTCTGTCTTAAACAAACGAGGTCATCTTGAGTTATCACGCCGAGATCGCACTCATGAGAAGCCCGCTGTAGAATTTGTGATCTTAGGCGGCACTTGTACATACTCTTATGCCGAATGCTGAGAACTTTCCCCTTGGTGACGTTGAAATGCAGCATGTTCTCGATAAGCCATGCGTACGCTTTGTATAGGTCCAGCTGTAACACTGTATGATTCCCCACTGCAGCTATAGTACGCCATACCTTTAGATCATCAGCAAATAGCAAACCCTTAGAAGATAGCACGCTTGCGAGATCATTTATGAAAATCAGGAACAGGCGGGGTCCAAGTACCGAGCCCTGAGGTACGTCGCACTGAACTTCGATGGATTCCGGCAGGTTGCTTCTAACCCTCATATTCAGGTGACGTTGCACGAGAAAGTCTCCTATCCAGCCCAGAGCAGGATCGCCGATTCCATATTTCTAGAGTTTGTAGAGGAGAATGCGATGGTCTATACGGTCGAATGCCTTTGAGAAATCCAAGTAGGCCGTGTCGACTCCTACACCAGCGTCCACAGATTCCATCCAGTTTGCACGAGCAATCAACAGATTAGTGGTACAGGAGCATAATCATTATCATACACGATAGCTAAAGGTGGGGAACACATCAGCTACTGTGCCGCAATACACAGAAAAAAGGAGAAAAAAGTGCAACTGGTGCAAGCCGGCTGAGCTAGCGGTAACGGATGGGCATCGTTCCGGTAAGCTACCAGACGGTTACTGTGCATTAAAAAATTACTGTGCAAAATTATATAAGGCTAAATAATGAGATCATGGTTGAAGGGGGAGGCTAAGAGGGATAAGGTGGGACAAAGAAACTCACAGCACGAACACCACTGAGGTCGGCTCTTTGCTATATCAGCAAGTGTGTCCAACCAAACGTGTTCATCGTCTTTCGGACCCCAACCAGGGAGCCGAGACGCTCCAATCGAGGCCAACTGAGAAGTGAGGGCCTTCATTCGTCTCGACCAAGTCATTGCTTGGCCACCTCTCCTCTTCTTCCATCCACACCACCGGAGCGCAAACAACGAACGTCGCGGGAGTCGGTGGGCTGGTATGCGTAACACGTGGCCGAGCCATCGGAGCCTGGTACGTGAAATGACGGTGCTGAGCAGTTCATTTCCTTTTCCCGTGCCGTAAACAAGACGTCGAACACGCTCGTTGCTCACGCGGTGTTTCCACCAGATGTGAGCTAATTGACGAAGGCACCGGTGGTCGAACGTAACTAGCCTCTTTATGTCCGCTGCTTTAAGCGGCCTGGTTTCACAACCGTACAGTAGGGTCGAACGTACCGCTGCATTGAACATACTACCCTTGAGGGCGAGAGTGATGTCGCGCCTGCGGCATAAGTGGCGAAGGTTAGCAAAAGCGCCCCGAGCTCCTGGTACAGGAGCGATTTTGGCGAAATCGGTACTGCTTCGGAACGGGAATTTTGTTGTTCTCCAGGTACCCCATCAAAGTTTCAGCTACAATGGACTCCATAATCTTGGAGATCACAGGAAGATGTGTTATCGGGCGATAATTTTCTGGTCCAGCACGACTGCCACTTTTGTAGATTGGCGTGATGATTCCGTGCTTCCACATCGTGGGGACGTGCGTCGCGTTCATACATCGTTGAAAGCAAATTGCGAGTGGTCCTGCCAAGCTCACGGCAACAACTTTCAACGCCTTCGGGCGAATGCCGTCCGCACCCCGGGAGCTGAACTGGCGCAGAGACATCAGCCTCTTCATTACGGCGGCCGAGGTAAACGATATGTGTTTAAGCCCTGATGGCGGCGTTATCTGCTTAGGCAGGATGTATGATGATTGCACCCTTTGAAAGGTACGGCCAAATTGTTGTCCAAGAAGGTTGGCCGCCTCTTGTGCGGTTTGGGCTAATCCGCATGCTGCGTGCAGAGCAGGAATACCGCGCTTAACACGGCGCAAGTTGTTTACGTGTCTGTATAGCAGTTTGGGATTGGAGCAAAACTTTTCCACTAGACCTTGTTGGTTCTTCAGTTTATCCTCCCGGACGAGTTTGACACAGTGATTTCTTTGTATTGTGCAGACATCCCAGGTATGGTCGTTCGGGGAGGCTTTGTAGGTGTGCCATGCCAAGTCCCTTAATGCCATGCATTTACTTGTCCTGCTCCTTACGAAAGACTTCATCCTTTTAGGCCGGGCAGAATTTGGTTTCAGATGTCCTTGCCACTAGCTTGGTAAATATGTTGACGAATTCACCACAGGCCACCTCAGGGGTTAATTCAGCTAAGAACGACCAGCTTGTTGCATCAATGAGGTCGGACAGGTCGTTATAGTTACGACATGATATTCCTCGGCATGCTCTTTAGGATAATCCGCGTAGCACATGTGATGAAACACTAGTGTCGCATGATCACTGCGGTCCAAAGGAGTATCGGTTACCACTCTCTCGACCATCAGTTCTTCATTGGTGAATATTCGGTCCAATATGGATGGCCTGTTAGTTCCCCTGAACCTAGTGGGCGTAGTGACGTGACCATAAAGCGGGAAGCCTGAGACCAGACCTTGCAATTCTGTTTTGAATTGCTCTCCTGATGTGGCCTGGGATTCTAGAGCATGTAAGTTGAAGTCGCCGGTGGCTAGAATGTGACTGTACTTCCTGTTTTTCACTTGCCTCAACGCAGCCATCAAATTGCAGTCCATCTCAGGAGTAGACGATGGTGGGCGGTAAACAACAACCAATAGGCCAAGATCATTTCCGCTCAGCCGGAAATTACACCAAATGGCGTCAGGTACGTCGGTTTCCGAATCGTTTATGGGTTCGCATTGCACGTTGTTACGGAAGTAGAGGGCTACCCCGCCACCTTTGCTGGCTCGATCCTTCGGGACAACGGACATGCGCGTTAGCGCGATTGCAACATCCTTTATCTCGCAGCGCAACCATGTTTCAGTGACAGCGATGAGGTCCCAAGCTGCTGACGCGTGTCGAAGTCTTAATTCAGCAAATTTAGTGAGTAGGCCTTGGGCATTTATGTACATGCATGAGAGCTTCTCGGCGACCAAAAGTGTGTTAGATTGGATGGATGAAGCAAGTGAGTTTACGCCGACCAACAAAGGGTTGGCGACTAATCGTTTTTGGATGGGTTGCAGACTCTCGAGAAGTATTTTATATATAAGCAGGTATCAGATGCCCGCGGATCTAGGTGTTTGCTCGTGCTCTGCTGTGTCGCTCCGGATATTATGGCTACTATTGAAACCGTCCCCGAGTCGGGTCCTGCAGTTGGCGTTTTCATTAAGAGTTATGCCTCTACTGAATTATCATTAGAAGGTGCTGGTGTTCCCGCTGCTTTCAGACGAATTTCTGTTGGCAGTCTGCAACCGATTGTATAGTCCTTTTAATGTAACGCAATGAAGAGCACAGGAAAACAGCAGAGCCAATGTGGCAGTATACATGTCATCACAAACCTAAGAATCAAAGCACAGGTACTGAAAGTACATTAAGTCGAAGAGCATAAAATGACCGCTAGCTAATTCAAAGCTGAATTTAGGGAGCACGCTGTATGGTTGGGTTGCGACTCGCAACCTCTCCACCTGACGAGTCTAAACCAAGACGAAACAGCGGGTGGTGTGCCAGGGTTGGGAAGAGCAACACCCAATTAGACCGCTAGCCAACCTTACAAAAGGTTTTGGCAACAGGAATAGACCAAGATAAGTTTCGGGATAAAAGGATCCTTCGAAATGTAATACCCGACAATCTGGGCAAGAACTTATCACTCATTGCCAATGGAGAAGTGGCGTCCAAAACAAGTTGTCAGCCCAGGAAAACGAGAATGTTATGCCACGAAATTTAGAGCGGTTCAAAACCAGGGATCGGGACGAGGACCAAAGCACGAGCTAATCTAGACCATTTTGGAAAGCATATGTCCCAACGGTTGGACTTACGCATCCCAATCCCATACCGTCAGCATACTTGCATTCAGTCAAGGTGGATGGAATGGGAGCTTTTCAATGTGTTAAGAAACTAGGGCGGATGAGAGGGTGGGTCCCTGTAAAACACCTCGACTAGAGAGCAACGAAAAAGACATCGGTTTATTAATCTGGGTGAATTGAGTGCGGTTTGTGCATTAGTCATTAACCACACTGCAAACACTTGTTGGGACCTCATTTGCAGACAGCTGGTTGAACAGGAATGATCTGTCAGCGCTACCGAAAACATCAGAATATTAGTTCGTGTATATTGTCTAACTTTTGATACTTTATACAACGAAGGTAGAGAGCACTTCTATTAGGGCCGCGTCAATCGGTTACACAAAGCTCATGTTAAAGTTGACGAGTCGAAAGCTGGTGCACGGCACACATACACACAGTACACACACTCTAGGCTGTCGTCTAAAACGCACTCAGGATTAGTTGTCATTGCCTGCTATCCACAGGCCCAGCACGGTAACAGAAAGGATACTCAGATTCGGAAATTATTGCAAGCTTTGCTACAATTAAGAATAACTCCACATACCTAGCTTTTTGCCATGGAGATTTAACCGTGGCTGGGTCACGTCACGTATCAGCCATATGACATTCGAAATGGGAAGCCGTTGGTTTCGCTTAGTTGCAGATCTGGTATGTATCACCACAAACCGGTGGGCGAAAAGGATCCAATGCCCAGGGCACTCAGCTTCAAGTAACGATAAGGATAAAATATACGATTAAAATCTGCTGGCGAGAAGCGCTTGGTTCATCCTGTTTTGGGTCGCCTGTAGTAGTAGAGAGGTAGGTCATAGGACGCTGTTAAAAAGGTGTTATGACACTATTTGGGCGCTATTATAACGTCTGAGTGTAACTGAACCCATTCCGAACGGGAAGCAAAAACACCACTGTGCGAGACGAGCTGTACTGGAAAACTGACAAAGCTGAGCAACCGGGATGAAAAAGATCAATAGATCAATTGGCCAACCACGAGAGGACATAGTCATGAATGGTGAGCGGTCTATGTCTGAACGACTGTCGTGCGTGCGTCCAACACAATCACGTGACGAGACAGTCACAAATGTCAAACTATCTAGCTGTGAGCAATTGTGAAGCGCAAACCTGTTTAACGAGTGCCGATTGTCTTGTACCCAGAGCTCTTACTCAACAGGATCTTGTAGAATATTCACTGGTCTACCCAATTAGTTGAGTGAACTCGTGCGTATTCGTTTTGTAGGTACAATAGCGTGCGAGTCGGATGCGACTATTACGTAGTGCGGGACGATGGTTACCAGTCGATGGAGGACTGTTACAGCAGCTTTTAACGTATCATCAGCTGAATCAAGGATCATTTAGTCCTTTTTGCTCATGAGAAAAGTACACTTCGAGTGACACAGACTCTTTCAGCCCATTCGGACAAATACAGTGTTCTTGATCAAATTCAATGCTGAACTTCGTACCATACTGAAATGGCAAACTAGGCAACCACCTTAGTCTTGGTTCCAGTTGTGCAGGACAAGAAATTTTGAAGTGCGACATCCGATCCATAATATCACCATGATTCGCTTTGAGGCAACTATGGAATGCAGCGCTCAGCGACTACGTCGTATGGATGCGAACGCAAGCGATCCGGCCTATCGGTCTCCTCAGCATGTCGAAAGGTTCTGGTATTGCTCTCTCCCAACACGGACACCCCACGACCGATTTCATCCTCATTTTTACTCATCGAGTAGAGTTAGCTTGATCTGGGAGTCAAACCCGCGGCCTAACGGTTCCACTCTCAGCTCAGGCCACCTCTAGCTGATAGGTGCAAACGAGGACGAAATCGGTCGGGGGTGTCCGTGTTGGGAGAGAGTAATACCTAAACCCTTCTAGTTCGGATACGGTCCTAGTGAACGGAAGGACCCTGGTCCATTTCAAGGTAAGCCGGAGTCTCAATGGTGGTTGCATGCCGCAATAAAATCACACGCGGGTACTCCAAACCCAATTTTGAATTCTTTCACATGTGCTTTCACTTGGCAGGCATCACTGATGATCTCATGAACAAGGCACGGATTTGACAAGTTGACTCTGACTCCACGACTCCACAAGCAAGATTCGGACTTCACCAACAGCTCGTTTCCTTGATAAGTACATCAAAGGAGGGTAACTAGTGGCCAGAAGACTCAGCTATATGTTCGCATCAGTGGCGCAGTTGTGGCACTTCAGGTATCAGCATAGATTACTGTGGACCGCTTCTGCTGTATGCACTTTTGGATCCAACGCTAAGGACTAATAGACCGAGCGGCTACTCGTCGTGGAGACTTCACTGAGTTGAAAGAGTCCCGAATCACCTTGTGCTGTGAGGGGGTAAGGCGGCAAGGGCGGTGTCATAACGTACCAGAAATGATTGCGTGCTACATATTGTCATTTTCAAGAGAAGATATCGATGGCTAGTTGCTCAATGTCAATCTGAATCGTAAGGAAACTGAACCTTGATGCAGTACGATAGTTTGCTTGCCTCAAGGATCCCTTGAGTTGTGCTGGGTGGTGCATTGGGTATTTTCAGTTCCACCTATACCAGCTTGGTCAATTGTTAGAAACCAAACAAACCCCATGTAATCCAATACCAAGGTTCCGCTACGTTGCGGTTAAGTTGCTGATCCAAAATATTTGTTTGGGAACCCTAATCGTTTCATGTCTTGGCTTAGGTAATCTGACAGGATCCTGCCCAGGCAATGTAGTGAACCCTTCATAAGGCAGGTTGCTGATGCTCTGGCTAGCACAAGGGTTAATAGACGATGCCTTGTCTATTGTATCGAGTGGAGTGGGCAGAAATAGGGATGCAACTTCTCAAGCCTTCCCGTTTTCTTATCTCTCACGTCGCGCATTTCTGTCCTTAGCATTCCGTTACAACTTCACTCTTATCTCCTTTGCGAATCCATCAACTCTTCATAAAAACTACGTCGTCAACCCTACGTCATAACGGTGCTTCGCTGCCGCGCGACAACTACCAGTCGAGCGTGGGCTGTGTATACCACGACCACGTCCGCCCCTACGCAGATTCGAACCGGCGACCTTATGATTTCAAGCCAGGCGTGCAGACCACCCGGTCACCGACGGACCCACCAAATCTTGGTCTCACTACCTTGCTTCGATAACCATACGTCCCCTAGTTCCGACTCACAGGCTCCGATTCATGCAAAAACTCCGTGTCCAAGCAAACAGATAACCTCAATTCATCCGCTTCTATTTGGACCACTAGATCCCTGCTAAGCCCAGCATTTCGCGACGTGCATACTGTATTGCAGATCGGTCTAAAGGCAGCCATCGCTCGAACACTAGAGACCTTATAAATCAATATCTGCTGCTCATCGGGGATCCGTATACAATGCTCGAGCTCGGTGCGCAGTCTACCATCTGCTTCATCTGACACTGGCGACACTTAGGCCTTGCGTATATCTGGAGCTGATGTCGTTTTAGCTGCTGGTCAGGTTATTGTGAATGCTGCTTTGAAGTCCTGAGTTGAGGTTGCCCTGATCCACCACATTCCATCGCAATGAGGCTGGACCTTACCGTGGTGCGATGGTTTGTGTGCCTCAGTGATCCATTGAGCTATACTGGGTGGTGCTTTTGCACCTTAGAGCCACTCATACCAGATTGGTCAATGGTTAGAGACCAGACAAACTCAGCCTCCTGGTCCTCCAGGTTGGGGGTTGGAATGAGGGTGGCACCTTATTCCTTAAAACGGACTCCTTGTAGTCCAGTGCCAAACCCGCTGCCTTGCGGTAAGGTTTTTGAACCAAAGGCTTTCGTTGAGAACCCTAATCGTTCTCCTGTCTAGGCCTGGGCAACCTGACAGTATCCTGCCCACGCAATACAATGAATCTTTCCCCAAACAAATTGCTGATGCTCTGGCCACCGCAGAGGATAATCAACGGTGCCCTATCTGCTGCATCGAGCAGGGTGGATAGGGGTTTGGATGCTACTGCTCAAGCCTTCCCATCTTCTTATTCCCCCCTATTGCGCCTTTTCACCCTTAACGTCCCGTTCCAGCTTCACTTTTATCCCCCCTTGTTTTTACCCCCCCCCCCAATTCTCGGCCCTCCCCCACCTTGCTTCAATAGTCGCTTGTCTTTTAGTTTCAACTCACAGGCAAACGCAGAGCGTCATTCCTGCACTGTCAACAGGCCCATGTCCAAGCAAGCGGCCCATTCCAGTTCATCGGCTTCCATTTGGAGCCCTCGATCCTCCTTCAGACTGGCATGCCTCAATGTTCGACTATTGCTTCAGATCGGTCAACAGGCAGCACTTGCCCGAACATTAGAGACCCTCTCGATCGATATCTGCTGCTTATCGGAGACCCGCCTGCAAAACTCGAGCTCTGTACTCATTCTGCGATCCCCTTCAGGTGACACTAGCAGCACTTTCTCATTGCGCCTATCCGGTGACAATGCAGCTTCGAGCACCGGCCAAGCCGGTGTTGGTATTGCCCTAAGTCCCCGGGCTGAAGCTGCTCTGGTTGATTGGATTCCAATCAGTAGCCGGATGTGTACGGTCCGATTGGCTGGCTCGTTCAAAACTTCGAAGTCGCGTGGGACTAACAGGTGTCTATTCGGTAGCGCTGCCTATGCACCGACAAACTGTAGCGATGACTCGGTAAAAGACGACTTCTATCACCAACTGAACGAACTGCTTCACCACAGAAGAAGCTCGGACACTGTAGTGCTGGCTGGGGATCTGAACGCTCAAGTTGGAAAATTATCCACAGATGAGCTGCATCTGGGCGGCCAACATGGTATAGGCTCCCGTAATGATAACAGTGAGCGGTTACTTCATTTGTGTGAGGATGCTCGCTTATTTCTTGCGAGCACTAATTTCCGACACAGCACCCGCCGGAGGGTGACTTGGCGCCCACCAGCCTCGAACCAGCTATGGACACAAATCGATCACATTGCTATCAGTTACCGCTGGAGAGGCTGCATCCAGAACCGTCACTCGATTTGGAGTACAGGTGTTGACACCGATCATGTACTTGTATGTGCTGACCTGCGGATGCGTTTTGGCGGACGCCCGCGACGATGTTGTGAGCGCATTGACACCGGCAGACTGGTAAATCCAGCTGTTCTGAATGCCTATCAAATTACGCTGTCATCCGAGTTGGATAAACGCTCACTGGATGCAATTGAAGCTCACTGGTCTCATATGCAACAGTCCTTACTTGCAGCAGGCAAATCCTCATGTGGTATGTCTAATCGCCAACATGAACATTGGGTCTCTTCACAGTCTCTGGAACTTATAGATGCTCGCCGGCATATTCCGGCTGGAAGCAAACACAATGAAACTCGCAAAGAGCTCCGGGCAAAACTCCGTGCTAGCCTGAAGAGAGACCGCGAATCCTGGTGGTCTCGTCGTGCAACAGAGATGGAAATGACCGCTGCCCTTGGTAAACATCGTGAGTTATCCCGTCTTATACGGGAAACGGGCAGCAGGAGACCTGGTGTTAGTGAAACTATTCGTGACGAGACAACTTATCAAAACGCCTGGAACATTGGGCTGAGCACTTTGAACGGCAATTTTATCGGTCGGAATTGTTAGATTTCTCGCCGACCAGTGATCGCCCCGCTCCGTGGGCTGTTCCTTTGGATCCACTCTCTCGCTCAGAAGTCGAACATGAGATCGGACTGTTGAAGTTGAACAAAGCCGCGGGACCTGATGACCTTCCTCCAGCCCTCTTCAAATTCGGGGGACCTGCTCCTGTGGATGATTTACACGAGTTACTAGTGAGACTGTGGGAGCAGGAAACTGTCCCAACCGACTGCAGCCGCTCCATCATAGTCCCAATTTCCAAAGGAGGCTCACGATCGGAATGCGGCAGCCATAGAGGAATCAGTCTGATCTCCATCGCCTCCAAATTGCTTGCCTCTGTCATCCTTCACAGATTGACTGGCACTCGTGAAAGCCATATTCGTGAAGAGCAAGCTGGATTTCGTCGAGGTCGTAGCTGCATTGACCACATCTTCACTTTGCGTGTGTTGTTGGAGCACCGTCAGATTTAGTGGCGGCCCACCGTTATCGTGTTCCTCGATATCAAAGGTGCATTCGATTCGGTGGACAGACGTGCACTTTGGGACTGTCTACTCAGGAAAGGTGTACCTGAGAAATATGTGAATATTATCCGAGCATTATATGCGCGTAGCTCGGGCAGAGTGAGGGCTTACGGCAAGTTGTCGTCGCCGTTTAATATCTCCAGCGGTGTGAGACAAGGATGCCCGCTGACACCTTTCCTCTTCAACTTCGCTGTTGACGAAGTCATGGAAATCGCGTTTACAGGACACGACTTAGAAGGTGTGGAGCTACTCCCAGGAGAACGACTTCTTGACTTAGAGTATGCTGATGATATTGCCCTGATCTGTGACAGCTCACAAACGTGCCAAGCGGCACTGGACAGATTAGCACTAGCTGTCCGTCACTTCGGGCTTTGCTTCGCACCCTCGAAGTGCAAAGCGTTTCTCCAAGATTGGTCTGGACCGCCTCCTACGCTGACCCTTGGTGGGGATCAGCTAGAAGTCGTTCAGAAATTCAACTACCTGGGAAGTTGTATCAGCGCCCGTGGGATTGAAGATGAAATCACGAATCGTATAGCAAAAGCTCGGGGCGCTTTTGCTAACCTTCGCCACTTATGGCGCCGGCGCGACATCACTCTCACCCTGAAGGTTAGAGTGTACAATGCAGCAGTACGTTCGACCCTACTGTACGGTTGTGAAACCTGGCCGCTTAAAGCAGCGGACCTGAAGAGGCTAGTTACGTTCGACCACCGGTGCCTTCGTAATTTAGCTCACATCTGGTGGAAACACCGCGTGAGCAACGAGCGTGTTCGACGTCTTGTTTACGGCACGGGAAAAGGAAATGAACCGCTCAGCACCGTCATTTCACGTACCAGGCTCCGATGGCTCGGCCACGTGTTACGCATACCAGCCCACCGACTCCCGCGACGTGTATTGTTTGCGCGCCGGGGGTGTGGATGGAAGAAGAGGAGAGGTGGCCAAGCGATGACTTGGTCCAGAGGAATGAAGGCCCTCACTTCTGAGCTGGCCTCGGTTGGAGCGTCTCGGCTCCCTGGTTGGGGTCCGAAAGACGATGAACACGTTTGGTTGGACACACTTGCTGATACGGCAAGGAGCCGACCTCAGTGGTGTTCGTGCTGTGAGTTTCTTTGTCTCACGCCATCCCTCTTAGCCTCCCCCTCCAACCACGATCTCATTATTTAGCCTTATATAATCTTGCATAATATTTTTTTTCTTTTTGGGTGCACAGCAGCCGGCTGGTAGCTTACCGGAACGATGCCCATCCGTTACCGGTAGCTCAGCCAGCTTGCACCAGTTGCTTTTTTCTCTCCTTTTCTTCTATGTATTGCGGCACAGTAGCTGAGGTGTTCCCCACCTTTAGCTAACGTGTATGATGATGATGATGATGATCCACCACATTGCAAACAGTAACCTGATATGTCCCGTCAGACTGGCTGGCTTGTTAAAAGTTTCGGAGTCGCGCGGGGACAACAGATGCCTAATTGTCTTTTCTGCTTACCTCCCATAAACAGTAGAGATACTGCGCGAAAAAGGCATAGTATAAAACACAACGAGCGCCTACGTCACAGAAAAGATACAGCTAATGTGTGGCAGGCTGGTGATGTGAACGCACAAGTCGGAAATATATCATACAACCAGCTGCATAAGGGTTGCCAACAAGGCTTGGGCCCCTGTAGTGATAACGGTGGGTCGTTGCTGCTCTCGCGTTCTAATTTCCTGTTAAGCATTCACTGCGAAGACACTCAAAATCCTCGAAGTATCTCTGGGCGCAAACTGCCCACATGGACATCAGTTGTCGTTGGAGGTTGTCGCTCGGTTTGGAGCACAACAGTAAAATCAGCTCATGCATTATATATGCTGATCTCAGGATGCGTTTCTGCGGACCGTCGGGACGACACCGTGAGCGAATGGACTTTTACCTACTGGAGTAGCCATATGTTCTGAATGTGTGTCAAAGTACGCTGGTATCCGAGCTGCGTTCGTACTCAACGATCACAATCGTAGGTCACTGACCGCATGTTCATCAGATATTAGTAGCGGCAGGTATATCTTCATGTGGCAGACCCGATTACTAGACTGGTCAGTGAATCTCTAAGCAGCTTCTGGAATATTTCGAAGCACGCCGACACATTTCGACTGCAAACGAATACGACGAGGCTCGGAAAATCTTCAAGGCGTAACTCCGTGCTAGCTAGAAGATAGGTTGCCAAGGCTTTTGGCTTCATCGTGCATCTTGGAAACGGCTGCTACTCTTGGTAACCACCGAAATTATTCCATCTGATGCGGAAACAGTCAGCGGAAGACCCCGTGGTATCAAAACAACATATCAGAACATTTGAAGTGAACACATGAAAAACAATTTAATCGGGTGGAAATAGCAGCTCCTTCCAGGCCAATGATTGTTCTGCTCCTTTTAGCATCTCTCTTAGTTGGCGCTCGCGCGCAGAAGTCGAACATGGGAACGGAATGCTAAAATTAAATAAGATCACAGGGTTAGATAGACTTCCTACAGCCTTTCGCAAACTGGATGGATTAGATCTTGTAGATGAGTAAAAGGATTTGTGGGCAACGGTGGAAACAAGAGATTGTTCCAACGGACTGCAGCTTCACAGATATAGTCCCGAATTTCAAGTTAGCCTCACCTTTGGAATGGAGCCGTCACAGAGGAATTGGTCTGATCTCCATCGTCTCTAAGGTACTTGCATCTGTAGTTCACCATAGAAGAACTGGTACCTGTGAAAGCCAGATTGGTGAAAAGCGGGTTGGTTTTCATCGAAGTCTAGGCTGTATTAACCGATCCGTCACGTTAACTCAGTTGTTGGAGCACCGACGGTTATACTGGCGGCCCACCCTAGTGGTGTACAACATCAAAGATGCCTTCGATTTGGTGGAGCCATATGCCTCTCGAGATTTGTTGGTTAGGAGAAATATGACAGAAAAATAAATATTAGTAAAGCCACTTACGCGCGTAGCTTGGTAGACTGGGGGCTTCTAAATAAATGTGTTTAGTCTCTAAATGTCCGATGCACGCCTCTCTAAGCATGACTATGGAATACTGACGTCATGGAAGTTGCGCTCACCGGACACAATTTAGAAGGTGTGGGGTTTCTTTCAGGTGATTGATCTCTCGACGTGGGGTAGGACGACGTTACTGCCCAAACCTGTAACAGCTTAAAAACCTGCCAATCAGCGATTCCACAGGTTGGTCTTAGCTGTCCATCTTTCGGGATGTGTTTTGCACCTTCAAAAGGCAATAGTTTCCTCTGGGATTGGCTGAAATCACCTCGTGCGGTGACCATTCGCAAGACAGCTACAAGTCATTCAGCAATCCAACAATAGATAGCTGTCAATGCCCGTAGAACGAAAGGTAATGTTAAAAGCAACAATAAAATTTCTAGGCGATTTTACCACGCTTCACCACTTTTGACGTCGGCGCGACCTCGCGTTCACACTGAAGCGTAGCGTCCACATTGGTGCTGTTCGTTAAACCCTTCTGTAGATTAGGAAGCCTGGCTCATCAGATCGATATTTAAGCCTAGTGGCGTCCGACTGTTGGTTCCTCCATAGTTTTGTGAAATCTGGTGGGGATATCGCGCGAACAATGAGCCTGTGCGAAACCCTGTTTATGGCGCATGAAGAGTAGCTGAACCTCTCAGCACCGTTCTTTCCTACTCTAGTCGCGAACGGTTAGACCACGTGTTACGCATGTCAACACATTGACTCCAGTGATGTAGTTTGTTTATACGACAGAGGTATGAATGGAAGAAGGTGAGAGAAGGTTATGTGACGACTTGGTAAAGTGGATTAAAGATACGTCGAAGGTAGAAGTAGTTGGCGTATCCCACTACCTAGACTGAAGTCCTTAAGACAAGAAACAAACTTGGTTGGAGTTACCCGCTGAGGAGACGACTTCAGTGGCGTTTATGTCGCTATGTTCGTTGTCCACCTCCCGTATTAGTCTGTCTTTTCAATCTTGACCGCATTACGGATGCATAATGAACAAAGATCGGGATGTTTTTCAGTTTTCTTTTTCGCGGCCATCTAATTGATTTGTATGGTACAATACAGCTGGGGTGTTTCTCACTTCTTGCTAACGTACAGGATGATGAAGGATGAGGGATATGAATTCGCAGAGCAAAGTGTACGAAAATTGACGGCAAGTATTCTCAAGTAGATTGCTTATTAATGACTGAATCGGTAGTTAGTCAAACAAACCGGACCTTGTTTACATTGCATACGTTGTAGTACTCGAACTCAGACTGTCTTTAACAAGAAATCAGGTAGCTTACAGGAACTGGAGAGATGTGCCTTCCATTGGGGAGAATTATTGTCCAGCAGGACTTAGAAATAGAATACGTTACTGTGATTAAAAAGGAACCAGGCAACAAAAGAATCCACCTTTGCTTTGGCTGAGCAAAACTGAACGTGGTATTGGTTAGTTTTACTAGTGGTTCGGATGAATTCCGTGTTCTACATTTCCCGTACCTTGACTCCGAGGCCGAGCGAGTCGACAGGAAACACTGATTTGAGCTCGTCACAACAAATGGTTCTTACCAAATCGTGCTATCCCCTGTCGCACTCTTGGTCAAATGCTCTGGAATTCTATACTAGCAAAACTTGTAAATTACTTTCTGTTGCATGTTTTGTTTGTAGGTGTCATGTTAAATGGCAGACTGACAGGTTAGGCTTGGCGGACATGTGACCAGGCTGGAGTCGGATTCCGCTAGTACATAGGCATTTCTGGATAGATTGACTTAGAGGTAAGCATGCTTCGGTCTGTGCTCTACGCCATAGATGCGTGAGGCACGACAAAGTTGACTCGAAATATGTTCCCATCCTTGTCGAGAAGTCGGTAGGAGCACGCGATCGGCCAGCTCGCCTGATCACCATATACCGCTGACTGGCAATTCATCGAAAATGCTATTACGAGGATCCATGGAGCCCAGATGGTTCTTCGGAGCCGTAATCATTCATAGATATGATGTCTGAAGACAAAGCATACAAGACCGCAGCGTGATCATGGTACCGAACGGGCAACAGCTTTTTGATCACATTAGAATACTTGCCATTTTCGGTCTCCGATACCCGCGTTGCATAGCGAGTACCGATGCGAACCACCGAGTGAGCAGTGCACAAGTCCACCAGATGGTGAACGTCAACAGATCCTTTGGTGTTGCGCTGAATTGCCCTTGGGACTCACATTCTACCCTTTGACAAAACACACCCTTAAGACGTTAGCCTCAGCTTGTTATTCGTTAACACGGTGCATGCTTGAGTAAAGATGCAGTCTTCTGTCTTGGCAACCCGACGAGAAGTTATGAATAAGCTATGCGAAGGAATCAATCTGACCGGCGCATGCCGTCAGCCACACCGGTTACTGCAGATCTTTCCTGAAGCGGCGTAACCAAGAAGCCAATTGGGTTCGTGCGTAAGGTCTAATGTTCGTGCCTCGACCTTCCCATTGGACGACTATGCTCTCAGACCCCCTTCGTCTGAAGTCACTGCATTCATTTACTTTAGCTAGCACGATTGTTATTACGTCAATACTATTACCAGTTATTGCACAACAGCCATGCAAAATGTACTTCGGTGCTCGTAACTCAAGGGATCCCAATCCGTTTGCAGTGTCAGTTTTTGTTTAAGCTTAACAGTATTTAGGGTAAATACAATGTGCCTGCCTTGAAGCTAATCTGCCTATATCAAAGAGGGGTTACTGGACACCGTGTAGGTGAAGTGACTCCCATCGATCCTATGGGAGACCTCTGTCCCTAACGCCAAAACCATTCACTCTCAGCGATGGCATCGGAAAGATCTGGCCATCGAAAGTATCCCCCATCAAACGGCCAGCCTGCTCTGCACACATATAGGACATTCGCCACTCTGTGCAGACGAAACTGGAGCAACCTTCATCATCAGTATCAAGGTATTAAACAGCCTACAAGGAGAACGCAGCGCACATGTTCGCTATTGTCAAAGAAATGGTGAATATTCATGTTTCGTTACTAAAGACGAGAACAATTCTCCAGTAGAAGGGTAGTTGTGTTTACATACTAGAGTACTTTACCCGTCTCGCATTATGGAGACAAGGGTGGGATTAGTGAACTCGTGGAACCTGTTCTCTAGAACTGCGTCGGAATGTCACTTGTCGCCTAACTGGACTAAAATCAGTAGGTAGTGCGCAGTGGAGTGTGTTTTTAATTAGCCAAGTAGCTATCACGGGCTGCTGGTCTATTTCAACTACAAAATGGATACAAAAGGAAAACAACAAGCCCTCCCAAGTTGACAGCGTAGTGTTCAACCGGCTAATGAGAAGCACAGAACTCAGCGTGATGATCGCAACAGATGCTGTTTGGGAAATATAATGCGAAAATTCACTACATCACGGTTATTATGATTAAAGTACGAAATTATACCAACAAGTGAACAAAGTGATGTTTGCACAAAGAGCAGAGTAAAAGACAGATGGAAAATCGTAGAGGACAATTCTGTGGGCAGCAAAGAGCTCATTGTTATTAAAGGAAACAACAACAAAACTCTGTTGGGGAATGTGAGGTGAGGTTAATCAAAGCAAAGCGAATATGTTCATTCGTCCGCTCCTTGATCCAGTCAGAAAGTGCCGAGGCAGACGTGGTATCAGCTGCAGCTGCGTAATGTACTCTCCAGTTGGGTACAGTGCAATCTGTCCAAAGGGGACGAGGAAGCTGGGTCGTTATTGTGTGTCATATAAAGTGACAAAGTTTAGTGTGCATTCAAAAAACTTAACAGGACAGAGAGTTGACTACTTTTATATACACCATACAGGGCATGAGTGGGAACAATTCAACGATAAGGGTGCGGTGACAACGTGATATGCTAGATCGATACAGTTTTCTTAAAAATGTCGTAGGAGGATGGCCACCACGTATGTATCACTCGACATAAGCCGAAACAAGGAGAGAACTCATTCACTTACAGGTCGCATCATTTTTCCACTCGGACGATAAGCCTCGGAGGTATTGAATTCCAGCACTACTAGCAGACCGTCTGACGTTGCCAACACGAAGTGCAGTAGCTCGGAAGCGAAGTGAACTCCACCGTCATCGGGGGATAGATGGCAAGACGCCGTGATGGTCAAGGGTGTCCGAATGGGCTGGATCGAATATGAGACCGTAAAAGAAACACAGTTTGTTAAGTGCTCAAAGTTAACTGGTAAATCCCACTTTCTCCACAGGTGTGTTACGAAAGGATGGCGAAGACGAGAGTGAAAAAGTCACGAGGTCACTTACTGTCCGAGGCAACTGATGACTGGTCACAGAGGACAGCTATGATGTGTATTGGAGAGTTATAAGTAACGTGAAGTATTGACACACGTCCAAGCAAGACCAGAGGTTGCTTGTCATTCGAACTGTTTACTTTGCTCCTCCAGTAACACATTTATTTTGAGGCGTCCCTACGCTTTACGATAGGGTTGTGTACAAGGGCGTAGAACAACTTGGTTTTATGGAGAAGGAGCAAATGAAAACGGCTTAAGCGGTTGGACAGTAAATGTTTGATTCATTTTGGTCTTTCATTGTTCGTTTCTCGGGGAGCGACTAGTCGCATTGAGAGTGGCAAGAAAAACGGGGTATTCGGTCAGCCGAATGCATTCTTACCGGGTCCAACTGGAAGGACCAGCATGAAGCCATGGTGTCACCGGATAAACCCGATAACCATAGGAAGTGGGTCCTAAGTCTACACACGAGCGCAGAAGTGAAACTCAATCTTTTATCAAAAACCATACTAAAAGCAATACTCCCCCAAAATGTTACGTTTAAGCACACAAAATACTGGCTGTGGGTACTTTGAACCGCAGTAGAGTTTATGATGGCCAGTGTTAAACTATGTACACGGGCAGTTAGTACAATAATATCTTCTGTCCGTCCACTACTACCTCCTAGAAGGCGATACCGACACTAATGCAGCCAGCACTAATGAAGCAAATATATGAGATCGAATGGAGTAATCACAATCCATTGTCGGATTCGACAACCTTACTAACCCTGGTCCCAACAGATACCAATTTCGAGACCAACGATAATGTCTAGCTTCTTGCCCGCGTTGAGAACAATCTTAGTACCAGTTTAAGCGCCAAACCATGAGAAAGTAAAAGTGCCGATTTCTTTGAAGAAAGAGTTTGCGCTGTCAGAAGCGATAGTTCTCAGGTTTACACAGAGAACACGATTTCAAGGACGCTGATAGTAGATCAAAAAGCAATTGCTTAAATAGCCCCGGTAGTACTAACTTGGTGTAAACTCTCAGCCGATCCACACCAAATTTGCATCTGCTAATTGCTCAAGAGAATGCCTACCCAAAATCGTCAGTACTGCCAGAGTAGTTACGGAATTTGTTACACATCGGCGGGAAATAGGAAGCTATGTATTTTCTAGGAGTCTGACCGCATTCGGTGTTTAGTTGGAGGAGGATCGTTTTGCAAAAACGGTGTAAATGATTGGAGCCAGGCTAAGGACGCAGAATCTCGGGTGTTAAATTTTGTCCAAAAAGAGTGCTCGGAAGCATTAGACAAATCGAAGTTACAGGTTTCATGTTTGCCAGTTAAAGATATGGTGAATGTCCATGCTGTGCTTAACTAGACCCACTGAATCCACGACCTCTAATAGCCTTCCATTAAGATAGTGGGACCAGCTCCGAGTGGCCGAAAAGGTGCGAAAAGGGTGCAAAACAGAAGTGTTACGAATCTCCCAAGTCCTCCTAGACGGTAGTAAAGGGAGTTAATTACAGTAATTTTGAGTGCACTGGATTTCCATACACAGTTGTCATTCGCAACTGCACCGAGAAGGACAAGTTGTGATGGGGTTTCCAGAGTATAAGCGGAGGCACATCAAACAAAGAGAGTAGCACCTGTAGGGAGAAACTGGTACTGGATCGCAAGATAAAGCAGGCAGGAGGAATCAGCCATGAATAGCAAGGACCAAGGTGCCAAATGCGGAAAAATGCCGGTGTGTTTGTAAGATAGCTACCCGACGACTCGCGTCGCTTCTTCTTTCCGATTACGTAAACCTTAGAGTCGTCGCTTGAGGTATTACGATAGTTGTAATAGAGTCGAGGTTGCTTCGCTTCGTGACAACGTTTTAACCCGAATGCATTTAGGTTCGTATGGGATCCACTTAAGAGAGCTGGTCAAATCTCTAGCCGCTTCAGTGTATACCCGGCATGCCACTGCCTGCCATTAACCAGCTTCGTGTCACTCTGTAATGCAAGGACGGAACAAAGCTCAGATGTGCACATAACAAATGAAATTTGTCTACAAATGTTGAGGCCGCTGCGAGTTGTGTAGTTTTCGTTGGGAGATGGAGGTGGCAGTTTGCTATGGTACGAGGTATATTTCTACGATACGGGCTATAACGATGTACAAATGTTTAAGGTGCAGTAAGCTTCTTGTGAAAGATTGGCGGGCACCAAATTGGCAGGTCTCAAAATGGTTCCCTACGTTTAACGCCGTTTGGTTCAGAATCTCGTCTAGGATTATAGAGAGAGCTGTTTGAAGACAGCCGTTCTGGCATTCATTGTGTGTGCACCATATACTTTTATCTTCAGAAGTAGTGTTCAAAAGTTCATTGATGCAAGAGATATAATAAAAGTTGTATGTTATTAATAGAGAAGTAAGCGGAGCTGAATATGGGAAGCGTCCGCCTCAGTGAGGTCGATCAGGCGATCGATCGAGTAGACCGATAAGATTCTAAAAACCCAGCTAGTTGCACTTTCCTCCTACTTGGGAATAGAACGTTTGTGCGCAGAGCGGTGTGAGTTCTTCCTTTGACGCGGTTGGGAGTGGCAGAGGGCAGATATAAGAAGAAGCGTTTACAACAGTGTTGATAGAAGTCAGAAGAACTCAAAGATGTCAGTCAGTCTTGAACATTTGCAGGCACTTTTGCAGCATCAGCAGTCGCAGTTCGAAAAGTCACAGAGGCAGTTGATTGAACTGATAGCACAAAAATTAAACATGAAACTATAATGGGAACACGAACTGAAGCTGACATCGCAAGAAATTGTTTCAAAATGCCAGAGGTTGCTCAACTTGAATCCTGCTACAAATGTGGTTGCAAATTCGGAATCCAGGGAAGAGCAACAATTCTGCCACACAGCCACTTCAAGATCAGATGTGCCCATAAAACCTGAGGATGCGACAGTTGAACTCAATGGCAGTCAGATTACGCAGATGAATAGCCACCAAGAAGCAATGCTCCAACATGGTCCAGAATGTTGCAGAATCACCAGTGCTGCCCTGAACCTCAAGTCAGTCACTAAAGCAGTATCCAGAGCAAAGCGACTTGCGCCAAGCAAGAAAGAAAAACATTGCAATTATCATGCGGGGAAAAGCGAACAGACAGCGTGCGTCAATTCAAAATTGGGAACATGATGTACGCACGAGACTTCCTAGGATCGAAGAGGTGGTCGACAGGAAGAGTGATCCACAGAAACGGTTGGCTCATCTACGAGCTAATTGTAGGAAAGGAGAAATCGGTCAGGCACACCAATCAGCTGAGACCGAATCACGGTAAGACTCAAAGTCCTCCAGAACCGCCATCACTGCCATGGGACATCCTGCTAGACACGTTTTGTTTGGAAGACGAGGCTGAGCGGCTACGTGGATCACAACATAAGATGTAAGCAGCAGGTGACGCACAATGTAGGCCGACCCGAAAGCGAAGACGACCACCATGGCTACAGGTTGATCCCAAAGCGAAAACCCATGAACCAAGTCCAGTTCGTATTGTACGCTGGCATACTCAAATTGAAGGGGAGTTAATAGTGACGTAAGCGGAGATGAATATGAGAAGCGCCTGTCTCAGTGCGGTCGATCGAGTAGGCCAGTGAGTTTTTAAAAAACCCAGCCAGTTGTACTTTCCTCATACTTGTGAATAGAACGTTTGTGCGCAGAGCGGTGTGAGTTCTTCCCCTGACGCGACTGGGAGTGGCAGAGGACAGAAGTAAGAAGAAGCGTTTACCACAGTTATCGAACAACATGGTCAGCTGTGAGCAGCGAGCGGCGGTCAAGTGAGTGCGTATAATTCGGAAACGTGATCCCAACGTCTGACTCATTTCGGGACTTAGGAATTAGGTACTCCAACTCTTGCAATTTCTCCGAACACGTGCTTTCTCAGGTTGCAAAAGCAAAGCAGCTATGCGGATTTATCATCAGAAGTTTCTCCCTATCTAAAGCACGACTTGAGTCATCTAAGATAATAGTACGACCGACTCTGAAATACTGTACTATCGTTCACAGCCAATTGAGAAAGAAAGATAAGACGGCTCTGGAAAATGTCCAACGATCATTTATCAAGCTGGTCATGGGGTGCTGCTCAAACCTGAGTTATTATGATCGCTGTCGAAAAGTCCAACTGGATCCTCTTTGGTTGAGAGGGTTGAAGAACAACCTCGTTCTCTTCCACAACATTATAAACCAACGAATTTACGCAGACAGCACCGCACTTGAACTACGGAAGACTGCAGTCTACCCCGAAGGTAATGGCGGCTACTTGCTACGCACTTGCTACGCACGGCGATCGAATTTCTTGTTAGTGATACACTGATCTGTGGAACAAACTACTCCTACAGATACGCATGAGTTCAATGTGTCACCTTTCGAAATTCCATACAGACATTACCCACTATGTCAAATGTGTTGAAGATCTTTGTCAGGTCAGGTCAGGTCAGGTCAGATGGACGATAGAGGCTTCCGCCTAACGAGCGTCCAGTTCTTGTGCCGGTAAGTGAAGCGGCCCCCGGCACTTAGATGCTGGATTATCTCTTCTTGCTTCTGCAATGGAATGAAGCAAGAACAAGAGCAATCTCTGCACCTTCATATGCCAGCATCAAAATACACTACATATTCCAGTACAACTACAATATCTCTGGAAAAAGGATGGACCAACAATTGTCTAAGCCCCTTTAGAAGGCTTCTACGGTATCACACTCCACTGAATCAGAAGGAAGTTTATTCCAGTAGTTAACTACTCGGTTCGTAAAAAACTTTGCCCTGATGTCCAAACGAGCTCTGTGATGTTTGAGCTTCAGGCGATGCCCGCGCAGATGGTCTGACGTAGCCAACTCAAACAGATGGGTGGAACTAATACCACTAAGTCCCTTAATGATCTTAAACGTCACTATCAAATCCCCTCTCAACCTACGCCGTTCCAGGGAAAATAATCCTAAGCTACTTAGACGATCTTCGTAAGACTTCCCTCGTTGACCTTCAATCATCCTGGTCGCAAGTTTCTGAATCTTTTCTATACAAATGATGTCACTCCGGAGATACGGTGACCAGGCCTGAACACAATACTCCAGATGTGGCCTGACCACTACTTTATATAAGGGCAAGAATACTTCTGCTTTAGTGTTACTCAGCGCCCTCCTAAGACGAAATAACTCGTGTCGTGCTTTATTGACAGCATGGCGACACTGTGCCGAAGGCTTAAAATTGTTCGCTACGATGACACCTAGATCACGCGCTTCGTCAGTACACCGCAATGATAGAGACTGAACTGCAATTCCGCTACCACTACTAGTCAATAGTTGACATTTGTTGGCATTTAGAGGTAGGTCCCATTGGCTTGACCAATTCACCACAGTGATGATGTCCTTAGCCAATGTCGCTCGGTTTCCCTACTGACTAGCTTCAAGTCATCTGCGAAGATGTAGCAGGGATCCTCAAGAAGAGGAGCCAGGTCATTTATAAACATAAGAAACAGCAATGGACCCAGAACCGAACCTTGGGGGACACCGCTGTAGACATGGCCAACACTAGAACTCGCTTCCCCAACGCTGACTCTGAATGTCCTTCCACGTAAGAATTCAGAGAGCCATAGTAATAGTTGAGGATGTAATCCAAACCATATCAGTTTCTCAATTAAAAATCGATGATTCACGGAGTCAAAGGCTTTACTGAAGTTCAAATAGCACACCTCTACCGATATCCCACCATCAAGACAACGGGTAATCTCGTCTAAAAAGCACAATAAATTGGTAAGACAAGACTTCTTTTCGAGAAAGCCATGCTGTTCCGCTCTAATTAGATTGTGCTCAGTTAAGTGCTCATAGATCCTGTTCCTTATAAGCCCTAAAACCCTAGAAACAGTGACAGAAGCTGGTATAAAAGCATATGAGCAGATAATTGATTACAACTAACTTACCCACTGCATGTCACTACCTACTATACCAAATCCTGTGTCTGTGCAGCCTAGTATCCCCCTTTTATTATCTCCTCCTGAGCCCTACAAACTAGAAAATGATGATACAAAGCTCGGTAAAGTTTATATATTAGGAGCTCGGGTCTAGGACTCGAGGAAATATAATTATGATCCGAAATGCTATTAAAGTTCCTTTACTATTATGATTTACACCGCATAAACCATGAAACCTATTCACCAGACAAATGATCGCTCCCACTTATGGGACTGTGTGCCGTTTGTCGGTAAATATACAAATTTAGTTATTTAGATGGGAATTCATACATTTCTTCATGGCCTGTACAGAGAGGCAGTAAGCGTTCGTCGTTGACAAAGTTGATTGAAATGGCGTATTGAACAGGCTTCGAAAGAAGTAAGTGGGGATGTTACAAGTTTAGGATACTATGTCAACATTCACCTGTAGAGTTCCGAGTCCTGCTAAAAATAAGAAAACCGCATGCACTCATATCATCCGGCTCAGCAAATAGAACATCGACAGCACAGGAATGCACACGGTTTTCAGTCATGCATATAAGGCGCTTTACCACATTTTAACTGAGTCGACCAATTTGTAGTAGCCAGTCGATTAGCGTAGATGCAATGCGACAAGACGTTTAATATTAAGTTGGTCACATTTATGAACCACAACAAATCGTTCACATTTACGTAAAAACGAGCAACACTTGGACAAGCACAATGGGTCGTTTCTGAGTCGTTCTGAAACAAAACAAGGTAAGTTCAATGATTCAGCGCATACTGAAGAACAAGAAACAGGTAGTCACTATGACGTGTGTGAGAGGATTCGAATGGGTTCACATAGGAATGGGTTCACTAGGAAATCCACCACTAGTTACATGCTGCGATTCAGACGAACTTTCCGTTGGATGCCTCTCGTTATAACGAAGAGAAAAGCTGCTACCACTGGATAGTGGAGATCAACCGATGCATGCAACAAGGGGGTGACAGCTGGGTTCATCATCCGCGAGCATACCCAAGTAGACAACTGCAGGTGAACGCATTGGGGAATCACTAGGAGAGGTGCGGAGAAACCTGTGACATAATTATGATGAATCAACATTGATAGTGGCGTATGAACCGAACCCAACTTGCGGTGCGAATGTTCGGGAGTGGGCACCACTCCGTAATCCGCGTAATACGCATGGCCAAACTGGAACGCCGGTTTCAGTGTGACGTTCAGGTGCGGTTTCAGAAATAAACCAGGCTACTCACGAGTAATATACGATTTTTAGAGTATAGAGAGTGAGCATCCAGAACACGAAACTCGATGCTTTGTTGTCCATCGTCACATGCCGCTTCTCCACATTTGTCAAATTTTCAGTTTGCGAAGCAGACCACAGCAATAGAAGCTGGTGCAAATGGCTTGAAGTCACTCCCAACAATGGTGCGTCAAGCAGAAGCCAACTAAATGTTCCCATTGTTACTGGTGGATTTTTGTGAGAAGTGTAATGTTCGTAATGTTCCCATTGTTCTTGCAGTTTGTCCAGAGGACAAGGCTGGCTCAGTACCATCCAACTCACAAGTTGTACGCAATGGCTGAACTCCTTCCCTGCCCCCAGGTTTGCCAGAACCCACAACGGATACGTTGACCCTAACCCAGAAGTTAGTATCAGTAGGCTCGATTACTTCACCCGTATACCCACCTTCCCTGTCCACAGAGCTGTATCTTCACATTTCGGATAATTCGGAAACAATCGCTGAGACCTGTTCACTGACGCAGATGAAACATCTGCATCACTGTTTCAGCAGGCACTAGAGTTGCCTGGCAAACCACGGCGCAGATATGTTCTACTCATAGATGCACGCTCCATCAGAAACAAAATCACTACCCTACGAACACTTATCTCCCTTTCGAACATACTAGTTGTACTGGTCACTGAAACATGGCCATTGGAGGACACTCCTGTGTCAGTCCACCACGTCTCAGGCTACTAGACTATGAGGATGTCACAACGCTGGACTAGCTAGCGGCTGCGCCATTGATGTCCACAATGCTATTCACGCCTCGGTATCACTGATTTACGTACGGGGGCGACTCGAACAATTCTCTTTTTAGATGTCATCCTGGATAGTCTCATTATTATAGGATGCATCTATTTGACGTCTAATACTAACTTTATTGAGATAAGCGGCTTACAAGGGGTATCATGCCATATTACATGCCAACCTGCAAGATGCAAGATAACAGGGAGAAACTTCAAAATGCCTGATCTGTCATGGTACTAAAACGATGTTGATACAAACTTTAAAGCATGTTTGTCTCCCAATAGGATTTATTCTTTGCAATCGGCGTATCCATCGCTTCCGCCGAACTTCGGAAGCACTTCGCTGGTAGTGGTCATATAGTGGTCTCCTTCTAATTCTGTGTTAACGCTCATGTGGAAAAAACAGATCCAACAGGCGACTTTTAGGTCCTTCAGAACTGCCGACTGAGGCCTGTTTACCAACTTGACTCACATAGTGCAAAAAACGAACTACCTAATAATATCTATTGCTCTGTGAATGTCCGATTCTTATTAAGCACAAAAAGCTAGCCACCAATGGTAAAGAACCTATGTAACACAAATGATCTGCACAGACCAACATCTGCTCAAGGTAGATGGTAAATCTAATGAATTTTCTTTATTAATACAGAACTCAAAGTTGGCTGTGAATATAGAGAGGGATAATCAAGCCATGCAAACTGACAATAGAAAGCGAGCATTAGATAGTCAAAACAGAAAGCACGAGCTAGTCAGGCTATTGAAGAGATCCGCTAAACAGGATTTAGCTGCTATTTCCTTGCCAAGTGTTAATTGACAGGTGAGTGATCCGATTTGTACAAGCTATTTCGCTGCCTCATACAGCGAAAATAGGGAAATTACAGCATCATACGAACGATCAACTCAACAGTAACTGATTCGAACTCTACGATATACAAACCCATAAAGTCATTCAACTATTTCCCTTCAAAAATTTTAATAGATCAAGAACGACAAACATTTTGCAGGATAATCTGAATTCAGTATATTTCGTGTATTCTCTTCAACCGCTCATGAAGTCCAGTAAATTCCTTATTCCCTGATCCGGACAATCTTCTATCTGCTAATATAAAATTCAGTAGTGATGACAGCATTACATAATTTCTGAATGTGTTCACCTTACCCATACTGTCATACTGGCTCAGTGGAAGGAGGCATGTTGATGCCAAGTCACAAACACCACGTTCATTCTTTGAAGCAAAAAGATATCGACCGAGGTTGGTCACATGTTACTCTTATCAAAGATAATGGAGTGTCACATATGTTGTGAGATCACCGACTGCTTCCGCCCACTCCGATGGTGAGAACACTAGACGAGCCGATAACGGAGTCTACCTGTCTCGATAGGCTTGTACCGGAACGAATGACACACTCTACCCGCGTGGTATCTGAGCTAAACCTTTCCAACCTAAAGCTAATGATTATAAACTGTGTGGTGTTACCAGTCGGTCCGCAGTAAGAGCCACTTCCATTGAAACACAGCAAGGAAGCATGGAATAATAATGTTATGTGGTAGTCCAAATGCATCCAGGATGTAGTCAAAGTATGGATTCTGTCACCAGTCACATATCGAAGCGACATGTCTGCATGGAGCTTATGTGTATGGTGTGCTGGACTGAGGGTGGTTTTTGGTAGCCAAGATGTAGTCATGGTCATGCGGATCGATATAGCATTGTGCTCTTTCTGGTGCACATAGAACAAGCGAGCGTTATCTGCGGAGGCAACATGCGTAGTCCATGGTAAACTGAGTTCCGTGCCTGGTGTATTTGTTCAGAAAATTGACAACAACAGGAAAACCTGACCACGGGTGAATCAGCCAAACGATCATGTTGACGAGTAGAGCGCACTAGTGAACACCGAGTCCATCGGAACTCGCGAGGAACGCTTTCAGATCTCCGAAGGTGTGCGCGTGCCAACAGTTTTCGTTGTCACCAGGGTGATTAGCTTAAGTATGGCAATGAGAACACAGGTGATAGAACATTGTGAAGTCAATAAATAGCACTAAAAACAAATCGTACCTATTTATGCATCGTAATGCACCTACCTAGAGTGAACCAATCGGATGCTAATTAGCCTTTGGGTCAAAGCGGATGCGTGGATCAAATGTGGCAGACTCCATGTGTACCTCGTGCACGGTTTGCTGTGTCGATACCGATATGAAGTTAAGTTGGTACCACTCGAATGGCCAAATGCACAGACGCTCTAGGTTGAATACCGACCGACAGAACTACCCACTGGTGCTTGTGATATCATGGTTGGACGTATGGGGTAGAGAGCACGCTGTTCTCATAAGATACCAACACTTATCCATCTGATCCTCAATCCGATGTTCGTGTGCAAATGCCGACGATCCGAGAGTGTTGTTAAGGTTAGTGTGTGATTGGTGCTGCTGCGGTGTAAGCAGTAACGGATGTAACCGAAGTCAACTGGACTATTCGTAGAAAGTAGAAGTCACGATTAGACTTCACACAATAATCTGCCTCAACGGGAAATCGAACCCCGGTCCCACGAATTTCTACGAACATTACACTATTCACAAAATAATCCACAAGTAATCTACCATCGCCCTTTGGACATCGGAAGGACAGATACTTCGGTCCACTGGGAAGTGACGAGTGAGTGAGCCAATCTGCAACACCAGGACAGATACTGTGAGCTCATTGGCAATACGTCGCGCACCAAGCAGAAGTCATGTAGTAAATTGTGCACCTAATCGTCAGCCCTCGGTAGCTCAGTGGTAGAGCAGCTGACCGGAAATTCGTGGGACCGGGGTTCTATTCCCCGTCGAGGCTGATTATTGTGTAAAGTTTAATCGTGACTTCCACTTTCTACGAACCTTACGCTACCCACAAACATCCTTCAAGTAATTTACCATCGCTCTTTGGACATCAGAAGGACAGATACTTCGGTCCATTGGGAAGTGACGAGTGAGTGAGCCAATCTGCAACACCAGGACAGTTACTGTGAGCTCATTGGCAATACGTCGCGCACCAAGCAGAAGTCATGTAGTAAATTGCGCACCTAATCGTCAGCCCTCGGTAGCTCAGTGGTAGAGCAGCTGACCGGAGATTTGTGGGACCGTCGAGGCAGATTATTGTGTGAAGTTTAATCGTGACTTCTACTTTCTACAAACATTACACCACTCACAAAAAAAATCCACAAGTAATCCACTGGATTACCTGGATCACCGATCAAGTCCGACGCACTGTCGAAAGGACTGTCCATTCGAAAGTACACAGTACGGACGTGTGCAGTGTTTGGGGCAAATCACATAGCTTACCGATCTTGTGCGCTGATTATCCAGCAGCAAGTGGGAACGGTGTGTTTATTGACAACGTTTTGGGTACAAAAGCGATAAAACCCCAATATTTTGCTAAATTGGCTAAATGAAAGGGCAAGTCGAATCTAGCAGCCAAATCAATGAAGTACTTCGATTCGGTCTCCGTTTCCACTCTGTTGAGCTTGATGAGTAGAAGAGGAAAGTAAGCACCGGTAGAAAGCATACTGTGTTGAACGCGGTTAAATAGATACTTAGACGAGCGATACAAAAATGAGTGCTCACCTCCGACTGCCCGGCGATGATCCCACGAGCATCCAACAGCTTAAGCCTGGCTTCCTCACCTATCCGACTGGTCACAAGGTAGAAACTGAAAGAGGCGTAAGAAATGCAATGGTCACATAACCACACGCAGATAAATATTGTCTCAAAATCTTTCCAGTAACCTGCACCCCGAAAGCAGGGCGATGGTGACTGAAGGACAGAAGAAATGTGACCTGTGATATAGGACTGTCACATCTGGCACTGACGTTCAGGCTATGCTAATGCATTTCGCTGGCTCTCAACACACTTAGAGGATGAGGTGCGCTATATCGCAGTTAACTATCAGTCACGCATGTCTGTTGCCGTAACCTATGGCTTAGTGGCATAAGTTGCTGGCATTCAGAAGTCATGGAGTCGGAGCTCGGGAGGGGTCCGAGGAACGCGCACCACTTGACGAGACCCAGGAGGTCGAAACTGCCGTCCGGCGCTTTTTCAGACTTGTGGAAGCCTGATGGCTGAGAGGGAACTGCGATGAACCAGACCAAAATTATACTTAGAAGTCTCAAACAAGGAATAGGTCGCGAGACGTAGAACTAAGAGTAGGTAACATCTAAAACGCATCTGCTTTGTATACGATCCCAGTGACCGAAGTCAGAGGGGATCAATTTTAAGTATATCTATTGAGGGTTACTTGTCAAATGATCATGCCAAACAGGGCATGCCTCGTAAAATCGAGAATATACATTATTATTAAAGCAGTAAGAAGACATACGTTGCGATATGGTGCTCAAAAACCAACAAGAGTTGAAGTCATCTTGGTGTTCGAAGGAAATCAAATAAGTAGTGGGATCAAAAAAATATATAAACCCTTTCTGTATACCTCACGAATCCCAGGTGACCATCCAACTTGCCTTCCAAGCAGCTGGACTATTGGGATAGCGGTTTTAATGATAGGATTAGCTGTATCAGAATTCGAAGGTCATCACAGAATTGTAATTACACTTGTGAAACTGAAGAGCTGTTTTGCTTATATTTCCAAAATAATTTTACAGTGTACGGCCGCCAAGCTGAACAGCGAAGGTTGAAAGTGTATTGAAGTAGTTAATCACCGCAAACTTGTGTTTCACTCCATTGCGGAAACCACGTGGGCGGTGACCGTGTGACTATTGTCAAGTTGGTCATTTGGGTGTGGCCCTAGCGCGCGTGTCTTGATGGTGTGCAAGCTTACAAGGAAATACTGCTCAGCGCGGTAGTTGCAAAACACATAGAACGCATCGAGCCTTAGTTTTGAGTTGTAGATGAATGTACTCCTGCAAAAAGGTGATCGGAATAAAAGGAAAGAAGTATACCACCCAAGAAAGGAAGCAGGTTACGCTCTAAGTAAGCGATATATTTTCAAGACAGGACCGAATTCTCCAGCATTCTAGATGGCTCATCACACTAATTCAAAGTAAAGCCACAAAGGTGTGCAACCTTGAGACGGATGTCAGCAGGCGCTAGCCGATACTCAGAACAACTTAAGAGTCGGTACGGTTGTTAGCTAATCAAATGATAGGGTGCACGAAACACCTAAGCAGTGACGAAATGCACTTACGTTTGCAGCTCTTTCAGGTAGACAGCAGGGACGACGGAGATGCATTGAATATGTTCATTTGGATCCAGAGCACCAGTTGGAAACAGCTGATCTGCAGTAAACTGATTTAAGAAGATAGGGAAAACCGAATCAGCACTAGTCAGCTGGGGAAGTTAGATCTGAGAATGGTAAATGACATTTCTTAGCCGAGGACCCGACCGACTCTTACGTACTGCTGTGGTCTCTGGTCCACTTTTAACGGCTAAGCGCGGCCAGGGCAAGAAACCCACCTCTCAGGCAGCCCGACTCCACAATACGCACACGCACTCCTCTGCTGCAGGGGAGCTCGAGAACCGCACGTCTCCTTTAGTTTGAGCGAACAGAGCAGCTTTCGATCTCTCACCTTAATAACCCAACGGACAAGGCCTGTAACATAGGCTAAGAGCACGTTATCTCCCACCCTTTGCCCCACATTCCAGGCCGAATGCGTTGCCAATCCGGTCAGCATTTTTAACGGGCGAAAAATACTGAAAGTGGTGGTTTAAAGCGAAACGATACGCGTCGCACACAAATACTGAGTGAATCAGGGAACAAAAATTTAATGTGCCCTAATGGATGGAGGCTGTGCTACTTGAGAAATCGAACTAGCTGAAGCAGAAGATATATACTTTTTTCAATTGAATCTGGTTGTACAAACTTAGCCATTTTTGCCATATTTTAGGCGGGCATCAAGCAAGTAGCACATTACGGTTAGTTTCAGGCAAGCAATGTATCTAGGCTGCAGTTGAGTGAGAAGCAAAGCTGTTTAGTCCACCAGTTTCCAACTAGAGGGAAGGCACTTTGGTCGCTACTAGTGCACAGACTACATTCCGTTAGCTGAAATGAACAAAATACGGGATCAGTGAGGCCCGCGTATGCCATTTGTGTTTTGTTCTTACTGCGTGAAGGGACGATGAGAATACGATCGGTTAAGTACACAGCTATAAATAAGACTTCCTACCAGCCGCATGATCGCACGAAATTGGCCGTCAAGCCTCGAGATGAGAGCGCCAACGGGACGGAGCACCTGTCATCAGTCCAATTGTAGGGAGGCGGAAGCCAACGGCTACTCGAGAATCGAAAAGACAACAAAAACGGGGTAGTAGGAAATTATCAACGGGCGCAATGGATGAGAGGAGACAAGGCAGTGCAAAGTTTTGATTGGTTCTCCGAGCTGAGTAATTTAATGGCAAAGGTTTCACCACTTCGCTCAGTGACATCTTCAGTGCACGGCTGCGTAGAGGATACTCTCACGGAAATTGTCGTCGAGACGCACTGTTTGCAATTAGCCTCGTCGATCCGTGTCCCTTGACCACTGTTCGTCCGATTTTCGGCCGCCCATTTCATGCTTTCTCAACTGTAGGTACATTGGATCGAGGTCAACGCGGTTCACTGAATTCTACGTAGAGAACCATGCCTCAAGGAATTCTCTTGCTTTTCCGTGAGAGTATCCTCTACGCAGCCGTGCAATGAAGATGCCCCTGTGCGCAGTGATGAAATGTTTGCTATTAAATTACTCAGCTCTGAGAACCAATCAAAACCTTAACTACAAAACCTGGGCTACACATATTTCGAATCCTTGCAAGGCAGTGCAAGCCTTGTGGATCGAGCCGAGAGCCGATCACGAGCAAAGTCTGGTAACGAGTCTGGGCCCAGAAGAACGGAGGAGGTAGAGGCAAGCATTCCAAGAGCCAATAATGAACTTTAAACCCCTGTGTCAAGCGCTGCAGTGGAGCTCTGGCCTAGTGACCAAGACGAAAGCCGTCAATCTCAGCTCAAGCTATCTCTATCTGAAGTGTCCAAATAAGGACGAAACCGGTCGGTCGTGTTGGGAGAAAGCAGCTTCGTAACCCCACTTCGGGTGCGGTCCCAGTGATCGAAACGGCATGGGTTTGCTTCAAAGCAAACTGTGGCCTCAATCGAGATTGCGCGTCGTGATCCCGACACACGGCGGGTTTTTCCAAGAGCCAACAATGAACGGAGGAGGTATTTGTCGATAACTCAGTTAATCAGATAAATACGCCGCCAGGGAAGCCCACAGGACTGCACGCGGGCCGAGTGATGCAGCCAAAGCAAATCGCGAACTTTTGAAGGACTCCTGGCTGGTCAGAATCGGATATAGCGAAGCGGAGATATGCGACGAAACATAGAGAGATTGTTCCCTGGCTAAAGCTCTTAAGGCACTGGAATGAACCGTCTCCAATTCCTCATGCGCGGTGCGTCGTGGGAAAGGAACACGGTCCATATCTGTATGGGTTTGCGAGTGGTCAGTTTTGCGCATGGTTGTGGCAATAGGCGCTATGCTCCTCCTCCCGCGTCGTTCTCCCTATACAATGTCCACGTGTGTTGGCGACCCATCTTCATCGCCAGCGCTGTAAGCCGGAACAAGGCAAGCACGAGGAGACGGCTGTAATCTGCACACACGGGCAATGCAACCTCCGCACACCTTTCATTCACCTCACACTATCATCTGGAGCCACAAGTCACGTGCTTCGCCTGGGAAACAGTGACTAGGGATAGCCAATCGATTTCAGTCGGAAGGATCTAGCACTTTAGGTTGAGTTTTGCAGCATCCGCCATGCGTTTGGATGGAGACACGCAACCTCAATGAGACTGCGGTTTAGTTTGAAGCAAACGTCGGCCAATGGGATCACGTTCGAGGGTTTCAGTCGCTTAGTGATCAAGGCGTCACTAGTCAACCAATAAGCCCCGGGTTCCAATCCCATTGCAGGCTACCTTTACCTGATAAGTTTAAACGAGGACGAAACCAGTCGTAGAGTGCAGCACTGGGATAGAGCAACACCAGTCTCTTGACTTGGTATTCTGTTTAATCGATTGATGTGGCTGTAATGTAATGACATGGAACCAAGTGGGTCGCGATTTATCAGCCATGTTATACTTGATCTGATGCAGAGCTTACTGTCAGATGGAAACTGGTCAACATAGTTAAAAGTTTGTTACACCTCCACAGGGGTTGCCGCGTCACAATTCTGTATTGGTCATTACAAAACGACCAATTCTATAGTTATCCTCGTTCGCTTTTTTAGTTGTGTATGTAATTCAGATAGACGTAACGAGGTGAGGTAAAAAGTGAGATAAGGAAATGTGAATTCAGATCCGTCGATCAGCGCGCTTTCCTAACAAACAGCTTACTTGATTTGCTTCGAGGGACACTTTGACCGGTGTGCCTTTGTGGACCGCAACAATGGAACGTTGGTACTCGTGGCAACTAATGAGCCAGTGACCCCTACAAAAGAGAGGAGTGACTAAAACAATAAAACTAAACTAATGTGATGAACTTCATTAACAAATTTGGCCGAATTATGTTCAGGTGAGGAAACGCGATGGCTGTCCTGATTTGGGGCTTTTGATGTGCATATCCTTAGTACAGATAGGCGAAGGCTACAGTAATTACAAAGGTGGGCATAACGCGTACGTGTTAATGTAAAACCAGCATGAGTCGCAGACTCGTGAAAGATGACACCCGTAAAGTGTTGTCAAAAATTAATGGTACAATCCATTCCTCACTAAAATAGTCTTGCTCCATATAGACTGTGCACGATGTACTTAGTTCACAAGTCACTAAGTGGATAGCACCACTTATGTGAATCATTTCCGGGCAAAATCTTTCTATAGAATATCCTACACGGTGACTGACGGTTGTTCCACTTAACTCTAAAAGTTCCATGATGTTTAGCGCAGTCGTAGGTTTGAGTGCAACTTAGATGCACATCGTGAGGAAAACTAGACGCTCTGACATACAATGGTAAAATGGTCAACTGCGACCCAACTAACATTCTATATAAATTCATCGGTAAACTTAGCGACAATGTGGCAATATTCGCAAATGTAAGTGAAAAGCGACTGGACAAAGAAGACACTAGATTTCTCAGCTACTATCTCCGCATTCCTGGGTCAAGCAGTCATCAACACAATGACGATGAGCCCGTGGAGTTTGGGCAAATGCGCTAGCTTTAACACGGTGAAATACTTGACCGAAATATCGGCTGTACTGGTACCTTGTCAACACACCCACAAAGAATCGTCTAAGGAGTTCAGTATAGAGGAATAAATTAAAAAAAATAGCACAAGACCTCATTAAATGCTAACTTACTTGGGTTCAGTCGCTGACTTTAGTTGCGTGACATTGCAGGTTTCGGTGTTAGCGGTATGTAAGCCATGGGGAATAATTGCAAGATCCCCGTTGCAAAGACTGAGTAATAGCTTGGCATCTTCGTTCGAAGAATCCACTGGCCTCATGAAACACATGTCGATAATAGCGGAATTCAACGACAGGCTGCATGCATAGACGATAGAAGGCACGTTGAAAGGCAAGGAAATGAGTGGAAGCAGTTCTCGATTATGGGTATCGTTAAGATGAACACGGGGGGAACCACTCGATAGCATACAGTGGAGTGACTATTTTCAATTGTTCATCACGGTCATTATCGAGAGACATCAACCGAAGCATTAACTAGCAGGAACACAAGTCGATCCAAGGTTGCAGGATGTCGGAACACCCGCCGTGTGTCTTGGATCGCGGCAGGCAATTTAAAATTATGGCCATTCTGATCGCTAGGACCGTGGAGTGCTGTGATGGAAGAAAGCAACTCCGAAATCGATCCAATGTTAACTACTAGGAGTAAGAAAATACCTAGAACTCCATGCCACACGACATGTTACACCAGAACTCTTGAGCGTAAATGTTGTTGTCGGAGAGGGTGATGTGATTAAAGAGATTAATTATTTAATTCTGGGCTTGAAGATGACGCCGTCTGACGGTAAAAACTAGAAAAGATCGGTCAAATCTAAGGTGAATCCTGAAGATGTAGATCACTACCGGTCTGTTCCTCGTTTAGACTATGCAGAGAGAAGTACCCGGCTGGTATCTAAAACACTCAAAGAGCCAGCAACAGAGTGGTGCCACTAAGTCAACTAAACACCATCCGGGTGGTGAAGATCAAAAGATGACCAATAATTCAGTGTGAATAAGGATAGCTTAGGATGAAAGATTCACATATTTGGTAACCAAGCCAATCCTCATTATTGATGCATGGCATTGGACTCGAACGGCTGGCAAGTTAGGGACATTCTTAATGTTAAAGGTACTTGCTGCGTATCATCATGAATGGGCGATATATATATATATATATATATATATATATATATATTCACAGTCTGTCAACAGACATTGTGCCAACAGAACCATGGCAGAAGAAAAAAATTCAGAAAATTGTAACACGAAATGCGATAAAAATGGAAAATGCTTGTTTTGGTTTTACACACGCCATTTTGATTTTTTTGTTTATGTTTCGTGAGTTTCTTGTGTGCATTAAAGGGAGGATAAAACGGCAGAACAACATAGACGCCACTGATGTATGTGGCCATCCATGACGTCCAATGTCTCCAACCACTGAGATTCAGCATCTCGTGGTCCCCAACCTGGAAGACGGACTGGTCCGACTGCCGCCAAACTTGAGGTTGCCTTCTTCATGCTTCTTCTCCACCTCATTGGTTGTCCACCGCGGCACTTTTTCCAGTCGCTCCCTGGGAGTGCAAATAGCGCTCAGCGTGGAAAGCGATGGGCTAGCATGCGCAAAACGTGTCCAAGCCAACGCATGCGATGTCAGAGAAAAACTTTCTGAAGACTTGCACTACTCGCTCCAAGCATTCGGTCTCGGACCTCTGCGTTGCTTACGCGGTGTTGCCACTACACCCGAGCAACCCTTCGTAGACAGCGGTTGTCCAATATTGACAACTACTTCATGTCTTCCGAGCGAATAGGTCAAATGTCACAGCCATACAAGAGAACTGCACGGACAGAAGCATTGTACACCCTGCCCTTGAGCTTGAGACTGACATCACGATGGCGCCAGTTTGATGAATGTAAGGCAGGCCTTTACAATCCGTTGTGCGACTTCATCTCCAATACCGTCACCAGCCGTGATGCAACTTCCTAGATAAGTAAAGCAAGTGACTTGCTCCAGTACATGTCCAGCAGTGGTGAGCGCGGGTTCAGGCACCTTCCAGTCCTGGAGCAGCGTTTTACGTTTTCCCGGAGTGAAAAAATAAGTCATACTTAGACGTCTTCAGAGCTAAGCGGTTCAAAGCGCTCTGGACAGTTTGTGGGTCGTCCCCCAGCAAGGTGATAGCATCGGCGTAGTTCAAGTAAGTGACTCTGTCTCCAGGGAGGAGGTCAACACCGCAGCTCTGGACACCTTCCAGTGCTCCTTGGACGACGAAATTCGGCTAGTTCTTCTCGGGAAAACTCCTCTCTAGTCGTTGAAAGCCTGCAAAATAGGACCGACACGAAGATTTTGGATGGGACAGAGATTAATGAGATTCCGCGGTAGTTACAGTAATCGTCGTGGGAGTCTTTCTTGTGAATCGGAACAATCATCGATTCTCCCCATGAGTTCGGAACCTTTTCTTCAATCAGAACTTTCGTGAACAGCGATAGGATTTCGCTGACAAGTACATTCCCCCCATCTTTTAATAGAGCCGGTGGTAGGCTGTCGGGATCAGGAATCTTGTGGTGTTTCAAAGATCGGATTGCATCTCGCGTGTCTGCTTCAGTTGGGGGACCTTTGGAGACAGGCCAAGCATCAACCGTTAGGTCTTGAGGTGCCACAGGGGTCTATGTTGGGTGGTTGAATTGAAGAGCGAAATGCTCTGCCCAGTGACTCAATCGCCTGTGAAGGTTGGTGATCTTTGTGCAGTCTGATTCGCAAATCGTCTAGCTGGTAGGGTGGAAATTGCAACCGGTGGCCCTGAGGATGCAAAATAAACGGCGGCAGTTGCCAACTGATGCAACCGCTTCCATATCAGCTTGTTTTGGCCACGAAAATTCACGATCAGAGCGAAGGCTTGCTTTCAGCTGTTGCGTGTTTGTTGTGCTCTAGGCCAGCAGGCAACGCCCGTCGGCGATCAAGCAATTCCAAGGATCTTCCCGAGATCCAGCTTTTGGGAGTGGAACAAGCGAGGTCGAAGCTAGGCAAACCGGCCGACAGCATGGCTTGTTGCACACTTAACCAGTGTTGATCAACATCCAGAGTCGGAGAGAGAGCGAGATTTCAGGAGGCGTTCATTTATGCTCCTTCTTCACCATTGGGTCCTCCAACTTGTAGTTGTTCAGTCGAGTGTGTTTGGACCCAGGTGAACCACCGTAACGCACATACCATTGCATGATCGGTATTGACGCATGTTGACCAACATGATCGGCAGTCACGTACGCTGCCGCGCAACTTGTGACTTATGGCTAAGTGGTCAATCTGTGACAAACGCTGAGTTGATGATGTGAGGCGCCAAATGGTTTACTGGCGTTCAAAATGACGAAAGTTCGTGCTAGAGAGGAAAAGCTTCTGCCCAGCACACAGACTGAGCAGTCCGTCTCGGTTGTCTGCACGAACATCATCATATCCATGCGTCCCCCGAGGTGGCGTTCACATGGCAGCAGACGACCGACATGCGTGTTGGAGTCTCCTGCCAAAACAATGATATCTGTTTTAGGAGCCCTTAGGAGCAGCTCATGAAGGTTCTGGTAGAACTGGTCTTTGACTGTGTCCGAGCTACAGTCAGTGAATGCGTAGACAGAGATCACGCAGACAGCACGCTTTTCGACTCGACGTCTGCTAACTTTACAAGAGTCATGGAGCCTCATCGCACAAAGACGACTATTGATCGGAATCCAATCAATCAGAGCAGTCTCGGCTCTAGCACTGAGAGCGATTCCAACACCAGCTTGCCCAGATTTCGCAGACTCTATGTTACCAGAGAGCCGGAGATGGAAGCGGGTGCCTGAGTGGAGCGGTGACGCTAGCTGGTAGACCGAGTTAGAGTCCTAGAATCGCGTTTCACTCAGGAACTGATATCGATTCCAAGGGCCTCTAGCGTGCGTGCAAGTCCAGCTTGCTGACCGATCTACATTAATGTGCGTACGTTGAAGGCTGCAAGTTTGAACTGCGTTCCGGGTTGCAGGAGCGAAGACTGGCAGATCTCTGTTGAGCATTGTGTGGTTGAGTTGGCAGATGTCACGAGAACAGGTTCAGCGGTGTAGGTGGGGTTGATCGCCATTGAGGAATCAGGTAAAAATGGGTGTGAATGGTACAAGGAAAGGGTAGGTAAAATGGTGGCGTGAGCTTGTGAAGTTGGCATAGTAGCATGAGGGAATAACATCGTAGCAGCAAGAGAGTGTATGAATGGGTGTAGTTGTAAGTGCATGGTTCGTCAGTGGACGAGATACTACCCAGTTGCCTAGGCCGAAGTAAGTAGGTTCTCTTAGGGACCTCCACCCCGAGCCTTTGGCCAAATGGTCTAGCCCACAAGGCAACAGGGCGAGATGAGGGATTCGCACCCGTTTGGAGCCGGTGACTGGACACTCAGTTCATACGCCTTTCGGACGACGATAAGCCATGCCAGGGTCCCAACACTCCCGAAGTCAGAGACAAGATCCGATGCTCGGATTGCTTGCCGGTGTACAATGTCTCCAAAGGAGACAAGGGGCAGTGACTTTATTTGGTGAAGAGTCACATCCACCACGTCGCAGTGTTGTTAAACGGACATTTGTGGCTTTTTATAGGGAGAACGCTTGCCAGGCGAAAACCCACCACCTCCTGGGACACTGCCGCCGAACCATTCACCGGAACGGGAAATTCCCGAACCGCCCAGCCGGCACCACGAAATTGTTCGGCGCTAACTATTCATTGATAACACAGTCGAGTTAAATGAAAATGAATACTTAGATGGGATGCAAAAGATTTAGGTGGATTGAGAGATGTATACTTTCAATGATCCCAGGAGATATAAACTGTAAGTGGTCCAGTGTACCGAAGGGGATACTTTCCAGAAGACTGGATGATATCCAGGGAGCAGGAAGACATTCTTCAAGAAATAAATGTCTAAATCAAAGCAGCGTCAAAAGCAGTTAGGTGAATATAACCATCTCCAAATTACAATGGCATGTGCTCACAACTTGTTAGACGGGATGGGGGTAAAAAAATATCCATAGTTTACGGATAACTGCTGCCAAACATGATGAATCACTTCGATGACTGCAAACACAGGGTCAGCAAGAGTAGTTGCGTACAGTTATCTTCATGTGGCCTCCAGTCTTTTCCATGGTGTGTCCCGCGAGCAGTTTGGTAAATTTCCTCATCTTGGCAACAGACACGGTGATGGTGCTCCTCCACGCCTGACGAGTAGGCGTGGAGCAGAAGTGTCGTAATAGCTCCGATATTGGTGCATGAGAAGCTGTAGGGACGTCATCAAGATTATCAGGAACACTTAACTCACATTTGGAGCGTAGATGATCCAAATGATCGAGCACAAAGCACCGAGGTATACTCGCATTCTCCTCGTCCCGCTACGTTTGGACGTACTACTGCTTCGCTGCTCCAGGACAAAAGCAAGCCGACGAACAAGCTGTGCTTGCGCAATTTGACGCTCCATCCTGTTCTGTGCGTCTTTGGGGCAGCCAAATGCAATGATAACGCCAGGCGCTAGAATTGCTGTTAATGCGTGCAACATGTAGGATATGTGACCCGCATAGTCAGTAACAGCTGTCACAAGAGTCGATCGTGCATCAGAGACACCCCGGCCTGGTTCATTGAATGATGCTGTTAAAACCGTCAACCTGCAAGCAAACAACCTTATGATTCGCACCTGCGTAACTACAGAGTAAACTTTTACTTTTATCTGCGAAATCAAGGATAAAGATATCAGAAGTACGCAGTGCCTACTGCTTCGATGCCGCGCAACCACCACCAGTCGCACGTGGGCTAAGGATACTGAGATGGTTGCCCGCTCCCTACGCAGGCTCGAACCCATGTCCTCGGATTGCAAGACAGGTCTGTAATCTTTTAAGCTGCGGGTCATCCTGTAGAATAAAACGTGAAAAAGTATGGTGGTCAGCATTCGTCAGACTGCGAGGAAGAGGAAAATATCCCAATACGAATCCCATCGGGGGCATTCCACTGTGAACACAGTGTTTGTGGCAACCTCGCGTCGCTGCAGGTGGCTGATCTCGTCTGCGAACAACCAGTTGTGGGCAGTTTTGTTGCTCACAACATAATTCTCGAAAATCAACTAACGTGTCCGAGTGCATACCTCGTGGCAACTTCGTAACCGCACTTGTCGAAAGAGTAAGGCACCCACAGCCACCAAAGGAAGCAGATTTCTGAGGAGCAACAGACTTCTCCATCAAGTTCCGCTCGCGTCGTCTCGCCTACTGTGAATACAGTATCTAGGTCAACTGGTTCAACAGCCGCCGTCAAACAGCGTCAGTGGTCTGGTCCACCAGATGGCTCACATGGTCTACCGAGGGAATAAAGCTGTGGAGAGTTGAAGTGATGCAGTTGAGCCAATCCGTATGAACATAAATCGGCTACAAGTGGGATGTGAGCTCAATATGTGCGCGCGCCAGCTACGGAGCTAATACTATGATGTCCTTGTTAATCACTCTGGAGGTGCACACCATGATGGTTGGTAGGCGTACTTCAAGCATGAGAATACGTGCTGAACACAAGTATGGTATCATTGGTGCAGGAAATTTTGTGCTAAATGCGAACAGAAGTATTAGAAGCGAAAAACGTGACACCATATGAGTCAATATGGAAGTTGCAAAGCATAACCGTCAGCAGCCATTATTAATCGCCATATAGTGTCTTATGACAGTTGTTGTTTTAGTGCTTGAGGCGTTCGTGCAACGGCCTACGCTGCTCTTGGCAGGTGTGGTGAGAGTACCCTCCCAGAATGTACAGCCGAGTCTAAGGCATTATCCAGATAACCAACAAGAGACGAACCTGAAGGAGTTGCTTATTTGGCGCTGACTGACTGATGTGCGTGGGTGCCACGGTGAGTTCCTTGTTGTTTGTTTAACCGAGTCAAAGGTACAAAGGGTATTTTTTAATAGACGTGCACAAACAATGTATTTCGAGAAGTTCGGTGTGTCGAACGTGCTGTAGGTTACGTTGATCCGCTCTTGCTAAGTGAACATTTGACCCTGAAAGACCGAGCTTTGCGATAGCGGGTACGCACACAGTAATACATGCCCAAACTATACTCTGTCGCAAGTACTAACGTAGATCATATACGCTTGCGCACAAGTTGCAAACTTCCAACCCAGGCGGGTAGAGGATTAGTTGTGGGTCAACCCACCGTTTACCTGGAGTGAAGACCTGGTGGGTCTCTTTAAGTGCACAGAGGAGTCTAACCGTGATCATCTCTAGTTAAAATTTGTTAGAATAAAGGAGAACTAAGGAAAACATGAAAGGATAAGTGGGTCGATGAGGTAAAAATGAAGCCAACATGCTTGCCATGTTCAGCCTCAGACTACACTAAGGCTGACTCTGGTGAGCACCTGTGGTTCACTCCTGAAATCCGAACCAACAACGGTGAAAGAGAAGCGCTTGAAGCTATACTCAAGATACAGCGTAGATTTCAAGCAGAGAACAAAAGAGAAAAAATGATGCGATAGCATGGAATCGGTAGTCTCGAATAGCCTACCTGTTTAGTTTCGGCCTGTCTTCGGCCTTCATGTCTTGTGAAATCTGTTGTAATTTATCAACTGACATGGATGCCCATTGCTCCAGAATAGGGAAAGACTTCTCCGGGATGGTCAGATGCCAGACTTGTTGACCCGTGGCCACACAAACAGTAATAACTTCCGCTGACGCGATTGCCAGAATGGCGATTATAGGCGCAAGAGACTGGTTCAACGAATCAAAAATGATTTTAAAGGCTGGAGCCCATCCTTCTTGTTTGCATGAGTTCAATGGCGACAGGATATGACCTAATTCGTTTGCTTGGCGTTCACTAGTCGAGTGCCAAAACAGCACACAACCGTCTGCACCACCGGATAAGAGTAGGTAGTTGGCATCACTTAGCTGTACTCCAGCAAGACAGGTGACGCGATCAGAATGTTGCAGTGGAGTGGCTGCAGTGAAACGGAAAATAGCGTGAAGTGATTATGTGTAGTACACCAAGAAAGCAGTGGGTGATGGGAAAAAGGTGAATAGCGAACAATTCAAAATACTTCGGTAGAAGGGCAAAAGGTGGAGCACATGAGTAATTTGAAGAACAACTAAGCAATAGGAAGCAGTAGCGTATAGCACAAGAACACTTGAATGAGACTGCTGCGTTCATACAAACGCTAATGTGTTGGTCGTATTCAAAACCTGCTTCAGAGAAGTTCACTTCAATAATCTGCGTTGTTTCAGCCTCCTCTAACCGTTTACACACACCTCGGTCATGGGAACAACAAACATAAATATGAACAAGATTCTTCGTATATAAGACCCCTTTGTTCAACTTAATGTACTAAGGGCGATAGAGATGAGCATCTGTCGAAGTCAACCAGTGCGCAGAATATATGATCCCGGAAACCAATGGGTGATCAAGGCAAGTGCCAATCAGGCGGAGCAGTTTTAAGTGGGACAGTGATTCGTTTTTAAAAACTGCGCAAAAATCTAAAAACTGATGATAACAAATGAGGGCGGCCAAATGAAGTGCACGGTCACGAACTGATGCACCGAATGTACATGAAGTTGCCTATCATCTATCACGCAAAGGATATATCAATCCTGATAGAACAACGGTGATCAAGGCCGTAATGAGGAAACGGGTGTGTAACCAACAGAGAAGAGCGACCACAAGTAGTGCTCATCTTCTATAACAGGTTTGTACACAGTTACCAAATTCGCATGCATATATCATAAACCCTAGCAGCTCCCTTCCAGAAGGAGTTTGGTTCTTTATTGGTGAACTATATGCACGCGACAGGACAAATACGAGAAGGGTGGCAAGCGTCTTCGAAGACACTTAGCCCTATTCTACAATCGACTGCCATTAATCTGTTAAACATAGGAGGAGTTTAAACGCCGAGCGCAGCTGTTTCGACTACTGGACGCGTAATGAATACCCAACATGAAGTTACGGTATAAGTAAGGACATCCATGGACATTTTATTGCAGTTTTATCAAGCGGAATGGTAGTCCATTCCTGTACCGCAAGTTGCCACTAAAATTCGGGAAGTATGTTACAGGCAACTCAAATATCGCGATACTGCATCAAATGATTAAACTCTCTATTAGGGGGCACGTAGTCCTGTAGCTGGACACACATGAAGCACGCATATGTAGACTCGTATATTGGGCAAAACGACTTCACACACTACTGTTTTAATGATGTGCGCCAGGACTATGCTGTGGGGCAAAAGTTGCACAGTAACCGTTAGGAATGGATTTCATGGTGCTGGCCCACTCGCTTGAATGATGCATGAAGTTCGGTTGTTTGTGGACATATCTGTCTACGGGGTGCTGATGGCGAATGCTGAAGGTTTGTATTAAGAGTGATCTCAGGCGGATGTACCAGTGTCCTTATTTGCGCACGTAGGAAGGAACCGAAACAACGACCTGGTTGGTAAACTTACTTTTGAAGGATGAAAAGGCTCAAGTTAAGAGAGGCCTTCTTCATTGAATTGCCAATATGGACGAAACGGTCATCTAGCGCTTTCCTGAATGTGTGCTAGCTATCTGACTGAGTCTAGCCCCGATAAAGCTCAACAACCCCACAAAGCACCCCCTATGTTTCTCTACTTCTGTCAGAGAGGACTTACCATATGTTAAACCGTGGAAGTCGGTAAAACCCATGCTGGGATGTGTGGGTAACAACGTGGTGTCAGCTGTAAAGCGGGATTATTTTCAAGAGTGATTCCATTAGAGATAAAATTGACATAGTATGCCCTTAATGTTGCTGTCGGCTTCGATCATGTATCGACTCCCCAATTAAAGGTGCTCGGAGACTCGTGGCTGCTGGCTGGCACGCTTATCAGCAGGCAACCAGCATCTACAGACAAAGTTCACCATGACGATGTGAATTTATTTATACCTTGGATACCCGGTTGGATGGCTACGAGGCGAACAGTGGTCGAATTGAAATCGTCTGTCAACCCGCTCATAAAGTGAGCGCCACAAGCCTAACGATGAATTAGCGCTAGCACTGTCTCATACAGTTTTTTTATAGTTCAGTGTTGGTGAAAAAAGAAAAGACGAGAAAACAGCACGATACTATTCCAGATCATGCCATAAGCATATAGCTCGTTTTTGATCGCTACTCAGTGGAGTAACCTGGAATTATTTGTGGCTTCGAGCAGATTGCAAAATTATCACCCCCCCCCCCAAGTGGTCATAAAGAAGGCTGGTGACGGAAAAAGGAGGTGTTCGATCGCAGTCAACAGAACATCATTCGTCATATTCCTTGCAAGTTTCTCTGTAAGGAGTAGTAAGTGGCATTCCAGAGCGAATTTCTACTACGTAGTTGCTTATCTAACTGTGCAGTCAGCTGCGACTGCACTTGCGTACTCAAAACAGCCCCAGTTTCGAGGGTGTACCTAAGGATTTAGATAGGTTGCTGCGGCTCATCTAACGAAATAGGCCAAATGTGTACATAGTCTGCACGAAGCGGCTTGAACGGCGATTCGCTCACATCTCAATTGCAGCCCTACATGAACTACCATGAAAAACGACGCAGCAACCACCATGTATAATACTTCGACTTGTGGTATTACAACCCACGTCCAGGACTAGTTGACAATTCGGTGCGCCAACCACGAGGGCAACGATCTTTTACACAATCAGCGTATACTTATTGTGGACACTGAACAATAAAGTTCGGTTCAACGAACCAATTTGGAATGAAATCGAGGGGAGAAGTACAGTGTAATATGTCTAGATCAAAAGCTTAACAGCTGCATAAAGGGTTGGTTAACAAGAGTAAGTAATAAGTTACTTTGCAAAGCGCGACAACTGCGCCCCAGACAATCGATAGCCAATGGACTGTAATAATTTAGGTGGGCATGAATTCTTACTCACACAAGCGGTGGAACTGCGCAGTAGTGAGTTTGTCCGACATTTAATTTGTTACAGTTACAAATTCTCTAACTTCATACTGAAAATGGTGAGTTGTGATTCACAAAGGTTAAGTTTACCTGTCGCACTATCTTGTGAGCTTGGTAGCCACCAATAACGAACGTCATGACCCTGCATACTCTCACACAGTTCGTCGCGTGGAGCCACACTGACCAACAAGGAGTCTGAACCAGAATTTGTAGGGTCACAGGTCGCAAGACCAGTCGCAACAGAAACCGGATGGCCATCCAATAGCGCTCGACACTCAAGCATTAATGGAGCCAGGAAGCGGAATCGGAGGATGTCACTGGAGAGTTTTGTGCTCAAAGCATTCGGCATGATGTGCTGGCCAACAATCAAGCGCAAACTGGAGGCAGTCCGGGCTTGTGATGAAATGCTCCGGCGATTCTGTCCAATGGAAAAAATACACGAACGACGTTTTTTGGGTAAACAGCGGAAAATACCCGCGAGAGCTGCCGGATTTGTTTGTGGTGATTCTTCTTGTGAAACTACGGTGCATTCGTCGGACATCTCAACCGTCGCTAGTTCCGATTCCAATTCACTGGCATTTGTCGCGGTAGCACTGTATTTGTCCACCTCAGATTCCCCCTCTTGTTCCAACGTGTACGCTGGCGGTACGTCCTCATTTGATGTGCTCAGGGAGCAGGCTGGAAGAAAGGGTTATTAATAGGGTGTTTCAACTAACCTTTCAGACTGGGTATTAATTCAGTTTTCTCATCGTTTGTTGGTACAAATGGTAAACTCATCAGAGCATGATAGTTATCGATGGTCATTGTAACCTCATCCGAGAGTTTAGCAAGAGGCGCGAACTCTGCAAAAGGATAGCAAAGCGATGCATGCTGAAAAGTGAAACACTGAAGATTGAATCTAAAATCACCTTAACGTCAAATTGCAGATAGTCCATCACGCAGAGTGCCAATATAATTGAAGAAACCGTTTGATCGCAGAGAGTGAACCTTAGTTTTCGAAGCAACTAAACTTCCCACATGTTAGTTGAGCACGCTTACCTTTGGGCACATTTACGTGGGATACCAGCTACAGCACAAACGTTGACGTTGTGTGCTCACGCCATTCATGTAATGTGTCGTTCGTCAGTCGAGAGCAGCTTCAGTAATGCAGAAACACGTAGCCTTCTTTGGAGGTTAACAGACCCAAATGAGATAGAAATATGTTTCAGCCCCTTTTGCATTAGAGTCGCTTGCTTCCAACATCGAGAAATCTCATGTGCCATTTAAATTGTTTCGGTCAAACAGGCAACGTCAGGTTGCGCTTTAGTGGGTGCAATGTGCAACAAGATGACCGGTCTCGATAACGTGAGAACTTGTCACAGCCAGTATGCGTACGAACAGGTAGACTAGCGGAGCGCAATTCACATGGACACAAAAGGTTTCACCATGGGATACCTAAGGATTATCTGTAATATATAACAGTGTAGTGAGCACGAGAGAAGGAAGCGTTTGTGTGGAGCTCCGGGTGCGTGGTGGTCATTCGAGGCTCGAGGGGATAAATTTGAAGGGAACTTTTCAAATGTGTTCTAACGAAAGATAAATAGTCGCCTAGACTATCACATAATGAAACAAAATAACTAGCGGTTTGTCTAAGGAGGCTTTGACTTCAGCAAGTGATCCAGTTAATTGCACAGTGGAAATTTGCACGGTTCAGACGCGTCATGCCACAAGTTGTAGCGGTCTACCGAAACCACATATAGTCAAACGGCTCAAGCGGTTACTCTATGGAAAAGATGACCATTGGCTTAAATCCGGTAGGATTCGAGGAAAGATGGGCATAGAAGCGGTGTTCAAATAGAGTGAAGTGGATGCCTAGTGTTTCCCCAGCTTTCGATGGTAGACTTTGTAATTTTAGAGGCAACAAGTATACTTAAAAATCATTGGAACTGTACCTGGCCAGTCGATTAGAAGATTCAGTCAATTAGTGAATCCTCCAAATAAGTCTCTTGTTAGAAGAGGCCTTCTCGACAAAACTTAATATTGATTACAGGGCAGTAGTAGGGGGAGTTGAATGGTATAAGTAGAAATTCATCACATCTAGACTCACTCAGAAAACAGTCACACACCCGGAAAAGCACTGTACGCGCGTTTCATCCTTTCGGGAATCGTCAGCAGTGCGCATTCCATCGGACCCTAGTAGGGTTGGAACCGGCAACTCGACCGTTGCCAGTCCAAGGTTGAGACCACTGAGCTACGGGGGACGGCAACGACCATCGTGAATAAATTACTAGATGCGATATAGTGCCGCTCACTATTCACTGGCTTGCACGTTACTACCGTGCAGAGGACAGGGTATCCCCCTCACCACTTAATATCATTCTGTGCGGCATCTATTAGTAAAAATAGGGATATATCATAATTCATGGATACTCGGCCCGAAGGGCAACAAGGGTAAGTAACAAGTCACTGTAATAAGTTGGACAACTGCGCCACAGACAGTCGACAGCCAGTGGACTGCAATACTTGCAATGGGTGGTATCATATAGAAACCGTGGTTAAAACGTAGACAGCTAAGAAATTGGTGAACTTACGCCTGGTTTCGGTGGAGTTTATACCAAATAGCTTCAAATTTACTATGCGTCCAGTTCTTCCGTCTGTGGGCTGCTCGCTGAAATCCAGTCGGCTGACATGCTCCAAACGGTTTTCCTTCGTACGTCTCCAAATCTTCACGGCGCCTTCAGCAGAGCCGGCGGCAACATACTGAGCCTGTGATAGAACGCAGTGCGTAAAACGTTTATTTCAAAATAGAAAAAGCGCACCCCATGTCGTAGAATAGCCTTCAAGCTTTTGTAATTATTTTGAAAACGCACTGCTTAAAACCCCACTCTGTAGCTCAACATCTCGGAGAACATCAAACTGACCGTTTGCTACTGTGGAAGTTTATTTGCTGTAACACTAAAACTATCGGAATGTTGTAATACCCCAACGATTGACGTCGTTGAAGGTAGGGGGATACATCGAGTTTTTCCACGTGGCAGCTGGTGACCAAAGTTGCTTCTAGAGTCAAGCGCTCGTGGCACATAATGTGCCGCACACCCAGGGCTAACCAGTGGAAAAAGTTTGGCATGGGCTGCGATCAAATGCGCAGGAGGGCACTTCGCATCGAAACTGGGTTACCTCGAAAATGGCCTCAAGAGTGCAACCACGGGCTAGCCCAGTGATGACACATTGCTATTTATTTGGCCCAATCAAACTGCTGCTAGTTCCAGGTAAAGACAAAGCCTGGTTGCACTTTGCTAACAGTCTAGCCGAAAACCAAGCTTAGATCCATTTTATATAAATAAAGACACAGATGATGCGGTAAAGTAAGAGGTTGACCTCAAATCGTGTGACGGTTAGCAGATGTTTCCGGTGTCTAGGGAAGAAACGAGACACATGGCTGTTGTACATCATCCAGAGAGTGCTCGATGCAGTAAATAGACGCTGTTTGGGATACAGCTCGCATTGCTGAGCTAATTAAACTTGAAATTTTTGTGTACCTAGTCTTTTTGTCGGGTTGGACACCCTGTTTACAAGGGATACATGTATCAAATATCGGCGAGTACATGAAAATGGTTTCAAGTTTGAGATGAACAAAGAATTAGGTAAGCATGCAAACGGGAACTATCAAACTAGTGCATGCAAGCGCAAGGAACGCGTCGCTCCCCATCGTGATTGATAACGTAGGTACACAGATTGTGATATCAGTCAGTATCGGGTCAGCGAAGCAATGAAGTAGCAATCGGTGTAATGTAGATCAGGCCTAAAATTGATGGAACAGCGGCCCTGTGTTCGTCCAGGTTATGGCCTCTTGTTTATCCACAGACAATACCCCCCGTCGGATTGAATGACATATAGATGACAAAGAGGACACCACAACCACGATTATCAACTGACTGGAATACAATTGCTTGTGTATTGACATCTAGCTGGCATATGAGCAGTGGAGCTCTATGGCTCTATTGAGCTGAATGCCGACGCAGGGGAAAGGTCTGATCGGAAGCGGTCTTGACACGTTAGTAATGGGTGCCAAGCTAGATCGGCGGGTGGAGCAGCATGTGCCATATTTATTTGAACGCAACTCATACGAATCATCAAAGATAAGTAGCAAGAGTGGCCTAATAACTAGTAATGTAGGACATCAAATGAAGCTCAATTCCAAATAGGGGATGCACCGATTAAGCTTATTCCACAAGTTTTTCAACTCGTAAATTATGCCAATGTCAAACTCAGAGATCCAATTTGCGAAGAGGCACATCGGACACTGAAGGCAAACTAGAATGATCTTCATCCCACTGACTGTCACAAGACTCGCCCAGAGTGAATCGACGTGAGTATTGATCGAGTTGACCAGTTTTGTTTAACTCGCCACCTTTACTAACCTTAGCACTGTTTTCACTAGCACACTTAGTTGATTTACCTCTTTTTATAAATGTATTGCCTGAAGAAAGCGCCTCATTGCAAATTGGATTGCTGATATCCCATGAATTCATCACTGATGTTAAAGTGTACCCTGCTGGTTAGTTTAGCGGTGCGCGCCCTTGTTAACCATGCAAAAGGATAGGGAATTCCTCTGCTGCGGATTCGGAATAGAATTCGTGGTCGGAAATGCCATGTTGGTTAAGAGAATCGAACGTTGTGGAGGATTGGCATAACGATGCCTACCGGCACAGCCAAAGCATAATGGTATTCATGATAAGGAGGCCAATAGGACTAGAACCTACTCGAGTGTGCAGACGTAAAACCATACAGAGTTGTCACACCGGTGTCCATATTTCTAACCATTTCGCTATTCAGTAGGTTGAATAAAAGTAAGTGTACGAGTATGAGGGCTGGCTGAGCTTGGTGCAGTATAATATAGAGATGCTTTCGCCATATCGCTCAGTGCAATGGCTTTAGGATCGTTTTTTTGTGAAAAAAGTTGAACATGCAGCTAACATGAGATTTGCCCTTTAACGCCAATAAAGGCCAGCTGCTGACTTCCAGCAATGATGGGATTACAGTGCAGACTTCCACTGGACCACTGACATTGCAGCCTGTTGATAAACCATGGGACCTACGTGTATATATTGATCACAATCTGTGTACAAATAATGTGCCATCGGAAGCATGGCGGAATAGGAAAATAGGATTAAAGGATGTTTTATTTATTTGGATGTTTTATTTATTTTTATTTATTTATTGGGGAAGGGAAGGGGAATCACCACAATAAGCATAGATACATGCCCGCCACTGAGTTCGGTTTTGAGCCATGACTTCCAGGGTTTCTAACCAGCGGCACTCAGCATCTTTGGGACCACATCCAGGGAGTCGAGAAGAACCAAGCGAAGCCAGCTGTTGTGTCAGGTTTCATCCTGCTTCTCTAAGTTGTAGGCTGTCCATGACACCGCCTCCTCCAGCCCTGCTCAGCGACCGCGAACAAGACACGACGCGGATGTTGGACGGGCATACGCAGTACGTGTCCGATCCATCGTAGTTGGCGCAGTGAGACAAGCGCCTCGAGAGAGTGGATGCCCTCACGCAAGACACGCTGTTTGACTTCAACCTTGGTTACGTGGCGGTCATGACACATAGGTGATGAACCGCAAGAAAAGGTTCTCGAAGACAGACTGTCGGGCCAATCATCGCAAGTTACAACAGCACATCGCGGAGGGTAGCACTATACACCCGCCCTTTGATGGAGAGACGGATGTCATGGCCGCGCCATAAATGCCTCAGGCTGGAGAAAGCGAGACGAACTCTTCAGATGTGCATCGAAATCTCGTTTTCAACAGCCCCACCAATAGTTACGCAGCTTCCCAGGTAGATAAAACCCTGTACAACTTCTAGTGTCACACCATCGACGGTGAGTGTAAGCCAAGGCGTATGCCAATCTTGAAAAAGCGCTTTGCACTTAGATGGTGAGAAGTGTCATATCTCTACGAAAAGTGTCATTGTTACGAATAGCATCAAAGCCTCAGCACAATGTCAGCATGCTGCCAACAAAGCGCGACAGAAACTTTCCCGCCTCAGAATGACCCGATGTAACACTAGATCGGAGGTATTCCCCCTTTATGTAGAGCGGTGGAACGATTCCACTTAGAATACTGTGTCCAAGCGTGGGCACCGTATCTCCAAAATTACGTTATTTGTATAGAGAAGGTTCAGAAGCTGACGACTAGAATGATTGGGGGCCAGCGCGAAAAGCCGTATGATGAACGTCTAAAGAGCTTGGGATGGTTTTCCATGAAACGACTTAGATTGAGTAGCGATCTGATAGAGCTGTTTCGGATCATGTAGTGCCGCAGTGGTATCAGGCCTACTGACATGTTTGAGCCAGCTACAGCAGGCCACCTGAGAGGTCACCAACATGTTCAAGCATCGGTGGTCCTGGCTAGATATCAGGGGAAATACTTTGCGAACCAGGTGGTTGGCAGTTGGAACAAGTTTCTCCCTTCGTTGATGGACTGTACAACGGTTGACGCCTTCAAACGGCCTTCTGGGACCGGTGAACCGAAAGGGGTGGAAGAGTTTGCGGAAATTGCCAGAGAGAGTAGCGGTCCCATCTCCGAGGCGCGCTAAGACCATCAAGTCTCGCGGTAACTACGCAAGCTTTGTTTGCGTTCCCGATGGAGAGTTTGACGTACAGAATTCTAAGCTGACTCTGGTGGCACATTTCGACGGCGGTCAAACAGTTCTAGAGGGCGAGCGGAGCTCCAACTTTTCAAAGGGTTGGGTGAGACCACAAAGCGATTGACCAGAGGAAAGTATCGCTTTGTGCAAACAAGTTCAACGTTGCTCAACATCCTGGAGTGGACTAGAGGTGAGAGCGTCCGATAGTGCAGCTTGATAGCAGTTTGACAGCGAGTTAGACTAACCAGTTTGTGTCAATCTTACGTTGCAGTTGTTTCCGGGGTCCACCGAAGCGCATGCAGATGTTCGCACAAACCAGCGCGTGATCTGAGTCGAGGTAGGTTGACCAGAATGACCTGCAGTCTTGTACACTAACTTGCCAACGGAAACTGATTGCGATGTGGTCGGTCTGGGACCAGAAATGTATTGACGACAGTGAGTGCCAGCTGGCGGAACGTCTCTTGTTATGCCTGAAATTGGTGCTGGAGAGAAACAGGTGGTTGTCCCCGCACAGTGTGAGAAGCCGGTCCCATTGTCTGTGTGTCCCTCGTTAAGCGCGTGCTGACCTCTAAGGTGGCGTTCAAATGGAAACAGACGACTGACCTGTGCATTAAAATCACCAGCAAGTATAACAACACCTGAGTTGTCCACTTTACTCAGGTGTACTTTGCTGTAAAAATTGTCCTTGACAGAGTCGCTGCTGCAGTCAGTTGGGGCCTAGGCAGAAACAACAAACAAGTTGCGTGTTAGCGATGTCTGTTGATACGACATGATCCCTGAAGCCGAACTGCGCAGAGCCGACTGTTAACTAGTAACCAGTCTAGCAACGCCGCTTCGGCTTTTCTACTTAGCGCTATCCCAAAGCCAGCCAGACCTGCTGCAGTTGCTTCTGCGTCAGTGGACAGACGAAGATGGCATATGGTTCCGCGAGTAGAACGGAAGGTCAGACTTACTTCTGGGACCTAGCAATCAGGTTTCGGAAACGCAGCAAACGTCAATGGCGAGAGACTCCAGGGCACGCGCCAGGCAGGCCTATTGACCAAGCTGTACAAGCGTTCGTACATTGAAGCAGGCCAAGCGGAACATCGATCCAAGTTGAAGTATGGCTGTCGATTGAGCTTTTCGGATGTCGGCAAAACCGGGATCGGAGGCAGGATCAACGGAAGTAGTATTGACGACGAATGTAGTATTGGCGTGTGATGGAAGTTGGCGAAAGACGAAAGCAGCAGGAGCGGAAACGTAAAAGGCAGGTAACTCCATGGTTTTTCTCTCGCTATCATCCTTTCTGCTCCGAACCGCGAGTTGCTATACCGAGCAGAACAAGCTGGCTTACGCCCCCGGTCGAGGATGCACGCAACGCCAAATCGTTGTACACGATGATCTCTAGCACAAGTCAACCATAGTCGTTTTCCTGGATATTCGAGTTGCATTTGACTCGGTTGATTGGCCTGATTTATGGCACTGTATGCTAAGAAACGGATTTACCGAGAAATGTACAATTTCATCATGCGTGCACTCTACTGTCAAGTGTCAGGTAGAGTGAGAGTTTATGGCAAGCTTTCCTCACCCTTCGCTATCTCTAGTCGTGTGCGATAAAGGTGCCATTTGCCTCCATTTCTCTCCAACTTTGTAATTGAGGACATCCTGTTGAGATCAACGGAACGATCCTAAAATTTTGGTGCTAAGCTTCTTCCTGGCAATCGCGTGACCGACTTAGATTATGCCGGTGATATCGATCTACGCGGTGACGATTCAGCGAATCTGCAGCTCTTTTTGAACCGTCTGGCGATTGAAGCGTCCAAGTATGGATGTGACTCCAGGACTGGAAGTCGTTTTCTACCCCTCACTTACCATTGAAGGAACATAGCTAGAATTTGTGGACAACTTTGTCTACCTCAGAAGCTGTATTTCTGCTGATGGCACTATTGGGAAAGAGGTATCTCATTGTAGCGCCAGTGCCCGATCGGCAGTTACCACCCTGAGTCGTTTGTGGCGTCCTCGGGACATAGCCCTCTCCTTATTGGGGGGGGGATCTACAACGCGTGTGTCTACGCGGTCCTGATGTACGAAAGTGAGTCCTAGCCGATACGTGTGGGTGACATGCGTAGGCTCTCGGCTGTCGACAACACATGTTTGCGGCGGATAGCCCATGTGTGGTGGCAGCACTGGGTTCGCAACGATGAAGTCCGGTGTTGTATCTTGGGAAACATGAGCCGTTGCTAGGTCGCTTTGTGACAACGCGTCAATTGTGGTGGCTTGGCCGCGTTCTACGCATGTCATGCGAGCGCTTATGACGCCGCGCCTTAGTTGCTCGCACGGGATTGAATTAGGAGAGAACGCGTGGTCAGCCAACCACTTGGCGGCAAATCATGAAATCGCTGACCTCCTGCCACGCAATCGTCCGACCAGTATGTCTTTCTGCTAGGGGCCCCAAGGATGAGGACTGCAAATGGCTTGACAAACTTGGAGGTATGGCGCGAAACCGGAATCAATGGAAGGACTGTATATTGAAATCTTTTGGACAATATGATTTGAGCTATCACATACAAAATGCCAAAAGTACAAAATGGCATGGGAAAACAAAAAACAAAACAAAAAGCCAGAAAACCCAAAATATTCGTTACCTGTTCCTGACAGTACTTTTTATATTTTGTTCCCATGGTTTTCCGATGGCTCAAGGTCAATTTATAGACGGATGTATATATATATATATATATATATATATATATATATCAAGAGGTCTAGATAGATGTTTGTTAAATCTTTTCCCAGGAATATTGTAAACTTATAGATGCTTGTTGATAAGATCTCATGAACATTGTTTCCCTCTGCTTTATTTTCTTTGCAGAAACAAGATGCAATTGGAAGCCGAAGTACCGGGAGCCCTTGGCTGCTTGCCGGTCCAAGAAGCAGGACGCTCGTTAGGCGGAAGTCTATACCGTTCTGGGAACCTGACCTGACCCGACCTGGCGCATTTGTTAGCCTCGTCGATAGAGTCGTGTATGTAGACTGCCTCTTGGGTAGACAGCGCTAACAGCAGATAACAGGGTTCATCGAAGTGCGAATTGTAGGCGTTTGTCGACACAAACAGCTGCAGCTTAGTGAGATTTTTCGTTTCAAAGGGTCATCAAAATACTTTTTGTTAAGAACAGGTATGGTTAATTCCACCGCTGATGTGTTTTTCACATCTAAAATGCAATGTCAGTTTGCTATCACTTCGTTTCGCTAAAATCAGTATTTTATATAAAAAATTGCGGTGACTCTTCGAGAGCCATAAGAGTCTGGTGGACATCGATTTGAATGGAGTTAGAATGTAGAATGTTGGATGTTTGCGAAAAGAAGCGAAACAAAGATTTGCGTCGTTGCAATCGCAAGTTGTTCCTGTATTCATGATTAGCATGAAGCATACATGCGACGGCTGTGTGAGCTTCATTCAGAGGAGAGCACTTAACCGAAGAACCTGGTCATGTCTAGTTGCGAACATGTCACACTACGATTGGGTAGTTAGACGGAGATAAGGGCCGCTCTGGAATTTCGCGCTCATGCTTCTAAGAAGTCGCGAAAATCCATTCACAGGGAATGAGTGGTTGCCATGAAGGTTTTCGTTAAGCCATCTATGACGCACCCGGCACACTGGAGGTAGCCAGCGCAAATAGCGTACCCGGATAACCTTGAGATTGTTCGGATTCAACGTCAGGTTCTACCCTTTGCTTTCCTGCCCACTACTCCCGTGACTGATAGCAGCACAGGAAAATCCAGCAGGTGAGGTAGAAACCAAGAGGAGGTAGTGGGCAAATGCTATGATTGGTAACCTGTCAGAAGTTAAACGTGATTTAAGCGGAGGACGAGACGACTCCAAGAAAAGAGGTTGCTGACTAATGTAACTTGTCCTGTGTAGGAGGGGTGTTCAAAAAGAAAGCGAAGTTTTGAAATAGCGCGCCAATCAGCAGAGGGAGCGCTCTGCGGCTTCTGAGCGCATGTGGAGACTTGTTTGGGCAACAAACTGCCGTTTAACGCATTTCGTCCCGACTTAGTTGGCCCGCTACAGCCCTTGAAGTGAGCACGTGCACAAGCTGTTTGTCAGATTCGTGACAAAGAGACAATGAAATAGCTTGAAGAACAACATACATGTGTGAACTTTTGCTACAAACTTGGCAAAACTTTTACGGAGACATTTTGCTTGCTTAGCCAAGCATACGGGGAGGACTGTATGAGTCACATGCAGGGCTTTATGTGGTTTAAGTGTTTTGAACACAGCAGAATGTCGGTCGATGACGATCCCAAGCTGTGACGACCCCCCCACATCAATAGACGATGACCACGGCGACAGAGTTCGTGCTGTGATCTGTGGAAATCGTTGTTTAGCTATTTGAGAAGTTGCTGACAAAGTGGGGATCAACGTAGCATCATGACATCAAATTCTAGCGCGTCTGAGGAACGCTGTGCGCAGGAAGAGGGTTGAATTGTGGGAAAACTAGACTTGGATGTTTGGATCATGACAATGGACCGGTTCACGCATCGCTCCTTGCCCGCAGCTATCTAGCAAAACATCACATTCCCGCTGTGCACCATTCCCCGTATTCTCCGGACCCAGCTACTGCAGACTATTTTCTGTTTCCCCAACTTGAAATTACACTGAAATGACGTCGTTTCCAAACGATAGAGGAGATTCAGGACAATGCGACAAGAGACCTATGCTCCATCCCAGTAAATGCGTTCCAGGAGGCATTCCAAAATGGAAGCACCATTGTGAACGGTGTATGACCAGTAAAAGGGACTACTTTGAGAAGGAAAGTGCTTAAAACGTTGTGCAAGGCGCAATAAATATGTTATAGCAAAATTTCCGTTACTTTTTAAATACCTCTCGTATTGTATCACCCTTAGGTAAAGGTCACTGTTCTGATAAAGAGTAACGCTAAGAACGGAGAGTAAGTTTACAGCCATTGATAGCATGAAATCGTTAGAAAAGCCATTATCAGCCTGTTGGCAATGCGAAGACTGGCATCTCGTGATATGATGTCCATTAATCAAGCACGGCTATCAGAAATATCGGAGACGTGAACACAGAGAAATCCATAGCATATTCAAGCTACTTTTCAGACCGGTGCAAGATACTCGAAAGAGAATGTACGGCCGCTTTGCGAAAAAATAACAAATACCAGTTACCGACGATGTCAGGGATCGAAGGAAGTACATCGCAATCCACACCAACGGTGAACAGACGTTTTTGCAGGTTGGCAAGGCCTTAGATGTCTCAGTCATGTCAGGAAGGTTGTGAAGGATTTTCGGTTCGCCCGATCAGTCAGTAACCGAACAGCGCCCAAAGTGACGAGGTGAAATTGCTTGGACAAATCTCATGTGAGTGACGTTTTGCTGTTTTCACCGCGTGGGGAACGATTTTCGTGCCAAGTCACCGTAATTCAAATCTTCTGGGGCTAGACTGAATTGGAGTTTAGACCTATTTGCTGTTCAGATCAAGCAAGTTTGTGCAAGTATTCGGATACACAAAGCAACAGTTCCAAAAGCAGTAACTATCGTGTGCATGCGAGAGTCAGGCAGCAGTTTTCCATGAAGGCCTCGGTAAGTGCACGAAGACAGAAGCTTCACTGTCCTTAAAGCCCGATGCCGTTCCAGTGTTCCGTACGGGACACCCTGTACCAAATGCAGCAACGCCACTGGTTGCTTAGGAGCTGGGTACTTTAGAGAGGACAGGAGTCATACATCTGGTGAACTACTCATTTTTGGTAGCACCAATTGTTGTGGTCAAGAAGCCAAATGGCCAACTTCGAATATATACACGGACTTTTCAACGGGTCTGAATGCAGCATAAAACGTCTATTGATATTCTTTACCACTTTCGGATGATTCGTTTGCAACGGAATGGGGACAAATGTTTTGCAAAGCGGGATCTTCCGGACGCATATCTGCAACTCACCATAGGTGCGCACAAGGGCCTGTATCAGTACCATCATCTTCCATTTGGAGTTCAGTTCGCAACAGCCATATTTCAGCAGTTTATGAACATAATGCTGACAGAAAACAATGGCGTAGCTACATAAGTGGACGACAGTATTGTTTACGGAAGAGGTACCGACAATTTATTCGGAAAGCTGGATAGAGAGTTTGGGCATGTTGAAAAACATACATACGGACTTTGCCTTGAGAAATGTACCTTTATCCCCGATTGAATCGTGTTTCCCGGCACTATAGCTGGCACGAACAGCAAGCGTCCAAACCCACTGAACATCGTGTCAATCAAAAAGATGTCATCTCCTAGCGATTCTGCAACACTAAGGTCCTTCTTGGGACTCACTAGTCATTACAACACATTCCTACAGCAGATGTATCATTTGCATGATCTATTCAATGAACTATTGATCAAAGAACTGGAACTGGTTCGAAGAATGCTAAAGATCATTAGGGGAGGTGAAAAGGTTGCTGCGTTTCACTTCTGTGGACACATTACAATCCTACCTTGGAATTTGTGGTAGCCGCAGATGCATCGAACTGCAGCGTCGATGCAGTCATTACCCACAAATTCGAAGAGTGAGTGAACTAGCCAATTGCGTAAACAGCCAGATCGCCGTCACCAGTACGATCAGATAGAGAAGGAAGCCTTAGCAATAGTACTTGCGGTCACGAAATTTCATGAAGTGTTGTATGGGGGACAGTTCACAACTCCTACTGATCATGAGCCGTTGTTGGCATCCCTATCTATACGGCAAACAGACTGCAACGTTGGGCTACCACATTACTCGGTTTTGACTCTGTGGTAAAGCACATTTCTACGGAGAACATGGGCCAACGTGATGCAACGTTTTCGCTATTGGAAGATCAGCCGCGATAACGAGGAGAATCCAGCACTGTAGCAAGTTCACTGGAAACAAAAGTGAAGCAACTACGGATGAGGAGTATCAAAAAGCACTTTTTTAAACTTTCGAAGTGAGACGTAACGCATCAATCCGAGATCTAGTCCGTCGCCATGCGGTTAAATACCATACTACGCAGTGGTCGAAGGACAAACGGACAGGTGAGCTGCACAAGTTGTTGCGAAGAAAAGATGAAGTATCTGTAGTCAGCGGATGATTACTGTTCACCGAACGACTTGTCCTCCATACCGAACTTCGCTGGAGAATTCTACAGCAGTTGTATCAAGGCCATCGATGGACTAACAGAAGGAAAATGATTGCACGGCATGTTGTTGGCCGGTCAGATATTGACTCCGCACTGGAAGGACTGGCAAAATGGTGTCCGAAATGTTCACTTGGCAGTAAGACGTCTTGAAGAGCGGAAATGTTTTCGTGGTTGTTAGCAAAGAAATCATATATGCCTATTTCTATGATTCAATGAGTTTACAACAGTATCGTATTGTTGTTGATTTCTACAGCAAGCGACCTGAGGTGTTCTGCATGGAATGTGCAACAGGTGGTGCAACAACCAGCATTCTGTGACCTTGAGAGAAGTTGCGTGCTAATCGCTCAATTGTGCACTCGTGGTTTTTTAACTGTGATTCAGCGACATTTTGTCGTACACCTTTGGATCCATACTTATTCGTTGTGCTTTTACAAGCTCTACTTTGTGAAACCAGTTTCTCGAGTATACTCCAGTGCATCCTACATTTACTCTGAATTCCAAATTCCGGGCAGTGTTTTACTGATATCCAAGCACCAAAAGTTGCATAACTCCAACCATCGGAGACATCGTTCGGTCTCACTCGATAGACCATTTCAACGGCTTTCGAACGAACAGTCACTCGTTCAGATCCAACATTGCTGGGTGCAGTTACAGGTCTCAGAGCAAATTCACCCGGCGCGATCCATAGGCTTAACCACGAAAATTCTCAATCACACCTTCGTGTATTCTGCCCCACGTTCAAGCTGACACATTCGACTGGCACGCCAGAGAGGATAGTCTGCAAGCACACAACTGCAACGTGAACACTGTGACCTTACCGACAACGTCAATAACAGAACGACTTTTTATCATAGAGGGTGAGTCATTCAAATGGTTCGTAACAATTGCTCAACAAGCGTGATGCCCAGTGTGCCACAGACTAAAGACCTATGTGGATCATGTTCCAAACTTGCTAAGGGGGACATTTTGTGCCGTAAATGTTGCAACCTTTTCCATGCAAGATGCCTCCGAGTTAAACCTAGTCAGCCCAAGTTATTAAACAAACCAGACTCGCTATGGTTCTGTGTGGAATGCACATCGATCCCACTGATAAAAAGTGTGCTCCTATTATCTCAGAAGTATGACCAGCTACTAGCCAAGTTTGAGGAAATGGTGACCACCAAAATCACTACGGTTGGGGTAAGCATAGCGGACTGTGCAACCCAATCCTCCCCTTGGTTGCTGCTCCTAACCTGCGAAGAACTGCTAATAACACCGTAAGCAACACGACACCTAGAGTCCAGAACATCAACAGCTGTCCAAATACCACACGTAGCTCACATTTGACTAAAGCGGTTCCCAGTTCGATCGGAGTAACTACACGTAAGGCTACTTTCAAACTCCCGACGGAGTGCGTAGAAAAAGAGCAAGCTGGTACTAGCGAAAGTTGGGTTACGGTTGCCTCCAAGAAGAGCCGTCATTTAAAAGTAACATCACCCTCAACTGGATCGGAAACTGAGGAGCGCAGCGGAGTTTTCCTAGTGCAACCACCACCGGTTTCCTGCGGTACATCTCCGAGTACTTCAATCACTAACCGCGACATGTTGAAAGGTGTAAAGAAACAACTACCTTTACTGAGCGTACTGTGCTCCAATATCCCAGAACCAAAGTCGACATCGATAAGAGGCAGGCAGTTGGATGACCTCAACCAGTGGGATATCATTAGTAACCTAATCGGAGTTGTACTGAAACCTGTACACGTAGTGCGTATTACACGACACCTCAACTCTAAACATTTCGGAGAGCCAAGACTTCTGCGCGTTGTGCTGAACTCCATCACTAAAGTAGCATCAGTACTATTGTCGACAGGTAGTCTCAGAAATGAACGCTGCTCCATCCGTATCTTTCCAGACATCCCATGAGGCGAGCGTTATCGAGTTAACCGCAACTTAGAGGACTACCGGAAGGAAACTTCAACCAGAACCATACTTCTTCACGCGGTTCCTGAAACCGAAGCATGTGATGCGCATGAAATAACAATCCATGATAAAGAACAGTGGTGTTATATTCGTGAAACACTCCGCTTGGATGACGTGGTAGCGAAATCCGTGTCACGACTGCGTACCTCACCGAACTACAAAGGAAGTGGTCCGAGAGTGTTGAAGGTGGTCCTTCAGTCAAAACATATGGTAGCACGGATGTTACAAAGCTGGCGCATGTTCCGTTGCAGGCTACTATCTTAGGTTCGGCTGAAGACAATCAGCGATATGCCTCCTAGAGATGATATGTCACTTCAAGAACCAAACGCGATGGGATCTATGAAAGAACAATGCATCAGTAGTGTGCCGAATGAGCCCATACAACCTTTAGAAGATGATATTGACCAGACACCTTACATTGTACGTAGAAGATTAGACACGGGACTAACTACACGGACGATGAATAAAAGGTTAAACCCTTCACCAAGTACACATCGAAAAACGATTAGTCGCCGGCCAATCACTGGTCGGCGAAACTTCACGTATGAGTTGCACAACCTCCGAAACATTGCTTAAATCTGAGAAACTTTCATGTATGTACACTAACGCCCAAAGGCTCCTCAGTAAAATTACCGAACTTCGACTACGTCAGGTTGCGAATGCTTGGGACCTAAGTTCTATTACTGAAACTTGGTTAAACCAAGAGGTGACTGATGCTGAGGCTGAGATAGCCGGAATGTCACTCATCCGGAACGACAGCCTCAGCAGAGGAGGTGGGGTCCTACTCTACTACCGCAGCGATCTACAATGTACAATAGTTGATGATCTGGAAACACACGTTACCGACTCACTCTGGTGCCGTCTCCGATTAGGACACAACGACGCATGTCTGGTAGCTTTCGTTTAACGCCCCAGCATCCACTCCGGAAATGGATTCCCGCTTAATCCGTGGCCTGATCAGAGTAAAACGCACTAGATACAGCCACATTCTCATCTCCGGGGACTTCAATCTACACAATCTGGAGGCTTTGGCATCACCCAGTGAGCAGTTCAAAGCAGACTTGCATGAACTGATCGCTAATATTCCCTTGTACAATCATGTCACCACGCCCACTAGATTCAGGACAGCAAACAAACCGTCCATATTGGACCTTGTGCTCAAGAATGAAGAGCTCATGGTTGCCAAGTTATTGATGGATAGTCCATTAGGTCTCAGTGACCATGAAGTAATAACGTTTAACTTTGTGTATTATGCAGAGTATCCAACTGAACATCTGGAACTAACTCATACAATCACACGCTACCACGTATTGAAAGAACTCGTCGACGCAGCTGCTTGGGAATTCTCAAACAAGTCCCCTTGACAAGGTTTGGGCAGAGTTCGTTAATAGACTCAGCGACATCGTCAACAGAGCATCAGAGACCAAGCCCCTTCGCCCCGCAAAAATGTCTTCAATTCTAAGGTACAGAACTCGAAAATGCCTGGCGATAAGAGATGCAGCGTGGCGTACCTACAAGATTAACCCCGACTCAGAGACTTAGGGCCATTTTCTGACCCATCGCAACCATTGCACTGCACTTCTCCGTGAGGACAAAGTAACTGATCAACAGTGCCTAGCCAAAAAATTCATGGCAAACAACAATAGGCATGTCAATAACCTTCGTAAAGTGAAGCATGGAATCCCTCCACTTTTCACGACAGGCGGTAGAGTACAAAGCACCGAAGAAGCAGCTAATGTCCTGCGGCTACAATACGCCCCAATTTTCGAACTCGCAACTTCTACTTGTCCCATAATGTCATGCACATTACCGACTCCACTGTTTACGCATGCAAGTTTCAACCCATCAATTGTGCTAAGGAAGTTACTCTCACTGCGTGAGCATAGTTCTCCGGGAGCAGACAACATCCGCCCGAAGGCACTGAAGGCTGTGGTCAACAAGCTAGCTGAACCACTGTCACAGTTCTTCTAAAGGTGCTTCGATGAACAACAAGTCCACACTATGTGGAAGTGTGGCATTATCACCCCTATTTTTAAAGGCGGTAGCCGTTCCGATCGTGCAAACTATCGTCCAGTGACTCTCCTCTCTGTGCTCGCGAAGGTGATGGAAGCAGTCGTCGCTGAGACTTTAATGGACTACCTGGAAAAATGCAACATCTTGGTACCGGAGCAGCATGGCTTCCGTCAACACCGGTCATACACCACCAACCTACTGATTGCACGAGGCAATTGGACGGAAGTGGCTGATGATGGGGTAGGAGTTGACGTCATCTATCTGGACTTCTCGAAAGCTTTCGACCGCCTTGATCACCGCATCCTACTTCAACGGCTACAGAGCTACGGAATCGGAGATCCTGTATTTGGTTGGATTGGCAGCTTCCTTCACCAACGGAAGCTTCAAGTACGTGTTAGGGGATCACCCTCTAACCCGATTGAGGTGGAATGTGGTGTCCCAAAAGGCTCAGTGCTGGGACCGCGCTTATTCCTGGTGTTTATCAACGATTTGGCAAGAGTTTTCTCCTCAAATTTCCTGCCTTTCGCCGATGAGGTTAAGATATGGCGGCCGATTAGTAACAAGCCAGATCAGAGTCTGCTCCAACATGACCTAGATTGCATTTACGAATGGCCCAAGAGGAACATGCTTCAATTGAACATAGCTAAGTGCAAGGTGATACATCTGCGTCACCAGCCGGTGAGCGCTTACAAGCTTGGAGACCACACCTTGGAGAAGGTCTCTCAGGAGCGTGACCTGGGTGTATTGGTACAGGAAGATCACGGGTGTTCAAAACAAGCAGAGAAGGTGACGCGAACCGGCAATCAACACTTCGGGCTTCTCCGCAGAGCCTTCGGTCGGTTTGAACACTCAATCTTTCCCAAATGTTTAACACCTACGTGTGACCGCAAGTGGAATATGCTATTCAGGCGTGGCAGCCGTGGCAGAAACAGGATCTCCTTGCTCTCGAGACTCCTCAACGAAGGGCAATCAAGAACGTCAAGGGCCTCTTTCATCTGCCCTATCAGCTTGGACTGAAATCTCTAAGAATGTACAGCAGTCGATATCGGCTTTTGCGGGGGGATCTCATAATGGTTTACCAAATTCTGAAGAACCCAAACCATTACTTATGAATGGAAGGATTTTGGTGAGTATTTTTGTTCGTCGCAATCAGCTGGCAATTCAGATATGTCGACCAGCTATCCGGAAAAGCACCAGACGGCCGTTTCGCCCTATTGGGGCTCATCAGTGGTGCGCATCCTTCGGTCCTCTGCGGAGGATCGAACCCATGACTGCTAGTGGCTCTTGCCAACTAGCCCGCAGCTTATGCAACTGCGCCATGGAGGACGGTATCTAACTATCGTGAATTGTTAGATAAATGCGATATAGTCCGACCCATCCTCCACTGCCATGCAGATGACAGCGGTCGGCCTTCCGGCGTCAGGACTTCCCGGTTACGGCAGCTATGAATCGACATAGCATTTTGTGGAATCCGTACGGGCGAATTGGTATTACTTATGAATGGAAGGATTTTGGTGAGTATTTTTGTTCGTCGCAATCAGCCGGATGGGTCGGGCTATATCGCATTTAGCTAACAATTCATGATAGTCAGATACCGTCCTCCATGGCGCAGTTGCATAAGCTGCGGGCTAGTTGGCAAGAGCCACTAGCAGCCATGGGTTCGATCCTCCGCAGAGGACCGAAGGATGCGCACCACTGATGAGCCCCAATAGGGCGAAACGGTCGTCTGGTGCTTTTCCGGATAGCTGGTCGACATATCTGAACCCAAACCATATTTGTTGTCCGCTGCTGGAATTGAACCACAACAATAACCTAAGAGATCACCCTCTGAAACTGACAATTCAGTATAGCCGGCTTGAATGCCGTAGAAATTTCTTTTCTCTCCGCGTGTGCCAGCCTTGGAACGCCCTCCCTAATTATGTCGTCTCTGCTCCCAATCTGGCGATATTTAAAAAAGGTGTTGACGATGCATTGTCTCACTTACATTTCATTTTATAACTTGGTAGCCAGGGGCTACAAAACGCAATCAAACGATGTCTTGCCGAACGCCTACCCAATGGATATATGGATTTATGCGTTTAATACGCGAATATCTCCGATATTCTACATAAGTCTATGGTGAGTCCATCACAACGTTTTTCACTTCATCATGTAATTCACTTTACGCACTAATTTCCATCCCACGTGACTTGTTAAGCAATGCATTTTACCCGTAATAAACCATTGTTCCATAATGAGTATGGGATACTGGAGACACTAGTTAGCAAAAGTGACTCTCAGTTCGCCTCTTCACTATTTTCCGCGACTCAATATAACCACAACAGTGATAAAGAAACCTGTGCGCTAAGACCCGTAGCTATCGAGACGGCTGCCGATAGACTACACAAAACAGGTGCAAGTGAGACCAAAAAGTGAGTGCATTCCTATCGTGATTTGGCAATTCACCCAAAAATGATTAGGTGCCGGCTTCTCATCGGTCGGCACAAATCCACATCATTCATGTGCTCCTCGTCAATAGACTTTGACACGAAGCTTTCCTGTGTATTTGCCAACGCTCAAGGCTTGCTGAGTAAACTTTCCGAAATGCGGCCGCGTCAAAGATCAAAAGCCTGCGATCGCATGGTTATAACGGAGACATGGTTACGCCTTGACATAAGTGACATGGAGATCACAATGCCAGGAACCTCCATCGTTCGGCATGACCGACCCAGCAAAGGTGGAGGGGCGGCTCCGTGTTCCCGCAAAGACATCCAATGTGAGCTCATACAGGATCCGGTCAGCACAGTCCAAGATTCCCTTTGGTGCCGTCTAGGTCTAAAAGGCGACGACACTTGTTTAGTGGCGGTCATTTAGCGCCCTTCTTCATGAACGCCCGAGATGGACTTTATCTGGCATCCGCAATAAGGAGGGTGATAAACACAACTGACAGTCACATTCTCATTACTGGCGATTTCCACATCCATGATCTGGAATCCCAAGCAGCTCCCAGAAAACAGTTTAAGGCCGATCAACAATAACTTATCTTCAGTTACCTGCTGTATGGCCACATCAACACTCCCACCCGATTCCGAGAAAAAGGTAAACCTTCGATACTGGATCGGATATTCACCAACGAAGAGCTAATGGTCGAGAGCTTGATCGTCGACGTCCCTTTGGGCTGCTGCGACCACGTAGTTCTACTGTTCGAATACATTTGCTATGCAGAATATCCCGTGGAAATTGCCGACGCAAGCAAATCGCTTATACGCTACGACATATTAGCTCGACTAGGTGAGACAGCGAAATTGACCTATCTGGAAGACAAGGCATCAGCTAGTGCATTGGAACATTTCGTCAGCCAGTTTAACTCTCTGGTTGCCGAAGCGACAGCGACTAAGACTTTCCGCTCGAGAAACGTGGTTTCGTTTCTTCGAAGCAGAACACGCAATTGTATAGCGGTGAGAAACACAGCCTGGCATATCTACAAGCTCTCCCAGAGCATCGAGCACTGGATGGTCTATTCAATCCAACGTAACCACTGTACTCAGCTTGTTCGCAAGGATAGAATGGCGTACCAACAGAAGTTGGTAGTGCGCATGGCCTCAAACCACAAACTTCTGTATCAGGACATTAACAGTCTGTGTAAGGTGAAACGGAAATGCGTCCTCTTCAAACAGCGGAGGGACCTACACGGATACCGAAGGAGATGGCAACTACCCTGGGCCTACAATATGCTGCAATATTTCGGTGCGATCACTGGCCACATAACCCTCTGACAATGGTTGTTTCACCCCAAAAGATCACTCACATCTACTTCACAGCAGAAGCTGTATTAAAGAAAGTTGTTGAGTATGCGCAAGCACTGCTCTCCTGGAGTTGATAATATACGCAAAGAATCGATAGCGGCGGTGGGAGAGAGTTTAGCTGAGCCTTTGGCTTGATTCTTCCAACATTGTTTTGAAGAAATGTACGTGCCTGACACGTGGAAACACGGGATGATTACTCTTATTCACAAGGGAGGTAGTCGTTCCAATCCAGCCGACTACCGACCCATAATCTTACTACCGGTTCTTTCAAAGTTCATGGAAGCTATTATTTCTGATGCGCTAACGGTCTACCTGGAAGAATTCAACCACCTCGCACAGGAACAGCATGGCTTCTGAGGAAATCGATCGTGCAATACAAATCTATTACTAGCACCATCCAGTTGGACTGAAGCGGTAGGCTCTGGCACAGGAGTTGATGTAGTCTTTCTTGAATTCTCAAAGCGTTAGATCAGTTAGACCATAACATTCTGCTCTTCAAACTCCAGACCTTCGATATTGGAGATCCTCTTCTAAGATGGATCAGAAGCTTTCTCCTACCCCGGCGCCTGGAAGTATGTGCGCGTGATTCGCTATCAGATCCCATCCAAGTTGAATGCGGAGTATCACAGGGATCGGTACTAAGACCGCGATTATTTTTGACGTATATTAACGATATCACAGGCCTCATAAGCTAGAACTGCCTGTTTTATGCCGATGATATCAAGGTGTGGAGAGCAATCAATATACCAAATGATCACACAGTACTTCAAGCTGATCTGGATAAGGTATACGCGTAGTCCATCCAGCATATACTTCGACTCAATGTGGACAAATGTAGAGTGCTGCACCTACGGCACACGTTGGCGCATTCTTACAAACTCGACAACCAAGATCTTCAAACGTCTTCTGGCTAGAAGGATCTAGGAGTTCTGTCCAGGTTGATCTTGAATGTTCGAATCAGGCTAAAACGGTGTCAAGGCGGGGCATTCAACACGTTGGTCTCCTGAAGAGTGTATTCGGAAGATTCAACCCTTCGATTTTTCTACAACTCGGCTCATACATACGGCCACATGTGGAATATGCAATACAGGTCTGGCAGCCACGGTTTAGGAGAGATTTCACCGCTTTGGATACATCCCAACGCCGGGGCACCAAAAATGCCAAGGATCTGTATAAGCTGCCGTATGAACGCAGGCTTCAAATGCCCAGGGTCTTCAACGGACAGTATCGGCGATTGAGCGAGGACCTCATTTTGACTTACCAGATTTTGAGCGATCCCAACCATACGTGCCACTAATTGCTAGAGCTCAGTTACAACAGCAAGTTGAGAGGCCGCCATCTCAAGCTGGCAGAGCATCACAGTTGCTTTGAATGTCGTCGGAATTTCTTTTCCTTACACTTTGCCGTACGTGGAATACCCTACTTGGATCTGTCATATGTGCTCCCAGGCTGGCAGAGTTCAAATCCAGGGTTGACCGTGCACTTATTTCGCTGCACCATCTTACATGACCCATTACCCATGGATAAACACAAGTGTAAGAGATTTCACTGGCGGTCAAGTCCCAGATTTCGTTACACTTTTTCATCTCCTGTATGTGTACATGGGGAGGAGACACGATTTTACCAACATCCCATTTGCCGTCATTTTCTATGGATTTAAAGCTTACCCTACGTATACCCCTGCGACTTCTCGGGTGTAAACCTAAGTTTACTAACAATTTTTTATATGTTGAAGTTTCACCAAAACCATCCCACGGAGGCTGTTAAGCTTTAGCTAGTTTACCCGTATAAAACCATTGTTCCATTGTACGCAGAACGGCATCAAACGCGTGCCCTCGTCACCGTTCCTCCGTCGATCCAATGGGCAAACGCAGCGCTTTGGTCACATGTCTAAACGAACGCTACCGAAGATGAGGTGGGAAGCTGCCACACAAGAAATACTGACTCTTTTGCTCCTGCTGTACAGACCACATTCAGCTCCAGGCGCCAAATTAGAAGCATTAATGGTTAGAAAACTCCGTACTTTGAATTCATTGCTACGTCAGAAGCGCATTGCTCCGCAAAACAAGAACTCGAGAAGGGAGAAATGTCATCATCAGTGACAGAACGCAAGTAGATCTATTTTATCCAGAAAATTATTTTGGCGATAGACTTGTAAAAGGAAATCACGATAGACAATATATTTGATCGGTAGCAGACTTGGACACGTGCTCTATAATGTTCGAGTAGGCGCTATGACTTGGACCAGACGGGCAAGCCAGCTGCGGCAACCAAAATTCAAATAAGCGCCAGCGAATGATCACTACCACGGGAAATTCTGTCGGACGATTTCAAAACACATAGTAGAAAGCAGGGGAGACCGAATTGACCTTGCCTCGTGGTTACGGAAGGAATTAATTTGCAGCCACAACGATGGACTGCTCGAATACGGGGACCCATGGCCAGAATGTGGTTGGCTTCTAGAAGAAAGCCGTACCTCAATTTTCGCGGGATAAGTTTAAAGTCTTTCAATCCTGGTTCCATACCGGTAGTTTCAGTGGAACTGCGGATCAACACAGCACGAAGATCATTAGCCAAGAACCAGCTAATAAGGGCGACCGTACCGTTGAAGTCGGCCAATGACAACACGTTGATGTACTCATGAGTAGGAAATTTTTGATGCAAAAAAGTTGGGGATGCCTTAGCAGCAGCTTCCGAAACAAATAGTCCTCTGCATGTTTGAAAAAGCACTAGGCGACCGTTTCGACCCGTGGCGTCCAGTAGGTGGTGTGTGTTAGGTTCGTGTTTAAAACTTTCTGAAGCATTCGTGTTTCTCGGAATTGTGGTTTCCAGCTGACCTACATTCCATTAACATTGGCGCTACGCCCGCTCAACACACCGCGTGAGCGACACCACGTGGTTCACACACAGACCAACATATAAACCAAATAGATCCCCTCATCAAATTGAAATTGCAGTGAGAAGACGAATATCGGCAGATGCATGCATTTCGTACGGTCTCGTCAGTGTCGATAGTCTAACGTGAAATTACATACGGCGGTTAGATGATGCAAGCAGACAAAAAGCAAAGGACAAGAAAAATAACGGAATTCGTGCCACCACGTCCAGGCCAATTCTGTGGTAGTCCGACAATTGCCTTTGGACGCAAAGAACCGGTTTACTCCGTTTTATTGCGATAGCCACAGATTCGGAGGAGCCGTGAATTAGTGTAGCGTAGAAGGACTGAGGTGACTTGAAGTCGAGATAAGCGCTTGGGGATCGAAAATGCCGTTGGGTTGCGTAGACGTGTAGTCTTACTTGGAGCTGTTTGCAGTGTTATCTCGCATTGAACCCGCTTAGGCATGTGCTCTTTCATTCTGGAACTCAAGGTCCTAAACGGTTTTGTTTACGTAACTAGCTCGCAGTTACATACGAATTGGTATGTACAGTGAGAGCTGGGCCAGGTAGATTGAGTTTCATTCAATGGAGATAGCGGCAGCTTGTGATTTCCGTCGATGATAGCAACCTTGGTAGCGGAAAGCATAGTGCGAGTTTAACAGCAAAAAATTCAAAGCGGTCAAAGGTCCTTGGGCTCACGTGACCCGTGGTCACGCTAGCCCTTCCCAGCTGAGGCTAGTGATTGCGTTATCCTCGGAACTGGTCACGTGAACCTAAGGACCGACAACTTTGGTAGCACTGAAAGTGCTCTGTGGGCCAGAGACCAGACGCCTAGTAGTCCTCAGTGAAGCTATGCTATCTCTAAAAGAAAGCTCTAAGAATATCTTCTTATTAGGTACAGTTGGCACGTAGCCGTTTTCAGTTAGCGTAAGAGTAATCAACCATAGTTCACCGGCCAGACAATCGGTCAAGCATATTCATCTGGCACGACTTAACAAGGTCTTCAGTAGCGTCCGTTTGTACCGCATTGGCCTAAAACTGGGGAAATGCAGGTACTGGCCGGACCACGTTGCTTTTCGGTAGACAGATTTTTTGACTTGTCTGTTCGCCCTGCGGCAGTTCGGCTGCTCAACTTCATAAGCGACTCTCAACTTCCATGGGTAGCAGTTAAACGCGTTACTAGCTGCGTTACCTGACGCTATGATGAACGAAACGCCAAGATGCCATCCACATAACGTTTATAGTATGGCAGCTGAGCTACTTTTTCGGGTATCCCTCGCTCCAACAACAGCATAAAGAAATCCGTTAGAATAGGGTTCAGCTGGCTGCCCATAGCTACCCTTGAAGTGAAATTACACATTCTCTAGGCACAAAAGCAATGATTCTCATAAGAATTCAACCAGTATCGGTAACGAAAACCCCGGACTTTCAGCCAATTCACAAATGTAGTCTACCGCCTGACGCGGCGGGACGTTGGTAGGCATGGATTACACATCTAAAAAACACACATGACCTCTGCTCATTAGTATGGTGGCGCGACAAACACGTGGCAACTTTAGTTGCTTGACGAAGTATCTTATCTCACATCCATTCATAAAACGGACATACTTATGTAGCCTCAAGACGTACCACACACAACCGGAGGACCGGAAAACCGACATGCATGTCTTCCTCCACGTTCTCAATGCTCTACGTCATGGTATGAAACTTTGCACCGGACCTGACCTGAAATCACACCCCAACACGCGATAAGTCCCTTTGTTTTATCTGTACGATAGTGTCTGATTTTTTCAACCAGTCAAGAAATAAGCGGCACTAATAGTGAGCATCATCGGATCCATCAAGATCCGAACCCATGACTCCTAGTGGCGCGCGCCGCCAGCAAGCAACTTATATTACTGAGTCGTAGGGAACAGCGGCGAACCGTTATAATCTAAAAACTAACTTCAATATAGCGCGTCTCATCCTTTACTGCTATGTAAGTTACGAGCATTGCAGAGGACAGAGTCGGCCCCACGAGACTGGACTGTCTGATTTGGAAGCTACTGCGGAGAACCCCCCGACTATTGCTAACACTTTTGGCTTGCAGCTTGCAAACCAGAATGTTTTCCTGTAGCTGGCAGTTTCTAGTAGCAAGGAACCATCCCCTAGCTGATTTCTGTTGAACTAGATAATTGGAGCTACTTCGACCGACAAACACGCTGTATCTTCCGAGATTCATCTGTAGGCTTTAGGGAAAGGCTGATCCGCGATCCCGCTAGCCGAATCGGTTATAGGTGCGTCAGCGGAAACACAACGTAGTTAGAGTGCTAAGGGTTGTCTTGTTGATTTAGAAACGCGTATCGAAGAGTAAGAATTAATCGAATTGCCCAAAGGTTAAATATGCTGTATGGCTTTGATCAGACAGCGGGGTGTCATAAAGATTGTTAAGTGCTTCTTGTCTGCAATGTGATCATAAAGACCAGTGCTAAGTGCGCCAACCGAAGCGCAACTTACCTCAGAGCTTAGACAACTGATAACTCCTCCGGGGCCATCGACAGTGTCCAGTAACTGGGGCATATTCTCCTTGAACACAGCATACAAGCGGACCATGTGATCATTGCTCCCAACTAGAAGATAATGCTGGACAGGGGAAATTATATCCCAAGCCAAAGCGGTGATCCAGTCGTTCGCAGCGTTGATGACATCAGGGCAGAAGGAAGTCAATGTAGAATCTTCCATTAATGCAAATATTTTGAGGATCTAATGTTGGAGTCGAGAAAGAACAACGCATTAGCTAGTGAACAAGACTTCTATGAGTACCTTGGATAAAATGACTCTGTAGAACAGACATGAAAAGACACCACAACTAACTGAGTGGCGATCTATCATATTTTGTCAACGTGTGCGGCCCGAAGAGCCCGCGAAAGTGTATTTTATCCATTGCAGCCTATTATCTTCCCGGAAGGAAACTTGTGAAATCGACATCTATGTTCAGCATCGGTTGTATGAAATACTAGAATCAAGACTATTCACCAGTGTGTAAGAAAGAAACGCGGAATTGGGAAACATTTCAGTATTATTTAATGCAGCAGACCACTTTCTCACTGTCTACTTTCCTCGCCGTGCTGTCAGACCACGCTGTCTCGTGAGCTGCTTTATGCATAAAAATATTTCCGTCTTTATTTTAGCCCATTTCAGCTTTTTTCTGATTCTGAAGTTAATTATCGCGAATAGGTGCCTGGTCTATGTTTAGGGTATAGTCCTCATATCGTCTTCCTAATGACGATTCAATCTATCTGTAGTACTCGTTCAAAAATTGTTAGACATAGGGATAACGCTGTTACATGCTTTATATATCATGTGAATTTCCATAATTTCTGCGTTGGTCTATGCGCTGACCAATTTAAGCTTCCTCGTGGTGTTCAGCACGATTTCGACCAAATATTTCGTATGAAATGTCTGACTCAAATACAACCTAATAATATGGGAAAGAATTTCAGAGCGCCCAGTAGAGCGAAAAGTTCCACGGCGAGAAGCCTTGTGTGTTTATCCCTACAAGTTAATGAGCAGCCACTTATGTTCAATAAAGCACTCCTGTTCGCCGGTTGAAAGCCATCCGGAACGATGTCCAATAGTTAATGTAGGCAAAGCTGGTGTACCCGTGTTGCGCCCTGCCACGCAAGTGCCTAAGTGATGGCCAGCGGAAAACACGAGCGAGGAAGAAAGAGTGAGCAATTGGCAGAGACCAATGGCGTTGCGATTGCACGATATTTCATGCACCTGAGTTAACTGATTTCAATCCTTAGACTCACTTTGAACAAGACGCCGAGTTTCGTGGTGTCTGACTCACGGAATCATGGACGTAGGTGAACAGGGATTGAGAGCGAACAAATCACCTCCCCTCGGAAAAAGATGTGAGTATGAAACTCGGCTTATATGAGTCACTTTCGTTGATCAAGCTAGTCTGAGACTGATATTATCTCATCTAGGTAGGCTGAGGTCAGAAGGTCCATATTAGTCAAGTTATGGATTCAACGGAGTGGAAAAGACAAGTCCGCTATCGTTGAGTCAAAGTGGCGCACTGATAGGGGAGAAACTAATCTCCACATTGTAAATTTTGACGTACTTACCCGTGTTCGCCGAATCCGGATCAACGGGTCGATGACATTGCATGTGCGCCCTGCAGTCCCTATCGTGACCTAAGTATAGCCTACATCAATATGTTCAGTATAGTGAACAGATATGATGAGCTGTGACAATTCGGGACCTTTCTACGGCAAAACGTACCAAGATTCACTGAGACCTAGTTGAATCTTGAAGCAACTCGCCAGTAATTCAAGCCTAGTAACTCATCGTGCTTCCGCCGCGATAGACTATCAAATAACTGCGGTGGCGTGTTGTTACCTATTCGGTCTTCCTTGTGCGGGAGACCAGTACATACCTACAGAAGCGAAGCGCAACTATGGAGCTCGATCTACCTGAGACGTGGTGAAATGTTCTTGAGTGTGGTCTATAACCGTCCGCGAAGCTGACATTTGTTATGGTTATGGCATCTCCGAAATCACATGAGCCGTCCCAGGTCGCGGCTCATGGGTGCTTTTAACTTACCTAGAATGCCGTGGCCTGAGGTTCAACTTATTCCCAGACAGAGCGAGATCTAGGAAAAGCTTGCGAATATGGTAGTAGAACTTGGAACAGCACAACAAGTCAGCCAATCGATGTGAATAACATCGCACTCAACTCCATTGTCCATGGAGCTGGTTTGGACTGTCTGTAAACACTGTGTGTAAGAAGTTCAGGCCACGGCACAATAATCATAGACAGCTTGGAGCTACTGCTGTCACACTTAAGTTTGCTAGACTCATTCTATAACTACTAGCAAACTGACTTCGATGATCTCACTCGAGTCGCTGGCCAAGTGGAGTGGTCGTCGTTGCAGGATTCCTTCGTTGTAGGTTGTTGCTCTACTATAAAACAGGGAGTAATATCACTGTGAGCCCGATTTCTACCGCTCAAGTATCGGAAATTCGGGCCAGTGAAATCACATTAGCTCGACAAGGAGTATGGTTAGTTGGTTCGAGGTTGTCCAGGAGTGTTGGATAAATTCCTCTTGTCTGGCTCTACCAACAAGTGCGAGGCGTATGTCAGCGGAATACCCGCAACAAAGTGAAAGTGCAGAAACGTCAGAAGTTCGAAGAGCAGCTTGCGAGGAACTTCGCTTAAGTAGTGAGGCATCTAAGACCTACAGGTGACGTACTAGCGATAGAAAGCTCAGACATACAGTCCCTAACCTCTAGCACAGAGCATTCACCCACATCGACGGCCCACTCCGCTTCCGTATACGCAAATGGTCAGTTGTCTGCACCGAGTTCGATGTGCATCCCAACCACCGAACACAATAGCTTGGACTGCCGTGTGGAAGAGGTAACACACTACTTTGCGGTTTTGACGCACGAAGCTTACCGGTCCTAGAGAGCTCCATCAGCTGCTTCCCAAATCGCTAATGACCGACATTTTGCTTTCCGCGACTGAGCAGTACAAGGGTATGCTGGGCGAAAGTCCATGCTGACCGACTGGAAGTGCTCAGTAGTACAGCTGATTTCGAAGAGCAATGAACTAAGCAACGTGGACAATTACCGCCTGATCTGCAAGACCGCTGCTTTGACCAAGGTACTTGATAATATCGTGAAGAAGGGTCTGCTGCAACTGTTGGAGTGGAAAGACCACCTGACGTCCACATGGCACAGTTTCACGCAAGGCCGCTCTGGCACCACCAAGCATTTCGTGACAAGGCAAGCATGGCTGCAGGCACGGAACCAGGGAAAGCCGGTAGACTTGATCTACCTTAATTTCAGAAATGCGTTCGACAAGTTGAAGCATGAGATCCTTCTCCACAAGTTGGTGTGCGATATTGGTGGCTCATTGTACCGGTGGATAAGCGATTTTCTTCTTGAACCAATTGGAGGGAGCAGACAAATATGTGGTGTACCCCAATGCACAGTGCTTGGGCCCATTTTGTTTCTAACCTATATAAACGAAGTACCTAGGCTTTTCGGGTAGCTCTATGCTCTAGTTGCAGAAGAGCTGAAGAGTAACAAATGTTCCAGATGACTGCGATGTATTTCAGCATGACCTCGACCGACTTCATATGATCTGCAGAAGTCAGCCTGCAGGTCAATTCGGTCAAATCAATATTTGTGAGCCTGGGAAGGAAAGTGACGAACAAACTTACACTTTGGTCGGAAAACCACCTCATCCCATGCCTTTCGTGAAGGACATAGGTGTGCTCACACGTTGCTATGTGAAGTCCATAGAGACCATTCATGCTTTAGGCTCTCAAACACGGCTTCTGCTATTGTTCTGAGGAGAATGTCACTTGCATCTTCTCTTCCATCAGAGAATCACCACTAGAGTACGGCTCACCACTGGTCGCTTGTCCATTCGTCCGTGACTAGGTGGAAAAAGTTGAACGTAGCTACCACGCTTAACCTCCGTTTACGGATATGCAGCCTGAAGGCCGATTCAGAAAACTGGGGCTATACAATCTGTGACTTCCCCATGCTAAGACCGCTGCTAAGCTGCTAAACACCAGCACAAGTCAGTAATAGCTCACCTTTATACTTCGAGCGTCGAATATTGAAGTTTCGGAAATTTGACAGAGAACATAGCCGTGGGTAAATCGGTGCCGGATTTTTAGAAGTTCCTAGAGACCAACTTTGTAGACTTCACGTTTAGAGAATGTTTCGCAGCCGAATAGCACATTTCCATTATTTTGGAAATGTACAGGGATCGGTAAGGTTGTTCCACGTGTGTGCTCGGTCAAATTGTGATGCGGTCACACATATTTACAACTTCTCCCGTAGTTACCGTGTTCAGTACCAGTTATTGTTCCTCTCGGTGAACCCGATTTTTAGCAGCAGTTGACGACAGTAGCACTACTGACTGCAAACCATGTTGCTAAAGGTGACGCCAAGAATGTTCACATGGCTTTAGATGTTACCGAAACTGTTTAGCGATTAGAACTACGTAATGACACATAAGCAAATTCAATGTCTATAAATAATAGCTACTAAATTTACATACACTGATACATGGTTAAGTTAAATTAACATGGTCCGCGCACCTAGATGCGTTAGATTTAGTTGTCCGGGACAAAAGGCATGTACGAAACTTCAACTGAGCAACTGAATGGAAGTATGCATAGTACGGTGAGGTGAAGCACAGAGCTCACGGTGAAAGCAGCGCCTGTTATCACAAGACGGACGACCAGTTGACGAATTCACCTCGGATGCTGATGAGGCATTCGGATTGTAGCTGCACTACGCAGGCGCGGGTGACTTTGTAACCTACTATGTGAATCCAGTGTCAGTTGTGTGTGAAAAGAGAAAGATACTTTAAGTTGACGTAAATCACTGGTGACGTTGGCAGTAAGGTGGTTTTGGTAGTTTACAGAAATCTCAAAAAATGTACAGGCTGTTGTACTACATGCTGGACAGTCAGCAAAGTACACGTGGGTGCAAACGAACAAGATAGCATGACGCAGTTTATACATTCTAATGTTGAGGAACAAGTACATGAGGATGAGAGTATGCATGATGAGAATAAGTGTATCTGCTTTTGTGAGTTAGTCGAGTCTTACCCGAAGCTTCGTGCCTACGGCCAGTAACGAGCCCCCAAGCGAAATGGCGGTAACCGCAGATTGAAATTCGGGGAGCTTCAAGCAGTTGACATGCTGTACTGTACCGTCTTCACCTTCATGGAAGAAGTTAAGATAACAAGAGCCATCGCCTCCGCCACTTGCAATTGCAAAACCTTCCATGGCGGTACAAAGAGTGCCCCCACCGCGAGCGACCGCGGTACCAGTAGCTGCATCCGTGTGATGAAATGACGAGTGTAAGAGGTTGATCGCAGAAAGACGGCAGGTACAGTTTGCAGATATGTCATGTGTGTTGAAGTTATTCGGTCGTATGATGTCGGCTACATATACCTGAGAATAAGCAACGGGATAAAAAGTAACTGAAATTGTTAAGGAGTCGGGATTGGGTGTCATGTCAGGTTAGGGCAAGTAAAAAATTGAATATCGACGGTTAAAGTACGCGTCGATGGGCCGATAGATCATGATATACACCAGAAGTTTGGAGCCTGATTTGCATTCAAGTGAAACTCAGTGTATTCAGTGGGATCGTATCTAAGAAATTTAACGATAGATGATCTTCACGGAAGTAGGTTTAACACATAAGCGCGTTTGCGGTTTTTCGGCAGCACGCCATACTCCAAACACCTTAGAATTGCGGAGCTAGCACGACAAATGGCGAGAATTGAAATAACATCAGCGGCTTGACATGATCAAGTAGTGTATGTCACCGCGCGGGAGGCCCTAGTGTAGTGACAGATGATCGCAGGAGGATAAAGGCTCACACGAATTATTTAGGTTGATCAATGGCTGCCTGTTAAGAGAATTTATGGTTGCTCCTGTCATTGCTTCGTTTCTACTCCCCAAGCAAATTCCCTTCGCGAGGTAGACTGGGAACAAATATTCCGGGGTAACGGCTGAGGGAGATTTTCCAAGTAGCAGGATGATGGGTGCGATGACATGCGGTATAACAAGGAGACGGTTGAAAATCTTGGATACAATCAGACAAACATCCAGATGTGAGGCTCAAGTAATTTGCCTTACGTGAACGAACAAAAAAGTAGTGTTACCCATGGGTGGTCCATTTTTTTAGTTGAACAGATGACAAAAGCGCAGAAGACAAGAAGTTTAGTAACTATACTGTAAAATAGGCGATCTTGACTGCGACCCTCAATTTTGTATTAGCAACACCGCTGTCCCCTTGTAAAGGCAAGGAGCAATATGAGGATGATTTCTTTGGCAATGCTCCGAACAGCCCTACCGTTTAGTTCAATAGCTAGCTAAGAATAGATCAGAATGAGGACAACCTCTTTAGCAAGATGGATTCTTCCTTTGTGGTACCGTCCGAGCATATTTTCATTGCTCATTGGCCAGGATATCCGATTAAGGTAGGATTTAGTTGAAATAACACAAAACCATCAAAAGGCCTTTTCAGACCAGTCCTTGTCTCATCCTTGTGGATTCGAAGCTGCCGAAACCTCTTTGGTCTGTTGTACCCGCGGAAATAATACATGGCATTCAACATCATCTAATGAGTAACCCGCTAGCTACTCGTCATCATAAAATGCCTGAGTCAAGTTCATGCGTCTTGTATTCTGATCAAGGCACCCGGATAAGTTTGAAGGGTGAAAAAAGCAAGGCCAGCTGCGTAAGTTATATGCCTTTGCGCAATATTTTCTGCAACCAGTTAATAGCCACAACAGAAGCCCACACATAAATGTGCCCCAGCGATAGACGAACTACCTAAGCGGTAACGAGCCAGTACCAAATGATACCATCCCAATCGATAATGCTAATATGGAGACAATACTTAGGGCAAGCAAAGAAGAAACGGGGAAGAGGATGCCGATCTGAGTTTGCAGTGCACTTATCAGAGAAGTTGGTACATGGTGGTACAACAGTCCCGCTCCCAGAGTAGCGATGATTATACTAAGTGGAGAGTCCGTTACACACCGCTGCTTCGACTTCGACATGACAGAATGCAACCAAATTAACGGGTTGATGCGATGACCATAGAAGACGTTCGGTCGGCCGATTAAGGAGCACGAGGTTAGCATGATGTCTTAGAGTAACGAAGATCGAGTTCATTCTCGCTTGTTTAAGGAAACTGGTGGACACACGAATTATCCATATAACTGGGAATTCAAAAGGGCTTCACAAAACCTAGAACATTGTGCTTAAAACGGGGACTTAATACCTGCTATTCTTACAGTTAAGCGTGATGCACACAACTCACGGTGCAAGGGCTAGGCGCACATGTTAGCGAAAGCAAGATGGGTCAGTTACTCATCTACGGGGTAGTATGATTGTGAAACGCTTAAGAAGTGCATTAAACTTGCACATAGCATCACTGTGCATCCCGCTCTTAGAGATAATCGATGGCAGAAACTTTTTCTAAGGTAGTGCCACCGAAGGAAGGTGTCCCAGACGTGACCTAACATATATGCACATGTTAAATACGACTAAAATTTATCAAGAAGTTGAGCTAGGATGTGTCCAGTAGTATCAAGTGAGCTGATTACGAATATGCCAACCAAATATTTCTATGACGTCGGGTTTTTGTGTAATTTCAATTATTAATTTCAGCTAAGCAGTGCGTTTCATACATCGAATGCTCGCCTGTGATTGGGCCGTTCGCTGCTTATAATCGTGGAAAAGAAGTCCTCTTAGCCATGGTATCCACCTGATACTGAAAGTCGATTGAGAGCTGTGTTTCCTTAATTGATATCTTGATCATGGTTGAAAGACGCTGCTGTGTCAATGACCGAAATCATTTCTGTTACGTCTGTGAACAGTTTCGTACAAAGTCGCAGTGCAGACGCACTTCTTCACTACTGAAGTCTGCCTACCAAGCATATTTCGGGATGAAACTGGGAGATTTGGATAAGAAGTGCACGCCGCATAGTGTTCGTGTGTCGTGTGTAATCTTCATCTGACGCAGTGACGCAACGGCAAAGGCGGGATGCTCTTTGCAATCCCCATAGTGTGGAGGGAGTCGAAGGATCTCACGACAGACTGCTACTTCTGCCTAACCGGTGTCATTGGAATCTCCAACTAAAACCAGGACAGAATCCATTACTCCGATCTTCCATTAGCTATTTGAACTGTTCCTCCCGATTGCGCCTTAACCATTCCAGTGCCTTCAGTGAACATGTTACATGCTGAATAGGGATTCCGCATCGTCAACTTCCCCTGATTCTAACATCTGTGAAAACTTTGACGCTGATGTTGTCGACCTACATCTTCCTGAATAATCAGGGCTGAATGAGTTGGTACGTGATCTGGGCTTGCCTAAGGACAAGGTCGATTTGCTGGCATCTCGGCTGCAGCGATGAGACTTATTTTCTGCAAACACTAAGGTTACTGTACACAGAAAGCAGTGTTAAATTGTCCGGTTTCTATGACACGATAGAAACCTTTTGTCACTGTTCCGACGTAGAAGGACTGATGAAGGAGCTTGCCCTGAGGCATATCAGTGATGAATGGCATTTGTTCATTGATTCGTCCAAGATTATTCTTAAGACCACACTGTTCCACAATGGAAAGGTGTACCCAACTGTGCTTCTGTTGCATGCAACCAACATGAAGTAGACTTGGGAAAGTATGCAAGAGATACTCGCTGCACAGACTTCTAAGTCATTGCACTTCTAATGGGGTTGCAAGGAGGCTACCCAAAATAGTACTGTTTCTTGTGATTATGGGACAGTAGAGAAAGTCAACAACACTACACAACCGAAAAACGGCCAGAGAGGATGGAGTATGCTGTAGGCAAAATGAGTGTAAAGCATACACCAGTTGTGCAACCTAATCATACCTATCTACTGTCCCTGCACATCAAGTTTGCTTGGATTAAAAACTTCATCAAGGCCGTCAAGCGAGATGGTTTTGCGTTCCAGTACCTGAAACTAGTGTTTTCGAAGATCAGCGATGCGAAGCTCAAAGAAGAGATATTTATTGGGCCTGACATTCACCGAATAATGGCAGACAGTGCCATTGAATGCCAGGTGACTTCATTTGAGTTAGAAGCGTGGCGAGCATTCAAAGCAGTGTGTACAGTATTTTTGGGTAGAACAAAGACAGAGAACTACAAAGACATCACAAAGAAGCTGCTTGCGGACTATCGGACTGTTGGTGCACGAATGTCACTCAAGATGCACTTTTTGCACGATCAAGACTTTTTACTTGAGAACTTGGGATATGTTAGTGATGAGCATGGCGAGCGCTTCCACCAAGACATTGCAGTCATGGAGCAGTGCTATGTTTGGTAATTTGCTGGTTCCTGCAGCGTGAGGGTGCTAGAACATACAAGGGACGATCTCGGCGAAGTCATCATTTCCCAGTGCCCAGCTACAGTCAGTAGTTAGCGGCGAGTGTTGCAGTGATGTTTTAAACGTACTTGTCACATAGATGCATTCTGTATATGTTGTGATTTCGTACATTTAAAAATAATTCGTAGAACGTAGCCTGAACATTACTGAAATTAGTTATTTGCACAGAACAATTGTAACCTAACGTGCTAGGTAACATTGGAATACACTTCTACGGCCAGTGGAGTGTATTCTATAAAGTAGGGACACTGGCATCTCTGTTATAGAAATAAATTTTTTGTTGTTGCACAGTATTAGTATATGTGCATGCAGCAGACCCGCGTACCGAAGGCATGTACTGCTTTCTGCAGGCTGGAACGTCGGCTGTGTAGGAAGCAACAGCTGACTTCTGGCACCAAGAAGACGGTATACAAATCAATGGTGCTGACGGCTCTCCTCTATAGCAGAGAAATATGGACATTCTACGAAAGGGACATCCATTATGTGAGACGATTTCGCTAGCATGAACTACATCGGATTCTGTGCACTTGATGGTGTGACAGAATTCTTGACACGGAGGTGCCTAGCCGGAGCGAAACAGATTGTATGCTTTTACTACGAAACATGAGGTGGCTCAGACATATCAGCCATATCAAATCGACTAGATTACCGAAAAACCTGCTATAAGGCCAACTTAGTGCAGGGAAGCAGAACGTAGGTAAACCGAAGCTACGCCACCAGGATATGATCAAGGTGAGTTTATCACAAACTAATGTTGACTTTAGGTGCTGGGAACCAATGGGAGTGGACCTCTGCCAATGGCTTAACTACCTCAAGAATGAGGTTGTCCAGGTGCACCAGAAAGGACTGTTGCATCACGAAGAAAATCGCCGGTTACGGAAGCGACAGGCGCCGATGGAGCCTAGTTCATCGACGTCAAACACATCGTGGTGTAGCACATGCGGTCGTGTGTGTCTCAGCCTGGTTAGATCTCAACGTGGCCACGAAGGGCAAATATAGAAGAGGCGACGGGTAAGCTGAATAGGCAGGTAACGGCGCAGTGCTTGACAAGGCTATGCCAATAATGTGGTAGATGTGACACGTGTGCTACATTACGGTCGCAGCTGATCTATACGTGTGCTTGCCTCCGTGTTGATTTTCTCGTATTTTATTGTTATCCCCGATGTGATTGCGCTTAACATAAATGTTGGCAAAGTGCCTACCAGTCGAAAACGACCACCTTGATTACCGCCTCCAAATGACTGTTGATCGTTGATGGGGGAGACGGGGTGCACGGTCCTCGTGGCCGTGTTGGGCCCAGAGGGTGGTTCCATCCAGTGTGGAACGGGCTACAGCCCACGCAGCGTCCTATGTACGTTTGGTATGCATTTCCCCCTATTCACCAAATGTATGATGTGCATGCTGTAGGAGCATGGGCCGACTGCGAAGCAATCTTGGCTGCCATCTACATGAATCACAGTCTTATTCCTTCGGATTTACACTGGATATGCGGTGCGTGGATAGAGCTGTGGGGTGTGCAACGCAAGCCACCCATGGTCCCTCGGTAGGCACAGGAGTCATGTGGCTATACGCAATCTCAGCGATAGGCAAATTAGGAAACGGATGCCGCCTAACATGCAGTAGACCGATGTTTAGCAGTTACCACGTTCGTAACCGACCTAGGTATACACCGCTGTTGCAAGGGTAACCAATAGGGAGACCGGTATAGGCATACTGATCCCGGTCGTCTACCAAGTTTTTTGAAATCAAAGGCATACTGACCCCTTTTTGGGGTTATTCTTCTATAAGGGATCATTATGGGACTAACCATAGAGGTGTGGATCATTTGGCATATTCCATCGGGCCCGACCTCCTACGCTGTGACACGAGAACCGTCTCCAATGCTCTCCCGTGTGGCCCGAAGGGAAAGCAACTATTATAGTGTGGGCATTCGTAACAACACGAAACTAATGATGGCGTGTAACAACCTCGGGTATAGCGGTGACTGACCCGTTTTCGAGAATTGATTGAGAAAATTCTCAGAAAATTTCACCATCTCAGTGGATTACTTTTTGTTAGTCTACTGACGGATATTCGAGTATCTTAGTTCATTTGGATGGCAAGAAATGAGCGCTAAGAAGCAGATAAAGATGTGACTGTATGCTCCAAGTCAATGCTTACCTGAACCAAGCCCGATGAGAAGCCAAGAGCGACTAACAATCTGTACGTATTTTCGACATTGTTGGCAATGACGCCACAGCTACAAGCCTGCAAACGAGACCGTGTGTTTTGAGCAGCTGAGTATAAAACGGTAGAGGATCGACTACAAATCAAAGCAAAAACACCGTCATTTGTTCCCACAACCGAAATGTGTCCGAAAGGATCCGTGTCAAATGAAGTGACTTCAGCGACGGAATGAGTTCCATGGCGCCAAGAACTTGAGTTTCTCCAAGGGCCTACACAAAACGGAAAGTAACCAAGCATACAGACCAGAGTAAAACGGTGGCATCATAGGTGGCTTTTAATGATAATTGAATGTTAATCGTAATATTTAAAAGAGCTCAGACACATTGCAGCACCCCACAGCTAAGGAAAGCGGAGGAAGATCATCTGTTCGAAATGTTTACACGGAATGGATATCCCAAGAGTTTCGTTCTATGCTGTTTAACATCGAAAAACGATCATTGCATGAACAAACATCAGAAACGGATAAAAGGACACTAATTCTACCATACATCAACGGCGTCTTTGAGCTGGCGGCGACTCTTAGTACATTACGGGATCAGAGTTGCTCACAAGCCAACGGAAACTATTCGAGGTAAGCTCTTCAACGATAAGGACCCGCTTGACAAGGAAGAAACAAGTGGTGTGATTTACAAAATTTACTGCAAAGCTTGCAAAAAATACTATGTGGGCCAGACAGGCTACATGAACATAGCCTAGCCATCCGGCGACATGATCAGAACTCTCTCATGTCGGTACAAATGGACGCCGATCATCATCAGTTTGATTTGGAGGATGACAGGATCATAGGCACGGCAAAAGTCAAACAGGGCGCGAGTTCGTCGAGGCTTGGTACTTGGGGAAGAACTCAATCACCAGACACTTGGATCTAGATACTACCTATGAAGCGCTGAGGGTCAAATCAATACTCCGCCCCACGTCAACTGGACAAAGGAACGCCACTGAGGCGGATTCTAGCCAACGGAACGCCAGAGCTGACTACATGGTCAGCTCACGTGGACCAACCGACTCCTGACGTTCGAAGCAGTAAGCGATCAATAATAACTTGGATCTGTAAGTGGCCCGCATATTTCGCACTGATGATGTTGTCTAGTCTGAGGATGAAACGTCTGTAGCCAAATCACCTAACTCGGAAAACAATCGCATACCCTCAATCGAAAAATATCTTTAGTACCTGCAACTTCCCGATTTAGATGTTTGATTAGACTAAGCCGAGCCAATGAGCACAACAATTAAAGCGACTGCCGTCACTACGCGGTAGGCAGCCACGTGCGTTCAGCTTCCGTGCAATAAAATAAATGAATGAGTAAATAAGCTTTTATGCTCGACAATGTGAGGCACACCTATGCAGGCATGATCATGTAAAGATAACAAGGTGTGGTCAAAAATGTACAAAAATACGCTTTCTAAAACAGTGAATGTATGTGATTGAGGTGCATATACGTATGTAACTGTGTACGGTGTGCACAGTCCTGGTGGCCGTGCCAAGCTCGAAGTGTGATTCCGTGCACTCAGTGTGGAGCGGATCACGGTCCAGACACCGTTTTGTGTGCGTTTGATTCCCCAACTACAGTGTGCTTGTGTTTGCCTGTGAAGGAGTGTGGGCCGGCTCCGTTGATGAAACTTGGCTCCTATCCACATGCCTCGGTTTTATTCCTTCGGGTTTACACTAGATATGGGGTGTGTGGTTGGAGCTGTGGGTGGTGTAGCGCAAGCCACTCATGGTCCGTCTGCAGGCGCAGGCGTCCTGTGGCTGGCCACAGTGACAGTCAAATGAGAAACCTGATGTCCCCAACCATGTATGTAGCTGGTGCTTGTAGGTGTGCTGCTGTATTTTTGTCTGTTTGTTATCGCCAGGAATAAACGATTGATGTCCGTAGGTTGAATAGCATTATCCGGACATCCACGGGGCAGTGACGTTAGTTTGTGACGAGTCACATCCGCCACATCGCCGTGTTGGTAAGTAGATATTTGTAGCTTTTTATAAGGAGAATGCTTGTCAGGCGAAAACCCACCACGTCCTGGAACACTGCCTGCTGGAGCGGGTTAAACCCGAACCACCCAGTTGGCATCACGAGGAGGTTGTTCGGCTAGCATACAGCCTCTGATCAAATGCGTTTAGGCAGAGAAAAGCAAAGCACGTGCATCAGATGCTGAATGAGATAGAGACAAAGGATAAACAAACTAATAACAAGACCCACAGCGTCTGGGAAAGGGTGTGGAACAACTAGTCCACTGCTATGAGTCTACTTCCGTTGCATCTTATATACACGATTTGAGTTTCCCATTACTTCTTTGCAAATCGTAACTAACTTAACCATCGGTCCTAAATCGACTGACACGGTGTTGCCATATCGACTGTATGCTGACTAACCAGGCTGGTTAGCCGAAGGACCTCCCCGTGGTGTCAGTTGTGTGCTTCGGGCTGATCCCGCTTCAGCGCTTGGTTCGGCGGCACTGTTCCACGACGTGGTGGGTTTCCGCCTGGCATATGTTCTCTTTATAAAAGCCACAAATCTCTGTTTAACAACATTGTGACGGGGCGGTTGTGACTCGCCACTTAATAAAGTTACTGCTTCTTGCCTTTCCGGAGGATCTTACGCACTTCACGAACGTCATCCATTTCGAAGGGTTCTTTGGATTAAGTTTTATGTTGGCAAGCCCATCAGACCAAATCAAAAATTCAGTCACATTAACAAACTCACTCAACATGGCTACCTACATGGTTGGCGGCATCCGGATTCGGATTTGCCTGTCAATGTGGCCAGCCACAGGATACCTGCGCCTACACAGGGACCATGGGTGGCTTGCGCTGCACCACCCACAGCTCCAACCACACACCCCATATCCAGTGTAAACCCGAAGGAATAAGACCGGGAGGCATGCGGATGGGAACCACGTTTCATCAACGGAGCCGGCCCACACTCCTTCACAGGCAAACACAAGCACACTGTATTTGGGGAATCAACCGCACACAAGGCGGTGGCTGGACCGTAGTCCGCTCCACACTGAGTGCATGGAACCACTCTGCGAGTCTAGCACGGCCACAAGGACCGTGCACCCCGTCCCCTCCAGCAACGACCAACTGTCTCCTGGAGCCAGTATGGACGAGATAGTGGGTAATAGACAGGTAGGCACCTTGTCAACGTGCACATCAAGCGCAGCCACACCGGGGATATCAAGCAACAGCCAATCACTTGAAACGACAAGTTGAAATAAAATAAATCCAATAATGCATACAGATACGGTGGCATAACTCTTCCCTAAATTACCATATGAAGTAAGTTGGTTAGTAACGAATTCGCGATAAGTAAGAAATGTCCACAAATTACTTAAAAATGCCACAAACGCAACAAAATTGCCGAAGATAACCACAATTAGCGTAAGCAACGTGGCCAGTTAATAGAACATTATTCAGGCAGGCAGAACAAACCAAATAAAGTGGAATGAAATTTGTTGAGCATAAAAAGACCTAGTTTAAGTGTAAGTTGGTTTAGCCCAACTGCGGTGAAGAAGCATCAAAAATGCAACATCAGCCTCAGAATGGGGCACACATACATACATGGTTGGCGGCATCCGGTTTCGGATTTGCCTGTCAAAATGGCCAGCCACAGGACGCCTGCGCCTACACAGGGACCATGGGTGGCTTGCGCTGCACCACCCACAGCTCCAACCACTCACCCCATATCCAGTGTAAATCCGAAGGAATAAGACCGGAAGGCATGTGGATGGGAGCCACGTTTCATCAACGGAGCCGGCCCACACTCCTTCACAGGCAAACACAAGCGCGCTGTATTTGGGGAATCAAGCGCATCTACATTTACCATGCACACAAAAATTCGGTATGTTACTGGTTAACTTGTGACAGGATTATTCAAATTATGACCATAAGTGTTTTTATGATGATGATCATGCGTTTGCAGCCGTGCCTCTCACTGACGAGAATAAACCATTTATTTATTTATAAACCGTAGGCGTACACAGCGGAAGCGCACTTTCAACCACTATGCGGAAAGAGCTGGGACACAGTTTTTCTCTTCTCCTGGGAGCAAGAAAAGTAGACTGTTGGGGAAGCTTCAGTAGGTCAAAGTGATGGTCTAAGATAGTTTTGGGTGCTGCGGAGAGTTGGACCACACCTAGCCGCAACGAATGCCATCTGTACTGTTTGAATCTCTAGGATGCACATAGAAATTACAATGTATGTAAGGCTTTATGTAAAAATTGCGAAATGGGTGTCTAGAGGAGCAAAAATAAGTAATGAAGATGTGAGAACGCAATGAGAGTGAGGAAGAGAAATTCCCACTATTGCTTCAATCGTGAACGGAAGGTGGAAGGCATGGAAACAAAACACAAATCCAGGCAAAGAAAGCCAATGAGAAAGGTTCCAAGGAAGCGCAATGGAATGCCTGGCGTATCTGAAATTGGGGTGGCACTCGTGGAAAAGGTGTGTCAAACGCCAGAGACCGCGGAGAATATTTGTTCCCGTGGACGAATACTTTCACTGATTTATCCACCAGTAAGTTACTAACAAATGGTATGTTAAAGGTTACCAAGTTTTTGGAACAGAAGTGACAATTTGTCACTTGCACGCAAGGAGAGGAGTAAATGTAAACTAGCACGATGGCGCCGATAGCTCTAAACGTACGTCGTGCGAAAGCATTGTAACGAAAGGTCAACAGCGCACGTCTTATCACCGTTACGGACGAAGGTGTTTCCTAAAAGGGAAAACTTATTTCGCACTGAGTCGTAGCCAATCGATGGGACGTGCCGTTTCGGTCATATGCTGATGAACTACTTGCTGGATAAAGTGCTCAGTTTACTGAAGGCACTGGGATACAAGGTCATAGAAAGGGTGTGCACTGTCATGTAAAGTACTGTGTCAGCACACCAGGGAGTACTGGAGTCGAACCGATTAGGCGGAGTGTAGGTCCCCAAGCAGACAGATAATTATGAAACAATGCACAAGGTACTTGGTGCGTTCCTATTCGCTTGGGGTGTGTGAAAAGAAGTTCAGCGTTACAATGTGTAACGAAAGCAGACAAGCTTACACAGATGTGTGAGAAGTGGATGCGCAGGAGCACCGAGTGCTATGTAGCACTCTAAGAGTCAAAACAAAGTCAACCTCTCTTGTTAACGAACCATAGGATTATTTATACTGGACATAGATTCGAGGTGCCATTTCAATGTGGCAGCTTTCCAATGGCTATTTCACTATGTCGTACCTCATATCGCTTGAAGGTTGCCTCGCTGTACTAACGCGGAAAATTTTCTCCAACCAACTGTGGTGGTGTACATTAAAACCACCACGCTGAATCGTTCAATAAATGGTTCTACCTGGAACGAATACAAAAGCTGGGGCTAAGATTCTAAAAAGGAATTGCATTATTTCAGGATTTGCGAAACAGCAAAGAATGCGAACACGGATGTTGTATTCTCCTTTAAAAGAGGCCCTGTATTTTCGGCTGCAGGATGTTTTCAACGGCATAGTATGCTTTTTCGATTGATGTGGGTTTCCAAAACTAGTGGAAACTAAATCTAAAAGCATATGAACACGAATGTAATATATCGCTTGCTCAGTCATTCCTCAACCGTAAGGGACTCGCGATCTGGCTAGTTAAAGGCAATTGATAGAAAAGGTAGCTAGAACTTGTAGAAAAGAAGCGGCGTGAAATTCAAGCTAGAATACTTGATATCGTCAGGTTTCGCACCAAGCAACATATGATACTATGTGGTCGCAGAAAAGACATTCAGGATGACAAAAAGGTCAGGAAAATAGAGGGAGTTTTTCAGAATTCATGCATTTGTTGGACAATTATGAACCTGTTCTTCGCGAACCTTTGGTGGCAGTTCAGCCGGGAAGGAAAACCAGCACTTTTTCTTTGTCGCCACACGTTCAAAATGAATTAGCGAGCATTTTGGTAAAGCAGATAAGAAATAATATCGCGGATCAGGTCAGAAAAAGCATGCTTTCTGATAGTACTCCCGATGTATACCACAAAAATTAGATGAGTGAAAATAAAGTGACGGCAGATGTGTCAATTCTCAGCCTCATCGAGACCACGAGCAAAAGTACAGTGAAAATTGCTGGATGGGTCCTGAGAGACCCGGAGAAGGATTGAATTCAACTTGATGACTACCGTGGCCAGAGAACTGAGAACTGGTGCGAAGCAGCGAGTAGAGGTTGCTCTGTGTAGCTGCATCATTCGTCGTTTTCGGACATGAACTTTTTATTTATCGTTTCGCTCTCTGTACTTTGCCTCTGCAAATTGTTGGTCTAGTAGCATCTTGAATTGAGACACGGTGTTCGCTTCTACTATATGCTGAGGCAGGTCGTTCCAGACATTCACCACTCTGCGTTCGAAACAGAGTTGATGGGCGAACCGCTTCAAATCCGGGACGATAAGTTTATACCGGTGTCCTCGCGTGCAGCTTGGTGTGCGCAGATGAAGTAGTTGTCTCAACATGGGGTAATCACCCAGATGTAATATCCGGTGCGTCATGATGAGGTCAACCCTCAGCCGACGATAAGATAGGGTGTATAACCCTAGTTTCTTACATCGGTCTTCGTATGACATACCTCGTAAGTTGGGAATCAGCCTGGTGGCTACATGCTGCACCCGCTCAAGCTTTTCTACTTCGCCCCGAGTGATGGGACAGTATGCGGGAGTGCCGTACTCCAGCATTGGTCGTATTGTCGAGACGAAGAGGCGAGTGGCAATCTCTTCGGACCAAGTGCTAAAGCTGCGCCTGAGAGCCCAAAGCATACGAAGGCCGTTTTGGTACAGCCTATTCGTGTTGTCAATGGATTTTAGGTCGCAGCGTGAGAGTACACCGAGGTCGTGCACGAAAGGAGCGGGATGCAACGGTTGACCAGCCACTGTGTACGTTCGGCTGTGCTCACACTTACCCAACCTCATAAATTGCGACTTGGCAGGGTTGATCGGAAGGTTAACCTCTGCAGACCATGTTGAGAGGCGGTCGAGATCCTGCTGAAGTAAATCGCAATCATTGAGTGTGAAAATTACTCTCCACACTTTCAAGTCATCTGCGAACAAAGCACAATGTGATTGTAGTAGCTGAGGCACATCGTTTATATGGATTAGAAACAATATCGGGCCCAGTACAGTGCCTTGAGGCACGCCGCTGCTCGATGGATACCACTCAGTTAGATGGTTGTCCACCTGGACTCTCCACTTCCGATCAATAAGGAAATTGCTGATCCATTTGTGCAGCGAACCACCAACACCGCACATCCTCAGTCTGTCAAGGAGCACTGCATGGTTAACCTTGTCAAAAGCCTTACTGAAGTCAATGTAAATGACGTCAACCGATTGGCCTTTGTTCAGCGCTTGTAACCATTCGTGCCTCGTCAACAGTAGGTTGGTGATGCACGAACGACCTTTCAGGAAACCATGCTGTGCGGAGGTTAACAGGTTTTTCGACTCGAGAAGTTGCAGAAGGCTCTTCTTCACGATCCTCTCGAGCGTCTTTGCCAAAACTGCCGTCAGGCAGATCGGCCGGTAGTTATCCACTTTGCTTGGGTTACCACCTTTCGGGATAGGCTTTACGACTGAGCATTTCCAGTCGTCCGGTAGTAGACCAGTGGATAGTGTCCTGTTAAACAGTTCAGTTACAGAAGGTGCAATTATGGTCGATAATGACTTGAGGATTAGTGGGTGTATACCATCTGGCCCAGCAGGTTTCGTCCCGTCAAGATTTACTAGAAGCTTGCGTACATCCTCAATATTGCAGTCCAGGCTGTTAAGTTCGGCTGGAGCGGTGCTCGTCGAACTTATCACAGGCACCTGGTCACTTGCGAATACGGAGGCGAAGTGCGTTGCCAATGCTGACGCACGATCTGTACTCGAGGTTAGAGGCTGTCCTTCTGAGCCTTCTAACACTGGGATATTAGCTATAGGCCTTAGGCGCCGCTTCACATATGCGAAGATCCTCTTAGGAGCAGTTTTTGCGGCAGTTGCAAGCTCCTCCTCGAAGCTTCTGCGTTTGCTTGTCGAGTAGTCGAGCAAGCGTTGTAAATGTTGTGGCGAAGAAATACTCGGAATTCATCAATTCTCTGAGACACTCCACAGAATAAGGAGAAAATGCAATCACAAGATTAGATGCATTTCGGTATTGTCGTTTCTGTTTATTTTGTTTATGAGGCCTGGGGAGATCTGTTCCCATAGAAATCAAGGGTGCACACATAGAACTAAACAAAAGGGCTGAATCTGCAGCAATGTTCTGTCAAGCATTGTAATGTTAACAGTTTACCTTCTTCAGAAAAGTGAGAAAATGGTGGACATTGCAATGGATGAATCCAAAAGGCACCACTCTGAATTGGGGGCAAGCAGGAAGCGTCGAATCCGACAAAAGAAACGAATGAACGGTGAAGCATTGTTTGATATGTCGATGTGATTTGATGCTAACATGGGAGATACTGTCTGTCATAGACAATCTGACTGAGTAAATGCCATAGCTTTCAGCAACTGTATGGTTTTGCAAACAAATATGATTTCTGTACACCATCAAATCTGCTTGATGACAACTATGGTTATCCGCTTAGCGAAGTTGAGGAATTTCTTGCCAAAATGAGAAGATTGTAATATTTTGTGAATGCTCCAAGCAACGACAAAAGTAATGTGTCCTCTGAACGTTTGAGATTCATATAGAAATATCACCTAGGGAAATCTGATGAGCATCGTCCTTACTCGAACTATGAGTACTGCAAGCTGTGAGAGAGCATTCTCAAAATGCAAAATTTTAACGAACTACCTTAAATCATCAATGAACCATATAAGGGTAACGAAATGGCAACTATCCCCATACAAGTGGAAATGGTCAATGAACTGAATTAGGTTGGTATCATCAATTGCTATTGCCTCAAGTAATGCACGAAAAGTGTATCGGTAAATTTTGTATACGGGCATTGTAACAGCCCAACTACCTGCACTAAAGCAGCACCCTAAAATTAGATCTTTGATTGCTGTTATATGAAACGAAATATTTAAGGTCTGTTCGCAATTGTGTGGGTTTACGGATTTACAACCGCCAAGGGGGGCGTCAACTATACGCGTGCCCCAGGCGGCAAACCTAATTGCTATGCCGCTGTTTGACATCAACTTACTTTACATAACAAGCCGGGGCGAAGTTGATGGTCGTAACACCTCAGGTTATGGGAAACTATAGTTCAGCTGGGTATTCTAGAGCGTGTGAATCACTGGTTCTTTTTGGAGCGAGATAGCGGTGATATTGTGGTGTTACACAGCCCCTCAGGGTAGCTAATTCCCAGTGCAAACCACCAGGAATTGTCTGCTGTTGACTGTAACGGTAGATGTACCGTTCGATGAGGTGCTGACAACTGTACGAAATGTCTCAACGCATTCTACCAGAACCGAGTATGATGAATCTGAGACAGAAACTGGCAGGGCATTGTAGATACATGTCCGGTTTGGAGTCCTCCCATTGGTTTAAGAAAGAAAACTGATCCAAAATAGAAAGGCTGAGACTCTCGAACGAAAGTACTTCATCGTAGAGACAAGCCAGGGAGTGTCATGGGAAAAAGGAACGCGGTTGCCGATGTGCTTCGCTTTTAGTTCTTTTTAGTTACAAATAATCCTTACCAAAGTTAAGCGTCATCAAGCCACTTTTGACACTTCATGCAAAGCAGACAGTGCAACTAAGTGGTCATTGGAACCCAGGGAGCCAGCTTACACCATCCTTCGACATTTGTCTGCTGTGTTCGACGGGTGACACTCACAGAACCTTTCCAGTTCGGAGTTGATGGAAACTATGGCAGAGCAACACATACAAGCTCGAACTCCCTGGCTAGGCCAGATTCCACTTTAGTGGAGAAGTAAGCATTTACATATCGCAAAGTGATGGGGTAGCTTGGCACAAACAGGCGATGGATACGCGATGGTAACGCTCAATGCTTGGAAGTCACTTTTGCTTCCCTTAAGCACACCTGTGTCTGAGGCTATTTGACATAGACGTAAGAAAAATCCATTACAATTTAAATCACGCCGCTCAGCGAAACCCGGGTGTTGTAACGGTGTAAAAGGAGCTCTTTCTTCGATTAATTATGGTAAAAGAGGTGAGCCAGTGCTGTTTTACTTTCGCCCCAACCGTGTGATCAAGCTGATAATGGATGCTTCTGTTCTGTATGAAATACTGGAGTAAAATAAACACTGAGTAACGAGTGATGGATGTGGCATATACGGGAACTGCAACTCCCATGGATTTGGAGCTTGCTGTTATACAAGTGCCGTTGAGTATGCTGGGTAAGGGCTGACTATGACGCAGGGCAGTGAAAGCCGGAAGGAGGCTGTCCCGTTGATGTCCCCTTACGTTTGCACGATAGCCAGCTGTTTGTGACGGTATATTGTTGACAAGGTGTAGGCGCGTTGGCCCTGTATGTTTGCTTAGAGAATAAGGTTTTTAGGTAAGGCCTCCTTCTCTTCCTCTTCTTCTACATTCCATACGTCATTATGGTTGTATGGCAGCAAAGCATCAGTTCAAACGGCTGATGTACTGCTGCTGTTGTTGTTGATGTTTTTGTAAAGCATGGTGACACAGAGTGTGGCACACCCTGATATACATTTTGCACCTTCAGAGCAAAATGATCGGGAAAGGTCAAAACGCCTCCAATCCTGACGACCGCCTCCATTTCAACAGACTTAACCGATATAGTTTGCAAACATAGCATAAGATAGTCCTATCTACACGGTGTCGTCTTAGCCGAGGAATAAATGTTTAGACATCAAACATTTAATTAGATGCGGAACTTACTCAAGTAATTGCCGAGCTGCGCGTTCCACACGGATATTTGTCCATTTTTGTTGTGAATTCCTCCAGATTGAATTAGAAAATGACCATGAGGGCGTGAGAAGCAGATTTGGCCACTCAAACAATCACTTAAGTCGGGTGTTTCGTTTTCATCGCCAGTCGGTAGCCTTGTAAGTTTTGGTGTAATACCACTGAGTAAAGAATATGTGTCGCTATTCCACAGGAACAATTGGCCCGCTACGTCTTGTGTTGCCAATACCGCGCCGCCATCCAGGGAGTAGGCAATGGATGATATGGCCGAGGATGAAACGTGTAATCTCTGAAATGAGTACCCATAACAGTAGTAATCTGAGGCGAATAAAAGGTGATTGAAAAGCTAAGTGCTCAGATAAAGTAAAGCTGTGACGGGTATAGTTGTCACACCTTGGAGAGGCATTTAGCCCTGGGTCAAGCAAACGCCGCTCGATGTTAGCTTATGAGGCGATGGAGGCGTGTGGATAGTTAATCAGTGTCTGCCAACACGGACCGACGGCCCCAATTAGAAGCGTGAATGATCAAATGTGTCACTATCAGGACAGCGTGGTGTCTTGAAAGCGTCACATGTAAAAATGCGCTCCACTGATTCTGTCAAACCAGTGCCGCTGGCTTTTTCCGTGAGTTTTCCTGATCCGAATGAACAATTTATGATAACCTGACAGACAGTGGTATCAAGAAAGTTGGCTCTTCCAATGCGAAAGACAGGTATCGGAAAATCCACGTATGGGGCAGCACGGGGTGACCTTCTGACCAAAGTCACTACTGTATGAATGCTTTTGTAGTGAACACACTACAGAGTAACCTATAGCCGATTATCATTAAAACCGGCTTAGGTAGAGCAAAATGGTGTACAGAGCTGTATCTCAGTAGAAAACAGGTGCGTGTAAATACTGATACCAGGATAAACTTTGATATCCATATGGGAGTACTCCGCAAACCTTTATATACCACTCCCGTTGCATGGAACCCAAACAGGTAGACCAGAGGCCTGACAGCTAGTAATGATCGAGCAGCGCCATTTCACTGAATGCTAAACAATGTAGAAACATGATGTAGTCATCTATCTAATCCATAGACCGGCCCGAAAACGAAGTTGGTCATCGTTGGCTGGTGCGTGAGATCGAATTCTTGTAGATGGACAAGGATATCACGTTAGCTTGACGTTACATCTTATACCTACCTATAGGACATCTGCTAAAAACGACATTTAGATCAGCAGGGAGTGGAACCAGAACTAGGATCCCACTTGTGGTGGCGTGGTTCAGATGTTCGACTTAAAACCCAAGGGTTACTGGTCCGAAATTGCTTCGGTGCGGTGGTCTCTCAGTATCCCAGCGGTTGCGTTGTATCAGAGCGCCGGTAAAAGGTACTGGCATATTGCCGATACCCATACTAGCACAGAGACTTGCTTGCTTGACCAAAACCTCACCCGAACACTTAGCATTCAAATGCCTCGTACATTATGTGCTGTCATTGCCGAACAACAGAAACAAGTCGATTAGAGTCTAGAGGTGTTTCGGTGTTGCTCCTCCCAACACTGACACCTCCATTTCGGATACGGTCTTTGTGATCGGAATAACCGAGCTTTACTTCAAAGTGAACCGAGATCACAATAGAGATTGCGTATCGCAATCCAACCATATGGCGGGCACGCCGGATCCAACTTTGAATTCGATTCGAATTCGTTTTCCAGCCCACAGCAACCTACTTGGCTGTGTCCACCGCCATTTGTGAAGATAAATTCGTTGTGGCGGGCGGACTATGATCCCAAGGATGACAAAATTATATGGCTGAGGAGAGGCATCGACGGAGCTTGGAGGTGACCATGCCACCGCATCCGTTGAGTTCCTACTTCCCTTCAGCCACTAATGTTCCATAGTTCAGTAGTGTACTATGGGATAACAAGTATGCCTTTAAAGGACCCCCAGCATGACAAATGCAAAAGAAAAGTAAAACCAAGATGTTCTGGTGTGAAACATGAATTACCATCAGTCTAGATATTGCACTGTAGCACACTGTTAGGTAGGTTCTATCACCTACATGAAGGTTTCGAATGTCGCGATGTTTGATGCGTTCGGCACAAGTGCTGCTAATGGATCATACTATGAACAGATTCCAAGTGACTAAAATAAACTTTCTCCAATCCAGACGAGTGTCGTGTCACTAGTTTTAAGTGGTGGCTTTGGTATTGCTAGTAAGGTATGTGAGAATGAGATCCTCGCGAAGTTGTCGGAGTAGAGAACATACCGACTAAAAGAAGACGCGTTTCATAATTGAGACCAGATAGTCCAAGTGTTGCATTGGTAGCACTCCTTAGACGAACGTCTCGTCTTAACCATGGACGCCAGGCTTCACCAGCGTACTCAACGTGGGGACGAATATAGGAGTTAATCAACAGGGGTACTAACAGTTGCTTGAAGACACCAAGAGCTATCCTCAAAAGCCTTACGTTCAAGTTCGCTACACTTGCTGACTTCGAACAGTGGAGCGAATCGCACAGACGTTCTTGGACGATGACACCCAAGTCTCTTTCATTAGCGACGTGTTGTAGGATGTCATACCCCAAACTATATGTGTTGTTGAAGCTGCTGCGCAACATTAGCAGTTGGCAGTTTGTAGCTGTCGGATGGAAGATGATTTCGCGTTAGGTATATTCTATTGCTCTGCCCTTAAAACTTAGCTTTAGTCCGTTATTTGTTCGTTGCAAATTTGCTGAGGAAGTATCTCATCATAAAGGACAATGAACAGCGTTCAAGGCCTGCAGACATAGTATAATGAAACAGAGGAGGAGTACACCGACTGCTTCTAAAATTAGAGACCAATTCGAAGCAACTATGCTCAACTAGATGTATTTCGCCTCGAGTACACATTAAAATGTGCCACTTAGCTCATGACAAATTCAATCTGTGCAAGGATACACCACATAAGATAACAAACATGAACCACACACATCTTCAGAGAGCAAAATCGCATGAACCCAAATCCGTATTTCTAGAAACACTAAAGGCGGTGGTACTTAAAATTCCATTAAAACAATAAGTGAACTACTCAGACTGACAAAATTTTGCTCGACAAATCCACTGCATTGGCTGTTTTGCTTTTACTTATGAATGGAAGGATTTCGGTGAGTATTTTGCTTTTGTTTTGAAAACGCCACCCTCATTCTGCGGAACGTGTTGAGCTTTGGCCTTCATACCCGCAATTTACCACTGACTATACAATTTTGTCGAAACACTATCATTGGGGTAGCCGGACAACCAATCATGAGGTCCGTCCAAATGAAACGTGCCGTTTACATCAAATGCGCCTGGACTACCCCTCTACGACTGTTAGTCAATCAAGAGAAACTGAATTGTGAGCTGAACACATGAAAGCATAGTCCAGAAGACCCTTCACACCAATTTCAGAAACGTACGGTCACTCTTAAACGTACTCTCATTATATGCACTATCAATCGTGTCCAGCGTTCGCATAAATCAGCCCGGCAAGATAGTCAGTTTGGCGGACATAATACACCGAGTGTTTGTTCAAGCGCTACGCTATTTCTCGACTACGGAATTATGGAGAGTAAACTTATTTGTAAACGGATATATACCTCTTAACGTATTTGTATTGGCGACAAACTGCAACCTGGTTCTAAAGAGACTGAAATGCATCCAAGCAATCATAGGGTAGTTATTCGTTGACATACTCGGTACATATCGGGTTTAGCCTTGTCTCTGTCGATCATCACTCTAATAATCGCTCATTCGAATGCTTGTTGGTGCAATGAGCACTGAAATTTTGTCAAGAATCACCAAGCTGTGGCATCAGTGGGCTTATGATCACAAATCTCATACAGCGAGATATTGTGTTAGGCAAATAGTTGAATAACTGAAAAAATATACAAAGAAAATGCACTGAGAGAATTCCATCAGCTGGTGTAAAGCACAAGGCGATACAATACGAAACGCATGCACCGGCCGAACTTCGTCTTATCAATGTATTTGCGAATAATCAGGGAACAGAATTAGGGCGCGACCAAGGAAGTAGCATGAATGCAACGGCGAGAGTACAATGTTACAACGAAATGAAAACGGCGGAAGCGGGATGATGGCTCACCTTACAAAATCTCCACGTAACCATATCGAGGATATGTACTGTGCCATCCCAAGATCCCACAGCCAATACATCACGTGGGTGAGAGGACGCGGAGTGATCAGACTCTGGTAGACGAAACGCGACCGCACTAACAGGACCCAATCCGTCACTCATTGACTTGTGAGGAGGTAGCGAAGACTGAGAACCGAATTGGAGTCGGGTCAGATCATCTAAATTTGTGGGCAGCGTCCATAAAATGATCTGACAGTCCAAACCGCCGGTGACTAAAATATGTCTTCCAGGGTGCCACGCGCAAGAAGTAACTGCGTTTCTGTGAGAACCACCAAGAGATGCGATTTTTGCACCCGTAGTTAATTCGCATTTTCCGAGGCTGTTCAAGCCGATTGCAATATCCCACAGGTAAACGGAACTGTCTTGCGCGGTACTGGCTAGTCTGAATCTCGAGTCATTAGAGAAAGACTTGATGTCCGAACGGAAATCAGCACTGCTCTCCTCCGTTGATAAGAAGCAGAGGCAGAGTACGGCACTTCGATGGCCGAACAACGACCGCAGGACCTGATGGTGCAGAAGAGTTGATAGATGAGGTTATCAAACAGGATGTGGTTGCGATATCCTATTAGTGCAGAAACTTACCAAGTTTGTGGCCGCAGCACAAATAGGCCTGCAGTTTCCAACACTAAATGAATGAGGCTTCAGAATGATCCATGAAGCTATGTTTGCCCGGTTTCTGAAAATTAGTTTCGGAACTGTAAGTGACCAAAGTTGGTCCGTGTCGACCGCTAATCAACTGCGCTTGTTTCAGGCTGCCCCTGATCGTTCCATATTTATGCTAGGATCGAACCCATTACGATTTAGTAGACTTGGTTTGTGAAGCGCGCTCGGTGTGGAGTTAGCATAGCCAGAGTTGTGAGATGCTCGATGGGTGAGTAGAGATGTAGTCAACTTCCAATATAACCAGGTCAAAAGAATCGAGAAAATAAATGTGTCCGCTGGTATGCTTTCGGATTCACAATATGTGCATCGCGCCTTTCGCCAACTTATTGGAGTGGTTACATGTGCTTTCTCGTGAATTAAATGCGGTGGCCGGAGGATGGCAAAATGTGGGAAGAAAAAGAAGATGGCTCGCAGAATATTGACGGAAAGTATCATCAGCTTTAATGCAAGTACCATAATGCCTGTATACTAGCAAGCAACCACAAAATTCTTAGGACTCAAATAAGGGTCGCGACCTTAGGTGACTACCCCCCTCAGTCCCTGCAATTTGTTCGGGGACAGGGGATATTGATCACTGGATGAAAGCTGTCGAGCACAAGTGAGGGGCGATCTGGTATAGATGGAGGGACCTAAACTCTATAGGGTCACCTATTGGAAGACATCTTTTTTCAATGCTCAAAGTAGTTTCGGGGTATATCTACGAGAAAATCTCAGATGGCGGAGTAAATATGGTAGATATGGTATTACTAAGAAGTGAATCGTTCGCAGACAGAAGCTAGCTAACCATTTGATAGGCTAGAGATCGTGGGATCGTGGTACCGTGCACGCAAGCAGTTAGAAAGTGCCTGTGGTGAGGCTTACAAGTTACACAATACACTGAATACCTCTGCGCTTGTGAGCATGTGTTCTGCTACCACCGGTGATAGGCCAGTAGACAGGGAGTGACATCGCAGCCGTCGATTAACTACAGATCCAGAACATATACAATTGCTGGTGTTGAGCCTAACTGAAAAAAAACGAATTCGATGTGCTTCAGTCATTTGATTCGTGAGGGCACATATACCGTTTCCAGGCTAAGCAACGTTAAGTGAGGGCCGGTTGGGTAATCAGGTTTCAAAAGGAGGGAGCAAATGTGGCCACTATGTAAGGTACTTCAGGCATACCGGGATCCAGTCCAAATGTTGCACTACTAGTCGTATCTTCAGGGATTTACGGCAAAGGCAATGGTGGATACATTGTGATTACTGAATACTGGACAGAAGCATCAATAAGTGAGATCTCTGTGTAGCTGCATCAAAGATTTCTCAGGTGTACAGTGACCGATTATGTTGGAGAGTATTCTCGATATTTTATGTCGGCAAAGTGTATGTCCGGGAAGTGCTTGAATTCCGACACCGAACTTGCCTCGATTACATGCGGCGACAATTTATTCCATATATTCACTACTCTCCGTTCAAAACAGAGTTGGTGAGCGACCCGCTTTAAATCCGGTACGACAAGATTGTACCGATGTCCTCGTGTGCTGCTTGGTGTGCGCAGATGAACAGTGGCTTCAACACGGGTAAATCTCCAAGATGTAATATCCAGTGAGTCATGATGAGGTCAATCCGCGTTCGACGATAAGACAGTGTGTAATGTCATGACATCTTGTCCCGGTCTTCGTGCGGCGCACTTCGTAAAGTGCGGATGAGCCTGGTGGCTATAGGCTGTACCCACTCAATCCATTGCATCTCGCTCCGGGTGATAGGACAGTATGCGGGTGAATCGTACACTAGCATTTATCGCATGATTGAAAAGAAGAGGAGAGTGGCCATCACCGGACTAAGTGCTGAAGTTGTGCTTAATCGCGTGGGATGCAACGGTTGACCGGCCACAGTGTAGATTCGACTGTGTCCACTCTTACCCAGGTACTTGAATAGCGACTTGACCGGGTTTATCGGAAGTTCGACCTCTGCAGACCTCACAAGATGGATTCTATGCGATTTGAAAAGGCATTGGCACTTGAGCTAATGACTGTATGACCAATCATATTTGTTATGACCAATCCAGGTCCAGACAGCGAATGATTCCACGTGTTTGAGAAAAATGGATAAGTGTGTAGCGAGCAGTTTCGAAACCAAGAGTCTGGCGAGTAATGAAAAGAGTCCCTTAATTGTACAATGAATTTGCCCGTGTTAGAACCTGCTTGATACAAGTAACTCAATGAGCCTTCAATTATCGTTTCAAAGAGTAAAAACCCTGTGCTTGCTCCATTCGCTTAAGAGCCTGCGGTTGTTAACATGCACCATGGAAATTAAGAGGAGACGTGTTATGAGTTAAAAAATTACCCTCAGTGTCTTCAGTTCCACGACTGTGATAGATCCGGATTGTGAGCCATATACTAATAGCTGGCCATTAGGACTGACGGTCACAGTGGTGGGAGCTTCCGTAATCTGACTCGTTGATGCCGGATTCTGAACAACCACGGGGGCGAGACGCCGTGCTTCATCAGTAAAGTCAGAAGCGTGGCTCCGGCGCACAAGAAGCCGTACGTCGGGTCCGTTTTCTTTGCACTTTTGTGATGCAGAAAGTGTGAGGTAAGCAAATCCAAGCTGTTGGATCCAGGAACTCGAACGATTGTTGATACAAAGTTCCCCGAATAAACATGGATACCTTGATGACACAATTGGAAGGTGGACACATTCGAATTATTAACCAAAGTCAACATTTGGAAGAGATGGATAAAATGAAGAACGACCTACCGCCCAAGAGATCTACGGTGAGTTGAATGATACAGTAAGGTGTAACGCCAGTGCGATAAATCACATAGCCCATGTTTACCAAGGCCAGGGATGTTTGATAACGATCGCACAGTAAGCCCATTATCATGCTGATGACATCTGACTGTCCCTCAAAGCAACAAAACGGACTATTTGAGTCAGCCGTTGTAAGAAGTACATATTATGTTCTGTCTTCACGGCAGACCAAGAGTTGCGAAGATTCAAAAGGCATGGAATTATCACTAAACGAGGTTGGGTGAAGGGAGCGTAGATCACCCTTTGGGTAAACATAGGGAAAAATCAAGAACAAGCAGTGCTTTCAACGATGCAGAATCAAGAGTCCAGGTTTAAAAGACAAAGCTTGAATATCTGGCATACCACCCGGCTAACTGTCGCTTTCTGTGTCTGAAAGGATCATCCCCATCGCTGCAGTGTGTGTGTCAAACAAATGCTCCGATAACTTGGTTAACATCTGAGATCCTCGCAGCTAGATGAACCAAGCAACAGGTTTATCTGATGTGTGGCTAAGTCTTTGGCATCTGATACGGAAAGTAAAAGCGCCGCAGTGATCTGAAAGGTAGAGATGCTCCTCCCTGGATATACATCCGGGGTGTGGCTTCACAAGTAATGGACGACATAGATGGACAGTTATGTAGACGTTAAGGTACAAATTTGCAAACATTTAGATCATAGTCGTATACCAACCAGTAACGTGTACTTCCTAATCATCAGATGGGAACTCTTAGGAGTTCAGGAAGTGCCGACCAGGGCTAGCAGGAGTGGGTCGTAAAACTTTGTTGTGATCAACGGTTTACTAACAAGTACTAGCCTTGTTAACAAAATGCTTATCCGAGTACTTGCCTTGTCAGAAAGGGAAGATTGGCTCCGATGAACCACAGCATCGACTTAAGTCGGTCACGAGTCTTGTTAGGTTGGCTGGCGTTATCCCACTTCCAAAACGATTGCTGTGCAGAGTCACTTGATTCTTTGATGGAATGTAACCGAAATCGTAGAATAAGCAGGGGAATGGGAGAAGCAAAGTTAGATATGACTAAAGCTGAACAGACGTAATAAGTAACCTAGAGTAGACATGCAAAGTAAGAAAGGAGAGATCAGCAAAATCATCCGCTATTCGATTAATCAACACTGTTGGAAACACGCCTGTTGCATTAGTAATATATATATCGATTAAAGGTGTGGCAGTTTAACCTGCGATATATATATATATATATATATATATATATATATATATATGGTAGTTTAAACCGCCACTCACCTTTAAGCCAATTCGCTCCGTCTGATGAAGCTTTGGAGGCAAAAGCGAAACGTTGTATAGTATAACAAATACACTAACCGGCCGTTTGCCAAACCTTTTGAAACGATCACTTCTCGTTTGGTTCCAAATATTGTCCAAAATATCCAATAGGGATATCAGTTCAGTCAATTTGATGAAGTGGAACCGTGTCTGACGCATCATGATCCATCAAATGATGTGGTTTTGCAAAAGTTAAAAATGGACAACGCCATACGGAATGACCGACATTTACCAATGAGCTATTTAGATAAACATAATGGAACTGAGGACACGTGCGATGAACCCGGGAGAAGAACCAACATTTCTTTAACAGTGCAGTAGGGTAGGTCCTAGAACAAACTTGAGAACAAACTCCCACGCTGAGTGCTTCGTGGTGTGCAGAAAGATATCCCTTCAATAGTTCAATAGTGTATGATGGGATAGAAAGCATAACTTTACAAGAACCACAGGATGGATATGTAAAAGTAAATTAAAATCAAAATGTTCCAACGAGGGACGTGAAGTATCAATGGTTAAACCATTACACTTTATCAACCTGTTGTGTAGCGTTTAGCAGTAAGATGAAAGTCTAAGAGTCTTTCGAATGTCCTCATGTCTGGTGCGTTCACCATATAGCTTGGTAATGCATTCCAGTGAGAACAAATCCTAAGTGCGTAAAAATACTTTCTCCAATTCAGACGGGAGTGTTGAGTCATTCGTTTCAGGTGGTTTCCTCGACTTTGTTTGTAACGGGTTAGAATCAACAGTGATGTACATGGATACTCTCTTTCAGTTATTATGCGGTATGTGAGAGTAAAATCTCCGTGAAGCCGTCGGTATTCTAATGAGTACACGAGGACGCAGTTCGTAACTTAGACCGGATAGTCCACACGTTGCTTTTGTGGCTCTTCTTTGGGGCTGCTCCAGTAGACGGATGTCTCCATTTAACTATGGACACCAGGCCTGAATTGCATATTCAACGTGAGGGCAATATAGGAGTTAATCAACATTGGTACCAGCCGTCGCTCAAAGGTGCCGAGAGCTCGCCTCAAAAGTCTCAAGTTCAAGTTCGCCACACTTGCTGCTTCAAAACATTGGAGCGAATTTCCAAGACTCTCTTGCACTATTAGACCTAAGTCGCGTTCACTAGTCACGTGTTGCAGGACGTGTTACTTCAAAAGATGTGTGTTGACGAAAATGTTGCGCACCCTCAGCAGGTGGCACTTTGCAGGGTTCAGTGGGAGCCGTTTCCTATCTGCTCATTCCTTAATCCGAGTCAGATCTTCTTGGAGGTAGACACGGTCGGATGCTGAGCGAATTACTTTCCATATTTTAGCATCGTCTGCAAATATTTGCATCAGGGATAGAATGTCTGCTGGAAGCTCATTAATGTAGACTAAAAACAGTAGCGGATAGAGGATGGATCCTTGCGGTACACCACTGGAGACGCACAGGCTTGCAGAGTGAGTGCCCGCTACTCTTACCCTGATTGCTCCGTCGTGTAAGTAATCCTCTAACCAGGTGAGCAGGGAATCGTCGATACCGTAGGCAGCAAGCTTTTGGAGGAGAAAGAAGTGATTGCGCCTTGTAGAGTTAAGTAAGAGCTAGCCTCATTGCGAGGAAATGCAATCAATCGTTGAAGCTGATAAGTTATTGCCGGTCATTTGCGACCGAGTCCATCACATCTTCCTCGTTAAGTACCAATCATAAGTGTTAACCGATTAGGAGTTCAGGCTACCTGTGTGCTCACCATCTTTAGGACAGTGGTTCCGAATTTTTTTGAAGCTACAGCCCGCAGAGCTGATGCAGTATAAGCAGTTATTCTAGTTTGAAAAACAAACAAACCATCAGCCATGGCACCTCTTTGTTTTAACTTATAGGGAACTTCTTATTTTAATGAATTTCAATCATTAGAACAGAAAAACACTTATTTTTGAGCAAGTGACTGTAGCGTAGGTGATATTTTCGTAAACATTCGGAAATGACTGCATTATTGTCGACAACAACCTTAAAATACAGGAATTGGTCACAGAATGGCGAACGACTGCCCGACTCAAAGGAACAACAATCGACGAGCATGTCGATAGACCCGCCATGTAGCGGTACTGCGTTGCAGGTTGGTATTAGTATTTAAGGTGACAACATTTATTACTTGAAATCGTTCGATTCACTAGGCAATCACTGATGCGTTGTCACTAATGACTGATCATTTGTGAGTACGTAGTTAGCCAGATGCTTTGATATAGATGATTTTGTTAATAAGTTTGCTTCGTGACTGAACGGTGATCCAATTCATATACTTATTTTGACCCCTCGTAAAATCGCAACTCTACCCATTTGGGAGTAAATTCCTACAGGATAGGAATCATTGCTTTAGGAGGTACCAGTTGCCTATAATTGGTCTTCAGCAAAAGCATCCGTGAAGTTCGTTGGAACAGACGTCATGTGCCTCGCCCAAATCAAGCCATACTGTCTAACGGACACCACGTAACAGCGAAAGGTAGGATATTTGAAAGTAAGAAGTTAATTTCGAATGTGAGAGAAACCGCGCATGCACTCACCACATTCGTCGAAATCTTCCATGATGGAATCTCCCAATCCAGTGCGCAACTTTTCCACCAAGAAAACTGCACTTGTAAGGAGCTGATGAGCGATGGTTAACTTCCCAGCACGTATCTAAAATAGAAATCAATACCTTTATGTGTAAATTCATGAAATTTTATTTCCATCGAAATTTGGACTGCAAACTGGGCCTCTGCAGAACATACACGTTGGGACAAAGACTAGACTTCCAAGTGATCTATGATATTTACTCAGTATGCTTTGAAGACTGAGCATTGCTTCGACAGGCGGTTACATGATGTGTATCGCGAGACATGATCCGTTGGGGAATAACAGAGGAGAAACAAAATGTGGCTGAAAATGAAACTCCTGTCTACCAACACTGTACTGATTCGTATCGAATAATCACACTTAAATAATCGGTGGAAATATACAACGTAAATAGTCATTAATGTGGCATAGGTTTCGCGGAAGTATGCATGGACATATTCTTCACATATATGAGACAAATGGACCTCTTAAATGTCATCCGAAAATCGGTTATTAAGTCGATTGGAGGTGTGATTTTGAAGCACTAGTTGTGTGAATGGATTGCGAATGCGCAATCTAAACGTGAACCGCGATTCGCACTGAAGTGAACCCTGGTCAATCCGATTACTGTGACCGAAGCAGATGAACATTGGATGCTATCCGCCTCAAAAATACTGCGCTTTGCGACTAGTTTCGAACTTGTTGCATCTAATCAGGTAGAGACGGCAGGCACTCGGTGGACATCCCAACGATCCCGGATTCGAGTGGCTGCTGCCTCTACCTGGTGAGAGCGAACAAGTTCGGAATCGGTCGTGAGGCGCCGCGTTTTCGGTCAGTGATCCGCTTTCAGAAACCATGGTTTGATGACAGCTTAACCAGACGGAACAATCGTGCCTCCACACAAGACACAAGTTAGAAATAAATGGAAGTGGATGAAAGTTCTCCCGAATCAACGCAGTCACGTATATCGTCATCGGCTCCTTGGACTTGTAAGGAACTGTGACACAGTGACGTCTCCATGAGAACCGTCGAATGGATCTACCGTCATCAGCTCACTTAACGGCAGCAACTCCAGCACCATCACCACCGTCGTCCTCATAATCGTTCTGCATGTTGGCTAGACATGAGAAACGCCTCAGCTGTTGTGTCATGGTAACCAACCTCATGGATATATGTTAGGAACGCCGTAGATGGTAAGCAGCGCTACAAAATAATGAACTCGGAAGAGTGACGGGAAACCCAAGCAATAAGAGCGAGTAAGGTTGCTTGGTAACATTCCTTCCCAACGTAATTGGTATAGGTACTGTGAGTGAAAAACGGGCGGAAACAGCTTAAAATCCTCCTAATTTAGTGTGGTGACTAAATTAACCGGGAACAGCTGTGAAATTAGAAGAGTTCATTGGGCCTCGGCTAGCATGGTGCTCCGGTTTTTTTAACAAATTCGCAAGATCGTTTCGTGAACCATGTTAAATAAATTGCAGAATAAATCGCCTGGATTCGGTTACCCTGTTCATAAAATGCTCTGAGAAAAGTGCTGATGACTCCGACATAGACAAAGAAAGGAAACGTTCATTTGAATCCAACGTAACCTGAGCGTCTGAATTGTGATCGTGTGAGTGGACGGCGAGAAGACTGTCCTATTCGTCCACTTTCCTCAGTTTTGAACTCGAAATGAACGAACAAAACGTAGTTCTTCCTACAACGTGCGTTCTAGCAGGTGAGTAGGTACCAGTATCAGAGCACTGCTTGAACGCGACCCAGCACACAGCATTTGCAACGGAGATGATTAGCCTTAGGGAAATGGACAGACCCTAATGGTTGACATAATGGTACACCGGTATCAGTCTTGTCTTACCGCGATGCATGCAAGACAAAATGAAAGGCATGTAAGTTGACAACAGCTTACGTTTAAGTAATATGTGGCCGCGAAACTTGGAAGAAACCAGACTAACCAAATTGTTTTCTAATTTAAAGCAGCTACTTCCTCCAACAAATTGAAAAGATAGGTAAGAAGACGAAAGCTGGTAAAAGTTGAGTCAATCAAGCCAAATCAAGGGTACACCTATGAAGAGTGAATTTTCAGACGTTTCGCATTACCTTCTCAGTAGTACTAACAATAACCGATTTGGAAATTAATGAAAACAGCTATAGCTTGGGGTATGCACGAGAGTTATCCTGTTCCCCTAGCTGGACATTTCTGTTACAGGCGCTTCGTTGCCAAGCTAGGCAACATCCTCGGTGCGGCTATCAAGTCTTGATTCGCTGAGTCTCGTAAGTCACTGTCATATCCGATTTACATATATATACCTAACAGTGGGTGCCATCAGAAATCATTAGGGTGCAAAGTGAACGATGAGGTTTCAGCCCCTGTGCCCATGGTAGTGTAAGACTGGTAAACAGTCACTTTGAGAGCACAGGAATGGCTTAGTTGCCTTATTGTGACATCTCCAGCGAAATGAAAGAGCAGAGATTAGTGTGGCAAAACAAAACTTGTGCACTGAGCCAAGCTTTATCCACTGACCCGTAATCAGAAGGGGTTGGCCTATCGAGGAAGTAGGTGGCCCAAGCAAGCACGGAGGTCAGGTTGGGCAAGGATGCCGGGGACTTTCATGTTGAGCTTACTTTGGTATATACACAGTTACGGGGAATTTGGAGCTCTGTCGGTCCTCCTTAGACAACAAAGTCCGGTAGTTTGTTTACTTTTTATAGCGAAATGCATTAAAATGCAATGACGCTCCAATTTCCCTACACAAAGGCCATCGTTACCATTAATTGCTCGTGGAATGTCCAGAACATATAAATGGTGAGAGGTTGCATTTCACTGTGTCGGTAACGTACCTAGGCGTCACGCTAAGCCGAAATATTTCTTGGTCATTCCAGGTGAATGAAGTTAGCACAAATGTGAGGAGACTTTCTTTCTATGCTGCTCATTTGCGATCCTCTTCTGTCCAAGCGCTTACAAAGCCTGTCCGGATGCGTAGGCCTGGGATGCCTACATAACTCAGTGAAATTATTGTGTCAAATTGGTCCGCGAAAACAAACTCAAACACCAAAAGGACTCAGCGACGAAATTCAGTAGTGATCCTAAGATGTTCTACAGGCACGTAAAAAAGGTCCGGGGAATGCAGCGCGGAATCACAGTTCTACGTGCGGTAGATAGTGTGGTGCTCACTACATAAGATGCAACTTCAACAACAGTTTACCCGGCACACTTCAAAGTGAATCGCCACCTCATCCGTTGTTGACACACAGGTCACTCCGCCCTCAAGAGTAAGCCATGTAGTACTCACTTTTGCAGTCCATACGCGTGCATAGCTCTTCAAGTGTGGACAATATCAGACCGAAGGCATTAAAAACAGTCGCCATAAGCCTCGTCGAATCGTTAGCTCGGTTCTTGCAACGAAGCCTTGAGAAAATGCAGGTTCCCACAATGTGGAAACAGGATATAGTTACTTCTACTTACAAGAGTGGGAATTGTGCGGAGCCCTCGAACTATCGTCTAATCACTCTCCCGCCAGTGTTATCCAAAGTTAAGGAAAGTATACTCATGGGGGAGCTAAGGGGATACCTTGCAAGCAACAATTTCATAGTGTCACAGAAGCATGGATTCCGCCGAAATCAGTCTTGTATTACAAACTTGTTACTTGCCCAAGCAAGCTGAACGAAGTCAGTCGAAATCAGATAAGAAGTCGACGTGGTGCACTTGAACCGCACCGGGTGGACCACCGCATTTTTCATCACCAATATTAAAGCTATGGAATCGGTGCCTCTGTGTTAGGTTGGATAAACAATTTCCTCATTCAACCTCAGCTGAATGTGAGTCCGCAGATCCATTTTCGACCCAATTGTAGTCCAGTGTGGTGTGCCCCAAGGATATGTACTGGGATAACTTTTATTACCAGTACTCATAAACGACCTACTGAACTTCAGTCGGACTTCCTACTATTCGCAAACGATGTCAAGATCTAGCATGACATCAAGACAGTGAACGACCATGCGGCACTAAAAAGAGACCTCAACAAGGCTTATATACGTGATCATCCGAAAACCGGCTCCAGTTTAATTTGGCAAAATGCAATTTCTGAGCATACGAATTCAGTGTACTCATGAATATCGACTGGGGGAGCAGCAGCTGCAACATGGTACGCAGGAAAGGGAACTCGGAATACTCGTGTAAGACGATGTTGGTTGCTCGAAACAGGTTGAAAAGGCATCTAGAAGAGTCAGTCAGTACCTTGACCGTATACGAAGAGCGTTCGGCAAGTTCGAGCCATCAATCCTTTCACAAATGCTGAATGCCTACGTGGGGCCCCACGTGGAGTAGGCGAGCCAGGTCTGGCGAATTTGGCGCAACCACAATGCTGATGCGCTCGAAGCACCACAATATAGGGCGACGAAAATCGCTAGCGGACTGTTCACCTACCCTACCAACGCAGACTGCAAGCTCTAGACTTGTACAGCGGCGAATATCGGTGCCTATGAGGAGAACGCATCGTGGTGTACCAAATACTGACTAACTCCAATCCCCCGTGTCGCGATTGGTTGCAAGTCAGCCACAATACCAACGTGAGAGGCCACTAGCTCAAACTGCACACACCATAGTCGACTCTATTGCCGACTAAACGTTTCGTTCTTCTGAAATCCAGAACGTGGAACATTCTTCCTTCTCACGTTATTTTCGTCTCCCATTAACGCTTTTTAAAAAGCGATTGGGCTACCCTCTATCCCATCTACATTACGCGACAAAATCTGTTTCCATCGGAAGACGGATTGACGCAAAGGGTGTGCTCACCAGCCCAGTGCACTGTGTATCGGTAAGCAGACCACAATGTCTTTATGTGAACGCTTCGGTGAGTTGCCTTAAACAAGAAGTTTTCCTTGTTCGTGTCAGATTAAAAATCTTTTATGATCCCCACTTCAGTCATCCTATGAGACTGGTTAAGCAATCGTTTTGTTGTCTGTCAGAAATCATTGTTCCTTGGTAATAATACAATTCGTATAGCATTAAGTTTCATGGCCGAGACGGCACTACTGAACTGGTCCCCGATTAACTGCCGACTATGTGCAGTTCGGCTTCAGAGTTCATGTAGAACCAACAGATCTCTCAAGGAGAGACGCAAGTATGCTCCAACTGACCGCAGCAATGGCTCGGTCAAAGATGACTTTTATCGGGAGCTTCATAAACTTTTGAGTAACGCTAATAACTTGGACATCGCCCTTGCTGTGGATTTCAATGCACGAGTTGGCCGCCTGATACTATACGAACGTCCCTTGGTTATCACCAACGCGCTCCATGAAGATCGCTCGGACAACGGAGAGAAATTTTGCACACTGTGCGTAGACAACCATCTGTTTCTCTCGAACACCAAGTTTAAGCATATGAAAAAATATTCCGCAACTTGACGTTCCTCTTCGACAACAGAAAAGTGGTCTTAAATTGACCACACTGTAATCAGCTTCAGGCGGCGTAACAGCGTATGGGACTGTAAGTTTTTTTGTTCACCTTCATTGACTCGGATTATGTACTGGTCTGCGCGGAAATCTGCATGTTTATGGGGGTCTCCAAAAAAAACCCCACAAGACTGATGAGAACAGATTAAATGATTTCTCGATCCAGGTGAGCTATTAGTCCTCAGCGACATACACGCTCAGTTGCAATGCCCACAAGATATTGAGCAACACTAGGCTTGTAACAGAAGGCGATGACCACTTCCGGATAACCAAACTGCGGCTTAGCCCGATGCTTGGATCTTTGCTCACTCTCTGGAGCTTTTCGACCATCGCAAAGATATGTCGGCAGAATGAGATTGCAACGAGTAGCGCCGCTCTGCCAAACGGCTTCTCAAGCAAAGTCTGCGCAAGGATGGCGAGGCTTTGAAGTTTGACAAATCTTTGGACATGGAAACCGCTGCCCTCGCGCCATCTATTTCAACTTATTTGCTCCACTGGCCTCAAGAATTCTGGTGTCAGTGAGTTTATTTGCGAGTGGATAGATCTCCGATCATCAGCCAGTAGAGGCGTTTGGGCGGCCGGGTCAAGCACGTTCATTCGCAATTTAACTGGCCTCCAATGTCCACGAAGTACATCTTGTTTCTTACCCCAGCTCGTCCCACTTGATACATATGACAAAGGGGAAGTCTACCTCGACATTCACCGCTTGAAGCGATTCAAGGCTATCGGTTCAGATAGACTTCCTACCGAGCTGTTCAAGTATGGCGGAATGGCGATCATTAAGCAGCTGACATCGTTGTTCGAAAAAATTTGGCTTGAAGTAAAAGTGCCTTCCTTTTGGGACGAATCAATTATTGTCCAGGTTTTCAAGAAGGGGGCGCTCACATTTCGTGTCAATCATCACGGGATTGGTCTTCTTTCGGTTGCCTCAAGCTATTGGCATCCATACTGCATCGTAGACTGTCCCCAATACGTGAAACATACCATTGCGAAGAACAAGCTGGTTTACGCCCAGGCCGTGGATGCGTGGATCAAATTTTTACACTCCGCAACTCCTCGAACATCGCCACATTTACCACAAACCCGCTATCGTCCGATTTCTAGACATACGGGCTGCATTTGACTCCGTTGAACGACCTGTCTTATGGTGTTTCTTTTTGAAGAAGGGGGTGCCAGAGAAGCGTCCTGCCATGCTACGCGTACTTTGCCTTCATATCTCCGGCAGAAGGTCTAGGGCAAGCGCCTCTCTCCCTTCGCTGTCAATAGCGGTGTGCCACAGGACTGCTCTATGTTTCCATTCCCCTTCAACTTCGCAATCGAGGACGTCCTGTCAAGAACACCGGAAGGCACCCAACATGTTGGCCTAGAGCTTCTACCAGGTGAGCGAGTGACCGAGGTAGATCATACTGATGATTTCGCCTTACTCGGTGACGATACACAGAGCACGCAACTTAAGCTGAATCGTTTGTAAGTTAAAGCATCAAGTATGGTATGAGCTTCGATCAATCGAAGCGTACAAGCGTTTCGGCACGACTGGCCCATACTCGTTCCCGTGCTCACGCTTTATGGTGTAGAGCTTGAACAAGTAGATACTTCGTCTAATTTGAAAGCTGTGTTTCTGCTGGCGGCACTATCAGTAAGGAAGTTGTTTTTCGCATCACTAAGGCCCGATCAGCATTTACCAATGTGAAAGACTTGCGTCGTTGTCGTATTGTGTCCATCTCCATCATCATCATCATCGTTATACATGTCAGCTAGAGGTGGAAAAACACCTCCGCTATTGTACCGCAATACATAAAGGAAATGCATACATACATACAATACATAATGGAAAAATAAATACGACAGTTGCATGCCAGCTGAGCTACAAGCAACGGATTAGCATGGTTCCGGTAAGCGACCAGTCGGCTACTAGGCAAAAACAAAAAGTTTACTTATGTTTTACCCTACGAAAAAAGGTCGTAAATGGAAGGGAGGCTAAAAGGGATGGGGAGGGACGAAGAAAGTCACAACAGGAACGCCACTGAGGTCGGCTCCTCGCCATGTCAGCAAGTGTATCCAGCCAAACGTGTTCACCGTCTTTTGGACCCCAAGCAGGGAGCCGTGAAGCTCCAACCGAGGCTAGCTCCGAAGTGAGGGACTTCATTCCTCTGGACCAAGTCATCGCTTGGCCACCTCTCCTCTTATTCCATCCACATCCCCGGCGAGCAAACAACGCACGTCGAGGGAGTCGGTGGGCTGGCATGCGCAACACGTGGCCCAGCCATCGGAACCTGGTGCAGGAAATAACGGTGCTGAGCGGTTCATTCCCTTTTCCTGGGCCGTAAACAAGGCGCCGAACACGCTCGTTACGCGGTATTCACACCAGATGTGAGCCAAACTGCGAAGGCACCGATAGTCGAACGTAACTAGCCTCTTCATGTCTGCTTATCTTAGGGGCCAGTCCATCTCCATAAAGGACCGTGTTTACAGTGCCTCTGTTTGTTCAATATTGTTGTATGGAAGCGAGTCCTGGCGAATTCATGAGGAGGACATGCGTCGCCTTTCTATCTTCGACAACGGTTGTTTGTGGGGGATCGCTCGTATGTGGTCGCAACAAAGAGTTCACAGGGATGATTCGAGAACGCGTCTTGGAGAGTGCGAGTATTAAGTTCAGCAAGCTGGTTTCGCTGCATCAGTTGAGATGGCCTCGTCACGTCCTAAGCATGGCGCATTAGCGTTCGTTGCGCCGCGCTCTATTCACTCGTGTAGGATTGGACCGGAGGCGACCGTGTGGTGGTCAGCCTTCCATCTGGCGACAGGACATGAAATCGATGACATCACGTCTAGCCGCCGCTAGAAGCGTACGACCTTGATGGGGAGCTAAGGATGAGGTGTGCCGACAGCTTAACACGTTTGAAGACATGGTCCGCAACTCGAATCAGTGGAAGCATTGTGTACAGACTTGTATTGCTGCACACGATTATTGTCTCGTAGATTAAGAATGACAAAATTCGGCGCAAGAAAACAAAATAAGCTTTTCGTGCTATTATTAGTCAAACTGTACTTCCCTTGGATTCCCATGGTTTTTTGGTGATTGCATGTTTATTACATGTGCTGCTGTTTATATATATATATATATATATATATATATATATATATATATATGCGACTTATCACCATTTGTCTTACATCATTGGACGTATTGCCCCTATGTGACATTCTGTGGCTTCTTAAGGAGGAGTTTTAAACCCCAAATAGATCATAGACGCAACCGTCTTGATGTTGCGGCACTCCAAAGGCGAACTTTGCGACATTCTGGTGTCTACTCCTACCAGTTTATTGAAAAATTTGCTCCAAATATACACACTGATGGTGCACTGTCTGAATGTGTATCAACTCCCTCTACCAGACAAAAGTATAAATCCATTTAGGCTCGTATAAATGCTTACCACTCAGCCGTAATTCCCTGGTTGGTGCGTTTTTGGGCCACCAGACCATAGCTGTCCTGGAGTTCATAAGCAAGTTTGCGTTTTAACCATATTGTTGTCTATACCAATCATCAACCTACTTGTGTATTCAGTGTTTTAAATTTTCTTACAATGCTGAAGGCGTGTGTGAAACGGCTGAATATTCACAATTTTGGGTGCATAACGCTTTCTTGAATTGAAATTGAGTATACAGATGGGCACACATGTTAGAAGAAAACACGGACGCCTTCAACGACTTACGCTGGATACTACAATATTCCTCTGTCTATTCTACAAGTAGGAGGGCGTTGGAACTGTGAGTGAGACAGGAAGGTGATAACCTCCGCAAATCTTTTGAGCGGATGGTTCAACTTTGTCTTTTTGCTAATTCATAAAATGAACATCGAAAGCTTTTGTCCATCGGACAATCACTACCCGGACACAGAACAGAGAGCATTTGGAGAAAATTACCTGAGAGCAGTGGGTTTCCGTGAGGCGACAACCCATTACTGACTAGAAGGCATCGGTAGTTAATAACATGGAAGTCAGCACGCACAGTTTGTGATGCTAGTTTGCAGCGGAAGTCATCAAGAATCAACATGCGTGTGCCCAAAGTTTCAATGTGATGCGCAAACAAGCCTGTGGTATGTGACGTCCCAGCAAAGCCTGCTCAAGGTGGTCACCGGGACGTTATGAAAAGCTTGATATTCCATACTTCTACTAAAAGTGAGCATTCCTCCTACCTTTGTGTAACCAGACGGCTGATGTACAAGGAATATATCGATTAGTAAGTGGTAGCCAGTGGCTATCGCGACGACTCAGGTGGCAGACAAGGGCCGTGAAATAAACATAGCCGACAGCGTGCCAATGTGGCGTGAAGTATGTGTGGATGATAGCGTGCATCAGTGATTATTTTTACTTTAAATCAGAGCAAATCAATTCCGAATAGTGCCTGCTTGTATCAGCTGTATTCAATGCAATGATCAATGAACTCACGAAGTGATGAATTATGTCCCGTGGGTCAATTAACTTGGTAGCCAAGATCCAATGAACGTATTTCTCATCGATTTCCTTGATTTCTTCGGTATCCTCCAGCTTTTCGGGTCTGAAACGCTTGTTCTGGAAATTTGTAGCATATGCGGACGTGGGGCGATGGAATCCAAGAAGAGAATATGAATGCAGTCGATCAACTTTGCCAAATACAACCTCGCGAACAACTGAGGCAATATCTTCACTCCGGAACCGGATCAAACCCCGGAGTTTGAGGTGCTCATCGGAGACAATGCTTTCCTCATCAGCATGTATATCGTCGCTTTGATCCCCGAACCCTGCAAACAGGGGACTGAGACGCCTAATGAGGATAGTGAAGGCGAGGGAGGGCAGATGGCCTTGAAGCTGAACTGTCTTAGACTGCACGGACCAGTTTGACGACAACAATTGAGCGATCAGCAGCTCTCTTTCAAGCATCTCTTTGGAATCACTTAAATCGCACAGTCCATGGCACAAGGATGACCAGGTTAAACTCTCACCGGTCTTCGGTTCTTCGGATATGTGGTTAGGGTCGGCAAGCCAGGTGTCTAGCAAAATGTGTAGCTCCTCCATTGTTAACGGCCGTCGAGAACAACAGATGAAAGCGAGAGTCGCTAGTGTTATGCGTGATCCGCACTCGGTTTCAGTTCGAGCAATGACACATTGTACCAGGCTTGGTATGGTGCTCGGCAGTGCTTTCAGCTGGTTGTCAAGCTGTACCAAATAGGAAAATATGAATACATAAATAAAGTGTATATTCCTCGAGGATGTGAGAAGCTGTTCGCTAGAAGGAACAGAGCAAAATTGGTACACCCTTTGCACGCCATTGCACTAGTAAGTTTTCCAAAAAATGCATCGGCGCAATGTTTACTTAAGGCCACATAAATAACCATAATTGTTCTGCTAGTTTGTTCCTGTCGTTAAACGAGGGTTCTTCACAGTCATAGATGTTCGGACCAAGATATAAATGAAAGGAAAGGAAAAGGGATGTGGTTCAAAATGTTATATGTATGTTTTGAAAATTTATTAAGGCACCATCGATACCGTTTTCGAAAGCGTTATCTAGGGATTGTGATGTCCCGAACATATTAATCACGTTTTGGACAGTTAACTGCTTATTAATCGCAAGCTTAAATTACACAATATACAGCATGTTCTGATGTCTCTCGGAAGTTTGTTCCAAATCTTTGAGTAGTGAATTGGAAAGAAACGTCCTCTGCTTTTCGTAGCAAATTTTAGAATCACGACCTTGATCCCTTTGTTACGAACTGGATATGTGCTGTTTAAAGATATGTGAGCGCCGTTTTCAAGACGGTGAATTTGACGGTTTATGATTGTAATGAAAACCTAGGTTCAGCTTTATTCTCCAAAGCCAGACCCGGTTCAAATCTAAGTTTGTCACATAACTCTCTGCATGTCATCTTTGAGGAATATCCACATAGTTTTTCTGGTGAAGCCTCTCTGGACCTACTAAAGAGCATGCTGATCAGATTACCACAGACTAGATCGGACTAGTGAACAATATTCTACACAAGGCAATATATGTGTTTTGTAAAGCCATATACGAGATTTAGAGAGGTAAAATTGATGGCATATGTATTCGATGGTCTTCATAGTCTTTGAAAATTGAAAGTCACAATGCTCAGAAAAGTTAAAAGTTACTGTACTGTGGATCAACATGAGAACAAAATTAGATTAAGTGGGGAAACGTTACAACAAAATGGAATTGGGCATGCGATGTGAAAACCGAAGGCAATCTAACATGAAAACCCAGCCTCGGACTTAGTGAGTGTGATGCATAGGCATCTATGAAAGATGATTTGGAATAGATTGAGGGCAAACTGGTCACATACTAAAGTGAACGGAGGAAAAATGCGAAGTATTGACTGGGTGCCTGAAAAAAGCGGAGGAAAAAATACGAAAAAAACAGGAAAATCGCTGTGAAAGCTTTACGTTGTCTACCCGAAAGTGAACGGTGACTAACCAATATGTTGTATGAGTAAGTATCCCATAGAATCTGAGATAGAGCATTCGGAAGAGTGGGGCTAGTGACTACTAAAAATATAAGTACTTAAATTGGTGACTCAAAGTTGAATGAATATGCCAACCTAGAACAGACTGTTCGTTAAAGGGTTTATTAAAAACCGTCGCTCGGATAGGTAGATGGCGTCTCTGTAAACAGACTCCGGAAAGAAGTTAGGATGGCGCTGAGGAACCGGCAAATGACTGTGGGGCCTCCTGGCAAATGCCATCTACAACATCCGTTAAGAAATAGAGAAGAACCTAAACATTCTTCATAGGCAGCTGGGATGCACATCATACTGCAGATGGGGTCCGATTGATCTGGATCAATCTTCATACACATGATGTACCTCTTACGTGCTCAATGTGATAACGCTGACAAGGCAAAAATTTAGCGGGAGAAATTTCCATCGGATGTAAAAAGAGTTTTCATCGTTTCATCATCAGCGTAATACCAGCACTACAAAGCAGGCTAGAATGGATACGAGGTTTAAGCGCGGTGAGTCACTAAAGCAAAGTATCGGATCGCTAAGGCTAGTTGCTTAGTCTGGTTGAAGTGAAGTCAGGTAGAGTGACGTGACCGTCATTGTTAATCACGTTGGCCTGAGGCCTGAGGTCCGGGTTGTGGAGCTGCAACGATGAACGTGGCGATGTCAAGCATCAAGGAATCCATTAGACCAAGCTAGAGGCAAAATTGTGGGTGAACATGGCTGTGAGATTTCAACGGCGACACCCAGAGAAAAGTGTGGCTACTCTCACTTCAGACGGTCTCATGTCGGTCGAAGATTCAATGGTACACAGAAGCGTGATGACGTAGCACAGAAATTGCAAGCCTTGACTTAAGGACCAGTGGCGGTAGAACACATAGCTTATCTACTTCAGTTTGACAAGCTACTCCAAGGGTAATGGATGACATCACCCCCATGCACTACCGTGTAACCCATGACATTCCGATATCCGAATCTACTCACAAAAATTAGAGATGAATCCGAAAAACGTAACCGGTGCTCAAATAAAGAAGTGTATAAAAAGAGTGCAGTGAGGATCACTCTCGATGCCAACCGAGAGAATACTTCATTAAACCGATGCGACGAATTTCATTGTGCTAGTTTCACTGGATAATGTGATTTCGCTGTTCGTTTTCACAAGATGAGTTTGTGGACAAAAGCAATGGGCAGGTTATTCCACTATTCCCATCTCTTTGGCTTCAGCAGGTATTTGTGTTCTGCCCTTGCAGTTTATAATCCTAAATGCCTGAGGAGATTTGTCGAAAAGAGGACTCTTGGCAAAATTGTGTCCTTGCATTTCCATGGGTAAAATCTACGAGTCAAAACATAGTTGTTGAAAAGATGCGGATTCCGGTGGTACCAATGAACATGAATGGTCCTGAACATTAAGCTACCTAAAATATAATAGCTATCTAAAATCCGAAACATCCATGAGAAAAGGATCGCAATCTAAATCGCTTCACGATGTGGATGAATTGTGACTCACTTCTTCGTAAGTGCCGTACAAGCGAAGCTCGTCGCAAGCGAGTCTCAAGTAGAGTGGAAGTTCTGCGTTCCTCTTGTTCGCCAACACAGACAGCTTGATGGTGCAAAAGATAGCAAGGAAGAATGACAACCAGCGTAGCATATTTGAATAAGTTCATGAAGGCGTAACGTCAAGAAGTTGGAAGATGAAAGTTGTAGCGGTTCAAAAGCTTTTTGGTGTTGTAGCAAAGAGTAAAAATGCGTCAAAAAATCGGCGTGATAGATGTCGAAGGAAGACTGCTTCCTGGCCACCAGTTTACAAGTCAACTGGAGTTGAGAAATACCCCGGCCACTGTGCTGCAACCTCAACCACTTGGTAAACACCTGTGAAAGGTTGCAGTCATAAATCTTCAAACATCGAGACACGAGAAAGCTGGATTGATAAATCAACGGCACGTCTTCCGTTTAAAAACTATGGCGTGAAGTGATAAATAACCTTAATCTTCTTGCGAACTATGACGTTTTAATGGTTTGCTAGTCGCATACTAACAGTAGACACACACGGACAAAGGATGAAAAGTTAAAATAAAACCGGAACTATTTGTGCGTCATGACAGTCGCAAAGGATAAAAGGTAGATTAAAAAAGCAATGCCTATCACATCTAAAGACCGCTTTAGTTACCGAGGAGGGGACACCAGCTAGATGAGAGATGGTTATGTGGGGGCAACACACAATACAATCACGTGGCGCACCGCTTCAAAGTCTAGTGCCAAAGCGTTAGCAGCCGGATATCTTGCGCGTAATTAAGAGTGTGCATAAGGATGTTGGATGGATCATCGAGCTGCGCGATATTTTCGCAAATATGTGGCTACCGTACTAAATGTTGCATTGATGAGGTTGCTTAGCCTTGTAATGCAGCGTTTGTGAACAAAATCCCCAAATCAGAAAACATCCCAAAAAACCTTAAAAAATGCCCCAATCGGATGGGGATTTGTGTGTTGTACACTAGGAACTGTGGATATCGCGAGGCTGTGAAAGGACCAAGGAGTTTAGTAAACCTAAAGGCCATTTGAAGTGTGTTTATGTCACCACACTTTCCGATTCAAGAATGCGGGCAAAGTAGCGGCTGTAGTTAGAGATTACATGACGTATACAAAATTGTGAAAAGTAGTACTCTTCTCTCCATAAGCCATAAGATCGTGACTAATTAGGGCCTCGAGGATAAACACTACAGCAAGGTTTCCCAGCTCAAACTTTTTCACTACAAGCAGTTGGAATATGAGTTAGGAATAAAAGACTATGTCCATAAATGCATAAAAACATTACCGGATAACGCTGGTTCAAGTTACTTACTTGATTACCGATAGCAGACTCTCGCAAAACCTTTCCGTAGCGTCCAAACAAATTGCGAATGGCCGCTTTTCGCTCCATCAAGTTCAGACCAGAAATAGTGAATGCTATGCAGTCAGGACGAGTGGCTAGTTGTCGCGCTGCGGCTGATTTAGCATCACAGCTAAAGATGAACCGGACGTTCTAGAAGACAGTCAATGGGATAGCGTCGTGTTAGGAGATTGCGGTGGTTGGAACCAAGAATGAGTAAGGCTACTGTGATTGATTCTTAAGGGAATTAAATGTCGGAAATCATTGGAAACGCGGGTAGGAGCAAATGGAACGTATCGATACAGTTCAAGTGGTACGAGACACAAACTATACGAATGTAGAGTGAAACTTAAGTCCATGTGAAATCCGAGGTGTGCGCAGCACGACTTGAGTTGCGACACGGCACAGTTGGTTGATGTCTCCCCACTGTCAAGCTGGGATCCCAAGGATGATAAACACGTTTGCTTGGATACACTGGTTGACATAAGGAAGATCCGACATCAGTGGCTTTTGTCTCGTGAGTCACTGTTCCTCCCCTTCCCTGCTATCTTCCCCCTCCAACAACGATCTAACAGTGCATGGATAACACGACGCTTCGCATTCTATTACTAGGTTTTAAGTTTTTATATTCTGTGATGTTTCGTATCTCGCTCTTCATATATCTTATCCTTTGTATTAATGTACAGCTAGCTGAAGTGTGTCTCTAACTTTCAGCTAATGTGTAATGTGAGGGAATGTAAGTCACAGAAAAACCTACAGTGAGGAACCAGCAAATTTAAAGCATGCGGAAGTGGTTCCAACGTGGTGGCGTGCAAAATGAAGGCAGACGGCGTGGAATTTACGAGCACCCGTGCTTAGAAGACGAAAGATGGATAAAAACAAACAAACATTCACCCTACAAATTTTGCCAGACGCACTTTCAAGGTAATCTGTAAGGTAAAAGCACTTCTGTGGAGGGACGATGTGTCAGAGTTTGATCAGTCGGTTCGTTTGTGTCCATAGAAAGCGCCGATGGTATCTTGTTAACTATTAACTAAACTGAAAATCATATGTAGCCAAGTAATTCAGTCACTCGGGGGTTAATGGCAAACTAACCCATGAGGAGACCAACCCAGAAAATCAGAATCAGATTGCTGCATTGGAGGTAGCTAGTCGCCTGTGTATTCGGTGTGCGAGTGGTGTGCAACACCAACCTGTCTCGCGATGCACTTTTAAGTGAAGCTGGTCATCTTTGTCCCCCGGGGACTCAGCTGAAGCAGACGAAGAATTGAGTATCAATTCGCAGGGCGGTGTTGCGAGCGGGCAACATCGAACTTTCATCTACAAAGATGCATTCAGGCGTGAATTCAAGTTGAGGCGAATTCCAGTTAACCTCTATTGTCATTTTGCACACAAAGCCATGCCAAGAAGCGACGGCTTTGTGGAAAGAACAGGAATGACTAGCTAACCTGGATTGCGAAGATCTCGATGGTGAGAGAGAAGAGGGAAAAGAAAGTGCTTGCTACACATTTGCATGGTTCGATGAGGTAAGTCAACAGAAGCTGGCGAGGAAAAAACGAACAACAGTGAAGACATCACTAAGTAATGCATTCTCAGTGAATATTGCGGCTTACTTCGGGTAAAATTTCCGGCAGCCAGTCCAGTGTGAAGGGTTGAAGGCGGTCTACTGCATCTACCATGAAGGCGTATCGCATGGTTGGAAACATTGAGGACAATTTTAGCAGTTCGGTAAACCGGGACACCTTGGACCTGGTGAGATTCAGACACGAGATACGTTCATAAATAAAGTGATCAGGTCTTGAACACAAAAGAGACTAGTTGTTGACTAAACATGGCAAAAGTAGATTTCAATATCGACAGGGCTTTTCTAACTTAAGGATTTAAACAACAAAAGTTGGCAGTGCAGAGAAAGGCTGAGAGCAAGTGACGTCAATGTAGTCCCAGGTACAAAGAGTCGTTTAGCCAGACGGGGAGAATCTTTGGAGCTATGAAGCAGAGGACTAGTGGTTAAGATTAAGTTATGGGTAAAATAGCCCCACTAGTTCCGTCAGTGAGTCAGAGTATTGTAGAATCTCGCATTAAGGACTGCGCTACTGCGCTAAATTTGATGTGGTCCCTATCCGGCTAAGTTAGCGGCACCGAAACACAAGTCAGGAAGAGGAGCTACGCAAACACGTACCGGGTTCTTAGATCAGTATCTTCACCTACTTGTGCGCACTGTCATCTGCCAAAGGCATGGGGTTTTCACCTACACAACTGCAGTATTGATAAACAATCCCTCCACCTAGGTTGATGATAGCTGACGGGTATGCGGAGGTAGTTGTTACTCAGCAATTGTGAAAGTGGCACAGGTTCAACGGAGTCTAATCAAAAGCAAAAGGGCTTGCAACCGAAAACCAGCAGGTGTGCATCAGCAGTAGTCTCCAGATAGCTCCACTGAGTGTGAGCGGGGTTGCGTTTGCAGTACTGGACAAAGGGAACCGACATCTCAACGTCTGCCGATTCCAGACCAGATCTGCGCAGCGTTACTGGTAGCGTCGCAACAGTGGACTTTCAGCAGGCATATTGGTGTTTCGCCACGTTCATAGGTGGTCACAGACTGAGATCATTGGAATTCCATTGACGCGTGTAGCAGCTTCCATAGTTTGACTTCTAGAAGTGATACAGCTACCTATACACAAGTCAAGCAAAGGGACCACGTCAAGCCGGTGTTCGGTTATAGTGGGAAGTGGTGTCATGGAACGGCATCGCACACTGGAAATGCGCGCACAACTACACACAAGCGTTTCTAGACACACGTGCCAGTAGAAATGTATAACCTTTGGTCACGTGTGTAAGTATGTGTGTGGTGGTGCGTACCGTTTAGCAAGTGGTCTTTAAAGGTGGCTAGACAGCGCAGATGGTAACGCAGGCTATGGAATTAGCTGTGGCGAAAGAGAGACGGACGCAGTCAAACTGAGTTAGATTCGGAAGTAGCAAAGAAAGAATCAAAGGAATTCCAATACTGATTGGAATTGGATTGGTAGCAGGATGGACGCCTTTATCGGTCCTCAGTGACGCAAGCAAGACGGTTTGACAGAAGATGCGTTCTAAGAGAGCTGTGACGATGCAGTCGGAAGACTGAACTCTGAACGTAAGTACGGCTAGCATCAGTAGACAAACTTGTTTTTCGCTACGTGTTTTAAAGCAAAATAACGGGAGGGGGGCTGACGGAGCAATAGGAAAGATATGTGTTTTCCAGTTCCGAGCCAAAATATAGAAAAGTTGGAAACGAAATCTGTTTCACTGGTTCGTTCCAAGTGGTCCTAGGAGATCTGCTGGTGAATTGCGCAATGCAATTCAACGGACAACAGGTCAGCTGGATTATGTCTTACTGTCGTTACGAACTGCACATCGAAAAGTACACAGCCTAATAAACTTTGTGTTACCGCTACATCCTCCTCCGGGGTTTGGGAGATCTAGGACACAAACTATTAGCCATCAGTTTGGTTTGCAATTCGGGTTCATAAATGACAAATGAATGACGATCTCGCAATACTGACCTAGTGGAAAACGAAGGGAAGCATTTGCATAGATAAATAACGAAACAGGTCCCGTCAGGACACAAGGTGCAGCTCTCAGGAAGCTAATGTTTTATATATCAGGTCAATAAATGGTGTGTAAAAGGTTTTGAAGTTTCAATCTCTTGTTAATCGATTGTATAATTTCCTACCGATATGCTTTTAACAAAACAGTAAAATGAACCAGGGGTGAAATCCAAATTCAAGGTCTGTGGAACCAGAGAAAAAGTTGGTAGTATTTCGCTCCTGGAGAATAAAAATTTGGCAATTCATAGTGAATGAATGATGTGCGCACCTTAAGAGAGCGTCTAAAGAGGCATCAGAAGACCGAGTATCCATGTTGTCCGATGAATTCTTCAGCTTATTCAATTTCTTTTCTGCGATCGGAGAGTACTGTGAAAGCAGCTCGGCGCAATGAACCAGTTGGTCGGACCAGTCGTCCAGTAGGGAAACGAGACGGAAATTCGGAGGCAGGCCGGAAGCGGCGACACCTTCAACGAAGTGGGGCAGCACGATGTATCCAACCAAGTTAGAGCTGAGCGTGTCCGATTCGGCGGAAACGGTATAAGTTGAACGGAGGCCCGTTGAACCCAGAAGACTGGCCATTTTTGGTGGGAAATCCTTGCTGAACTGCTGGGGCTGCCAATGTGGGTACCTCAACAACATTGTCAGGGCCGCTAAATGAGTGGTTTTTCCAGAACCATGGGAGCCAGTGATAAGTAAAATGGCTCCATCAGCTTCTGAATCAAGAGTATAAAACAGAGAGAAGTGTAATTTCCGGAGTCACCCATGAAAGCGGGTTTAGTGAAATAAGCATCCGTTTGTGATTTGAGAGGAATCTTGCTTGTTATGAGTATACATGTATTATTATTAACGGATTACGGAGCAGTAAACTGAGGAGACTACTTGCATAAACAAGATCAAATTTACGATGGTACGGAGTTTAATCGTTCCCATTAGACCGTTTAAGAAGCAGTTCAGGATAAGAAATTATTCGGTAAAGCATGTAATTCACAATCTCGTATGATACTTAAGTGGATTCACCAATATCCACAACACACACTGAGTACGATAGTCCTACTAAGCAAATTAGCGATCACATTTGAGTTACAGAGTAGCAGTGTGCGGTTGGAGTGCTAACCAACCGGCACAATTCAGTTGAGAGTGTCTGTGGATCCGCACATCGGATCACTTAGCCAGGAGTGATGGGAAAAGATTAATGCGTATTGGCATGTTGCAGATAAAAAAACAGAAGGTCGATCAGGAGTTCCAAAAAGAAAACGAAAAACTACGATACACAGTGAAAAACCACTAATGGGGAGCACATTGATCAAACATTCTCAGTCTGAATCGTTCGCACATAGTTTTATGTGATTTACAAAGCTACCGCCATCGGTTTTACCAACAAAACGGGTCGTGTGGATTAAATGATGTGATGTAATGCATTCAGTGCACTGTCGACACGATATCTGAGCAGAGCAAATGTGTGGGCTAAACAAGGTGATTCTTAGCAAGAATACCGTGTGGCAAACACGTTCCAAGAAAATATTTTTCGACGCCACTCCAACAGATAGCACTGTTTTGTCAGTTTGAGACGATAGTCGCTGTTATGACTGAGCTTCAACTGATGATAGCAGGTGTGAACTGGGTTCCTTTGAATCTGATAAACCATGATAAGATCACCACACGGGCACGGATACAATCTACTGAAAACTGTTACTCTCAGTCGATGTTCCTATGGCTATTTGACGTTTTTGGTCAACCGAGGTTTCGAAATCTCCGAAACAATTAGGTCCCGTTTCTAGCATGCTGCCAGGCTTGAATTCTACATTCCACATAAGGCCGTATGTAGACAAAAGCAGTTGGGGGAAAATCAGTGAATCGAAGTAACCGAAAGCTCTTTCTAAGAGCCTCACGTTTTGGATGCCCCTCGTGAACGTTATTTTGGACTGTTTCGAGCAGCCGAGGCCTTCCTGAAGCAGCGCATCGAGATCTTTTTTTGCGCATATGATGCTGGCAATTCTGATATCTCAGTTTATAAACGCGAACCCTTTGGTGTCGTAAATGGGGCGCTTGACATTTAGTTACGTTGTAATAATATATAATAATGTGTCAGCTGTACGCCGTAACGGCGCTTCGCTGCCGTGCGACCACTACCAGTCGCGCGCGGGCTGAGTATACCGCGAGGACGCCCACCCCTTCGCGGATTCGAACCGGTGACCTTACGGTTGCAAACCAAACGCGCAGACTACTCGGCCACCGGCCGACTGGACTAGCCATACATACATCTTATCGAAGTCGTCCTGAAGCTGAATGTAACTATCTGACACTTTCGTAGCTTGCCAAACTTAGACACCCTCTGCGTAAAGCAAGCTGTTTGAAGTGATTACGTTTATATGTCGTTAATGAGGACCAATAACAGAAGGTGCCTCAGTCCTGAACATTTTGGCACATCGCATTCGACATGTATCTAGTCTGACATGGATTCACGCACTCTCATCTGACGATCGTACAGAAAAACTACATATTCACCCTAGGGTCACCAATGTCGTGTTGCCGAGGCTTGGCAAAAAGGATGCACTGGTCCACCCAGTCGAAAGCCTTAGAAAAATCCAGGTAAAATAAAACAGCTCCTGAATCAAAACCCCTGTTCCAGTCCAACCGTCTCGCGCTAACAGTAGATTGCTAATGCACGATCGACTCTGGTGGAAATGGTGTGGCTCTTGCGCTATATAGCCGAATGCTTCCAGCTAAGACATGAGTGCGTAGTAAACGACAGCCACCATACTTTTTGAGAGAACTAGAAGTCAATGGACGGTAATTTGCTAGATCAGAACGACCGCCCACTTCGCGAATTGGACGCATTTCCCCATGTTTTCTCCCTATATGCGTGTGCATCTCATTAAGGCAATGCTGGAAGGAATGTGCCAAAGGTTTAACCAAGCCCTCAGTTGTCATTGCAAGAACCTAAGCAAGTGTTGTCAATTCCGGCAGAGCTGTGTGGGTGAATAGACAGCGGCTTTTTCGCCACACTGTTTGCCGTAAAGTGAATATGAGTAGTTCCTGGTGTTGGCACGCTGCCTCCCAAAGGTTAAAGAGACCACGAAACACATTGTAAAGTTGGCAAGTACTGCTGTTACAGAACATTCGGCGCTTCTTTGACTGTTCGCGTTAGTCCATCCGCTGCTCGAAGAGGGGAAAATACATTATTTCACCTTGTGAAAGCTGTCCACATGCTTGTACAGTAACTTAGGGTATGGCGTAAGGCGTTCTGTTAAAACCTACTTATGATCCAATTTGTCCTCGCGCACAAGTTTAGGACAATGCATGCGGTGGATAACGTAGACCTCCTAGGTGTTCCGATTCGGGCCGGTTCGGTGGGCATGCTATGTGGCGTTTGGAATTGTATGTATGTAATGTATGTAATCTCAGCAGTCTAGCAACTACACACAGAGCCAATAGAAAACCATGGAGATCAGCGGATAAGAGACAGTCATTGCGTCATAATCATCGTGGTATAGTAGTTGAAAGCGAGCAACACACTTCTGGAAGAAAGGAACTTTTGGCAAAAAGTAGAACGAAACATTTTTAGTTTGTTTTTCACACGCCGATTTTCCTAGTTTTTGTCATTTTCAATGTTTGAAGTATTAAACATGTGAATCAATACAATACTGTACACAATTCTTCCACTGATTCCGGTTGCGGGCCATGTCTTCGAGTGTTAAGCCATTGGTACTCCTCATCTTTGGGTCCCCATCCTGGAAGACGTGCGGGTCCAACAGCGGCTAGACACGACGTCAGCGATTTCATGTGCTGCCGCTATGTAGAAGGCTGACCACCACGCGGTCGACTTCAGCCAGGTCCTTGACGAGCGAATAGAGCGCCACGTGGTAGACGCTCAGGTGCCATGCGTAGGATGTGCCCGAGCCATCACAACTGGCGCAATAAAACCAGCTTGTTGAAGGGAATACTCGCATTCCCCAAGATGCGACGTCGAACGTCATTACTATTAACTCGATGTTGTCACCAAACAAGAGCAATCCTCCTTAAGCAACCGTTATCGAAGGCAGAAAGACGACGCATGTCTTCCACGCGAATCGGCCAGGACTCGCTCCCATACAACAACACAGAGCGAATAGATGCGCTGTAAAAGCAGCCCTTTAGCGAGAACGAGACGTCGCGACGACGCCATAAGTGCTTCAGATTGACAAATGCTGATCAAGCTTTAGCGGTGCGAAGTGAAACTTCTTTGTTGATAGTGCTGTAAGCATAAACACAGCTCCCAAGGTAGACGAAACTATCTAGCTGTTCAAATTGTACACCTTCAAGAGTGAGCACGGGAGCAGGTGAAAGCCAATCCTTGAGAAGTACTTTACACTTCGATGGGGCGTAACTCATGCCATAGTTCGATGCTACAATCGTCGAGCGATCCAGCATGAGTTGCATACCCTGAGGATCGTTACCAAGTAAAACGATATCATCAGCATAATCTAAGTCGGTCACGCGCTCACCCGGTAGAAGCTCCAGGCCAAAATGTTGGAAACCTTCTAGAGCATTCGACAGAACGTCTTCGATTGCGAAGTTGAAGAGGAATGGGGACATAGAGCAGCGCTGTCGCACACCGCTGTTGAGAGCGAAATGCGGAGAAAGCTTGCCATAGACTCTCACTCTGCCAAAGGTATGAAGGTAAAGTGTTCGTAAGATGGCGGTATATTTCTCTGGAACCCCGTTCTTTAGCAAGCAACGCCATATAGCAGGTCGATCAACGGAGTCAAAAGCGGCTCGTATGTCTAGGAATGCAATGATAATGGGCCTGTGATAAATGTGGCGATGTTCGAGGAGCTGGCGGAGCGTGAACATTTCATCCACGCATCCGCGGCCAGGACAGAAACCAGCTTGTTCTTCACGGTAGTATGATTCACGTACTGGGGATAGTCTGCGAAGCAGAATTGGTGCCAATAGCTTGAAGGCAAGAGAAAGAAGACTGATCAAGCTATGATGTACACATGTAGTGCGAGTGCCTTTCTTGAAAATCGGGACAATAACTGATTCGCCCCAAGAGGAAGGCACTTTCTCTTCATACCAGATTTTCGTGAACAGCGAGGTCAGCTGGTTAATGATCGTCACACTGCCGTACTTGAACAACTCCGGAGGAAGTCCGCTTGAGCCGGCAGCCTTGAACCGCTTCAAGCGTCGAATCTCAAGGCAGACTTCCGCTTCGCTGGGTGGATTCAGTGGGACGAGCCAGGGTGGACAACAAGGTGTACTGCATGTACTGATGGATGGTGGAGGTCAGTTGAACTGCGAGTGAAAGTGCTCTGCCCAGCGGTCCATACTTCTCAGTTGGTTGATGATCGGAGACTCATCCAAATGCACTGACGTCTCCTACTCCCTACAAACGAGGGCATGTTGCTCAAACGGATAGCCATACTTGCCGATTCATCAGCAACCGTGATATTAAACTTGTTCACCTAAGTTATCCGGATACTATTCGGCGTGTCTTAGACTAAATAAACTTCAGTTGATAGTTTCAACCAACCGAACCCAGGTTTTGTAGTGTGTTATGGTCCACGTCGCTTGGATTATTTTCCTGGGAGCTACCGCGTAACGGGTATACATAAAGAGCAAGGCTGCATGATCACCATGACCTAGGGGAGTGCCACTGATCACGCATCGAGCATGAGTTTTTCATTGGTGAATATCAGGTCCAATATGGATGGTTTGTTTGCTTTCCTGAACCTGATGAGTGAAATGACGTGGCCATGAAATGGAGGAAATTGGAAGGGACTTGCAAGTCAGCCTTGAATTGTTCCCCATAGCGGCTTGAAATTCCAGAACATGTAAATTAACATTTCTGGCGAGTAGAGTGCAGCTGTAGTTCTGTTTACAGTCCGTTTAAAAGTAGCCGCTAAGTTGGAGTCCATTTACGGTGTGGAGGAGGGGGGCGGCAAACGACGATCTTAAGGCAACCATGGTTGCCTCCCAGCCGTAGGCGATACCAAATAGAATCGGGCGCATCGGTTTCGAAACCAGTGTAAGTTCGTAATGGAGGTTGCTGCAAGAGTACAGGGTTACTCCACTACCTGATTAAAACAACATGGCCGAATGCAACCAATTCACTGGAGACATTCCCCGTGGTAAGAAAATAGGCAAACATAATATTAAAACATCGATAGATCTGTCTGAAATCTATGTTATGTACCAAACAATCTTGCCTCAGGCAGACCAACGTTTTTTCGACTGCTGTTCGATGTTTGAGGATAAAGTTTACTAGTTGACTATCTGAAGTGAGTCAATTTCGAGAAACCCCAGTACCTGTAAGTTCCAACAGTATGGTGCAATGAGCATAATCCTGAAAATGATCGCCAATCCTCCACAATTCACTTGGGCGCAGTAGTTGGACGATGGTTCACCAGCGCTCGTAAATTGTTAGTTGGATGATGGTGCTCATGAAGCATGAGGTGAAGTACTAAGTTCGAATGTTCCGTGCAGAGTCAGCTTCCCCTAACTCCCCGTGAGTCAGTTGCTATACGGTCATCAGTGGGCATATTGATTAAGCAGCAGATGTGGATGTGGCAAGTTTTATAAATGAGAGATTACCACGCTGTGAGTGAAGGACACAGTGTTTAAAAAAAGCCGCATTTTAAAATGACGCTTCGTAAGTTAGAGTGCCCTGAAACCATGCTAACATGTGAGCTGACAGGAAAGGATGCAAAGTAAAAACAGAAAAGTTAGAAGTGCACCTAATGTTTTAGAACCTGTTGAAGTGCCCGCATGTTACCTCCATTGGTGGCGGCTTGCAGAGGTAGTCGTAGCTCTGGAGGACAGCCCTGTCCTCTACTGGTTCATAACCCGCATGACAATGGTGGATAAGCCGCACTGTACCGCAGTTAGATAAAGGGTATGGCGATCAGCCGCCGTCACCCATGGCGCAGTGGCGTAAGCCGCTGACTCGGAACAGCAAGGTCAGAGGTCCGGATCTAGCAGAATTTGACGGATGCGCCGTACCGACGAGTCTCTATAGGACGAAACAGCTGTCTAGCGCTTTTCTGGTTATATAGTGGTTGTATGGACGAGCCTGACAGCAACTAATCCTTTCAAAACCTGTTGAATAGTCCAAAAAAGTAAATCCTCTACATCAAGAAATGGCTATCAGCGGAACAAGAGTCGTGTGGCAGTTATTTTCATTTACCACAAAGCGGTATAAGTTAGCCTTCATCAAAGTATGCCTAATTCGTTCGAAAGAATTTCCGATTTAGTAAACAATGTTTAGAGGACCATCACCCATCACATTTAGCATAGAGTTTTAGTTGCGGCATGTCGTTATTTCATGTGGTCATGAGGGAACTTAAAGTACCATAATCCAGAACAGCCTCGAGCTGCTTCTGATCTGTGAATGGTAGAGACAGATGACCGAACCGATGCGAATTAAACTACACTTATGCTAAAACTTAGCAATTCTAACCACGGCGCAAAAGTAGGAATCTAGAAGAATTCAGTCCAGCAGGCAGTCCTGTGAGGTGCGGTAGACACAAGTTCGCTAAGAGCTGGGATGAAAACATCTTTGCTGATTCTAGCACAGATACAATAATGTGCACAAACTAGTTTTCAAGTGACAAGCGCATGCCTACTTACCTTACGTGAAACACAAATATGTAGGTGTAGGTTATCGAAACGACACCACTCTAGTTTAACCGCTTAAAAATAATTGAACTCCCAACAGCCAGTAAGTAAAAAAAGGAAAACATTGTTTCCCCGGATGCAAACTCATTTTGTTGGTGATGAGTAAATGGGCGTAGCTACCGTGAAAGAACTCCCCTGCTCTGACAGTGACTCGTATTTGTATAAGGTAAGCTAAAGATGAATCAGCAGTTATTTCACCGTGCTAAATAACTCGCTCTAGTTGAGACACGCTTTAGTTACGGCAATCCAATACATCCGTCGGTAAGCGAGCATAGGGTATCCAACCCACAAATGTTGTAATTATGGAAGAAGAAAAGAAACTGTAGACGGCTGAACAGCAAAAAGAGTTAAATAAAATCGAAGTGCACCAACGAACCGACAGGGCAGGTTGAAACGAGCAGTACATGCAGACGCTTGGTGTGAGGAAAGGTGTGTACATGTCGATGATTCAAGCATGACAAACTCCTAGTGTGTGTTCTCTGGCGAAATAGCCGCATTTAGTAAAAAGAAACTACATCGGATGAGTTGTTTGATGGCGCTTCATAGTTTAAAAGTAATAGCACGTCATCACGGCCGGTTACAAGGTCACGCCACAAAGCGGACATACCACACAAGATTAGTGGATACCGGTCGGTGCACGTAGAAGAAAAGCTATACGAGTACCTCAAGTTATATATATATATATATATATATATATATATATATATATATATATATATATATATATATATATATATATATATATATATATATATATATGATAATAATGGAGCCAACGCCCAGATACGGTTGGCTGCATCCGTCTCCGGATTTGTCTGTCACTGCGGCCTCCACAGGGACAGCTACAGGAGGCCTGCGCCTACAGAGGAGACCATGGATGGCTTGCGCTGCACCACCCACAGCTCCATCCACGCACCCCATATCCAGTGTAAACCCGAAGGAATAAGACCGGAAGGCATGTGGATGGGAGCCAGGTTTCATCAACGGAGCCGGTCCACACTCCCTCACATGCAAAACAAGCACGCTGTATTTGGGGATCAAGCGTACACAATACGGTGGCTGGACCGTAGTCCGCTCCACACTGTGTGCATGAAACCACTCTTCGAGCCTAACACGGCCACGAGGACCGTGTACCCCGTCCCCTCCAGCAACGACCAACTGTTTCCTAGAGCCAGTATGGACGAGGTAGTGGGTAATAGACAGGTAGGTACCTTGTCAACATGCACATCAAGCGCAGCCACACCGGGGATATCAAGCAACAGCCAGTCACCAGAGAGAAAGATGACAAAGACAACAAATCGAGTAATGCATAAGGAAACGGTGACATAAATTGTAAATTAAGGAGCGTATGAAATAAGTTGTTTACAAACGAATCCGAGGTAAGTTCACGAGGTCGGAAAGCATATTTTACGGAAACGACACAAACACGAAAATGTTATCGAAATTAACTGCAACTGGCTTAAGCGACGTGTGCAAGTGTATAGAAGAGAGTACAGGTAGACATTTGTATGAATAAGAAAAGTATTAGGACAAAATTGAAAACCCACCATCTGAAATAAAGAGACTTAGCACGCAAGCAAGCGGTTAGTAAATCGAATGCAGCGTACCTACAAACGCTGCGCCGGTTCTGACTACGTTCTCTGCAGGACGCGTCGTCACTTCGGTACTGGTCCCGAGTGGCCTCGCTCATGCCTCACTAGGCCTGCCTAACTCAGGCACTCGCGACCGCGTGTGCTACAGAACCATGCGCTCGATGTCGATGGAGTACAACCCATCGGTTCTTGCCTCAAGCAGAATGATGTGAAGACGAGTCTGGCGGACGTGTCGACACTGGATGAGACACAGAGAGCACTTGCTCAACGGTGAAACGGAAAGTGTGCCGGGGCCGACAGGATCCTGCCTGAAGTATTGAAACACGGCGGACCCGCATTGTTGACTGCGCCGCACCACTTGGTGCAACGCGTATGGATTAAGGAGAAGGTGCTTCCTGAGCTGAAGGATGCCCTTGTGCTACCACTGTACAAGGGCAAAGGTAGCAAGCAATGTTGCACGAATTATCGTGGTATCAACTTGCTGAGTTGTGTGGGCAAGGTGATTGCCCGAATCCTGCACAACCTCCTCGTCAGTCGGGTTGTGGAACCAAACGTTGATCGGCGTGCATGGCGCGATCTAATCACGAAGGCAGTTGCCGAAGTGGGGGAGAAAGACCTCATACATGCAGAGAATTCCACATATACCACTTCAGTTAAAGGTAGGATTTTGTGTCCACATGCAGGCAGCGGTCATTTAATAGGCCCCAATGTTTCATCGGGATGTGCGGCCAACGTACTAGCCAGATTGGTGTGGGGACATGCGTGTGTTGGTTTGACACTTAAATAGGAAAGACGAAGCCGGATGTCAGAGGCTAATTCTGAACGGTTGACACCGAGCTAGTAGGAACATGGTGCACACGTTCTGTGGGTACACCGTTCTCAATCTAGTTATGTTTGGTTAATGAAGTAAACAAGAGTCCCCACTATTTTGTTCTACCTCCTACACCTCAGCAGAAAATACATCCAACGGCAACCCTCCAGACCTTCGTATGATCTGTCTAAAGATATCGAAGTCGGGAAATTGTCAGCACCATCCTGGTTTAGAAACACGTGTTAAAGATGGTGTGGATAAGTCAGTGAAAAGTCATACAACGACTGGTGCGCGTGTAAAAATTAGCACCATTCTATGTCTGCAAGATTTAAGAGTGCCCAGAGGAATCCCGGCAGTTGTGCATGGGGGTGGCGAGTACTCCTCCAAGGGCGCCGCAGCTACGCGTTGTCTGGCACCTCCCGAGAGATTTTCATCTTTCGGAGAGATTTAATATCCGCAAAAATATCGTTTAAGGAAAAAATTCAGGTCATGTAGAAACATATTTTTAGTTCATTGGCACACAGTTGCCAATCAGTACAAGATCTGTTATTTTGGTTCGAAATGGACTACTTCTTGGCTTAGAACAGTTCGTCTCAGTAGAGCGCAAGCGTATCATTGAACATTCTTGGGATAAAACTTGTTGATCAGAATGCGCACTATTTTTCCAGCAAGTTAACAAAGGATCTTGCATTGCTGAAACATAGTTGGGGATTTCGCATTTTGATCAGTTATGTTGAATGAATTTGGAATCCTTGTATTATTTCAAATGTGTCCAGGTAACACGTGGTGCTTAGATCGTTTCCCGTACAGTTGAAAGTTGGCCACTACGCTAGTTGCAACTGTATGTTGTGGTAAAACGTTGAGGTCCTGCGACTGGAACGTCTGAGACTTCAGATATCTCGATTCGATATGATGTTAAGGTAGTTAAATGCACGTGCATTATTGCCCTCTTGCTGATGCACATCGTATTCAACAGTGTAGACCAAATAATAATCAAATTCGTTTGTCCAATCTTACAGTGTAGCGAACATTGAGTGCAAGGGTGTCCCATGTGCCTTGTGCAACGTTCGTCAGTAGGATTGTTCAGTAGAAATAAGTGAGCATCAACGGTTTTCGACACTAGAGTCGTCTTAACTTGCACGTAAGTCAGCTGATAAATGTCAATGAAGTTAACTATGTGATAGATGGAGGAACAGCCTTGCTAATCCGTTGATATTGAGGGCGACGTGCATTGCCATCGGACCAAGGGAGCATGCACGCATACATCTCCCCATAGTTTCCTGTATGAGTCCATCACATGAGGTTAAAAGATGAACAGACGATCAGCTGCACCATGCACACACTCAGCACACACTCCTCTAGGACAATTCGGTCTACTGTATGGTACAAAGAACACTAGTGGTAACACACGCACAACCAGACCTATACAATCCTTCACATCGCGATTTAAAGGACCCGAAATGGCCCAATATGCAACAAGCAACCATACGGTCAGTAGTTTATTACGTCGATTGTCCCAAACCTTGCGTAGATTGGCCAGTAGAGATTGTAGAAGATTGTAGGTTGCTTTATCTCGCTCAACAAACTGATGTGGTATCTTGGCTTCAGCATATACTGCCAACTGTTCACTTCGACCTCGTTGATTGTACCCACAGCTGTGCTGTAAACGAAACAGGGCTATCATGGATGAGAGGTGGAGTACTGGTGAGACACCTACATGGGACAATTAAGTGCACTAGGATGTAGCGTAGACTGTTCCATAAAGTTGCACAGTGGGCGCAGTGCTAGTGAACGGGTCCAGTGGACCAATTTCCATGCTACTAAAGGACCATCAATGACTCAAGAATCCTGTTGGGCCAAAGGTAACATGAGCCAACAGGGTAAGTTAGCCTTGGATTAACCAGAAATCATGAGATCGTTGCTCAGCTATTGACGATGGCTGTTATGAGCAAGCGCGAGGAGCCCGATGGATTGTACGTCTGCAAATGAGTATGCAGTTTGCCTAAGAAGGTCATCTTGGGTGTTTGGATGACGGTATTTCTGGACTGAGGTTTCCCATCCGGTTTATGATAGTAGAATAAACCAAGATAAATGTAACTAGCAAGCGAAAAATGTTCATCTACCGGCAAAAAGGGATATAGCAACCGCCGAATAAACAAATTAGACTAACGCGAAATGTGTGCAGGTACTTGAGCAATGAAAACCGACCAACAGGAATACCTTGATGGACATAACGGTCGCCTATCCCTCAGTGGCTCATAGCAACTCATAGAAAATGGTTGTTAATGGTCAGATCCAAGACTGACGAACAGATCAAATGGTATAAATGTTTAGTGCGCTGCAAAATACAGGGCTCTCTGCGACTGGAATCGGGGGTAAGGCATTCGGGACGCAATCGTAGGTACTCACATACAAATCCAGACCCTGAAATATGGCGGGGACTCATAGTGAATTTTACGGTTTGAAAAGATTGTACATTACGATCGAATTACGGTTATTCGCTTACCGATCTTGTGTTCCATGTTGAAGTTCTTTCCGGCGTTGGCAGCATTCTTCTGGTCAGCAAACATTCTCAAAGTATGGCACTGTTTACCACGAACGTCTAGTTCCAGAAATGCTCTTTTAAGTTCCAAAAGTTGTCTTGACGAGATGGAGTAGGCGATGGGACTGACGTAAGTGGCCAAAAATTTATCATGTGAAATTGCCCTTGCAGAGATTTCTAAGTGACGCGGAGAGGATGGTTCTAAAACCTGTAACAGAATAATCAAAATTATAAAACCACCAATGGATAACAATCTACATGGTTGTCACACTTTCCGGCACCAGCAAAAGACAGAGTAAACTACTGCTTAAGTCCAAAAGTGCTCACGTTCATTACCCCATATAACAACTAACAACTTGGCCACCACAACACGAGGGCTATTCACTCAAGAGTTTTATCGTACGCACGGGACACACTGTTATCAGAGCCATGTTAAGGAAAGCTTTGAAACTGGAAGGTGCAAAGGAAAGCGAAGACACACACAAACAGTTGTTACCTGTTTAGTAGGGAGTAGCGCGTTCTTCCACCGAAGTGATAACAGAGAAAACGCACAAAACCTGTCGTACTTTTGGGTATAAATTTAAGCAATCAATTAAGGCATCCAAACCAGGGGTAGGACGAAAGACTAGACTGTGAGATGCATACAGACTAGACTCAGTCAGATAGGAAACAAAGGCCAGGAATAGCATGAACTGACAGCTTCGTAAGCAGTGTGGATTCCCTCAACCAGTTGGGGAATGGAAACTTTGGACTCATTATCGTGAGAGAGGCCAATGGATACTAAGTAGGAAGCTGTTTGCTTGTTCGGCTGCGATACCCTACAAGCTGTATTATCTACTCTTATAAAGTCCAGTTGTAATGACTGGATTGGATTTTTACTACCTCGTACCGTTAAGCAAGAAGGTACTACCATCATGAAGCGTGCGCCAAGGGTGAGATTATCTCCGCCCCCTACCAAGTGGCCATTCTGCTGCAACTCATAAGGAATAAAAAGCTATAATGGAAGACAACTACAGTAACCACAATGCTTTGAGACAGGTAGACGCCATTCGAGTATAGTATCCGGTTACAGATAAAAGCATGTAGTGCTTGCAAGACATTTGATTGAACAGAAAGAAACCGCCTTAGTACTGGCTTTATTTGTTTCGTAAAGGCAGAGCTCCAAAATCGGTTTAAAATCTTTGGTACTACAATGGGCACTCCATCTCCCTTCTGTGTATTCGCTGCCAGTAATGTCAAGTTTGATAACTTGTGGTCATTTGGTAGCGAGCAACCATTACAAAGTATTAGTGCACATTTGGTGACGTTAATGCTGATGAAGTACAGCTTTTGGGAATTGTATATAAGACACTATGTGACCACTACCAACGCTAATGTGTATTTGAACGGAAGTATAAGCGGGATTCAGACCAATTAAGTGGGATTCACCACCACCAAATCTGTAAAAACAGTAACATCTGAAAAGCTATGGAGGACTGCTTTGTCCTTTCTGGACCCACCGGTAACACGCGCACCTCCGGCCCGTTTAGTGGACCGAAACGATGAAAAACTTCTGCGATTAGCCAGTGAAGCTCTCGGGCCGTGACGGACGACAGCGGCAGGCGTGAGTGTCGCCCAGTTGGAAGGTAACGCGACCAATAACTTGAACGTGACACCTTGTCGGAGAATGGAGCAGTAGCCTCAAACTACGACTTCTCAAAATTACGCAGTCAACCAACTTCTAGGAGCATATACAGAGAGAAGTGTCAGTAAGGAAGTAAGGGGTTTGTATGGGTTACTTACAGTGGTGGGCGAGCCATGTCATGTCACAACTGGTTGAACAGTGACATCGGTTATCGGCATCAACCGAGGTGCCGATACTAAGGTCCATACTCGCGAAAGTTGGGACACCGTCTCGAACTCATCAATGAGTAAAGCAAACGCAAGACGCCGATACAGCTGGAGTAAAAATTACCCAGCAAGCAGACCTCTTGGTATTGGTGTCTATCCGATTGGGTTCGACGATGGATTTCGCAAACAAGGATAATCCAATGGTTTGTGTCTAGTTGTATTTTGCAGGGTATTCAGAAGATCACAATTAACTGAATGATGTTCACAACTGGCCACCTGAGATTCACTTTGATGACTAAAAGTTGATGAAAAGTCGGTTCAATGGAGAAGGAAGCGGACCGTCAATGGCTTACGCAACACGTCACCCTAGTACTGATCATGTGCATGGTCCAACGTGCATTATTAGCCAAAAGGAAGGTCCGATGACAGAAAACTCTAAGCCGATTAGCTCATTGGTGTTCAGATAGTTGAGTTGCGAAATTGCATCGAGATCAGTATGGAAGATGGCCCTGAACGAGATGTATAGGAATCATAATAATGATTCCAACAAGGTATGCATACTGACGCAATGGAATTAGGATGAGAGGAAGTCAAACCAGCGAAGAACACGGCAGGTGTTGGACGGTATATGGTGTATGTGATGTGTTGAACTCGCCTGTGGCTTGAACTGTTCGCGTAATGCGTTGCGCAGACAATCAGTCAGCTCTTTTGCAAATTGTGTGAGGTTACCCATCACCGGCCTGTTGGTAACAACACCATTGTACCAAGCGGGGTAACTGGGGAGAAAAAGGAAAATATATACGGACGCGGCCACTATTCCAATGTTTAAAATTTCTCTATAAACAAAAGTTCACGTTACCCTTCAGCTTGTGAATAGCACACAATAAGAAAAAATTGTGAAGTGCTCTCTTCTCTACGAGCTGGTACAAGTTCAACTTCTAGCCTAATCAATAAAATCGGCCATGTTAGGTGATGTTTCGCAATTTAACAAGAGAATAGTAACTAGTGGTCACTCACTTTTCGGATACAACTACGCCGTCGTTTTTCAACAGTGTCTTAAAGGCTTGCAATCGCTTGTACTTCTCCGCGTGCTGTTCCTCGAAGTCAGGGAGGTGGATTTCAGGTACACTCCTGAAAGTCAGGAAAGATTTAGCTTGGTTATATTGTTTTGTCAATTTCTCAAGTGACTTTGCAATTCGCTCAGAGAGAGGAGACCCTTGCAACGCCTGTAGCCACCGAGTGGACACTAAAACCGATGATAGTGGAGATAAGCGGAGAGAAATCGGACCAGCTACATCAACCATAGAAAACCGAGTTCCTTAGATAGAAATTATGACGCGCCGGGTTACACTCTTAGCCATTCAACTATGGATACAAATGACAACCTACTAAAGAATAATGAAAGACCGCTTTCTTCGCTTATACCTGGACCGGCCAGTCCTAGGTAGTTGGTTGGCGGGGAATGGTGGAACAAGCGGCTGATTGAAGGATTGTGTTGACCCGACCAACTATGTGCACTTGAGTGTCTGACTTAAACTGAGCTCAGATTTAGATAAAGGTATGTCTCTTAAGAATGCGATATACAATCAAACTGGGTGGTTTGATCAATTTGTTCGGTTAAACGAGATACAGCAGACAGAAGAGTGGGCATGATACGTAATGGATAGGAAAGGGGTGTGATGGGCCAGAAGGAATTTGCTCTGCCAGAGTGCTCATTGTACACCGAAGTCCTTGCGGTTGTGAGTTGTTGGTGGTATGTAATGCTCATGGGACGAGTAGTAGGTTGTCGTCGGATTCCATGTTAATCATAAGTCATTGCGTGTCGGAGATCGATATGGCTTGGTATAGCCCTCTATGTCAGCCTGAGGTTTGGTTAGTCAGCATATCACTGTGGTAGTGCGGCAGTGCTTCTAAGTTCTGTCACAATGTTTGGCTAGCTTAAGACTCGTTCAGGTGAATTGGGCTCGAGTTCAGAGAGGTTTGGAGACAGTAGGTCGGTGTATTGTACCCAAAAGCCTCTGTGCTCAAGACTTCTCTGCTTGGTTCCAAGCATGTCCCTCCATTTTGAATAGGCTCCGCTTTTCGTCCGTCCCAACAATAATCGGTGTCGCATGGATGATAGCGTTGTTTTGGCTATGCGTCGTAACAACCCAGTGATACAATGTAACAATGAACACAAGATGAAGAAGTTACCGAACGCCCACCAGACTGACCAAGCCTTTCGGTTAATTTTTAATGTCATTATATTTCATTATTGACTGGCCATCGCGCAGTTTCTCCCCGCTAGGTGCAGTGACAGGGTATGACGCACATTGAAGAAGGCGATCAACGGGTATACGGAAAATATATCAGACGATTCACTCTTGCACACAAAAAGTCTCTTGCCTAAACACCAATTGGTAAATGTCAGTATTGTTCGCCGGGTGTTCTCACCAGATGTGAACAATACTTCGCAAGCACAGTTAAGTACAAACGGTCAGCCTCATAACGTCTTCAGCGAGAGGTGGCCAAGTCTCTGATTCGTACAGTAACACCGGCTATATCGCACCCTGCCTTTGACTGATAGGATGGTATTTCGCGCATCCCTAGATAAACGAATCTCTGAAAACCCATAAGGACTCGGTCGATGCGTGAAGTCACTTCAGTAGAGATGTGATCACCAGAGGTGACACAACTACCAAGATAAATGTACCGATCCAACATCTTCAGTGGCTAAGAGAACAGGGACACTTATCATTATTTCGATGATAAATTTGAAGTGGAAGGAGAAATAGGACGATCCTGGTGAACTCCACTTGTCGCGGGGAATTCTGAGACGTCTTCCTATCGACCCTCACTCGGCCTCCGCAGTTGCGGTTGAGACCACAGACGAGAAGGCGGTTTTCCTGGCATACCTTTCAAAGATAAACGATACCACAACATGCCACGATCAACAGAATCGAAGGTGGCTTTCATAACAAGGATAATCACCATAGTCTGTTGTCTGTAATGTGTCTCTATTCCAATACTAAAGAGAAAATATGTGAGCGATGCAGTAGCGACCAGCGTGAAAGCCAGCATCGTTCTCACCGATTCCGCTTTCACAAGGACCAGTAAGTCGCTGAGACCCGTGAGAAGTTTGGAACAAACGAAAGTAATGACTTCCACATGAAGTAAATGGACTCATTTTGGGGACCGAAGTGACAGTGGACAACTTCCCATCTAAAGGAACCTCAGCGGTGTCCAAAATGAATGAAGCAGTTAGGTCAGGCACCGGTGCGTCACTTCCATGCTTCATAAAGATGGTAAAAGGCCGTGTGATCCAGGAGCTCTATCCAGACAAAGCGAGTTCACGTTGAGTCCATTTCAAAGCGGGTGGGTAATGTCAGCCACCCACGTGGGCTCAGGTGATTTGGAAACAGTAGCGTCAGAGCAGACCTGATAGTGATCCTCAAAATTCTCAGTTCAACGATCTACTTGAGGTGACTGAGAATAGAGCAACTTCCCACTTTTCTCAGCTATTGCCTCAATAGCTTGGGGCGATCTTGAGTAGGCACGTCGCATGAGCTGGAGCAGTACTCAGCTGTTCCCATTCCCACTGGGTTTCTCCATATCGCGAGCCCCCACCATCTGCCAATAGCCGGTTGATTTTGAGGCACTTAGGCAGATAACGCTTTAGGTTGTCACGGACACGATGTAGCTGAATACAACACTTTACCCATGACAACTCTACTTCGTATTCGGCTCATACAAATTAGTTCGTAATTAAGAGCATATGAGTCAGATCGACACGATATTACTGTCTTGCGGATTGTCAGCACAGGTGACGGGTGAGAAGCCGCAAAAGTGAACGCTTCACTGAAGTTGACAGAGTGGATGCTATGTACGCGCACCCTAGGGCATGATCGGAATGCAAGCACGTATTCCAGAACGACCTACGAACGTGAGCTTACCTGCACCAGCGGTAGATGATAAGAGCATAATCATTTTGGCCCAACGTACTGTTGACATAGTGGACACCAGGTGAGATGATGTGAACATTCGTATTGAAAAGCGACGATGCTAATATAAAAGTAATAGTCGACACAAAAGAAGAAATGGACTGCCAGTAGCTGTTTGGCATGCGATAATCCCGAAAATACCTCACAACTCCTGTCTGGAGTCCGATGAATAACTCACTTAGGTTCAATTGCTCATTTGTTCGCCGAGCTTCGAAATTTGTTTACATACGTTTCGCTACCATGTGAGGCGGCATCGTCAATGCGCTGATATGCAGAGTGTAACCTTGCTTACTTAGGTACTCATTCCAGCAGCAGCGGTCATGACAGCCGCATTACGCGTCATATGAGTGACGGATGAGAGCTATTGGCATACATAGATCTCTGATGGCAAGAAGTGATTATTAGGTATTAAAGGTTTTCAGTAAAAAGAAACGTATTTTGTCAATTTCTGTAACAGCTACTGCTGTGTTGGGTTTGGTATATAGTGAGGTTTAACCTAGAGCTTCAGATTATTACGGATGAAGTTACAACGTTGCAGGATAACAAACAGGCGAGTAGATATCTTGTTTGTGGAACCAAGGTCTAAGTGAAGAAGCACGAGAACGTTACATGGATGCACACGAGAACACTTACCTCAACGAGTCGGAATCCCGAAGGAAGGCGAACACGCGGCGTGTGACGGCTTCTTTTTCATCAAAAGCCCCTTTACGTCTCAGATGTGGTGGAACGCGTAGTACGATGGCTTGTTTGATAATGCGGTACTCCAGTTCAGTGACTGACATACCAGGCTGATGTAGCTTCTTAATTTGAGACAATAGCGGTTCACTTAAACGATCCAGAAGAGCGGGCTTAGGGACCCATCCATAACTATAAACGAGAACCGTTAGGTAAGATGTTCAACAATGAGTGCATGCTGAGCGACGGGCTGTATCGAAGGCTTGTAATTGGGGGCTGAGTCGTAGCTTGTGAGACGTTATTATTAAGATGTCGAACTGCCTTCTAGTAACTGTATGTAAGAAGAAGAGAGGCGAGCAACCCACATCCTCTAAAGGCTGAACAGCTAAGTATACGGGCAATGAAGAAACACTTCTAAGGAATGGGTGAAATAGCTAAGCAATGGGGAAAAGTAGGAAAGATGTGAAGACTGGTTATGCAGGGATTGCTGAGTTGAAAGTGACTCATACGATTTGATAGTTTGAGATGAGTATTGGGGGCGGAAAACTAAAACCGGTCTAGTCGTAGGCGAATATGAGAGCTATACGACAGAACTTTGTTGAGGCAGAGTTGACGTAAAACCAAGACAGCAAGTCCACAAGACAAGAAACAGCATTTAGTGGTGCTACATAAACAGCCAGTGAGAAACAAGGGTTCATATTGTTCTGAGGTCACCCGCCGTCAAAACCGTTCGCAGAAACAGACTGGTCAATTAACCAAGACTCGCAGCTAGTAGCCACGGGGCTATTTGCTCGAGTATCTACCTAAAGGCGACCGAATTAGAACGAAGCTACTAATGGAATGTGATGTTTGCGGATGGCTGGCTTGCCGAACTACCTCCTCGTGGTGCCAGCTGGGTGGTTCGGGATTATCCCGTTCCAGCGAAAGGTGTGGCTGCAGTGTTTCAGGATATGGTGGGTTTTCGCCTGGTAAGCGTTCTCCCTATAAAAAGCCACATATGTCCGCTTAACAACATTGCGACGTGACTCGCTAGTTAATAAAGTCACTGCCCATTGCTTCACCTCTTTGGAGCATTGTAATCCTTCAGCTTGACGCTGAATTACTGGGAGTATTGGACCCCTGTTTGGCGGCCAGCCAAACGAAAGGCGTATGAACCGAGCAAGCGGGCACCGGCTCCTAATGGGTGCGATTCTCTGAATTCGCCCCGCTGCCTTGCGGGTCAGGTCTTTATGACCAAAGGCTCCGGGTGGGCCCCCCTAAGTCAACCCCCTTCCTCGTCCTAAGCAATCGTGAAGCTGTATGCCCACGCAACTCATGAAATGATGGATTTGCAACTCTCTGCTTACGTCTCTCGCTCCCTGAACTCTCTCTTTGGCCGGGGTGCTGGCGGCCGGGCATGCTAAACCTAATTCTACCGCACCGCAAACAACGTTCTTCGTTCCACGCTTATTCAACCCTCCTGTTCTTGGCAACTCCCCTCCAATTTCGAGTCACCAAAAGTGCATTGCAAAGAAAAACGGTACCTTTGACCTCCTCAACGAACCGCTCAAAACCGAACGCACACATTCCAATTTAAACAGCAAGGCTTTTATTGTACCCCGCTCGCTCTTCGAGCTATCTACGTTCAATGTTCGAACGCTCACGCAGATTGGTTCACAAGCTACTCTTGCGCGCACCTTGGAAACCCTATCAACCGAAGTTTGCTGCCTAACCGAAATCCGTTTAGAAGACTCCAGCACAACGCTACGATTGCGCTCACCATTCCCAAGTTCCAATGGCACATTCACTTTGCGTTTATCTGGAGATGCGACAGCGACAGCCTCTGGTTGCGCCGACGTAGGAGTTGCGTTAAGCGCAAGTGCTGGGGCAGCGCTCATTGACTAGTTCGCTGTTAACAACTGTCTTTGTGCAGTCCGCTTGGAAAGCTCGGTGCGATCTTCCAGCCACGGGACCAGTAGTCACTGCTTATTCATTGTGGCGGCGTACGCTCCCACTGACTACAGCTCAGACGAAGCTAAAGACGTTTTACCGTCAACTCACCGACCTCCTTCGCAAGAAACGCCGCAAGGACATCGTGATACTCACCGGTGACCTTAATGCGCAGCTCGGTAGACTAGAGGTTCATGAGCGCGAACTTGGGGGTCAACGCAGCCACGATACTCGCAGGACGGACAACGGCGATAAACTCCTTTAACTGTGCGTTGACCACGGCTTGTTCCTTTCCAACACCAATTTCCGACGTTCCTGGCGCCAACGAGCCACATGGCGACCTCCGGCGTCTGGTCAAGCTTGACGCACATTGACCACATCGCTGTTAGTTATCGTTGGCAAAGCTGCATAACGGACTGCAAGTCAATTTGGAACACTTACCTAAGTTCGTATCATGCGCTCGTGTGTGCCAAGTTTGTTCTATGCTTTGGAGGTACCCAACAGCCTCGCCAGAAACGGATTGACACAGACAAGCTCGTCGCCCCAAATATTCTCGGCGCATTTCAGAACATATTAGCCTCCAACCTGCGTTCTCTATCCTCCGACGTTGAGACACACTGGGAACAGATCCAGAGCGCTTTACTAAAGTCCACTACCCTGGTCTGTGGCTTCCCTAGACAAGCTGCTAGTCACTGGATCTCTGCACAACGTCTCCAATTAATGGAAAGTCATCGAACAATTTCCGCCGGAGTTTAGTACAACGCACTACTCAGAACCACCGGTGCTGAGCTCAGATAGCTCTACAGGAAGGATCGCGAGGCTTGGTGGACACAACGCGTTGTTGAGATGGTGCGAACAGTCTCATCAGGAAACTCTCGCAAACTCTTCCAAGTTATTCGCTCCACGGGAGGCAGAAGACCAATAGTAAGAAAGCTTTTGCGCAAAAATTACGGTGAACTAATCCACAGTCGTCACCGTTGTCTGGTACGATGGGCAGAGCACTTTGAAGATCAGTTCAACTGGCCACCAGCGCAACCGAATCTATCTTCCGGGGTTCACAGTGCTCCCTGGTGTGTGGATGTTTCTCCACCGAGAGAGGCGGAAATTTCAAATGAGCTGCACCTACTGTAGCGCCACAAGTCATCCAGCCCAGATGAACTTCCTCCTGCCCTCTTCAAATATGGAGGTCATGCACTCAGTCGCGAACTGACATCACTCTTCAATCAGATTTGGATTACTGAAACCATTTCATCCGACTGGAATTTAGCGGATGTTGTACCTGCTCATAAAAAAGAGCCCCGACCATTTGCTCCAACCATAGTGGCATCAGTTTCATTTGTGTCGCATCCAAACTGTTTGCTTCCCTGCTCTTGCGGAGGCTCAGTTGCATACGGGAACAGAACCCTCGTGAACAACAAGCTAGATTTCGCCCGGGTAGCAGTTGTGTCGATCGCATGTTTACGATCTGCCAGAGACTTGAACGTCGCCATACGTTTAGTCGACCAAGCATAGCTATATTCTTGAACATTCGAGCCGCGTTTGACTCTGTTGACAGAGTGGCTCTTTGGGACTGCTTACTGAAGAGGGGAGTACCTGAGAAGTATATCAGCATTCTCCGTGCCAGTTATCATCAAACTTTGGGCTGCGTGCAAGTATACGGAGACATTTCGCTCCCTTTCAGTATCACTAGCGGTGTTAGACAGGGTTGCCCAACTTCTCCATTCTTGTTAAACATCTCCATGGATGAGATTCTGGATACTGCCCTGGAAAACTGAGTCGTGCGGTGTTGAACTGCTCCCTAGTGATCGTCTTCGGGACTTAGAGTACACCGATGACATCGTTATGATGTGCGAGTTCTCCCAAGCCACTCAGCATGTGCTACTCAGACTGGAGAAGTCCGCCTTCCAATTTGGGTTGAGCTTTGCCCTTTCCAAATGTAAGGTCCTATTACAGGACTGGCCAAGTACATATCTTTCTCTCACCCTTTCGGAGCATCCGTTGGAAGTGGTCGACAAATTCATTTATCTTGGGATTTGTATTAGTATTAGTGGTTTGACAGATGAGATCTCGCTGCGTGTCGCCAAGGCTGGAGGCGCTTTCGCTAACCTTCATCATCTGTGGCTTCGTCGTGACCACAGCCGCACACTCAAGAGACAAGTCTACAGTGCTACGGTTCGAGCGATTCCGCTGTACGGTTGTGAGACTTGGCCCGTTCGCAAAACCGATGTTCAGCGGCTATCTGTCTTCGATCACCGCTGCCTGCGAAGCATTGCTAGTGTTCGATGGCAGCATCACATCAGTAATGAGGAAGTCCGTCGGCGAGTATTCAGACCTAACGAACTCCGCCGACCGATTGATAACATCATTTCACTGCGGAGGCTTCGCTGGCTTGGGCATGTGCTCCGCATGCCTACCCAGGGGCCACCACAACGAGCCCTATTTGCAAGCACAGGCGTGAGTTGGAAGCGACGAAAAGCAGGGCAATGCAAACTTGGATCCAATTAGTTAAGGCGCAAACGTTGAAGCTGGCTGTTTTTGGGCTTTCCCGACTCCTGAGTTAGGGACCAAAGGACCCCGAGAACATCTGGTTGCAGACGCTAGAGAACATGGCCAAGAACGGTACACAATGGCGCACTTGCCGTGAGACTTTTCTACCCTAACACTTGTTTTCCCTTTAAATCTATTTGTTTTTTCTTTTATGTTGTGGCACAGTCAATTGTATTGTAATTGGTAAAGTGTTGAATATATATATATATATATATATATATATATATATGAGGATGCTTGCACCTTAGCTAAACGCTATCACAGAGATTAGGAGAACCGTGAGCGCATGTACATAAATCGTGGTCTCAACTTAGATCGTGCTGAAACAAGGCACACAAAGATCAGTCAACCAGAACAACCTCAGATTTGTGAAAATGGACTGCTGGTTTATACGAATGACAAACGCTCGTTTTGCTAGAGAGACGTGTTAGAACTGAGAGAGGAGTCTTCGTACTCATGTGGATAACGACCATCATTTTATGGCGCCGTAAGAAACAGAAAGGATACATCATCAAGGAGAAAGGTGTACAGTGAAGACAGAAGTCACAGATATTTGTTGCTCTGCTGAGGCGTAATAAGAAAGAAAAATACAAGCAAAAGACGACTTACCGTCCACCGGCCAAAAGTACAAAGATGTCAGCAGTGGCTGCATGTTCAAGGCACATTTCCAGAGCACGTGGGCTGCGGGTGGCGATCTCTGGTACACCCCAACGTAGGTCTACCTCGTCTACATGGACACACAGTTCTCGAGCGGCAAACTGTCTGATGGAGGGGATGATCACGCCGCATATGAGGTCTCGTTCAGCATGCATATCTCGAAAGGTCGAGGATATGAATATTTTGCACGAACGCCACCTGTGAAGTGGAGTGAAACCCAATTAACTCTGGACCTTCGTGCTGGAGATGTCATTTGGTCAAAATTGCTCAACACACAGAGCATAAACACATTTCATTGAGCTGCAATAGATTTCCCATATTTTGACGGCCGAGAATAGCTCTAGAGTTTATGCCCAGTATTGCTGACTTACAATGTCGGTGATACTAACTTACCTTTATCACAAGAAAAGGAGCATATGTGCAAGATAAGCATAGTTTATTGGTGGAATTAATTCGGCTACAAGTAAACAAATGGCGAGAAACGATAATACCACGCCCTTTCTTGACCAGTGCGACGGATAACTTGACAGTTTGTTAGGTACCACAAATTCAGATAGGGGTTACCACTTAACGCAATCTGGGATGTGATCGTTGAGCTTGGTTATCACGAATCTTACTTGAAAGTGAAGAGCTAAAAAGTGTAGGCTTCAGTTAAATAAAAAAGCAAGTGTATCGGAAATGGTGATACGGCGCTACCACTGAGGTAGGACCGTAAGAAGTGTGGACAACGGCATATGTGCGTGAGCTTTTGTTTTAGGTTGTCGGGACACGATATATGAATTTATCAGTAGCACTCGTCACGCTCTCTTCCATTGTTGTCGTTAAAAGTTGTGGGTTAAATTACCGGCTTCCGATGCCATGACACTATCGGCACAGCTCCCAGCTATCACAGACCCATCTCCTCTCCCCTCTTTGTCCACAAGTAGGACAATTTCATCGTTGTCACCTCATCTCCAGTCGAAGTACGTGATGCGACACTATCGAAACTGGCTGTCGTGATGGTGGCTGGTCGTTTAGGTGAGCGGGACTGCATGATGACAAACAAGCGTTGCCCACGTGAGCTGACCACGATCGCGAGGGGCCGGAAAGGAAAGATGGAATTAGCTCGATATAGTGCGAAAGAGGTGCAACTCGGTTCCAGTCAAGGAAAGGACTAGTCCGAACAGCAGCGACGGTATCTGACCTGCGCACCAATGAACTCAGACTGACGACACGGAACGCAACGGTAGCTGGCAAATGATCGAGCGGAGCCCACGTGATCTAACTATAATCATCGTACAGGTCAGGTGCACAGTGGGTGCAGAGAGACATAAGGCAGGTTTGTGGAGTCGTTTGGAATGATCACAGAGGATGTAAAGCGAGTGCGAGCCAATGTGAAAAGTCGCCGCGATTAAATAAAGCTTCAAATAGTAGAAGTGAGTTAACCTTGGCTACAAGACAGGTGTGTCCGGCCATAAGAATTTGCCTGCGTACAATGTCAAAATCCATACAAAGTAATAACCAAACCCAGAATCTGAGGCCATGTCAATACCATCCCTTATCACGTGTTATAGAGAAGGTAGAGGAAAGCTGAGCGGCGCTCTAAGTAAGCCTGTTGTCCCATACATCATGAACAAAATACCTCAGAAATTACGAGATTTGTGTGTATTCCGCCTTGGTGCTATATCTTGTTTGCTCAGATGGAATGAACTCGCAAGTACTAGGCGAAGAGAATGCAATGCTTAAATGCATAGTTGATTATGCACAGTTTGCTTTGTACATATGTCAACACGGTACTAGGGGGAAGAAAAATAGTTGCACGTACGGTTACGATAAGGTGGTCCAATAAGAACTTAGTTTTGAACACTTCTAAGCAAACCTTAGGGACGGTTTCGAAATGTGTCGGCTACTCGAGTTTGGTGGTCCCGACAAATGCGAAAAATGCACAACATGACCGCGAGGATGTGAAGGAGACACGATGTCTTCTAGAGCAAAACAAAACCGGAAACAGTTGGAGTACTCGGAGGGTAATGTCGTGAGCAGTGATCCATAATGGAAACAAATCGCAAGAGTCAAAACTTGGACCATCCCCTATCGTGATTCAGTTACATATAAGTAAAAAGAAAAGGAAAGTGGATGACCGAACCATAGCCAAGACTAACTTTCACTTTCAGCGGCAGAACGCTGTTCGTCTCTGACCTGATACCGGATTGATCTAAAACATTTTTCGATAACATATCTGGCCATCACCACTTTGAAATAGAAACTGCGATTCATCTTGAATGCCTCAACGTAAACCACTGGTGCACGTACCGAACGAGCACAAACAAGCAGACAAATGAATAATACACAGAAAAATGATCATTGCCGTGCTAAAGATGAGAAAAGTTACGCATTAGAATGCCACTCTGGTATGTAAGCTGGAGAAGCTTGTCATGTAAACCTGACAACGCAGAATTCGCCTAGTTATCAAACATAGATTACTCTGTTCCATGGCACAAGATGACAGTAAATTCTGCAATGATATCTTACAAATCACCTTACAAGTGGGTGAATTTGACTTGACATGATGGCCTGTCAGTGAAAACACAGGACAAAAGTGGTAGAGCAAAGGCACATTGGAAGAAGAATTCATGGTGAATTCTAGTTATGCGGGTAAGGTTGGTCGATTCACAAGGTAGCTCAATTTGACTGTAGGCCGCTGACATGGAAACGAGAGGTCTCTTCTTCATTGGGCGACAGAATTAATCTAGAATAACTGCATAAAGCAGCACAAGATATGCCGCTAGTTTTTTCTCCTTTAATTCTATGGACGTTGATCATGCCAGTTTCATGGTCACCGGGTCTCAGGGTGAAAGATAAGTGTTGAAAACATGGACACGCGCTCATAAGGTGAAGCACTTACTCATTCAAAGGTCGATCTAGTGGGATATCTGGCTGTAAAGATTGTAGTTTGGATGACACCGCGCGCGACCGTGTAGTTAGACCATAAAGTTCATCGATTCTTTCGACACGTTCCAAAAGACCCTTGTCGCTTGCCTCGGCAATGTAACGTAAAACCATATCGGTGGTGCCCTTCATAATGACCCAATCCTTCGGATCACCAGCAGCATTGGGCCTGATTTAATTGGTTTGGCAAAACAGGAACGGGAGACCAAAACGCAAATAGATTTGAAACCTTTAACATTTCAGCTCAACTGAAATTTAAACAGTATTGCTGACAAGGATGAAGTGTCTCTCGTGAAATCGAGTAGCATAAAGTGATTGCGAGAATTTATGTTTGAGGATGACACTACTCTGAATATAGGAAAATGTGATTCGCTAAGAATTCGCCGAAAGAAAGTCGGTGGGAATGCTGTCGGGACATAATTGATGTGTGGCTTATCATTTTACTTAGAGAGATGCAAGGTGAGCCTACAACTGGATTCAGCATACGAGAACAGTGAAAAGGAGGCGAGTGTCAAATAACTAGGCTAGAACGAATGCTCAGACATCCTGGGTAACTTGTTATTGGCTAAGGTGACGGCCGCGGTCCGCAATTCGGATCTTCGATCTTTAACGATTTTCTTAAAGTCATTGGATGCCGACGTATTCGCACGTCCGCCTGTCATCCACAGACGAACGGCATGATGGAACATTTCCACCGATAGCTGGAAGCCTCAATTAGCGCTGCCAATGCGTTGAGTTGGACTGAGGTTCTACCTTTGATCTTCCTTGGTATCCAACCAGCCCTAAAGGCCGATCTACGTCCGTCTAGCGCTGAGTTAGTATGTGGACAACCATTGCATTTAGCTGGCGATTTCTTCTCCGATAGTTCTAGAATTCCCCGTTATGACGCGAATTATGCTCGTCAGCTAGCCACGAGCATGCGTCACTACGAGCTTCCCGACGTCAGAGAAGAACCATGTAAGCCTTTTGTTCCACAAGACCTGCAGCCCTGTTCGTTCGTTTTTATTCGCGCCGATGGTCTTCGCAGACCACTGGAGCGATCTTACGAAGGTACTTTCAAGGTTATGCAGCGTAAGGAGTGGGTCTTTATCGTCGTCCATCACTGTAAACGAGAAGCCGTTACGATTGAGCGTCTCAAGGTTGCGCACGTGGAATCTGAGCTCGATGAAGACTCTTGCCCGTCTTCTGACGAATCGACCTAGCCTATCTATGATAGTCGACTCACCTGCTTTCAACGCCCCTGACCCCAAGCAGCACTCTCTATCGAAGCCTTCCAATTCAGTTCCGCCGCTTCCCATCAAACCAAGCGGCACATCTACAGCAACTCCTCTAACTTTGCGATCCGATAGAACGCCCAAGACGACGCCTTCCTCCGAACCGCACAAGTCGACTAGGTCCAGTAGGCCAGTTCATTGGCCAGCAAGATTAACAGATTAGTTGTACTTTCCACTTTGCATTTCCCACTGTTCCTTTTCCCCTTTGGCCAACACAGTACGAAAACTCAAAAAAACGGCAAAAGCTTTTGAAAACGCCAAAAAACCGACAAAAGTGTTTGAAAACCCAAAAAGAACGCAAAATGTTTTTAAAACCCAGAAAAGGAAAAAAACTTTTCGAAACACGTAGGGAGTTGCGTTTAGTTTGGCGCCTGCATCATCCGGTAAGTGTCAGTGTTACTTTTGTCCTTGTCACCGCTGTCACTACCCTTGTTTCCGTTCCATGTACGAACCGGAGGAGATGACAAGCTTGAAGCGAAGCTTTGACATCCACGAACTTGCGAACAGTTGACGCTCACGAACTTTCCTCCATACTGTGTTTTTGGCACCGTTAGGGAAGACACGGGTGGGATCCCGTTAGGGCCCGATTGCCTGGTTCTCCCTCAGAGGCTGCATCAGGTTTCACTACCTGGTCTCGTAGAAGACTGGCTCGCGACGGACAGTCCTCACGTAGATGGAAGGGTCACCCACGATTTCCCTTCTAGGGGGAGGACTATGTAGTGACCTGGAGATTCCTTCGTATGACTGTGTAAATAACTGCAAAATATATTAAAATTATGGTTTTCTTATGTATTAGGGAATTAGGCGCTTTGCCTTTCGGAACATTGTTCCCGTTCATTTGGAACACAAATACCATATTCGCCTTTGAAGCGCGCGACTTGGATTGTGAATGACACACGTCCACGCATTCAACGCCAAGGTACATCTTCCCTAGCTAGCTCTTCTCTGGTGCCCTATGTTTAGCATTAGCTAGCTTTCTCCCATTAAATAAACCTTTTTCCCAGCTTGATTTTTGTGTGTTTTACCGATTACGTTTGGCTAGTTATTTAGTATCGTACCAGATATATAGCGCAGGACCGAAGCGCTATGACTTGTTTCGTTTAAGCAGCACCTACATTAGAAATGATATTTGAACCTATGGATCATTCATTCTAGTCGAGGACCCGAGACCGTCACACCTGCGGTTGTCAGTACATGGTACTTGATCACTACAGTAAAAGTTTGACATTTCTGTTGAGCATAGCCGCGAGCTGCTTGAAGTCACGCGACAGTTGTGAGAAGACGTTTGGCGTCACTAGAAGCCGCAAAGCCATGACATAGGACTAAACCGCGCCACGAGTCGTAACAGCTCAAAGATAATCTTCGGAATGCCTCTGGAGACTAGAACTATTTGAAGCTCAAATATGATTAGGAGGATTGTTCGCCCGGTGGGGGCACCAGATTGCTTTGTTGAATCATACATGCGATCAATGTCCAGCAAGAGAGAGATCAAATTATCATCAAGTTAGATGAAACTCATCCATCGTCTCACCCTGTAGATCGAAAGTTAAGTCGAATAACTCTTGGGATTGCAGCGGTCATTCTGAAGCACTCATTGTGTAAATAGATTGCGACGCCAGTCTAACATTGAACTGTGATTCCCATCGAAGTGAATCTTTGTCGATCATTGGGAGTGTAGCTGTAACAGCTGTGTACGATCGATGGTAACTGGTTTACCTCATTCCCCTGGCTTAGGCCGAGTGGAGCCAGGAACAACTTCTGCTACACGTGTTTCAGGTTCAGCTATGGGCAGCGATCGGCTTAAGTGGAATCCACCAGTCATCAAGTGGTTAGTTCTTCACAGGCGGGTGATCAAGTACACATAGAGTAGGAATTTCAAGACAGTTGCACAAAGCACCCAGACAGGGAACGCGGCGGATCATTGCGCTGTGGTCACAGGTGGTATGAACAAGCACCAGCTTTCAAGTGAACGAGAAAAACATCAGCACATCTCAGGTGTCTAGAATCAGCGCATATTTATGTGTATAACATCCGGAGTAGCTGGGCACCGCGATGAGCAAGCGTGAAGCACACATATTAAATCCGATAAAAGGTACCCTCACGGTGATGCGGTTCAAGTACCAATCAGCATATTGGAGGATTCTTACAATAGTGCCGTTTTTAATCCAAGGAAAATTGGCCACATCACTGGTTTACAAAAAATGAGCTTGACTTACATGGAAGCAGTCATTGATGTGATGCTTTGAAGCAGGATCCCAGGAACGGATCCTTTCGGCTGTCAAGTAGTTGCCGAAAGAACTATTGTACATCGCCAGAGTATGGATCTGTGACGCCTTGTTACCAAACCAGTAGTGGTCGTCTAGGTACGGCAAATTCAGCAGTACGCAGTACCGACGCTTCGCTGCCGCGAAACCGCTAAGAGTCGCGCGTGGGCTACGGCTACTTCAAGGGTTGTCCGGTCCCCTGCTCAGGCTCTAACTATCGCCCTCAGATCACAAGATATATTTGGGATCCTTAAAGCTACGGGCCGACACGGGAAATTCAACAACATCACGCCCAAATACACCAGCAGATGGTCGCATGGCAGTTGAAACCAAATACGACGGGTGCTAAGCGAGACAACCCGATGCCGAAGAGAAGAATTGCACGAGAGCCATTCCTATTGTCTGCGGCAGTCAAACACATCAACGTATTAATTAGCAGAAATGGCAAGTTTGACGCAGGTTATGTCAAACAAATGTGACAGTGCCGCAGGTTGATGGCAATGAAGATAAGAGCGAACGACTCACCAATCATCGGTTCCTTTCAGATTACCCCAAATGGCATTTATACGGCCAAAAATCTGTCGATAATTTGTGACGTAAAGCGATAATTCTGGAATCATCGAGCCAATCAAGAAGATGGTACGAAGCTGGAAGTAAAGAAGGAAAATGTGCGACTGGAAGGTGGGGTGTAAACGTAAAACAGTAAAATGGGTGACAAGTGACAGTGAACAGTCAATCTACGAAAACCCCTTTTACTTTCCACTGGGATCACTGAAGAGCAACCCACAATCACCGTCGGTAAGGTGGATGGGAGCATTCATCATGATCGTCGGAAACACACGTGGATAGTGACTTTTGTGCGGAAGTGCCAGATAACAGACAGTATATGCATCAGTAAGTAGTTGTGCTTAGGTAACTAAGTAGTGCCTTGCGGGTCAGGTCTTTAAGACCAAAGGCTCGGGGTGGGGCCCCTCAACCCTCTTCCTCGGCCTGGGCAACCGGGAAGCTCCCTGCTCACACAGCACATGGCAAATTGCATCTCTTTGACTATTCTTCCTCCTTTTTGCTATTGTTATTCATGTGTTGTGGCGCTCTGACAAAGGTTTATTGGGCAAGTGTTAAATACATTCAAATACAAATTAAGTATTTTGGTGCTGGACCCCATGTACGTCACCCGGGGGAGATCGTTGTGGACGTGTTCTAACCACCGTGCTAACAGCAGTGTGAGGAGCAGCTCATGTGCAGGTTCAGCTAATGACTGAAGTTTTCATTCAACTAATTCAAGGGCTCCATTGAAACGTTGCTGACTGATTGCAACGACAAAGTATAGTGGTTTAATGGGCCGCCGGTGAAGTGTGCTGGGTTGCTTAACCTCAACTTTGATTGGTAGCCCGATGCAACCACAGTAACCACCACTACCTAGGTAGACGAGATGTGAGCCTACTAACACCGTAAACCACGAGGCCAATCAGTAACGGAAAAAAGAAGAGCAGCAACAACAACAACAACAACAGCAACAAAACAACAACTACTAACTAGTAGGTGCAAGTTGTCGGGCGCTAATTGTGCCTTCTATGGGATAGTCAAGCACGCCGAGGAATAGTTCGATGTAGTACCATCAGCCGTTTGGCACAGTGACGACGCGATTCGGTAGACTGGATGCTAAGCAGGGTGTATTTGGGGCGCGAAACAAAATGTACACATTTACATTACAATGTGATCTAAAACGTTAAAGGTACCACGAAGTTTCACTAGATCGATTATTTTGCATGTCCACACGCGTGAAGGTGTAACAATGTGTACTACACGTTAAAAAGGAACCGTGAATGTATAAGGTCGTAATCAGCAAGTAACTGCTCTCTGAAGCGAGCATTCACAAAATATGCGTCCAGAAATGTCCCGAATTGCGACACAGGGTTTACCTCAACGATGGGTTCCGATAGAATGTTCAGAACATTCAAAACTTGCTACTCGAAGCCCCGCGGTTGGAAGGAGAGTAAGTTAGGGTAGACCGTCCAGTTCGGCGATATGAAGTATTTTGCACAGTTGTTCGTCAAATCCCGATTAGTCAGGGTGCAAATTCCACTCCAATAAACGATTTCAATTTTTAATTAACCCGACTAGGTAGAGCCCGGGTTGCTTGCTGATTGGTACTCAGAGCTAGGAAATTTATCCACAGACCTTTTGCCACCAACCAATATGGCATCTTCCGTGCATACCTGTGTGTAGCTTCTAGGCGAGTATCGAGCATCAAGCAGAGTTTACATCTGGCCGATTGAGTGGACCAGTTGATAAAGCACAAAAATGGTAACACATGAAAGAATCAAGCTGAAACGTGGCAAATGAAAGTAAGCCTCATTTCTGTTCACTCATGGTACTTACTTATGTGGTCATAGGTGTTGCCAGCGGAAGTTAAATGCATCGCACATGGAAATATCGGACATGAGATGAGATTCGAAGCCTCGTCATTAAATCAACTGGACTAGCCGTGGCAAAGTCGTAGTTTACAGAACTCTGTGCCCCGGCAGCTGTGGGACTCAGAAAAGAATCAACCTTAAGTCAACGTGTGTTTCTTCGTGAGCAGCGATCCTTGGAAACTTTACTACATGCAGAAAGGCTTTGGACATAAAAAGTCTGTTAAAAAAATGCTACGGAAAAAAGTCGAGTATGGTGCTCGAAAAGTTCAGTAACGCCTTCTGGAAGTGTCCTGCACTAGCCCATGTAATCCATACGTATTGGGAGTTACCCACTCAATACTTTCCATTCCACGGCCGATTCCATACTTAGTTGAACTCGTCAAGTAGCAATAACAGGACTGCAACTTGAAACCGGGTCGTTTGGATGTCGGTCGAAGATCTTACCCCTAGACCACCAAATCGAGGACGGAAATGCTTATCCTAAGCATGTGAGAAGGTTACAACCAGCGGTACAGCAGAAACAACAACCACCACAATCAGCGACACCACCACGACCACGACAATAACAATAACGAGGAACATAACAACAACGAAAACGACGACGACAACCACAGCAATGACAACGACCACAATGACAACTACAACAGCAGCAACCAATTTTATTGCTATTATTATTATTATTATTATTATTGCCGAACAACCTCGTGGTGCCAGCTAGGTGGCTCGGGTGTAACCCGTTCCAGGAAAAAGTTCGGCGGCAGTGTTCCAGGACGTGGTGGGTTTTCACCTGGCAAGCGTCACAAATGTCCGTTTATCAACACTGGGACGTGGCGAATATGACTCGCCACAAACTAAAGTCGCCGCCCCGTGGATATCTGGATAATTACATCTAATCCACGGACATCAATCGTCTATGCTTAAATAGCCGTCGCTGTCAAACGGTCACAAATACAAGGACATACTTATAAACACAAGCTACAAAGCTACACCTATACACCGTCACATACATCCATGCACACACGCACTGTTATGAAAAGCACGTTATATGCTTGTACATTTTTGTTCACACTTTGTTATCATAACAGTATCATGCCTGTAAAGGCGTGCCTCGCGTTGCCGAGAATAAAAAAATTATTTATTTATTTCGGATTGCTCTGAAAAGACGAGGCCCTGTTGAATCAGCCCGCTGAGATTCTTTCCGCGAGAACAATTCTAGTAGGCAATCTAAAGAAAGTGAAACAACGTCATAAATGGAGCATCCGACATTTAGTTGGATGGAGGAAGATTTGGTACCAAGCCTTCATAAAACTCATCGAGGTCATCTTGAAGATGTGTGTGAGACTCTGGTACTTTGATCGCCGGCCATAGCCTGATCTCGCTGGCATAAAGTAAATTACGTGATGGGATTAAGGCCATCGGGGATGTAATAAAGATCAAGTACAGAAGGGGCCCAATATCGAGCCACATGGCGCACCGCATTCGACGAATAAGATTTGCTATTGACTTGAGCACTCCTCCAGACGATTAGGTAAGAGGAAGTTGCTGATCCACCCTGGGAGTGGCTCACCAATGCTGTATTCCCGAGTCTTAATGAAAAGAATGCAATGTTCCAAACTACACAAACCCGTACACTGACATTTATTGTTGCCATCCAACCGTCTCATGTTGACAATAGACTGGGAAAATAAAATAAACTAAGGATGTTTATTCTCGATGTTGCATGAGGCTCACCAAAGGATGCATGATCAGTTTTGTACAAACAGATATGCGACAACTGCTGTACGATCGATTCCGAGGGAAGTCATATTGATCTTGAGCTATATAACCAAATCCAACTAGATAAGATATGAATGCGCCAGCAACGATAGTCTCCGTAAGCTTGAGTGGTAAGCGCATGGGCAGAGTCACACATGCGCAGCCCGGTATAGCGGTGTTTTCTCACTCCAAGGTGTTCCATTCGGACGCCCCGGTGGGTTCGCATATTTGGTAGAAAAGATGTTCCTTTACGATATCGGAACAGTTTACCAACTCTGCAATCAAAAACACAGTCCGTCATTTGTCATCCGGACTGTGTATTTAGTGTATATGGTTCTGAGTTATATGTAGGGGAAGGTTGCTTATGACATGGGGTAGTGAAAGCCTGAAGAGAGCCATTGAGTTAACGCCACATTAACGATAGCTCAGTTTTTATGGTTACGCGATGTTACCGAGGTGAAGGCGGTTTAACCTTGCATGCTTGTTTAGGGAGTTTGGGTTTTATATTTGTTCCACCTTACCATCACTTAAAGTTATGTGTGATTAGAGCCAGCTATCGGAATCCATGTTTGGTTATATGACGGTGAAGTACCGATAGAATGCAACAATGAACGGCTGTTTCTATATATGACAATGTGTGAAGTGTTGATCTGATGGGTCGATAAATGGTTCGAGTTCGATAAGAAATGCCAACACACGGAGTGAATGGAGAGCATGAAATCTGCAATTTAGGGAATTCACAAGTGTGGTGATTTGCATATGTTTTTTATGAAGGTAGGCAGCTCACCTGTTGCCGACTAGAACAGAGGTACTGGACCAAGTCTTCCGCGGTTAGGCAATAAGACACCTGTTATAGTTGACGAGAACAAAGTAGAAAATGAGTAAACGCAAAGGCTTCCTACGAGACGCAAACTGAAGGTGCACTATTAAGGTATACAGATTTTACTACAAGCTAACAATCGGGGTACTGAAGGCTTTATGTGCGGTGGTCTGAGATACGCCGAGCTCTGGTCATTTTATTCAGCTTTGTATACTTGCAAAGGGGTTTGTCTATGTCGTTTAATCGAAGAAAGGAATGGATAAGAAGTAAGCTGAGAGATTTGAAACATGCAATTCCCTTTATACTTCCAAATAAGAATATCGGAAAAGGAAGATTGTTGGATGAGCCCTTCATTTCGTGCATACTCGTCAGTCACGTACATGTAAATAATAAGTGATTCGAAACAATTTCACATGAAATCAAATAGCGGTCAAATGTTTTACGGTTGGTGCGTTGCACGCTACCACGGTAGACTTAGTCTCATTGGCTGAGAAGTGTGATACCACCTGTTGAGACAAACGATCCAAAGCATGGCGCTGAAGAGTGCAGAGGTAAGCGAAGTGTGTGTACTGTGTCTAACAAAGAATGGCGATGCCACATCGATGGAAAGAATGCACTGAACACCAGATATGAGCACGGACATCGCGACTTTTAAACGTCCAGTTCAGTTCGGGCCAGTGAGCCTAACAGTCCGCACTGTAGAAACGCTGTAAGGTAACCAATCGGGCGTATGGGTGAAAACCCATCGGTCGGTGACTACCAGACAAGTATGGGTGTATATGAGGGGAATGTCAAAAGCGATTCACTGTGAAAGCAACAGAAGCAATGGAAGACGCTACAAGAAGAGCGTGCACGTCAACTGTACTAGTTTCGCAAGCATCCAGTTTGCTGCTGCACCGTATAGAGATGTATAGAGCCCAGTCAGCCCTACTACCTAGCGGACAAGGTTGCATTCCTACTGGTATTTCATTTTCAACCACTTGTGTTGATGCAAGTGATGAAGCAGTCTCAATGGATTGAAGAAAACTCGGGCTGTTGATGATTCGTTGAATCCTAGCATCATCTTGATGGACTCCGCAATAATTAGAAAAGTGAGAAAGTTTGATGACAGGCTGTGAAGCCCCTCACACACATAAACGTTGGTATGTGAATTTATCCCAGCCTAAGCAAGTACAACGGAACTAAATAATACATGCGAGTGTGGGAATAAGGATAGCGGACATAGCAGGTGGCCAGGCATCACTGCCTTAGTTGATCGGAAGAGATTCAGCTACTCTGCGCTTAGCAACGAACGCCGGTCTGCATGTTGACAAGCCCAGTGAAAGCAAGACAGTAAAAACAGGTACTCATATTCTTGAGCATCGGCGATAAAGCATAGTAATACCGAAGCCCAAGTCACCTCAAGATTTGCAATAAGTAGTTGGCTTTCTGGTAAACAAAACACTGTTTCTATTCAGATCGTGGTGATAAAAATAATCGACGTCATTTCGTAAGACAATGAGAGGGGAATACTACTTTATCGCGGAAGTTTGCAGAGTTAAGCGCAAAATTTTCACCACAATATTTGCCACGCAACCATATGCCCAGCGTCAAAACATTAAATTTTATCTGCAAAACGTCTTGAAAGATCCTGGAAAATCTACGCGATACTCAAAGAATCAAGGGTTACAGTCAGCCATGGATAAATATATCTGTTCCGCTGATTTGTGTTGCTTTATGCGAAACCCTAAATACAGGCACATTTCAGCAGTCAGCATTTGACAAGTGGGCCTTGGTGGACATTCCCAGAGTCGGGACACTTGGTGAAACACGAAACGACATCAAATGAGGAAAGATTATTGAGTTGAAGCAAGAATTTTAAAAATATGGTTGAAGTACGTAATGTGGCTCAGTGGAACACAACACAAGTGGGGTCGGGAGCACAACAAAATTTGGAAAAGCATGGAGTAAACTATAGGACATCAAGCAAAAACGGAGGAAATTAGGACCACGAATATGCGCCTGAAAAGCAATTTGAGTACACCACAAATTGGCAGACATATTTACATACATCAATAGAGAGTGTGAATCTAATGCGAAATGTTGGAATTCATTGACTCACGCACCAGGCTCCGATAGCTCGGCCACGTCTTAAGCGTGTCATCCCACCGACTCCCGCGACCTGAGTCGTTTGCTCACCGGGGGTGTGGATGGAAGAAGAGAAGTGGTGGCCAAGTGATGACTTAGTCAAGAGGAATGAAAACCCTCACTTCGGAGCTGGCCACGGTTGGAGCTTCACGACTCCCTGGTTGGGGTCCGGAAGAGGATGAACATGTTTAGCTACATACACTTGCTGACATGGCTAGCAGCCGACTGCAGTGGCGTTCCTGCTGTGAGTTTCTTTGTCCCTCCCCATCCCTTCTAGCCACCCCCTCCAACCAGGATCTCATTTCGTAGAATAATATAATTTTACAACATCATTTTTCTTGTTGCCTAGTAGCTGGCTGGTAGCTTTCCGGAACAAGGCCCATCCGTTGCTAGTAGCTCTGCTGGCATGCAATTGTTGCATTTATTTGCTTTCTTTCCGGTTTATGTATTGTGGCACAGTAGCTGAGGTCTTTTACACCTCCAGCTAACGTGCATAGTGATGATGATGATGATAATTGACGCAGAAATGGGGATATCAGGGGTAAAATGAGGTAAAACTTCACCGGGACAAACGGTAACATTACTCACATCTTCGGTAGTACACAGCGATTGTACCATTCCAAGAATGCTGTCATCGCTTGTGGGACTGCATCCGTGACGCATGTATTGATGTAGTGGGATCAGACCTGTTCCATCCGGTCGAGACACATACATGGAACAGGACTCGCAGCAGGTGGCACACATCATTCCGAGGAGGATGCCAATACTCCTAAGCTGAACGAGGAAAAAGGACAAAAAGCAAACTAAACATTTGATTTCGAGACGACAAAATAGAATATCTAGGTGGCCCAGAATAGTGGTGAGTGGAACATGTATGTTGGCCACGCAGTGCCGGTAGTTCTTGGTAGCTGTAAGCAGACGGCTTATAGCGGGCCTGTGCAATATGTACACAACCCTCCGGATTCACATTCATTTTGTACTTTAAGCCTCCTCAGACGTTTGATATTACGGCCTGTTCCTTGTGTGCCTGTACATGCTTGCGCGACCCTTAGTATTTCTGTGCGTGTGACTATTTATGTGTCACGACTACCGACTCTGCGACCAGTGCCTTGATCGATTGATGTGAGCTTTCTCACTACCGGTCCAGTTACACAAGTATGCATCACACACTACTCCCTGGGTCATATGAACGTGCACAGATCGTATCTGACGTATGCTGACCGTCAATTAAGAGCTTGAGCGATTATTTACCCAACGACTGACAGCTGAGGTAACCTGTACACTTTTGGGCGGCCGATGACGTTGGCGATTTTGTATGCATTGGCTGTTTTGAGTACTCATCCCGCGCTTTGTTGCAAACAATACCACGCTTTGTCCTTATTAGGGAGGAGTCACGCGGTCTCAACAAGACGTACGTTCAGATTAAAGTTGGGAATAGAAGCTGCTGTGAAATTTGGCGGATGTTGAAACAACTAAGTTGGGGTACTCGACGTATATCAACTTCTGGTGTGGAGATGGAAAACTGAACTATAACTGATGCAACTGCTACAACAATCTGATCTCTGACTCATCCCTTGCCCAGTCTAACACGTCCGCAGACTCAGTGGCCCATATCGCCAGCGACAATGTGCAAAAGGCACTGAAACCGGGGAAAACAAGTGGTTCGGATAGACTGTCATCAAGTGTGCTGACTCTTTGGCTAAACTTTAGCTGCTTTATATACATTTTGCACTAAACAACACAAACTTGCTGACCGTTGGGTAAGTGCCAGTATTACACTAGTATCAAAGAAGGGAGGAAGCAAATATCCACCAACTGCTTGGACATCGGTATCCCTTAATGTGTTCGAGAAAATCATTCACGAGATGCTGATATCAAAGCGGTCAAATGGCTCGCTTCAGTTTGTCAACCGCAGTTCCAGAGCAGTCAAAGACGCAGTAGCCCGTCTTGTGCATACGGTTCTGTTATCGTTGGACAAAGAAAGTAAGTCCACCAGAATCTGTTTTCTGAAATCTAGAAACATATTCAACCGTGTAAATCGTGAATTACTGTTGAAAGCTCTACTCAAAGCTAAGATAAATTATCCCATCGTCCTTTTGTTGTTATTTTACAGGTCATACTCAGGTCACTCGATTTGGAGACTGAAGCTCTTCGCCACTAATCACAGACACCGGTGCTCTTCAAGGAGCGTTTCCATCACCATTCCTAATTTTCTTTTATGCCAACTCAATACCAGACCCTGAGGAGGCAAATCTAATAAAGCATGCAGATGATATTGTGCAGGGCGTCAATCAATCAACCACGACCTCTTAAGTTAGATTACAAGATACTGTTAACGAGCTCAAATTTTGATCGAAAGCCGGAACACTTTGGCCGAATGCGTCAAAATGCAGTGATGTCGTTTTTTCCCTGCATAGAGAATATCGGTATCGCCAGCTTCTCAAACCGTGTCCGGAACTCCACATTGATGGCGAGAGGTTGCACTCCTCTACATCAATGTAGTACCTAGGTCTCATGCCTAACTACGATTTATCTTAGGCATATCATATGAAAGAGAGGTTCGCAAAAGTCAAGAGATTATCGTTTTACGTCTAATACTGTGAACTTGCTCTGTCCGCATGATTTGATACTTTGTGTTGTTAGTGCCTGTGTTCTTCCAGATTGGGCGTGTCGCTTTCTAGTGATTATTTGCGCTCTACTGGGTAAGTAATTCGGAATAACACTTGTCACGATATATCAAAGCTGACTTTTGCTGATATAGTTGTGTCCACTCATGTTAGTTCTTGCAAGAGTCTAGGGTCAACAACACTTATCGATACAAGTCACCCATTTCATTGTGTGTTATGGGAATATGCCGACCTCGTCAAACAAAAGTACAAATTCTTGTGTGCCCAAAGATGAGCTTACTGTTCATAAGTTATTCCTTATATAGCGTGATTGTGGTTAGACCGTGACAAAGTCGTTCGAGAATCAAGCAATCAGTTTACGCTATGACGGTATTGTGTTTCCCACTTATTAATCCACTTTTTTAATCACATCCATATCGTTTTACATCACTAAAATCGTATTACTGCTAGCTATTCACCCGTCCTGGGTGCCTTAAGCCCTTTCATGATTTGATTTGACTTGACCATGTTTGTTTGGTTCTGCACGTTAGTAATGCCCTGTAAATAGCACCAAAGACTTTGGATCCAACGTGATTTGCACATTACGACTGCTTCTTGTGCGTAGCTCAGCGGCTACGTTTTGGTTCGTACACGGCTGCTGATATTATGAGCTGAATAAAAAGCTAACTACGGACTTTCGAATTAATTCCGTGATAAATAAAATAGCAAGTTGCCCAAGCTCTGGAAGCAGCAGATGATAGACAATAATTACCTCAAATAGAAGATGGAGGAGGGAATAAGTTATAAGAGGCGATTTTTGGGTGATTCCAACCAGTGTCCACATCGACCAAGTAGAGTCTAAATGAACCGAGGTAATAACCAGTGGGGTGGAATAGTGGTCTGTTTCGCATGAGTTACATCAACATTTCTGTATGTGAGGTAGTATTGCAGACTAGTAAACGCCCAGCTTGAAGTAAACCTTATGGTTCGTGATTGTGGATGGTAAGAACAAATCAACTGACTTACGTCCTTACGTAAAAAGGGCGTATAAGCACCGGGCTGACATCAAAGAGGCTAGTATCTCATACTGAATTAATGACCTTTTGTGACTGAAGTACTTGGCCGGCAGTAAGCAGGTGTAACACTTCGGAAGATGAAAATATTACCCGCGTAACTCAACGCTTACACAACATGGACAGATGGTATTGTCTAATAACTACTATCTGTAGGAAGTTGGCGGAACACTCTCAGGTTATCGGGACGTGGGCGGGTGCTACCAAAGGATGGTCACCTGGTGTCGGACAGATTAGAGGCATAGTGGACAGACGGGCTAGCGGCTAGGCAATTTGATTAATCGCTGCAACCCTAATTTCTTAGGCCTAAAAAGGATGAAAAGGAAGCACTTACATTCTTGCCCATGCCGCGGGAGATGCAAGTGTTATTCCGTTCGTCCTTCACCGAGCAGACAATCAGCGTTGATCCCCGAATTGGATGTAGGCTATGCCGTATCGATATATCCACCGCCACATTCAAAGCTAGCCGGTAAGCTCTCAGCAGTTCGGAGGAGTAGGGAAGGCGACTGAGTGATGGTAAAGTAAAAATGCGAGTACTTGTTTTTATACAATCTCAGCAATAAATGAATGAATGGAGTCAGACACATAATTCGCTCGCTTGAATGATATGGAGGATTCAGAGAACAGTGTAGGTAGCTGGCGCTGGTCCATGACTTAAGGATTATAAGCCTGCCTTGTAATCTGGGTGTGTGGGTTCGAGCCCGCGGCATGGGCGACCCTCAACGTATCCTTAATTCAAGTGCGACTGGTGGTGGCTGGGCGGCAGCAAAGCGCTGGCACTGCACGCTGATGCTTTTTGTGGATTGATGATGAATGATATACTAATGAGAAAAGCAGTAGAAAGTTGAGCATACAAAGGATAGTGAGCTTTCAGAACTAAATTTCGTCATGTTTAAACATGCACTTTCCAGCTGGCAAGTGCTGGTCTACAGGCGTTTTGAGGTTTGTACTTGGCTAGAGATGAGGGAGAGTAAGTATTAAACGCTGGAGAATAAAGAACGTTTACTACATTTGCATTTGAACCAGAAGGCTTTCACTGCTCGTTAACCTTACGTGTTATTTTCAAGCGGACGAAATGAAGACATTTATGAATTCGACCTTAGCCATTCAGTTGTCTATGAAGCGACATTTCGGATTTCAGAGCGTGAGAAATCTCAGTCGCTTGTGAAGTAAAGATAATTCTGAATTAGTGACAACTTTATTCGCGTATTGCATGCGGACACGAGTGGACTGAAAGCAGACCAGAAATTGAGTGAAAAAATGGGGCAGAATAGTGGGAAGCTGGGAAAAACACTAAAGCAACAATGCTCATGAAAGCCCTGTCTAAACTCTTCCGCTTATGTAGCGTTGCCCCAAACAAGAGAAAAACAGAGTGAGACACTGTTAGCTTTTCGACATTGAACAGGCTCAGGTACAAATGCGCATTAGCAGAAGGGTGCAAAATATCGTCATTGTTAGCCTGAGTCGATAGTTCGATAATCCCAGTCTAATGATGACAAAACGTTTTATGAAAATCCATTCACCAAATGCATTTGTTTTTGATATCATTGCTTTTTTCTTTCTCCGAAGTTCCCTTTCTTCTTGATCGGCGCGCTAGAAATGAAATAGACGTGAGTTAGTTTTGTCAAACTCCAAAACAAAATGATGTAAATAACAGGTTTTGATCCCACTCTTAACTACAAAAGGTTTCGCTAGGAGGATCCACCAGTCGAATGATTGGACTTTAGTACAAAATTTCTGAAGGAGACTGTCGGCTACGTAGCGACTAGTGAAACCGCTACTGAGGAAGGACAAAATTGGCCGTTGTTTATATACTGTAAGCTGGACAACGGGTGCTGTTATTTAGTTTGTTTCACATGTGTCCAGGTGAAAAATGAGATTGATGGTGAATGTTGGATAAAGCTCTACGGACACAAAATATTAGCAATGTAACTGAAACATCCAATGTTGGATTAGTGTTATCAACGAGTATGTACTTTGTAAAGTGAAGGGGATTGTGGAAACCCAATTGTGCCCTCCATAAAACGTGGACTCTTATTAGAAGTAAATGGAAGGGCGCTTCGGACGTGCATCAGTAGCTACACCGACTTCATTCGAACAATTAGCGAACCGGCTGACTAAAAGACGAACCAAATCTGATAAGGTACTGGTATGGAAGTGTACACTTCTTAAAACGCAAAAGAGGGCACAATCAAGCCTTTCAAACCACACCTTGGCCATCTTTGATAATTATGGTGCAGAAACTGCTGGGAGCAGCTAACAACAGTAACGAAAGTAGAATTAGGGCTCTTTCACTCCATTTGACATAACAGCTGGCATGGGATACCTCTGAGAGTTATGGTTTTGATTGGTTCTCAAAGCTGAGTAATTTAATGACAAACGTTTCATCGCTTCGCTCAGTGGCATCTTCAGTGCACGGCTGCGTAGAGGAAAATCTCACTGAAGATGCCACTGAGCGAAGTAGTGAAACGTTTGCCAGTAAATTACTCAGCTCGGAGAACCAATCAAAACTTTAACTACCAACCCGAGCTATAGGTAGTTCGAACCTCTGAGAGTTGCATGTTATACGAAATAAGATCGTAGGATAAAGAAGTAATCTCGAAGAAAGGAGGGAAAACTTGAGGCAAACGTTGCTAAAGCAGAACCAAGTACCTAAGCTTGTGCGAAGGTTGAAGCGCGTGCATTTCAAATATTCAGGGTTATAGCAGTACAATCAGGATATAAAATTCACGTCAACATTTTAACTACCAAACCAGAACAAAGCTACCGAAGAACTCTGTGATTAATCCAAACTTAGCCTTAAGATGCCAGGGTAAAGCAACAGAAATCCATAGATAAAACAAGAAAAAGGCAGAAGAATTAAACATGCCTTGGCGAATAAGAAAGCCATTATAACGCAAATTCTGCTCCAGTTGATCAAGCACTGCGTACGCGGAGAAAAACCGGAAGGGAAACTGCTTGCTGGCAATAATTGAGTGCTGAAAATGCATAAAATATGTGTTTAAACTGGTGCTGATGACGGCAATAAAAGTAGTGACGAGTGTGAAATGGGGGTAACTTTTCAGTGAGCTCATGATATACTACATCTGTATCATATAAAAAGGCAAAGCTCATCCCAATTACTAAAAGTTGAAAGTAGGGGAAGGTTTTGTAATAACAAATTTAGCCTGTCTGCGCAAGTAGCCCACATGTTAGTTACTTAGTGCAGTTACTCGTATAAATTTTTCCACTGTCATTTACAAGAACTGTCGGTAGAAGCGTCATTCTAAATTAATAATTGTGTGATCTGACTGCGACGCACAATCTCAAAGTGCACCGTGATTCTCATTGAAGCGAATCTTGGCCAATTCGATCACTAGGACCGTAGCTGAAGCAGTTGGAAACTGGGTGTTGCCCCTCCGAAAACACTGCAACCCACTACGCGTCATGACCCAGTGGCTAAAAGGGTAGAGGTCACAACTAGCATTCCAACGGTTTCAGGTTAAAAGTCTGCTATCTCTACCCGATGAGATCGAACAAGGTCGAAACGCGTCGTGATGCGCGGTGTTTTAGGGTGGGCAAGGCCCAACTTCCATACGCTTCAGCTACAGTTCTAGTGGTCGAATTAGCGAAGGTTCGCGTCCTTGTGGTCACACATATTGGCGGCCCACCGTAGTCGTGTTCCTCGACATCAAAGGTGCCTTCGATTCGGTTGATCGATGTGATCTTTGGAACTGTCTACTCAGGAAAAGTGTGCCCGAGCAACATGTACATATCCGGGCATTATACGCGCGTAGCACGGGCAGAGTGAGGTCTTACGGCAAGCTGTCGCCGCCATTCAGCGGTGTGAGACAAGGATGCCCGTTGTCACCTTTCCTATTCAACTTCGCTATTGACGAAGTCGTGGAGATTGCATTTACAGGACATGACTCGGAAGGTGTGGCGCTACTAGCAGAAGAACGACTTCTTGAGTTGGAGTATGCAGACGATATTGCCCATACCTGTGACAGTTGCCAGACGTGCCAAGCCGCGCTGAACAGATTAGCACTGACTGTCAGCCGCTTCGGGCTTTGCTTTACACCCTCGAAGTGCAAAGCGTTCCTCCAAGATTGACAGGGATCGCCTCCTGCGCTGACCCTTGGTGGGGATCAGCTAGAAGTCGTTCAGAAATTCAACTACCTTGGAAGTTGTATCAGTGCCCTTAAGACTGATGATGAGATCACGAACGGTATAGAAAAAGCTCGAAGTGCGAGATTACTCTCGCCCTGAAGGGTAGAATGTACAGTTCAGCGGCACTTTCGACCTTGCTGTATGGTTGTGAAATCTCGCCCCTTAGATCGGCGGAGATGAAGAGGCTAGTTACGTTCGCCCATAGGTGCCTATGCAGTTTAGCTCACATCTGGTGGGAACACCACGTGAGCAACGAGCGTGTTCGACGCCTTCTTTATGGCACAGGAAAAAAACTGAACCACTCAGAACCGTCATTTCACGTACTAGGCTCCGATGGTTCGGCCACGTGCTGCGCATGCTAGCCCACGGACTTCCGCGACGTGAGTCGTTTGCTCACCGGAGAAGTGGATGGAATAAGAGGAGAGGTGACCAAGCGGTGACTTGGTCGAGAGGAACGAAGGCCCTCACTTCGGAGCTGGCCTTGGTTGGAGCGTCACGACTCCCTGGTTGGGGTCCGGAAGAGGATGAACATGTTTAGTTAGATAAACATGCTGACATTGCTAGCAGCCGACCGCAGTGGCGTTCCTGCTGTGAGTTTATTTGTCCCTCCCCATCCCTTTTAGCCTCCCCCTCCAACCAGGGTCTCATTTCGTAGAATAATATAAGTTTACATCATAATTGTTCTTGTTGCCTAGTAGCCGGCTGGTAGCTTTCCGGAACAATGCCCATCCGTTGCCGGTAGCCCAGCTGGCATGCAACTTTGTATTCATTTTCCTTTTCTTTTATGTATTGCGGCACAGTAGCTGAGGTGTGTCCCACCTCTAGCTAACGGGTATAATGATGAGGATAATGATGACCGCATCATTGTGAATCGCAGTCAACATTGAGTTTGTGCGTCGCAGTCCAATCACACGCGTACTTCAAGCTAACCCCCAAATCAGTCACAAACCGTTGTGCCAAGCGTTGCCTATAATGAATCAATGACTAAAGGGGTAGAAGTCTCAACTAGCATCCCAATGGTCCTGGGTTCGGGACTTGTTATCTCTACCTGATGAAACCAGACAAGACAAAAACGCGTAGCGGAGTACAGTGTCTTTGGGCGGCAACATTTAGTTATGAATGGAAGGATTTTGGTGAGTATTTTGTTCGTCGCAATCAGCCGACAATTCAGATATGTCGACCAGCTGTCCGGAAAAGCACCAGACGGCCGTTTCGCCCTATTGGGGCTCATCAGTGGTGCGCATCCTTCGGTCCTCTGCGGAGGATCGAATCAATGACTGCTAGTGGCTCTTGCCAACTAGCCCGCAGCTTATGCAACTGCGCTGGGCTAGTTGGCAAGAGCCACTAGCAGTCATGGATTCGATCCTCCGCAGAGGACCGAAGGATGCGCACCACTGATGAGCCCCAATAGGGCGAAACGGCCGTCTGGTGCTTTTCCGGACAGCTGGTCGACATATCTGAATTGTCGGCTGATTGCGACGAACAAAATACTCACCAAAATCCTTCCATTCATAAGTAATACCAACTCGCCCGTACGGATTCCACAAAATGCTATGTCGATTCATAGCTGCCGTAACCGGGAAGTCCTGACGCCGGAAGGCCGACCGCTGTCATCTGCATGGCAGGTGCCTGCATGGCAGTGGAGGATGCGTCGGGCTATATCGCATTTAGCTAACAATTCACGATAGTTAGATACCGTCCTCCATGGCGCAGTTGCATAAGCTGCGGGCTAGTTGGCAAGAGCCACTAGCAGTCATTGATTCGATCCTCCGCAGAGGACCGAAGGATGCGCACCACTGATGAGCCCCAATAGGGCGAAACGGCCGTCTGGTGCTTTTCCAGACAGCTGGTCGGCAACATTTAGTTTCCATCCACTGGAGGTATTACGAAGCAATACAAAAAGTGACGCCAAGGATTGCCCATTGAATTGGTGTGCTCCAAAAAAGACAGCTAATAGATTAATAGAAACTGTGTTCAATTGCGGTGGTTCCAGTGAATAGAAGAAACGGTTGCTGTCTTTCTTGCGGTGCGTAGGCATGTAAAATAGAAACGCACAATAAAAAATATAAATTTAAACGTAGGTATATGGAATTCGTCAAGAATGCAAGCAAGAGAGTGAATAAAACTTAAGTCACACAAGAGGAAACAGAACCAATGCATCGAAGTTGAGCTGTTGGAAGTGACATGACACCCATTTCTAGCCAAATATGAACGATTTTTGTCTAAATAAGGAACCATATGAGCGGCGTTCAGACTCATTCGAACCATTTTGGAGGTGTTCAAGCGCCATGAAATCGCCTCAAATGCAAGAAGCCTATAGCACCACACTAGTATTATAAGGCCACTATTTACTAAACTGCGTAGACTATGTTAGCTAATTGCTGCAAATCATCTCGATTCGAACACAAAACAAAACAGTGAGAAACAAGGTGATCGGGTGCTTACGGGATTTGTGAGCTTCTTTATAATTTCCTCTTGCGTGTCCATATTGACACCGCATTTGATAATATTTCGCAAATTACGTAGCATAGCCATATACGGTAATTTCCCTGAGGCTATGAGAGGAAGTAATTTGTGTGAGATAGTTCATTACTGGCAAGTGATAAATGGAATGGCTGTTCGTAAAAGGGAAAAGATACTTTCGTTCGTCTTTGACAATAAGTCGAGTTCGACAAGTTTGAGTTGTGGTTGTGTGAAAACAAGAAACAACTAAAATATATGTCATCAAGTGGAGTTTTAATTCAGATTATCATCCGGATAATTTATGCTTATCTTTCACACGTCGTTCAACGGGTGTCACCCACTGAGTTGCACGAATTCAAGTAACTGGATATAATAGCAAAGGAATCCAGAGATCAAATTAAGTTATAAGGTTAAACTTTCCGGCGCAAAGAGCACTGTCGGAACTATAAGTTTTAGTGTCCTGGTTGTGGCAGCTGAATGCAAAATAGATCGCTTCCAACCCATGAATTGTCGAAAATATGGGCAATTTTCGACTGCAGCCTATACATTCACAAACACTTTATGCCAAAGGGGTGTAGTTATCTAATACAGATTCCGAAGGTATTAGGACTAGCTTATCGACCAATAGCATCAACATCGAGGGTAAATGAATATGGCTCTGTAGAGTCAACAAAAAGTGTCGGTGCCCATAATTTCGTTGTGGATTCTATCATGGAGTGTTCTCTTGCGGAATCTCACGATGTAGGCGTCGAAGTGCTGCCTGGTGTAAGGTTAGTTGATCTGGATTATGCAGACGATATCGTCTTGCTTTTCGACGATGTTGGGGCGGCACAATCAAGCGTGAATAGCCTATCCAGAGTGGTCCCATTATTTGGAATGCACTTCGCACCTTCAAAGTGCAAAGTGTTGCTGCAGGACCATCAGCCACTTGGTGACCCCTTGACGCTTGCTAACGAGGAACTCGAGATAATAAATCATTTCACTTATCTTGGCAGCTGCATCAGCAATGATGGGCGCATAGAAGCTGACGTCAGCTCACGCATTGCAAAAGCCAGAGCTACCTTCTTGGACCTGCGGCATCTTTGGCGACAGAAGGGAGTTTCCCTTCGCCTGCAAGGCCGTGTATACAATGCCACAGTGAGGGCCGTTCTGCTCTATGGTAGTGAAACTTGGCCGTTTCGGTCTGAAGATCTAAAGCGCCTTCAAGTCTTTGATCATCGTTGTCTGTGAAGCATTGCTGAAGTCGGATGGCACCAGCGTGTCCGCAACGATGATGTGCGTAGGCGAGTACTAGGAAGTGACAATCATACTAGCTTCCTAGAACAACAGATAGCACTGAATAAGTTACGTTGGCTCGGGCACGTGCTACGCATGCCTGGTCACCGCTTACCTAGGAGGGCCATGTTTAGTCTGCCAAGTGTAGGGTGGCGCAAGGCTAGAGGTGGACAGAAGTTGACTTAGCAACGGGAAAGGAAGTCACTGACGACCAAACTGGTTGCCGTTGGTCTGTCTCGCCTTCCGGGCTGGAGTCCACGTGACTCACCTTGTGCTTGGCTCGAGACTTTACAGGACACAGCTCGCAACCGACACCAGTGGCGCGTCTGCTGCCGTCTCCTAATTGGATTGCCTGTTTAAAATGTGTTTGGTGCTGAGTTATCTGCGGGGTAATGGCTGATTATGACGCGGGGCAGTGAAAGCCGCAAGGAAGCTGTCTCGCCGATGCCGCCTTATCTTTGCACGATAGCCAGCTGTTTGTGACGGTATCTTGTCTACACAAGGTGTAGGCGCCTTGACACTGAATATTTGCTTAGGGCATTAAGGTTTTCAGGTAAGTCCCCCTTATCTCCCTCTTCTTATTCTTTATTTCATAGGTCCTCATGGTTGTATGGCAGCGAAGCATCAGTTCAAATGGCTGATGTACTGCTGTTGATGCTGCTGCTGCTGTCGGTGCCCATTTGTGTATCACGCCACTTATAAACCAATGCTTGCGTTGTCTACTTATGGAAACATCGCACCCGACAAAACACGAGTGAATTGGGAAAACGTCGGCCTGACAAATTCTGTCTATGGTCCGGCAAGTGAGTCCTTGGAAAAAAGCATGGAACTAATGGCTCCATAAACAACAACCAATGCACATAAAACTAACGTCTTTTTGGACAGCCAGTCGTCGTCGTCATCATCATCATCATCGCCCCTATCCTCATCCCCATCCTCGTCCTCATCCTCATCATCCTCAATACACGTTAGTTGAGGGTATGAAACACACCATAGTTAACGTGCCGCAATACAAAAAGGCAAGATAAAAGTTGCACTACAAAAATTTCAAAAGCAGGTAATATAATGTTAAATACTTTACATTTCGAAGTCAGAGTTTTCATTTCTCTCAACCAAGCCATCGCTTCGACTCCCCTCTTTCTCTTCCAACCGCACTCCCTGCGCGCAAACAATGCACGTCGCGGGGTCGGTGTGTAGGCGTGCACAACACGTGGCCAAACCATCGGAGCCTGCTACGTTATATAATAGTGCTAAGAGGTTCGTTCGCTCATCCCGCGACGTCAAACACGCTCATTGCTCAGGCGGTGCTCCTATCAGATATGAGCTAAACTGCGAAGGCAGGGAAGTTCGGACGAGACTAGACTCTTTGTATCTGTCGAGTTGATGGGCCAGGTTTCACAACTGTATAGGAGGGTTGAACGGACGGTTACCTAATAAACTCTGCCCTTCAAGGCGACAGTGACGTCGCGTCTGCGCCACAGGTGGCGGAGACTGACAAAAGTACCTCGAGCTTCCGCTATACGGTTCGTAATCTCATCTTCGACCCCACGGGCGCTAATATAGCTGCCGGGTACTTGAATTCCCGAACAGTTGCTAGCTGATCTCCACTAAGGGTCAGCGCAGGGGTGGGTTCTTGTCAATTTTGAAGAAGTATTTTGCATTTCGATAAAGCAAAGCATAGCCCAAAACGACTGCCAGTCAGTGCTAAACGGTCCAGTGCTGCTTGGCACGTTTGGGCGCTGTCACAGATAAGGGCAATATCGTCCGAATATTCCAAGTCAAGAAGTCGGTCACCAGGAACTAGCTCCACGCCTTCTAGTTCGTGTCCAGCGAATGTTGTTACCAGAACTTCGACAGTAGCGAAGTTAAATAGTAAAGGTGACAGCGGGCAACCTTGTCTCACACCGCTAGAGATACTGAAGGGCGGCGACAGTCTACCATAAACTTTCATTCTGCCCGAACTATGCGCGTACAGCGCTTTTTCCAGGTGTACGTATTTACCAGGCGCACCTTTTCTCAGCAGGTAGTCCCAAAGGGCACATCCATCCACCGAATCGAAAGCCCCTTTGATGTCGAGAAACACGACAACGGTGGGTCATCAATAAACATGGCGGTGCTCCAACAATTGACGCACAGTGGAGATGTGGTAGATGCAGCCCCGACCATGACGAAACCCTGCTGGATCTTCGCGGATTTGGCTTTCACAAGCACCTGTCAGTCTGTGGAGAACGACAGAGGCGCGAAATTTAGAGGCAGTTGAGATCAGACTGATCCCCTATGACTGCCGCATTTCTAACGGGAGCTTCCCTTGAAAATTGGGAAGATGGAGGAGCGGCTACAGTCTATCGGGACAGCTTTCTGATGCCAAAGTTCTATTAGCAACTCGTGTAACTCGTCTACAAGAGCAGGTCTCCCGAATTTAAAGAGGGCTGGGGAAATTCTATCTAACCCTGCGGCCGTATGCAATTTCAACAATCTGATCACACCTTCGACTTCTACGCCTGATGGCGGATCTAAGGAGACGGCCCATGAAGAAGCGCACTCAATGCCCGAAAGAGAAAGCGATAACTCCGATTGGTTAAACTGCCATGCAAAGTGTTCGGCCCAACGCTAAAAGCGTTTTGACAAGCTGTGGATCGGCTGTCCACTCTCATTGCGTATTGTCTCGCTAAAATCAGGTCTGCTGCCTATTTCCCGTATCACACGGAATAACTTACGATGATTACCAACGGCAGAGCTGTTATCATTTTAGATGCACGATGAGACCACCAGGGTTCGCGGTCTCTTTTTAGGCTAGCGCGCAGTTTTGGACTGTGATTTTTGTGAGTCGCATTGTGTTTGTTTGAATAAGTCGGCGAGCATCCATAAATTCCAGAGACTTTGTAGAGACAGAATGTCTAGTTTGGCAATTTGATTTGTCACATTAAGACATGCCTGCTGATAGTAAGGTTTGGCGAATATGAAACGATTGAACTTCGACGAGGTTCAGTGGGCGCTTACTCAGCCCGGATGCCAGCGCATTTTTGTACGCATTCAGAACATGTGGCTTCGCCAGTTGGCTGGTGCCAATGTAATCTGCGCGACGTTGCGGACGTGCGCCGAAACACACCCGAAGGTCGGCAAACACAAGAGCGTGATCGGAGTCCACGCTCATGCTCCAAATCGAGTGACAGTTTTGGAAATAGTCACTCAAGCGGTAAATAATCGCGAAGTGATCGATTTGTGCCCATGGCTGGCCCGAGGCTGGTGGGCGTCAAGTCACTCTTCTGCGGGTGCTATGTTGAAAGTTAGTGCACGCAAGCAAGTGACGAGCCGCTTGATACAGGTGTAGCAACCGCTCACCGTTATTATTACGAGAGCTTACACCATGTTGGCCACCCAGATAAAGCCCATCAAAGGATAATTTTCCGACTTGGCGTTTAGATCACCAGCAAGCCGTACAGTATCCTTGCTACTTCAGTAACGAAGGAGACCGTTAAGTTAGGGATAAAAATCATCGTCCACCGAATCAGGACTGCAGTTTGTGGGGGCGTACGCCGCAATGATAAACGGGCACCCTTTGGATAGACAATACCGGAGCAAATAGGTCAACATAGAAACCTGGTTTTAACATACATCCATCCCCGAGTAGCTTGCAACGAACTCTAAATTGGGCAAATCGTGTAGCTTCCAATACCTGAGTTACTTCACCTGTCTTCTAGAAATGTATCACACTGTTTCTCAAGATGTTGATGAAACACACCAATGATAATGCCGGCTGTAGACCGTAACGGTGCTTCGCTACAGCGCGACAACTATCAGTCGCGCGTGGGCTGAGTATACCGCGAGGACACCAGCCCTTATGCGGATTGCAAGCCAGGCGTGCAGAATACTTGGCCAGCGGCCGATACACACAAAGTTACATCATAGCAAAAATGTGGCAAGCGGGCAAGAAGGTATTCCGCACTACTTGTTTGATTAGGATACTCCGCATTTATCCTGCTTAATGGTTAGACGAACGTTAGTACAAAACAGTATGTAATGCCAACCGATAGTTAACTTCGATTTTTACGAAGTCGATGGGCACGATGAAGTGGAAAGACACATGGTAAAGAGTTCGTAGCATGTGGCAAAATCCCCTTCTATCTGATTAGCTCAGGTACTTTTAGATATTTAATCTAAGTTGCCCACAGAGCAATGACTGTTAACGGTAGCACCGACCCGCTCGTAATAATACAAGGTGCGGGTAGGCAACTGAAGTTAAAGTTTTCGTGAAATTGCACTAATGACGTTGCTTGGCCTGGCAACAAAATGTCAGCAACCAAAACACTCAGCTGGGAGATAAATCTGACAATCTGATGCACACCACGAGCTACAGGTAATGTTAAGTATAGTCTGGGATAGCCAAAGCGTGACAAGCAAGGTTTCTGCGGAGAAAATAGCTACTGGCATAACTGTTAACCGTTTACTTATAAAGAAAGAAATACGAATCAACCGCACCAATGGAGTCCAATTGGTTTTGTAAGTTATTCAACACACGCGCCCAAGTTAGGCAAGTACTGGCCAGTATAACTGCATCCACAAGAGATAAGCAAATGCGGCAGATGTATATATTTTGCTGAAAGACTATTCCAGGAAATGTACCCAAAGGCGCAATCTATCGGAGGTATTTGGGCATTGAAGTTGCACTGTTTGTCATGTACTCACGTAACTAAGCAAAGACGTAATGCAATACATTAGGAATCAAGCTTGTTAGCTTGTAAACTCGTAAAATTACCTTCCCATACAGTAGATTGATGAAATAACAGCAGTGATCTGAAAAGCTTTCTCAACGTTATGTAAAAAAGGTTATCAAGATCGAGGTAGACAAAAAGGATCTATTTTTACAAGATATGTGAATTAATCATGAAGAAAGAGTTAACAGTGGCAAACCGATTTGCCAAAGATTAGTTCACTATGTTTCCATACAGTGGATCTCATTCTGTCTCCGTTATTAGAGTGTTCTATGTATCCGATTAAATTTAAAATTCATGGTTAATTACCAGGTAGCGGGTGACTCCTGCGCAATCAATACACACAGAGCAAACACGTAAGGAAAAGTGATTAACGGATCTATAGATCGTAGGTGACACTATTTAGCTTAAGTATCCCAATTGTTATTATTGTACATCAGTACAAACACTGGGCCTAAGCGCAAATCGCCCTCAGTAGCGAGGAAGCGTATCATCACGAACGAGAGCAAAACATACGGCTATTACATATGTATGGTAGTGTATTCAGCAAGTGACTCACTCTGGATACAAGCAGATTGACTATGTTAGCCATCAACCGATGAATACTCGTAAAAGCAGTTCCAAGTTGTATCGTGAGTACGTGTGCGGGAAGAGAACGAACTAGTAGTGAGCGTAAACCATAAGCACGAGCAATTGGGGAATACTATCTTTCTGAAGACGTACACCACCCATTCAGCGGACCTGCTTAACAATCTGGAACTTGGGTTGCCCGTAAAACCAACTTAGAGCGATGGCACTTACAGTTTTATATAACAATGACGAGATCTAATAACCTAGTCACACCTAAGCAGCAGGATAGGTGAAACGCCGAGAGCCAATAAAAAACTAATACTGCGCTCCATTTGGGATCAACAGTTAATAACAAAAGGTATGATACATCAACCACAAAGTGGACTTTAAAAGAGCAGTTAAGATAGACAAAAAGGAAAAGGAAGGACAACTTTGACAAGGTGAAGCAATCTGGATCTTACAAATAATTTTCTCCCAAACCAGAGCACAATTCTTGTTTGTTGACAATTCGGTCTCCCAAGTCAGTGGAGTAGGTAACTTCATACGTGTTCCAGATAAAGTGGAATCCCAAACGCCATCCATACCAGCTTTGAAAAAATCAGAGGCGTTCGTAGGATAGGTTTTCCCCAATAAACACATGACTGAGGAGGTTGGGCGGTGAATGTGTAACAAGCGGATGAGATACTGAAAAGTCACTGGTATCGGCCGCAAATGCTTCAGCAATTCAGATACGGGAACCGGTTCGCTGGCGGTTTCAGAGCGCATATCTATCATCTATTATAAAATAAAACATTCAGTAAAAGAGAAACATACCTTTCGTTTGTGGCCAAGTCTCGACTTCTTCCTATTATATTTTGCTATAATTTCATTTCAGTTAATGAGCACAGGACTAACCCAGTTGGTATTCATCGAATTCTAAAAATTTCTGCACCATGTTACGACGCAGCACTTTTGGATAGGAGGGTTTTTTACCTAACACATAACACATTGCCTTGTTGCAATGAGTAAGTAAGTTTAAGATACCTCATAGTACTCGGCAACCTCTGTCCAGTCGGTAGGAAGGCAAATAACAGCAGAGAAATATTTGTCAATAAAAGGATGACACGACTTGGCGATGCATCCATAAGCCATAAGCAGGTTCGCGGTTGTTCGGATGTTCAACTCGAGGCGGCAATAAACAGCAACCTAAACAAAGCTGTTCGAAACTTTGCTAAACAACCTTCAAAATAAATTCTGGGTCGGAAACAGAGCAACAGTTCAGCAATTGACCGAATAATGCTTTCGTTTCAGCTTTCTTCAGAAACCCACCTTCGGCGATTGAAGAAGCTACCAATTGTAGCAACTCAGACTATAAGTGACCAAGCAATTATAAAGATAACAAAACCAGTCTACTTTGAATATGGTGTGAGCATGAGTATCCTTTTTAAATGCGCCGGTGAAGCTGCCCACGTTTAAAAGTTTTGGCAGGAAAGTGTCCTGCTCGGACACAACCGTTGGAACAAACGCCACTATTTCTGAGGGAACAGAAGCAGGTTTGAACCAGCTACATGAGAGCTGAGCTTGGTCTGTATGGATAGCTTTGTCATTGTCACCATTTGGCTTAGAATCTACGGTTTCCTTCGTCTTTAGCGGGGCTGAGTGTAGGATTCCTTTGTCCACATCAAAGTTAATATCTAGTAGTCGACTAAACGTAGAGAGCACAGGGCTGTTGATGCTTTGAAAAGCCCATGGCGGCGCACGCGTATTTAGCAGCTAATAGACAGTTAAATCAGTGTTCCAACCAACTTACTGAGCGGTTGAATTTTTCTGAAGACAAAAGTCTATTTTTTATAGAAGTAAGGTGCGAGCTCTCCATAATAGATGATCCAATTTCCTCTCTCATTTACGTTATACCTGTGAATCCTACTTTCTGGCCTCCTAAGCCGCTGATTCACAGTAACTTGGAATTGCACAATATCTCAACCAAAATACCGCATGCAAAGGTCAGATTGGAATATTTTGCTTAAACGAAAGCAAGCAAGTTGAAAGGTTTGTTATTAGTTAGCATATGGACAGTAAAAATGAATAGGTTAATGTATCACCAGTTTAAATGAATTATGTGGTTTTTGGGGTCCTAATGTCCATAGGACCCCCAAGCAATCGGACGTCGAACAAAGTAAGCATTGGAGCATTGGAAAGTAGAGAGCAGAAGGAAAAATCCTTCGTCAGCTTCATCGCCTTCCGTTCGTCACGGGGATCAAGGTGGACATTGAAAGTCGGTACCAATGGAGCCGCTGCATTGACACAAGAAGCAACAAGATCAGGGTTTACTCAACAGGTAAAATCCAATTGATGTTTGAAACATTCCTCCGACTGCGCGTCAAAGACATACACAGGTAGATTATTCCATTCGCTCACTACTCTGGTAGACAGAGTGACGTCACAATGGACCCGAAGTCGCCTTCGTTTAAGTAATTTCCAATGGTGACCCCGAGTCGAACTGAAAGAATTGAGTGGAAAGAAATTTTGCAATTCAACTCCAAGTTCCCCTCTAACGATACGCCGTGTGAAAAGCAAAATCCCCGCGATTTCTATGGTAGGCTAGGGAGAACAGGTTCAGGCACCGGAGACGATGCGAGTAAGGCAGGTTTCGGAACTCCAGAACCGATTTAGATCCTCTCCGCTGAACTTTTTCAATCAAGTTGCATTCAACTTTGGAAAGAGGATAAACAGCAAGCAGTCAAGACTCAAGAATCGGACGAACATGAGAAGTGAACAGGAGCCTGAAGATCTCCGGAGTCAATCGAGAGAAGGATTGTCGTATGGCGGAAAACAACCTGGTGGCAGAAGCGACTTTCCTCAAGATATCTTCAGTCGATTTTAGGTCTCGGGTTACAACGACGCCCAGGTCCCTCTCACAAATTAGAGTTCGGCAGCAAACACCCGCCGGTAGGATAAGTTCCAAAAGGTTCGGAGGCGACGATCGGAAGAAAGGAACATTTATCGTGATTTATGGGTAATTGACACCTGATCGACCAATCATGCAGCGAACCGAGACTTGTTTGTAGTAAATCCGCCTCATCTAGACAGGAAACTTCCAACCATATGTTTAAATCATCTACGTAAATCAGCCAACCTGCCCATAGTACAGATGCCAGGTCATTTATAAAGATTTTAAACAGTAAAGGGTTTAGTTAATGCTCTCTTCCATTCCTGCAATCCATGACCGACAGCATCGTCTTTGGTTTGACACAGCATGTAGGGATAAGCGAGTTGGGGGTGGAACTGGGCGCATAGTGCTCGGGGACTATCGCCGTGTTCACTGAGCACTTTAGCTCCGCGTCATATTCCGTAACGTTACTGAATCCGCGACCGCTGTCCCAAGGGACGCATCTTGGATGACCTCAAGTGGCTGAAACTGTGTGTCAGCAAGCTGCTTCCACTTGGCTTCCCTGGTGTCACTGTCAGAAAGCTGACCAGGTTGGGGAACATCCCTCACCCTACGCCAAATTCGCGACCTCGACTACTTCGCGTGGTCCTTCCTACCCCGTAGGAACGCAAATCATTACTGCGGGTTGCATTCAATCTTAAGGGTAGTGGTGTCAGCGTTAAACCGGACCTACCACTGGTAGATAGCTTGAAGTTAAAGGAGGCTATCAAAGACCTCAAAACTAGCACGGCGGCTTGTGAACAAGGCCTCCGTCCGGTGGGTTTTCAGGTGGTCAGCCGGAGGTCCTTTTCCGCCCTATTAGAAGCCATCCTGATGACACACGACCCAGGGATGATCGTGTTGACTTCCTCTAAGTAGTACTTTGCAACGTGCGTAGCCTACGGAACAGGGTGAACGAGTTGGGTCTACTGGTAGACAAATCGCGTCCCGACATACTTCCTATCACTGAAACGTGGTTGTCTCCGGATATCACGGACGGTGAGGTATGTTTACCTAGCTGCGTGCTGCTTAGCACTGATGGCTCCGTTGGTCGCTAAGGCGAAGGTGTTGTACTGTATGTGAGCTGTAACTTAGATGTGTTGAGGATCTGCACATTCCAGTCGTCGGATCAGTGTTGAAGCCCTATCGGCTGTTTTGTGCACTTCCTCTACCCAGTTTACAGTTAAGGTGATATACAGGAGTCCTGGAAGTGCTTCCAGGGGATACTTGAATTAATTCGCATTCAGTCTGCGAATAAGTGTTTATTTCTAGAGGATTTCAACCTCCCGTAAGTCCGTTGGGTCGATCATTCTTGCAATTCGGCATCAGGAACGTTGGGTGCAGAGTTTCTTGAACTGACGCTCCAAGTGCCTTTGCACCAGTTCGTGGCCATTCCCACTAGGTAAATGGATGATTAACTACCAGCTAGTTTAGATTTGGTTTTGCTACGTCTCTCGACTTCGTGACTGACATTTCCTACTTTGCACCCCTAGGGTCCAGCGATCACGCATGCATATCCTTTCGATGTGCTCTTTCAAGGCACCACGAGACCGCTGTTGAATTACTTCGGAACATTTGGCGGGCGGACTTTAGTGCAATGCGAACTAAGGCTTCAGTTCTGAACTGGGAGAGCTCGATGGCTGACTCTGTCCAATTAGCCTGGGATAAATTTAAGACATACCTTACGGAGGTTTCCACTCCGCTGTATTCCACTCATGAGGAAAACAGAGTTAAGGGGCGCAGCCTCCATGGATGAAGGCCTCAGGCAACTACCTTCTCAAGAATCGGTCTAGATGCTGGCGAACCTGCCAAGCAGAGTTTTGTCCTGTCTTACCCGAATAGTGGTGCCAGTTTGAAAGGTAGGTCAATAATTGAACATTTTGCAATCTTGCTTATTGGTACTCTGTGGAGCAGCGTCATGTCTCCGGAGGCTATACAGAAAATAATACTTTAAACTTTATTTAAACAAATAAATACACCTTGTATTCTCGATACGGCAAGACACGCTTTTACAGGCATGATCATTTTGAGATAACTATACGCGAGTAAGCATTGGCAAAACTCCGATATGTTTCCCAACACTGTATCTGTTTGTGTAGTGGGTAGATAAGTGGTTACTTCTATGTGTGTACCTAGTTGTGTAGTTTGTGCTTGTACTTGTGTTGCCCCATTCTTGAATGTTTGATATCGTCAGCAACGTGCAAGTAGAAGATTGGTGCCAGTAGCTTGGAAAGGAATATTCGGATAGCCACGAGGCAGCGAGGTTAGTACGTGGCGGGTCACAACCGCCACGTCACAATGTTTATAAGCATATAGTGATGGCTTTTATAGGGAACACGCTTGCCGGGAGACAGCTCACCACGTCCTGGTACACTGCCGCCAAACTATTTGCTGGCACGGGTTGAACCCCTAAACACCCAGCTGGCACCAGTAGGAGGTTGTTCAGCTAGCCTGTCACTGAGCGCGGATAAAGCCGAACCCAATTGTTCGGGTCCCGAAGTATAGCAAATTGTCTGTACTGACGAATCGAAATTCCTTCCGGGGCGAGTTAGTTTGTTTGGGAAACTGGCTTGCACAGACAAGTGAAGGTAAACGTAGGGTGCCTAGCTCCAGCTGTATGTTCCGATAAAAGCATTTGTCGATGAAAGAAACTAGTGGAACCATATTGTTCTGCCGTAGTGCAAGGTAACAACATAACGTAAGGAAAAGCGGTCGTAGGTTGGTTTTGATTAACTAATTCCGTTCAGATTTAATGTTTAGAAGGAGTGTGCCACCCATGGGTGCAGAAGAAGTAATATCGCCGGGTTAAGAGTTGGTCAGCACGTAAGACGTCTATCTCAACATTAGTCACATCGGCGGGTTGCGCCTGTCTCAAGTATGTGGGAGAGGAAGCAGCCAGCAGCATGGCAAACACAAATAGGTTAGGTGAGAAGGTCATTGCGAAGTGCGGGGAAAATGCGGCGAATAGTTGACATGGTTGTCATGCGAGGAATATAGGTTCAGGAGTTTACTTTATGTAGGAATATACAATTCAAAGTGACTCAGTGCTGGGTAATTAGGGAAACTAAGAGCGGTTGTGGCTAGAACAAGACGATGAAGAAAGGAGACCACCTGAGGTGAGGAAGACCATCATGCACTTCAGAGCCATGAACCTGCTAGACGAATAGGTTTTAAGAGGCGAAAGCGACGCTGTGTCCTTGAGATAAATAGCCGTAATTGTATACGGTTCGAAAGCGACAAAAGAAGACGGACGCTGGTGAGGAAAGGCCGAAAAATCCGACGAGGTAATATAGGTAGCGCAAGCAAATATATAGTACTAAGCACGAAAGGATGGTGGAGATAAGAGCTGATTGGTTAAGATAAAAGACGCATTTTTGAATGGATAGTACAATGGGGGAGGAGTCTGATGTATGAAAAGCATACATATCGCCGAATTCAGCGGTCGGTCAGCCCAGGAAAAGGATATATCAGGATAGACGACAGCGGCGCGATATTCTTGAGTTAGGTAGTTCTAACTAAGTAGGGTTGAAATCTGCCAGCGTTGGGTAGACGCGAGTGAAATAAGGTCGACAGGGCGATTGAGAAGAGAGGTGTGTAAGTGAAGCAGTTAAATGGAAATGAGAGCAAGCGTTTTGTGGAGTAGTTGCTTCAGGAAACGCAACTATCTAACTGCACCCTAATTATCCATATCTTCGATTTGCTAGGGTTTCAGCGCGTGATTGCTAGTCGTTCACTGCATAAACTCGCTCAGAACTGCAGTTAGACAGAAATCCATGATGGACCATGCAAATACAATATTTCGCCGAGGAAAATAATTCACTTCTACCGAGGATTATTTGGGTTATGTAACGGCGAAAGCTTCACGAAGTGTGGTCGGTAAACTTAGTTTGTATGACCATAGTCATGCGACAGAGGAGGTAGGGAAGGCACGGGCTGTTGCTCGTTTCTCAAAAGATAACCAGCGGATAGTGAACACAGGAGTGGCCCCGAACTTTGATAGCTATAATTGGGGAGTAGTGAAGTCAGTTCCCAGGGTCAAAATAGTCTCTCTATTAACGAGAGCGCTGTTCCTTGTTTCGCAAAGCCATGCTGTGCACCAGTACTTCAACTTCTGCGTTGTCTTCCTTGGTTCTGCTACCATGGTTCAGGTTGGGGCAGGTTCCCAAACCGGTATGAGCTTCCGCCTAACGAGCGTCCTGCAGTTTGCACCGGTCCCACAGTTCATCGGCTTCCAATTGCAATTCCTGCTTCTGCAAAGAAAATGCAACAAAAAGAAACAATCATGTACTTTCAGCCTTCATGAGTTCTCTGCGACATGCGACAATAACTTTATTAAAATTTCTGGAACAATTTGTATCCAACATTTGGTTTGACCTCTCTTGAATGCCTCAACCGTAGTCCAGGACATCAACGAAGAGGAAGGTTGTTCCAACTGCCGACAACGCGGGTTCGCAACGCATTTCCCCTGTTATCTAGTCGAGGTCTCCAATGCTTGAGCTTAGCATTATGACCTCTCCGGTGAGCTGATTTAGCTGGCGCAACCAAGTCGGAAAACTTGATGCCATTGAGGCCCTTCATGATCCGGAACAGCTCTATTAGATCTCCTCCTAATATACGCCGTTCCATGGAAAATACTAACTTTAGACGTGCCTCATAAGGCATTTCATGCTGGTCCGCAATCATTTTAGCCGCCAACTTCTGTACTTTTTCTGTACAAATAACCTCCTTTTGGAGATACGGCGCCCACTCTTGGACACAGTATTTTAATTAGGGTCCTACCACAGCTTTATATGATAGGAGGAATACCGCTGAGCTAGAGTTACGTAAGGTCCACCTGAAGCGAAAGATTTCCTGCAGCGCTTCGTTGGCAGAATGCTGACATTGTGCTAAGGGTTTAACGTTATTCGAAATAATGACCTCAAAGTCCAGTGATTTATCAACTGGTAGCAATGTCAGCGCTCCACTAAAAGCTGTACCGTAATTCCATCATTAGTGGAAGACAGGAGCTGATATTTATTCGCTATAAGGTGCGAATCCCATACGACAGAACACCCTGCTACAGTGCAGAAATCCTTGAACCGTGTGTCCCTATTACCCTTGCTACCCAGTTTCAAGTCACCTGCAAAGATGTAGCAGAAGTCATCAGGATGAGGTGCGAAGTCATTTTTGAATATGAGGAGTAATAGGGTAGCTTGGCCCCCATTTTAGTGACCTCCGCCTTTAAGCTTTATTAAACAGCTGTTCACAGTCAACGATGTCAGTTCTATTGCATTAGAAGCTGCAGCATTAGACGTTTTCGAAGTTCCATATCTAGCCACGGCGTTTAGGTCTAAATTTATCAGGCCTAGTTTCTGCTGCCGATAAGGGATTCGCACATGCTGATTCCTCCGCACGTTCCTTTGTTGCATAAGGAGTAGGAGATACAATTCTTTCAAAAAGGAAATGGTTTCGATCCTTTTTGCAAACCTGGGTTGTTAAAGGAGATGGTCTCCATCTTCGCTGTCGGTCTTTTGTTCCCCCATTTTCTCTTACAAAGTGCACTTGAACAAAAATGCCATCAAGCGGCTTCTTAGCAAAGCGCTGCTAAGCAGGTGCCATGCTAGCTAATGGCTATTTATTCATTGTATTCCTATTGTATTCCTATTGTATTCCTAAGATTTTGTCGAGCAACCTTTGCTGGGAAACTGCTATATCCGAGGTAACGTGAGTTCGACGTTTAGTAAGATTTGATATTACATCAGCTCGGCTAAGCAGCAAACCCCAGTAAAGTGGATCCTTGAATGCCATCAAAATCGGCCTTGCGCGCCCCTTATGACTCGGCGCTTCTGCACCCCCAAAGACCGACCCCGTGAATTTTCATTGTGCCAATATGTAATGGTATGTGAGCAAGTTGGAGAATGGCTTACACCCAAATTTTACCCAAATCACCTCTAACTCTAGCCTCTAGTATTACCAGTACTTCCTGCTTGAGAATAAGCAAATTCTTGTGGCTGAGCATCGCAATTTTAGCCCCCCGCACAAAGGATTCCAGTGACGATCGCATTGCTTCAACTCGCACGCTTAACGTGTCGATAAGAGAGCTATGCTCTTGTGTTAACTGTGCTGCTGCATTGTGCCTTTGCAGATACTCCTCATCATAACCAGCCTGTTGGTCAACCTGTGGGTCATGTATTATATGGGAGGAAAGGTCAGCTAGACGATTTGGAGCCACGAGCGTAAAGGTCAATGCAAGCTTAAGCTAACCTGGAACCGGTATTACGGTGCAATACTAAGCACCTATCGCACTGAATGTTTTCTGTGACCACGGCGTTACATAAATATGCAACACCTTTGTAGTGTACCTAGAAAGTAATGATCAGCGCAAATGAATCCAGGGTTTCAACGATTATTGAGGTCATAATTTAGTTGTGCCCCGGTGCCAATAGCAACAAGAAAAAGCATATTGAACAAACGGACGGGCAAAAGAGTGGAAGCAATTAGCGGTGTAAGCGTGGATACAGACGCCAATCAGCAAAAAGCTTAGGACAGCGACTTAGGTCGAAGTGCCAAGAGACCTGGGTTGCTTGTCTATTGGCGAATTAGACCGGCCGTAGGGACGTCAGCTTGTTTATAGAGGTGAAGTACTGAATCGACAAAAGTAATGTTGCTGTTTGTATGGAACAGTGCCATCAAATAGATCTGGTGGGTATTATACCGACGAAGCAAACGTGCCTCCAAGGAAGAATTCCAGGTACTTTGGAACACGCTGGCCCTCTCACACAATGAAAAAATAAATAAAGGGTTTGTTCTCAAATGTGCCGAGCCACACCAACCCAGGCGCGCTCAAAAGTTGCAGGCATTTATGTTTCGTAGCGGACACGTTGCTGTGTATGCAATCGGCATTGGCCGAAAAATGTACAAGCGATGGTGATTGAGGAAGTAAACATGAGAAGTAAAGTCAGCAATGAATGATAAGATGCTGGATTTAAGTGCGCAAAGTGTAGGCAGTCAGGGCGCTCTAAGTGGATGGGAAGACGATATATGTAGACAGCGAATGCCTTATACTTGTACGCGTCAAGTAAAGCTTAAAATGTGAGTCTACTGGACTTGCCAGTAGCCAGTTCTTGGCAGTGACTTTATTCAGTGGAGAGTCACATCCGCCGCGTCGCAGTGTTGATAAACGGCTATTTGTGGATGTTTGTGAGTAGTGTAAAGTTCGAATATATGTGGCTTTGTATATGGAGAACACTTGCCAGGCGAAAACCCGCCATGTCCTGAAACACTGCCGTAAATGCTGCCGTACATTAGGGTACAACTTGCAAAGCCGCTTGCCGACTGATTTCACACTCGGTTGTTCGCTGTCAAATTTCCTCTGTTGGCTTATCAGATAGTAAGGTCAGGGCCGCCTTAAGCGCTGAGGCCGGTCAAAGATGAAAGCCAACCAGGATCGCCTTGTTGAGCCTCCACATGAACAAAAAGCTCAGGTTCCATAGTCTGGACATTTCAGGTTATGTATACATTCCGAAAGTGTGAAGATATCGTGTCCATCTATCCATACTGGACAACGGTCTTGGTGGTGAATGCTGTTGAATCCCTTTGCTTTACAGCCATGTTCCATGTTGGTTCTCTTGGTTTCATCCGTCCGTCTCGGGCAAAGCGGTGTTTTTCCGTCCAATCCCTGATCCCGAAGAAGCTCCGGACCTCCTAGAAAAGGGAGAGTGAGTTAAAACCGAGAGAAGACCGTAAAGAATAGGCGTGAAATTAAACATTGTTATCGGCGTATGTTATAAAATTTAGATTTGAGACCAAACGATGTATCATGTGCAACAATGTTTATGCTGAATGCGTCTTTTGAACGTTCTACGGGAATTATCAAACTCTGATTCTAGGCAAAACCAGTGAGGAATGAAGAGCTTTGCAATCGGAAATCGGTCAGCAGAGGCAATGCCCGTAAATTTGAACAAAACACGGAGTCCAATGTCTGTTCAGTGTTAACCAAACAGCTTCAACACAAAGCTTCCAGCAAAAACGCTCAAAAGGTGATACACAACAAGCACGCTGTATTAACTGGTGCATTGGCAGATAATCGAAGTTGCAAGATATAACACACGCGTAGATATTGGTTTCCGAGTAAGAAGGCTTGCAGTATATGGCTCCGTGGCACGCACGCAATGTTTTGAGTAAGCCAACGTATAACAGACAGTGTGTTCCCTGCAAATAAAAATATTATTTTGTCATAGCAGGTTTACATCGTAACTGTTAGTGAAGTAATATGCATCCTGACGGCACCAGGGAGCGCCCGGGCGCCCGATTTGTCCTTAGCCAACTGAAATCGGAACCATACACTTAAAATTTTTGAGCGGTAGAGATTTGTAACCATAAATCGCTGCGTTAACAATTTCTACCATTTTGTCCTCTACGTTAAATCTAGGCTACATAGGTTTTCTTGAATCCATCATTAGTTACGCTGCCAATATTTTGTAGCTAAGCCATTGGATCACTGTAGCGCGACAGCGTTGCAGCAGGTATATTAGGATAGTGCTTTCCTCTTCTCTTTGCCTTCCTAGTTCGTCCTCAGTATCATGAGCCAGCTCATCTGCGTTTTGCCGTCCGGTCATCCATTAGCGGCTGCGACAACACCGTCCAGCTCGCCACGAGGTGGAACACAGGCACAACTTCCATACAGCTTCCACTCTTAATGGTTAGTTCTTCAGCCACCTACGAAGTATCCTTTTGCCATGCAGTGCACTGGCTTTCTTACCGCTCTCCTACAATCCGGAAGCGGAAGCCCTCAGAAACCTTAGTCGGACGCAAGCTACCTACTCGGCTACTCTGCCAGCTCATAAAACGTCTTTGAAGCAGGACTACTGCCGTTGCAGCGGTCACTAGGATCCTCTCAAGCGGCATCGTCTGAGCCCATCACAAGGTGCTTCAGTATATGTGCACCAGCTGGTGGCCACTGGTCAGTGTTTTGTAGGCACCGAGGCCAACGCTTCGTAAGAAGGGGAGAATGTGGAGCATGTAAATGTTGCTGTAGCGAGTCAACAGGCAAGATGTCGTCTGGCATTGCCTACATTGTGGTTGCCCGTTGCTCACGTCTTTGCATTGCTCTTTCGGCTTCAGTATCATATATGCGGCCATCTCACACATGTTTCCACGCCATCCATCCGGTCATCTGAAGCTAGATCCTCTATCAACGGCTGCGAAAATTCTGTCCAGCTGGCCACGAAAGCTAAAAGCCACATGTACCATCCAGCTCCGATTTTTATCCTGTGGGTATCCAGCTACCCACAAAGTACATAATTTGCCTTTCAGCCATTCAGTTTATTTCGACCTATGTATTTCCCGGACATGGAAACCTACGAAACGCTCAACCGGTGGCCGATTACAACCCAGCCATTCGCCAAGGATGACAAATGGCTCAAATATCTTGATAGTGGCCCTGTAACTATTGTCCGGCGCATAATGCGCAGCAGCAAGCTAGAGCTTTTAAACCTGCTTTCCTCCATGCGTGTAACACCAGATATGTACCATACTCTGTCACCTGCGATATTTAGCCTCGCTACCGATCGTGCGAATTCAGAATCACATGCGTGATGAACACCCCGTTGAGGATATCACATCCTTGCACGTTGCGCCGGAACTTGCCCGGCGCGGCGGTAAAAGTAACTGCTTCCGCAGTAAGCTCTGATTACTATACGGCGGACCGTAAAGAATAGAGGACCCTGCGTGTGTGTCGCACAAATATCACCTAATACTTAATTGCAGGCAGCTTTTTACGGCCTATGGATGCTGTAAGTTTCGAGGCACCTCCGCCATGGCGGTCTAGAGATGAACCTTTTAGGCGCACATATTAATCACTTTTTAAGCCATCTTTTGATGTTGGCAACCCGAAGTGTCGGCCTCATGCCGCGTATTCACGCACACACTGGTCACTGTCCAGAAAGCTTCATCCTAGGAGGACGACACGTGCACCTTGGACTAGAAACAGGATTACAACTTAGTTTCTTGCAAACAACTCTTCCACAACGGCAAAACTACTGCTGCAATTGCAGGTGGAAGGATTGTCACCTTCCCGCAGTTCCGGACAAGAGTTACGGACTTCATTTGGTCCTCAGCATTTAGGTTGGCCGCAGCTAGCCAATCAACATTCAGGAGGTACTACAGCCGACCGTATACGATTTGAAGAAAGGTGGGATCATTCAGGTTGGACCTGAAATGCGTTATCACTAGTGCGCCAACAAGAGCCTATATAATGTAGATTAAACGACATTGGGGACATCTTTCATGAGAAAATTGTGCGCCCGATATAGGCTGATATTTCAGCTCAGTTGCTCATGTTGCAGACTTATACCAAACTGGAAGGTTGGTTTTTCGGCAGCTTCGAAGAATATCATGCGAACAAATAAAGATTTCCGTCCTCAGTGCCAATGTGGGTATACGTTGTACTGGTTGGAATCACACCTAACGGGAGGCACACATTCAGTGAAACTGTTACATGTCGAATCCTCCCGGGCCACTATTTAGAACAGCATCTTAAAGGGAAGCGCTGTAGGTTCAGTGCACTTTTCCATTTATGTAAATAATTGTTGAAACAGCATACAACACGGTCGTCCATTTCTATTCGCTGCTGATATCAAAATCGTCTACACGTACCTCCCAAGTAAAAACGTATGCGCACCCCACAGAATACCAGAAGACGAGAGCCCCAGAGTCATGGTGCCAAGAATGACGAATGGCTTCCTCCGCTGAAAAATCGTAAGCCATGACGTACACTTACTCAGTACCGGATGGGTCGCTCACGATTAACAGCATTCCTGTTCAACACCATAATGCAGAAAAAGCGCGGACCGGCTTTATCCTCTGCGTTGCAGTTCTTCGGAGCAAATGCACCTTCAAGTTGTAAAGGCGCGACAATTAAACATCCACATAAGCAGCCACGCAAACATTGTTGACGCGAGTCTAGAACTTCACCGGAGTCAGAGTTCTCCTGCTATGGAATACTGTGCGTTCACATGTAGCAGCTTGCGTAAGTCGGCCAACATGGAGCTTGATAAGGCCCCACGGAGGTTCCCTGAAAGGTTCCCCTACAATACCAAGTATTTAGTTATAGACAGCGGCGTGGTCAGCCCAGACTCTAACGTTTGTGACTGCTACGTATTGTTCTTAACTTATGCTTCCTGCACACGGCAATACATAACTTTGTGCATTGTGACATATCCAGCAATAAACCGAGAGATAGAACAGTGCATAACCTCAGAAACAGTAGTAGTTCCATTACTCTGCTAAGGTTAAGGAAGAAACTACGCCACCGTTTCTTCTTAACTGCATATAGAAATAGTTGTAGCAAACTACCAACAAGGCTGCGAAGAATCCAGAACTCGGAGGCTTTCAAGGTGGATGTGTAAAAGTACCTTTGGCTAGATAATGCAAAGCGGCAATTTAGCGTCGGAGACTCAGGCTACCGCTTTTAAGACCGGACCGGATAGAGCTCGTACAACCCCGGTGTAGCTCAGTGTAACATTGCGTTTTTTAGCTGAAGCAAGCAATAAATTGTTGCGAGCCACCTGTGTCATCCTTAACTTGATATCTGTCTTCCACCTCTGGTGTCTCGCATGAATAAATTGCAAGATAAGTCGAGGTGCTAAGGCCGCAAATACGAGTATATGACTAACTTACGGGACGCATTTTCGCGTGACCCATTTCTAGCTCGCCTGCAGTCGCTCAGGTTCTAAGAACTCAGGTGGCAGTGTAAATGCAGCTGCAAAGATGGCCTACTATACCCAAGTAGTATCTTCACCACTGCGGCTGTCTACCTGGCTTGCCACTTTACTACGGCCCAACTAGGGCGATACTTGGCATATCATACTTGTACAGCGTGACAACACCTTAAGCGCGGTGAATGTGACCCTTCCGCTGGCTGCGGTTCATTAACCGGCCAACAATTTCTTATCCCATCGTTACTTTGCTCTAAATAAATAAATAAATAGTATATTCTCGGTAAAACGAGACACACCTGTAAAGGGGTGATCAAATATGCATACAAGCATAGCTTCTGTGGAATGTTAAAACATTTCGTTTTAATGAAAGTTATAAAAGAAAAGATGTTGTCCGCATGAATGAGCATACTGTCAGGTAATAGTCAGACCCAGGGACATTATGGTGCGCAAAAATCCGTCAAAACACAAGTTGGGGGTAATTTCGCCAGGTAGTGATCCGTGAGCACAGGAGCCTAAACAAGGCTTTTTGCAACCAATAACCATTACGAGACAGAGATGATCTGTGCTCCAACAAAGCATTCTTCATGGCAGAATTAGTTGCACAGGTTCGATGTAGAAGGCTGAGGACTGCGTCAGTGTGAAATGCTTAGCTGTGACTTTATTTTGTGGCGAGTCACATCCGCCACGTTGCAGTGTTGTTAAGCGGACATTTGTGGCATTTTATAGGGAGAACGCTTGCCAGGCGAAAACCCACCACGTCCTGGAACACTGCCGTAGCTTTCGTTGAAGAGTAGTGCAAGTCGGTTATGCATCGTATAGACCGATTTTGCATTCTATTATTCGCAGTCGGTTGACAGCCAAAATTCTTCGTTGGTTGGCCGAATGGCTTAGTTCTGATACGGCAGCAGTCGTTGAAGCTGGTCAATGATGCAAGATTCGAAGAGTCGAATGATAATGATGCAGGTGAGTAAACACATTGGTACTAGAGGCTGGCTGTTCTATTATATTCATGCTCGGCTCGCAAACCATGTCCAGCTACCCACGCTGGACTTGTCATGGGGTCGGTGAGTGAAGTTGTTTCTTGTGGCTGAATATGTCCTTAATAGGTAAAAACGCCATTCTCCGCGAATTGGATTTGGGATTCCTGCAAATGTAAGTAAGGGTAACTGTTTCCGTAGCCAAGTGAAAATTCTATGGAAGGCCATCGGAATAGCCACGTATACGTGCGCAACGCTGTCCGTGAAATGACATCAGAATAGCTCCAGGTGATTGGCGAATAGGAATGTTTGAGACAATGAAGGTAATCACGCCAGAGTTGTTTGTCTTCGATTGTGGAACGAGGGATCCATGTACATTTATTCTTCCAGGTGAGTAAATTGTTCTCTGAGTACGAGGCAAGCTAAACAAATTTGTTTAGACGCCATGAAGGTAGCGCCTCCGGAATGGCGGAATGAGCTCATTTGGACCAGTGTGTGGGTTTTTCATTTCCTGGAGAAAGGACCAAGCGTTTTGAGGAGGAGTCGGCCAGTCCCAAGAAGTAGTGCGCAGCAATGGTACCCGTAAACTGCCAAGCTTGCTGACACTTCATAGCCCCACCTTTTAACTCCGGGCTTTCAAATAGGATAAACTGACTTTTGCTAGTTTAGCGGCAGTTGTAAACTGGACGGTCCTGCGTCTCTCGCAAGCCGCTGGTGTCCCACTTGAAGGATAACCTTAGGTTACATTTACATTCCTTTTCTATGTCTTACATTCCATTCACCTTCCCCAAAGCCACCTATATGTGTGGACCACGAAGGACCATAAGCCATAGATCCCTTTTCGATCTATTAATGGCCCACACTTATCCACCCTGTATTCGGTTTTACTATAAATATTATCGAGTGCAATAGCAAACCACCCTGGGTGGACGCAATACGTACCTAAACAATAACCTCCACCCTTTCCTTATCACTATCTTCATAACTATTAACAACCCTTTAAATATTTTGTCCAGCGGCTTTGCGTGGTTGAACCAAGCGTGAAACACTTAGAGTGCTAAAGTAACCGGAACCGAGACTGGTGTGGGCGCACCAATGTTTTGATACATCGCGGAGTCCAACTCGCCTCTACTCTTATCAGAGCCCAACGAAACCCACCGGTATTATTCAACGCAAATAAACTCTTTTAATAGCACACTTATTTGCGTACATGAGCGCTAGTTATCAAAATGACCACGACAATAGTCTCAACGCCCTTCATTAAGCACCCTTAGTACCGCCTCATTCGTACAAACCCTGGGTCTGCGAATATGGTTACCGCTAACAACATAACAGAGCTGACTATTAGGGGAAAACCACTAACCCTTATCCTCTTGGTGGACGTTAGCATAGAGAGACTGCCGTTAGTGGAAGCAAACATTGTTCCAACCTGTCACTAAGCAAAATGGAAATACTCGGTTGATACGATGTTTCTGAACCCAAGGTAATACTAAGTGAACCGTCAGTCAAGTCACGGTCTCCTAACCCAGGGACGTTGCAGTCCAATTTAGCTTCATGGTCTCATATCCCTAAGCATTTTAGCTAAGTTGAACATGCGCCAATCACTATTGAAAACACTGGTAGACTGACGGCTTGCTGTACCGCATCCATTTTTGCTCGCAACTTATGCCACCCTAACATTTAATATTTCATGTTCTCGGACACAGTTGCGAAAGCTAGCCATGTGCCAGAGACCCATGTCATCTGCTCGAAGCCATGTGTTAACCAGCTCCATTACCCACTTTGCGTCAGGAGCAGAAGTGGGTGGACAGTCCGTTCTCATTTCCTGGCTACTTTGCGGTTCCGGACTTATAATGTTATTCATTATTGTGAGCTGGCGAACTAGGATAGCTCTCAATAGAATATTCGCCGCTGTAAGAGTCTATGTGCTATTCAAGCCTTATTTTACGTCGACATCACAACGACCGGACCTATAAAATTAAGGAGGATGCTCACGAGAAGCAAACTAGTGCAGCGTGGAGCGTCCCAACGCTTGAGACAACACAAGCATTCACGTCTGGAAAAGCCTAACCCTTGAAACCAAAGTTCCCGAAGCCCTAACCATACCGGCTCAAGTGAATTGTATTTTTAGAAGTATTTGGCCATTGTTCGGATGTTCGTTTCTTTAGTCGACTATATACCTATGTAGCCTATGTTCAGTGCCGGTCCATGTATAGGGGTGCATACAGTGAACCAAACTGATAACTCCTGCGGAATTTCTGTAATACAAGGTTGAAGATTACAGACTCGTTCATGTCAAACGGACCCTGAGCTGTTCTGGTATATCCATGTAGATCAGACTCATGTGGTCTGGAGACAATAATTACAGCCGCTTAAAGTTAACTAATTTTGGGGATTTTACCTATACGATGGTTTCTTCGACCAACTGGCCACTGAAATGGTTACACTGAGTTATTTTGATCAATGTCTAATTAAAACAGTCATGGAACTTCGTGCAGGCAAAACCTTCTACACCGGCTTTCGAATGCTTCCGTGTAGATGTAAGTAGTAGGGGGCTTTAGTAGGTTTTTGTATAGTTTCCTCGTAATTAGACAGGCAGACAGCCACCACACCCCAGGAAATCGCTGGACGGCCGTTTTGTCATATTGGGACTCGTCAGTAGCGCCCACCCGCCGAATCCATCCTGATTTGTACCCACTACCTAACGCTTGCTAGTCAGCGACTTATATCACTAAGCTAGGAGGGACGGCAGCGGACCGCCATGACGGCTATCTAACGGCAGTTTATCGCGGCTCTTTCTCTACTGTCTTGGATGTTATGAAGGTGCAGAGGGCGGGGCTGGCCCCAGAGAAACGACTTTCTTTTCAAGCCGCCACCAATCGAGGTGGCGTGTAAGCTGCAAAGACGACTACAGTTCATTTGTAAGTCATGGCGATCTACTGCCGTGGCCCATGACTCAATGACCTAAGCCGCTGGCCCGCGAGAGTAAGGTCGTGGTTTTGAACCCTGCAGGATTCGGCGGGTGCGCGCTGCTGACGAATCCCAATGGGACGAAACGGCCGTCAGGTGCCTTCCTAGATTATTGGAAGCTGCCTGCCTAAATCTAGCTTTCGTGTATATTTTTACGTCTTTGTCCATGTTTTAGTACGTACGTTTGGAAAGTGTGTCTTGAGGTCACTGCTTCGCACATCGTACGCACTTGTAGTTTGGAGCTATATTGTACACTTCCAGGTACCCAGCCCTATTACGATTCTAAAGCAACGAGCAACGTATTATAATGTTGCTCATTTTGCATTTCCTTGCAAAGAAATACGACATTGTTAGCAAGCATTTTAGCTAAGGTATTGACAGGTGTTTCAACACTCGTGAACCATTACAAGTACTGCGATAGTTTAACTAATTTCGTGTACGGCGGTTAACCGATTTTCTGACCAGCTTATATAGCTTTGTACTTAGCAATACTTTTGCTTCAAAACGAGTTTCCAATGTTGGCTGCGAGTAAGCCATTTAAGTTTGGCGCTTTATGTAATCCGTTATGCAGATATATTTGTTATATTTTACGCTTCTGCTTTCCAGCTAAATACGCCGAATAGCCTTCCAGTTTTAGAAGCTAGTTTTATTTCAAGCTAATTTAATTTAGCTTTACTGGAACGAATTACAAATCTCATTCGTTTCGAGCATTTTGATGGCAAGTCTTTTCTTCACATTTTCTAGGAGCCCACGGATTATCGGGACCCTTATTCAATGAACATGGCTAGTAGGGCTGGAATAAATATCGTTGAGCGGCGGTACCTACATCGTTGGCGTGCGGCGATTAGAAGGTGCACAGACGGGCCTTGTGAAGTGGAACGTAGCTGCTACGATTGAGTAGCATAACGATCCAATCTAGAATCCATCTACTATAGCGCGGAACGTGTTGCAGCCTGTTCACAATTTGCGGGCAGCCGAAGCAATGGCCTACCGAACGGTTACTTGGAGCTAAATCCATCTCCGCCTTCCTGGTGTAGTACTAGTGATCAGGGATTACATAAAGGTATCCTCAGTATTACTCATGCAACGGTATGTGATTGTTGTACACGATGATCAGACCCCTCGAGGGCGCAGCCTCTAGCCGAGTCTAGAAAGTTATCTTTATTTATTTACTTTTTATTTAGGTTGAAGTGTAGCTAGACGTGTCCTTATTGCCTTGTGTTTGATCCCATGTTGTAGAAGATGGTATTTGGGTGTCAGTACGTAAGTAGCTAAACCGCTGCGTCCCGTGGAGTTATTAGGCATTACATGGTGGGAGGACGCAGTCAAAAGAGGCAAGTTAAATGGCACAAGGCTAGCAGCAATTTTAGCATCCAGTAACGGCTATGATCGTAATCAGTGAAAACGAGTAAGTAAGTAGCGAACGTCAGAAGCTACTTGACGACGCGCGGCGTGGCGTAGTGTAGGTAAGTCATTATGGTTGACAATAGGAAGGAAACTAATGTCGATTAAATAGTGAGAAGGCAATAGTTGTACTGGACATCCCATCACAAAAGCTTGTCGGAGGCTATGCTTTGGAAAGGGTGGGAGATAGGCAGTACATGAGTGGATAATGTTGCGTTGCACGAGGTTATTAAGCCTAACAAGTTTGAGGGTAGCATAGGTAGCTACTGTGATGGAAAGCCAGTAGCAAGGTTAGCGGCCGTTTAAGGCCAATATATTAAGCCGAGAAATCAAATGCTGGGATAGTAAACTTCAGAAACTACACGGTCAGTATGCTGCGTTGCGCGTTTTAGGTAAGTCGTCCTGGTAAACCAGCCGAAGAGAGATAGTGGGAATTTGGGAGCGTGAGCCAGTACGGGAGCTAAGCGCTTTATTACAGTACAGGGTCAGAAGCGCTGCTGTAGAAGCATGGCACTGTATGTCAGTATCTGGCGAGAAAGGGCACCGCGTCACGCGAGGTTAATATGTCTAACAAGGCTGTGATTTTTAGGCAGGTTGCGAGTTGAGGGCAGCAGAGGCAAGTTAGGTGACAGCAAACCAGTAGCGACTTAAGCGCAAATTTATGGTAAAGACCAGGAGTAGCGGAGACAGGTAAGTGCAAGTTTAATTGACCTAGCCAGCAACAGACTAAGGGGCCATTTAAGGCGGACCATACGTCTTGGCGACCTAATGCCAATGGGGAGGTAGGCGGCCAGTAGTAAGACTAAACGACCTATTACTGAAGTGTTTCGGTGGTTTGGGGAATAAAACAATCGTGCGTCATTACGTAGAGGAGTATGGCAGTGCATCTTCCCGTTTGGAGGAAACGGAAGTTACGTAATAGGAGGCTAGTAGCAAGCTCAGCGCAAAGTTATAAAAGCACCAGAAGCACTAGAGGCTAGTAAGTGCAATAAGGTGTAGTATAACTTTAGCGTAAGAAGCCTTCTGAATGATGCGACCCATTATCGGAGTCGACACTGGTCTATGCCTTGTAAGATTACAGAAGAGACGTCAGGTTTGGTTATGGGTATGATAAAAGGTTTCGCGTAGTCGTCCCAACGCGTCAGAATATGTAAGTATCTGCACTGGATAGTCAGCTGAAGACAAAGTGTCTGATAATGGGCAAAAGTGGAAAGGTGTACACACGAGTAGAGTAAAATAATGACTCAGAAAGCGAGCTCTAGCTAAGTTTGGGTATTTTGTTTGGGGTACAAGCATGGCTGTTCATATAGATGCCTAGACAGTGTTATACATATTGGCTTAGGCGTAGACAAACAGGCAGCCTGCTGGGAGATACCAGCGTTTAAGATGAATGGTGTAAGCCAGTTAAGTGCGCTAATGGCGTGTGGTGCAACATCTCAGATATCCGCTGGTCTATATTCAATCCTTGTTCTTCGTTGATGTGCAGTCTCAGTAGCTTGATCGCCGGTTTAACTTTATAAAACTGCAATATCTGAAGGTTTCAGGTAATTTGCACTAATAAAGCTTTGACGACAATCTGTTCCTTACGTTTGTATGGAAGATGAAGTAGAATTACTTACGGATCTGGGTTATGATTCATTTTATGTTTAATTCATTATCGCTCTATCGGATACGGCGTGCTAAACCGTGGTTGAATTCTACTTAGAGGCTAGGGACGTGCAGTCGTCTGTGTATTATGTTGTATAGAGTGCAGCCATGCAGTTTTATCCTTTGCAGCCCTAGCGGATCAAGTTTAAGGCGGTTGCAGCGCAGTGCGTAGGTGAGTTGTGAAGTAGGACCAGTAAACTTTTTGTAAATGACCGTTGCAGCCTTTCTATTTGCTGGAGCTCGCCCATTTTGCATTAATGTAAAGTAGCGCGCAATGGTCTAGCCGCGAACCAGTTGCTAGGGCGTATATTTACCAACAAAACTTACATTTTATGTGTCTTATAGTGGAGACCTATTCTACAGTGAACTTCATCCAATTCCTTGGTGGTCTGCACAGCCAAGTTCTGCGAGGCAGAATAATAGATGCATAATGTTTGATCAGATGGTTGCATGTGATTGTTTTATCCTAGAGAGCAAGGGACCCGGGGTCTACTGTGCAAAAGAAACAGGAAGCTGCACATTCCGGCTAAGAAGGACATGGCCCGCGGATTGCACCACGAGGCAAGTACTTCAGCTTGCATAGAAGTTCTTCCGTGTTTTGGCTTTCCTCAGCAGCGTTGAAAGTGCAGGCTACTTTTATGTTGTCCACAAAGAGACTTAAGACGCCGTAATGTAGTGGGTCAGCTATGTTGTTCACGCACATCAAAAAGAGTAACGGGCCTAGGAAGGGGCCATGGGCAACTCCATTCAGTACTAGTCTAAGTTAGGAGCAGTGGTCAATTTTTCTGCCTACTTGGGTACTGTTCGAAAGGTATGACCTGTGCTACGCTAACAATGGGCTGGCGATCCCAACGGAGGCAAACTTATCCTTCAGTTTACTGTGTGGTACTCCATCAAACGCCTTTTGCTTATCGTGAAAATTGCTTACAGCCGCTTTCCCACGGTCTAAGGACGGAGTCAACTGGTTAAAGCGGGCTAGAGAACATGATATACAGGAACGTACTTTCAGCATTCCTTGCTTTTAGTCAAGCACCAGGTATCGCTCTCGTAATAACCAAACCACCATCGAGGCGATTAGGCTCTCTACCTTTCTTCAGATGATGGAGGTTTGGCAGCTGGACCGGTAGTTTCCGATGCCATGTCTTGGCCCTGCTTTGTGATGAGGTAGTACAGTAGCGGCTTTCAACGGCGTGAGTACTGTACCAGCTTTAAAAAGAGATTGAACAGATTGAGTGGAAGGAGGTGAATATCAGGGCCTCCACTTTTAGTGGTATGGAGGAAAGAGCTACAGGCCCGTCATGGTTGGATGGCTTTATAGTCGACAGGTGTCCTCCTATCTTCAGAAGTAAGAGGTTAATATTTAAAAGCGGTTCAGAAGCGACGGTAAATCAGGTGAGCAAGCAAAATTGGGTACATTGAATGATGAGCGGAATTGGTCATTAGGAGCCTTTGCTATTGAGCTTGTCGTTACTGATCTATCTGTTAGGGAGCGTGCGGAATTTTATTTCATTCATTGCTGGATTTCGTTGCTCCCTCCGTCTAAGTAGTCTTTGGTACTGCCAAAGGGTGCTTCCTTCGCCTTGGCTTCTTGCTTTGTATGGAGCTGCGTGGAGTGGCTAGGCCTAGCTTGTTGTTGTTGCAGAATCAAGGGAAGTCATTTTGTGGTTTTAGTAAGTTGCGTAGTTTTACTTTCCAAAAACTTAGGCGGTAAGCAACTCTGTTTGTAGGGTTTGTTTTTGCACCAGAGTGCAAAAACTATAGCGTTGCAGATACCGTGATATTTGACAATCACGTTGGCAGCGATTTCAGGAATAGCAGCTTGGAAGAAGCTGTTTCAAGGGGAGGTACATACGAAAAATGCTATTAGTATATCTATGGTACAAATTAGTGAAGCTGGGCGAGTTAACTTTTTGCCGCCGGGCGGATTTCAGGAGAATATCATCAGCTTATGATTGCTGCAAAGGTAGGTTCTAAGTACCTCGGGTGGTGTGTCTGGGACGCCATACATAAAAATTAAATCAAGCGTGTAGTCTTCTTGTTTGGTTAAACCAAAGTGCTGTGTCTAGCCATGAGAACGGACGGTCGTGGCAGATTGGTCGCATTTTTCTTTACCTGAGTTGCGAGCATCCCAAGCGGCACTTGGTTGGTTAACATCACACGGTTTGTAGGATGCTCAGCAACGTGAAGGAATATGCTGAGTAGGCTGTTCCAAGCTGCTGTTTTTTGGTTTGGAGGGTTGTAGACGCAGCCAACGATACATTCTAGTTGTTCGATCCGAGGAGGTACGAAGACTGAGTTTGCTCTATTGACTAGATCGGGGTACATTAGTAGGTAAGTGCTAATGTCGGTACTGACATAAATATGACATCCGCCTCCATGGTTTGTAGCCCGAAAGTAGCTACCTAGGTTGTATTCGAGCAGCTGGTGAGCGGTGGACTGTGCAGGTGTGCTGTACCATGTTTCTGTAATTTAGATAAAGTGTGAAGGAAGAAGGGAGTTAATTGCTCAGTGTGCACATTTTGTGCAGAAGAGAACAGACATGAAAAATAACGTTGATGCTACGGCTGCTTGGCGAGTTAGTTACTGCTCCATTAAAAACGTAGGGAATGGAAGGGGTAGGGTGTCCATAGTGCCGCAGTGAAGAATGGGTGGTCTGGAGTCCTTGTGGTTATGTATGTCAGTTGAATGCGTGGGTTTAGCTAACTTTGAGGGAATGGCGGTAGTGACTGAAGGGCCACCGATTGCAAAAAGCTGGTGTAAGGTGTTGTTGTGGGAGTGTCCTGTTGTGACGTTGGTCTGCGGGTAGCCTGTGGGGTGCTAAGTTTTGGTGAAGAAGGATTGTCTTCACTTTTTAGGCGCGCACGCACCCTGTATATGTAACGACGATAGCCAAGCATTATGTAAGGGGTATTTAGTGCCAGGTGTTGGCTTTGGTTTGCAAATGTTTCTTCATCGCAGAATTCCAGTAAGTATAGTTTAAGTGGGCACAGGTTTATGGAAGCAACCCCGGTGCTGGCTCGGTTTCTGTGTGCAACGTTCCAAAAAGTGTGGCGTTGGCTATGGTATGTACGGTTACTATCACTGAGATATCGTCCGGGATATTCAGTGATACCTGCGTCTCCCGGGTAGGTAGTGGTTGAAAATATATTTGCTTGGTGGCTGTACGTAGAACGTGATTGGGTCTGAGTTTGGATGAGGCTGATTTACCTTTGTGGGCATGTGTGGTGATATTGGTTGTATTACGTCATTCTACTTGGTGCTCGATGTACCGGTGTATGAGCTGTCTGATGAATTGGCAGATGCTACTAGAAGGTTTGCATTTGAGCTTGTGCAGCCATCTCTGTTCCATACACGAGCTTCCGCTTGGGGTGTCTGGTTGAGATCTAACGCATTGTGCTCCATTACGGACGGCCAGTATGGTGAAGGTCAAAGTTGGATGCAGTCCACAAATAAAGTTTGGTTAGCTATCCGGTTTCCAGTTGAAACGCCAACGTGAGGTGTTGGTATTAATTTCTGCAGCGGCGCCGAGGTCAGTAGAGTAATCGTGGATATGCGCAAGCTGGCTATTTTGCGGGCGTTAAGGCGTGGTTTTGGGTGGTGTTCTTGAAACTGCTTTAAATTGCTGCTCAATGGTGGTAGCAACTCACATTCTGTAATGGCGTACCCTCAGAGCTGATTACGATGGTTTTGAGCTCTGTAGTAAACGAGATACTTTGTCTAACTTTAATGAACTTGTCGGTGTCAGAAGTACTGCAGGAGCTGATTATTGCTGGACAACTGTGTTTCAAAGCCGTGCGCGAAGCCGTACAACTGTGCAGTCCGCCGCATATAGCCAGCAGTCTTTAGACAGGGCACGTTTTATGTTTTCAATGTTGTATTTGTCGGCGGTGTTAAAGGCAGTGGCGATGCTTGTTTCGATAAATTCTTGGTACGTCTGTGCAGCTATATTGCTTTGATCTTACCGGCAACCTGAAGTTGTGAAGCAAATGGGCCTAGGACAAAGAAGTCAGGTAAGTTGAAAGTGATTCAGAAGCGGCAAGTTTTCTTTGGGTGCCCACATTTCGGCCTGGACTAGTACAGTTTCTTTTGGAGTTGGAAAGCGTGCCATGGAGTTAACTCAATATTGTTTCGTTTGGACAGAATTATACATTTTCAATAAGCGGATGTTCCTGCGAGCGTTGTCTAACTAATGGGGTTCAATTTGTCTGCTGGTGTCAGAAGTCATAGTGTCATAATTAACCAACCGAGATAAGCAGGTATTAACCATAAATTGGTTCCGGCTAGAAGGCAGTCGGTCGGTATGAACATGGTCGAGGTACTCTCTGACAATAAAGAAATATAAAGAAATAACTACACGGTATATTTCCCGAAAGGCCGCTTCCCGAAGGTGAAACCTTCCATCATGAATCTGCAGTACGTGTACGAAGGTTTACAGAACAAAAATAGTTGTAATCCAGACCTTAAGACAAAGCAAACGTTCGGCACATTATTTAAGCGACGTAGAGAGCTGTGGTTTGCTGGCCGTAAAGCTCGCACAAACGTTGAAGGATATGAATTAAACTGAAATATTACATGAACTTAAAGTCTCATCAAGCATGACGTGGGTTGGGGCCCATGTCCAAATCGCACGACTTATATTTTTCTACTGTAAACTGTTTGATCGGAAATCGATATTTTGTTCCGAGAACGGGTTGGCTCATCCAGAGGTCAATTACAGTTTGCTTCATCGTTTGTCTTAATCCAATCGTAGAACGCAGCAATGGCAAGTTAAAATGGAAATAGAATAGAGGAAATATGACGGAGTTTATCGGGTTAGCAAGTTACAGTGCAGTAAACGAAAAACCAATTTTTAATTATTGTATAAGTTATTAGTTAACTGCGTGTTTTAGCTACATTTAGCGCCCCGATATAATTTTTGTGTGTGAACGACTATTAAACTGTTTACTATCAAAAGGTTCGTTTTCATCAAGAGGAACTAATAGTTCTTTTCCATCATCGGTAGGGCGTCTTCCGTGCATACACATAGGGCTTTCACCCTAACTAACCGACATAGGTTCAGTGTGGAGCGCCTATTGGTTAGGTTTGCTAGTGATTCAGCACTTCATTTGAGTTATAATTTAGGTAAAGTTTGATTTCGACTTTAGTTCACGGCTTAGTTGCAGACTGTTTATTATATATGGGTGAAAAATCGATGAGTTCCTTGTTTTTCCTACGGTAATGTAGAAATATGCAAAATAAAGCCCCAGCGTCAACTACCTCATTTCAGTTTGAATAACTGAGGCATCAAACTTCAGGTAGCTGCCGGCGGGGCCTAATCTAAATATGTTTCCGTCAGCGTTGCAACTACGAAATACGCGTTACACGTTGCAACTTTAAGAATATTTCATACTTCCCACTTGTAGCGTATTGGATGCATTCACACACTCTAACACTCCTGGGTAACTTAATTTAACGATTTGCATAAAATAGCAAAAAACGCGTATGCATTTTTTTAAAACTTTAATGATAGAATCGTGCTTTTCTTATTACTTTAATTGTAGTTGGACTCGGCTCTTAGCTACAAGCATGAGAGTACACCATATGTCCATTTTAAATTAGCTTATGTAAAAAGCAAACGTTAAGGTTCATGCGTCCCAAAAAATAGGTTGGATTTTTGTGAGGAACCCATCGCTCTATGTAAAGCTTACCCTGATTGCCTTTTAGAAGCTACTTGGTTAGGTTGATCTGAGACGTTTCCAGTAGTATCCAGTCGGATTTCTTTAAGCTGCTACTGCTGAATGTGCAATATACCGGTTGCGGAAGAATGCATATTTTGTAAAGTTTGAATCTTGAATCAGCTGTATGAATGTGCCTACTTATGCGCCAAGCTAACTATCGTTCTTCATCTACCCTAAATCTATTTATTTGAAATGTTTAAGCTATTGGAATACTGCAACTTTAGGTCCATCACCGATGCGCTTGTCCTGATACTGGTGTTATTAATGGTTAATGTCCCGGGAGGTATGGTGCATTTATAAACAATAACGTTAGATATTTGGCTGAAAATTGTATCCGTTAGTTATAACATCAAGGCACTAAAGTTGATATGTCCTGGCGGATTTCATTTAGTTCAAGTAATATATAATTGGCTTGAAAGATATTGATGCTTTTTACACCGCCTAACAAAAGAAATGAGCGACCGTGCATTAACACGTCACATGGGTTGTTTACGTACGTTAGGAAAAAGTGCGGACGGCCTACGCCTTCTTGAACGACACCACTAGTAACGTTTGCGGTAGTTGACTTACTCCCTTCTAGTTTAACAGATTACGTACGTTGATTAAGATAAGAGCGAAGTTAAGTTAGCAGAGGCTGTCGTACGCCATACGCTCTAAGCTAATTCATTAGGCGCCGAGGAGGAACTCGATCGAATGCCTTCTGCACAGTAAGGTACAATGTTATTACCGCGCAGTCAGAACCCATGGCTTCCGTGCTAAGGCGCTGCAGGCTAATTTCCAAATCGCAGCGGATCATGCTGTGAGGAACCCATGCTGAGACTTATGGATGATCCCAACCTATATAAATAACCTAAAAATTTTCTTTTTCACATGTTTCTCCATTAAACGGGATATAATGGAGATATGGTTTATCGGACGGAAATTGCATACATCTTGCTCTGCTCCACCTTTGTAACTCGGAGAAATAATGGAGGGTCTCCAATATTTAGGATACTCACTATGCTCCACAGATTAGGTAAAATGTTTCAGAAGGATGACGAGAATATCGCCACTAGCACTTTTATTAAAATAGGTGGTAGTTCAGCTAAACCCGGGTATAAGAACGGCCTGGTTGCTGGTTATATTGATGGTGCACTTTTGAGGTCAAACTGACCAGCGCTCAGCGTTTGGTTAGTCATTCTAAACGGTACTTCGGTTACAGATTCCATAGTTACACAAGGTGACGACTGGAAATAACTCAAGCAGCTCACACCTTATTCGCGGGTCACCGTCGCCCCCGGTTCTTGTACTACATATCTTAAGTGCGTCCACATCGGTTCTAAGGCGTAGTAGCACACTGTACAAGCGACATTTGCTCCTGCACTCTAGTGCACTGCGTTCTTGACGGATCTGACGTAACCAAAGTTACTTTGATAGTTCTAGGGCCAAAGCGTCTCCCTCATTACATACAGAAAGTTTAGTGTATTGTCCTCGCAGCCTACGTATTTCGTTGAGGGTTCAACTGTCAAGTCTTCACCATGGAGGTTCTTCGTTGGAGCTTGGTAAATGAACAGTTAACGCCATTACAGCTAACAACCCAAAGCAAAATAGTTTGATTGTTTCCCTCATTGCAGTAGTAAGAAAGAATGCATTCCAGTTTCCCCGTCGCAAGAAAGTTAAAAATGTAGCTCAATTTATAGGGTGCGACGGGTAACAAAACACTACCTGATTATGGGTAATTGGTCATGTAGGTCTGCAATACAGCCGTATTGAACAAAGAAACAACATAGCACTCACTTCCAGGTAACGTAGAAATGGAAAGTAGAAGTTAAATAGAAGGCAGCGGTAGAGTTGCTGGTAACCTGATTAATTAATAATCAGGAGCGGCGCGCCATTGTAGTCTCAGGCGTGGACTAATAGATATACAGTGTAGAACACAGGATGGAGAACCGACAGTAAAACTGGCAACAGCAGTAGCTGGATAAGCGTTGTAGCACCAGCTTTGGAAGTGACCAGGGGTAAGGGAATAATACAAGCAACACCGCCAGAAGAAGCTAAGTGGTGCACTTGAAGTTTGCTTCTACGGTGGGAAGTACAACTCTAATAGGTCAGCAGAGAAGACTAAAGGTGCGTGGCGGCTTAGTTGTGAAACAGGAGTCGCGCGTTATCTAGGAATGTGGCACAAAATACTATGCTTTCATAGTTGAAACCAAAAGCGAAAATGGACGGGACTACATACTATATCTACGGCGTGAGAACACTTGTAGAGCCAGCTCTGTAAAGAGCCCGGGGCAGCGGAATAACTTTGGCAGCAACGACAAAAATACTAAGTGTTCTACTCTAAGGTGGACTCCTACATTGAAGCATATAAGTCAAATAGACGGTTAAAGAGAGGAAGGGTGTGTGCCAGGTTAATTGAGAAGCAGGAGTGGCTTGTCACCCGAAGACGAAGCATATACTGATAGACTTTCATCGTTGAAAACTGGAGAGAGGGGAGACGGACTACGTGCTATAACCGCAGCGAGAAAACGGTTGCAGAATCAGCTCTGATAGGGTCGTGGGGTAGCGGAATCCTACGGGCCGCATCGCCAACATTACTTAGTGCTCTACCCCAAAGCGGACTTCTGCAGTAGAAAATATAACACTAACAAACGCCAGAGAGGAATGGTGCTGGGAGCCGGATGCTTTGTGAAGCAAGCGCCAAACGTTATCGTAAGAGGAGGCATGGATTAACAGGCTATCAAAGTTAAGAACTGGAGCTGGAATGGAAGCGATTGCATGCTACCGTAGTAGTTAGCAACCGGTTACAGCCGCAACTCTAATCAGGCCCAGAATTAGCAGAATGAGATGGGCAGTAGAGTTAAATTATACTAAGTCTTCCACTCCAAGGTGTAATTCTACCGTGAACTATCATTTGAAATAAACGATGGAGAAGAGTAATGGCGCGTGTCGGGTAAATCGTGGAGCATGAGTTGCTCGCGGTCGTAAGTTAAGGCAGCGGCTGATGGTCATTTATTGTTAAGGACAGGAGAAAGAAGATATGGGATTGCCTACTGCGGCTGTAGCGAGAATACGGTCGTAGAGCCAGCTCTGAAAGCGACATTGGGTAGCAGAATGATATGGGTTGCATCGCCGACATTTACCAAGTGTTCCACAATATGTTGGAGTTCTACAGTAGAACCACCGCCTAAGATAGACAGAAGAGGATAGGAAGGAGGAAGTCAGCTTAACTGCAAATTGAGAACGTGGTTGCAGAACTACCTCTGAAAGGGACAAGGGGTAGCGGAATAAGCTCTGCAGCAGCTCCAAAAGATACTAAATGTTCAACGTCAAGGAAGATTTCCACATTGAAGTAGTAGCCTGTAATGGTAAAACGTGTATCAGGCATAGTCTAGGTGGCTGTTTGGGGCACATCAGTGGTAGTAGAGATAAACGGATAGAGATGTGAAGGAGTAGACAACCACGTTCCAATCCGAAAGGAGATAGTGCTAATAAAGTAGGGTTGAGGCATTACCAAGCATGAAGTGAAAAGCTGAAAAGCTCAGTAAGTCAGATGTTTGTGACGTATGAGGTAGCACAGTACAAAGGCTAGTCTGTTATCACGAAAGGAGAGTAGACCACAAGCTAGGTGGTTCTTCGAGGCCTATCAGTCGTACTAGGGTTAAAAGACTGATATTTGAAGCAACAGGCATTGATATGCAGAAATGGGAAGTTGACAAGAGTAGTGGTGTAAGGCCGCAGGGACCTCAAGCCTAAGGTGAAGTAAGGAAGCTGTTGGGAATTCAAATGGTTGTGAGCAATACAGCATCACAATCCAAATGGAGGCGTATAAAGATGAAATGGAAAGGAGACACAGATTCACTAGTTCTTCGAGGCTTAGCAGCTATACTAAAGTGGAAAAACTAGGGTTCGGAAGCAGCATCCAATAGCATTTATAATACGGAAGTAGATAATAATAAGGATATATGGTCATAGAGCCGGCATGCATAAGGTGCAGGGATCGAAACGTCAGTCGGTGGGATGGTTGTGAGTTATACGGGCTGGAAATCCAAATGGAAGTCTGTTAAGATGAAATGGGAATGGGTCAATGCAAGATGGCTCTGCAGGCTGAGCAGGTATACGTATGAGTTACTTTACACTTAAGAAACAGCAAGCGTCGACTATCAGAACCCGGATGTAGATGCTACTTAGCATGTAAGACCGAAGGGAGCTCAAGCGTGCATGCGTGGAAGGAAAAGGATGGTAAGTCGGTTGGTTGTAAACGTTGCGGAATTACAATCCAACTGTAAGTATGTATTATGTAATTGTAATTAGGCAGGCGGTATGAGGCTATCTAAAGTTTAGCAGACATATTATAGAGAAACAGACGGAGAGAAGAAGCAGCGGTGGATGACGAAGGAAATCCGAAGGGAGCTCATGCGAAGAACGCAAGGCCGAAATATCATCAGGCATAAGACGAAGGGATAAAACGTTTTGCAATTAGGATGGTTGTGAGTTATACGCCATCCCAGTCCTAATGATCTGTTAAGATGAAATGGAAGTGGGCCAAATGCTGGGTGTTTCTTTGAGGTTTGGCCGTAATACTAAAGATAAAGGGCTGGGATAAGAAACGACAATCAGCAAGGTTCAGAATCCGAGACTAGATATTAATAAAAATGTAATACCAAGGAGACTTTAAGCATAAGATGAAGAAATGAATATGTTGTCTACTCGAAAGGTTTTGAGCGATCTAGTCCCACAATCCAAATGTAAGGTTTAGAGATGATGGGAATAGGCCAATGCTAGGTGGCTCCTCAAGTCCTAGTAGTCATAACACAGTAAAACAGAAGTAGCTACGGAGCGACAGGTCACTGCAAACGGAAGCTAAATGAAGATAAGAATAATAGGGTAGTGCCAACGTGACCTCAGACTCAAGATAACTTATTGAATATGGTTTCAAGTCGAATAATTGTAAAAAATGCAGCAGCACAATCCAAATGGAAGCCTGTAAAGATAAAAGGCAGTGTAGCTAGCAAGAACTGGGATGTTGCGCTGGCGCTAGGGGTACCTATACCACTATTGAAGCCATGCGATATTGACCAAAAGAGGGGCCGAATACAATATACTATAGAGTAGGGTTAAGCATAGATGTGGATGAGACATGAGAAGAGCAATTGGGCGGAAGCTGGTGCTAGTGGAATGGGGGAGTCACTGGTCCGATAGATAAGGGAGGTGTATACTACTGCGTACGGTGTAGTCCAGAAGTAGTAGCATGGAGCCATCTAGGAAATAAAATAGGTAAAGATACGCATGTGAAGGGCAGACGGTAAGGTTGACTGTATGCTTGGTTGGGAAGCCGAGAGGCAACCCACAGTCAGGGGCAGGAGGTTTCAGTTGAGGCAGGGAGTACCAAGCATATAGACACTGAAGCAGACCAAGACAAGTATGGAGGCGGTACTGTGAAGCGATAGTTAATGTGGCGGCATAGCTTTCAAGTCAGTGAAAGCCAAAGAATACTGAAGTGAGTTCAGACAGATGGGATGGAACGCAGAAAAATTTGCCAAATGCATAGGTCAGCTATATAGATGAGCCAGCTAGACCGGTTGTCAGAAGTGGAGATAAGGACTATGCAAAGAAGAGCCGGACGTTAAAGAACTGGTATTAGGGCGGGAAACGTTCCGTATGAGTTATATAACCAGGACACCGAAAGCATTTAGCTGGACAGCAAGTGAAAGAAAAACAGAGCTAATGGTGGCACGCTTCCATTCATCTAGGTATACCAGCTGGACGGTTAGTCAGAAGTGGGGATGAAAGGTAATTGAGGAGGAGCTAGTCGTTGAGTGAGTGAAAGGAGGCTTTAATGCATGGGTTAGAGCGGCTCATCAGTAGCATCAGCAGATTGTGTTGCTGCTTTGGCTACAATGTAAGTAAAGGCTCCTAGAAGAGAGGAATGCATTAAAATGGTTTTGACGATTGCCAGCGATGTAAGAAGCGCACATCAAAGGGTATGGCGAAACCAGTCGTACAAGAGGTAGCGCATGGGTATTCAACTAGTTATCCACTAGGATATGGGGCGTTCCGGTAAAGGGATGGTCAAAATGCCGGCAGAACTTTCAAGTCCGTGTAAGCTGAAGGATTCCAAACAGCGTGCAGTCGGACGAGTAGTTTTCTGCCACGCAAAGCTCTCAGGATGATTGAAACAGGTTGCTGGGTTTGCAGTGTCTATAGCTTTTACGTGTCGCATGCCTAGATACAGCCAGAAATCAAGAGACTGGTCAGCGAATGCTAGACTAAGTCGGGCCAGAATAGTTATTCGTCTAGTTAAATAAGGAATGCAAACAGGGCGCGCGGAAAGAAACGCATAGGGTATAGAAGGAAGAGGCTATTATTGAGGAGAATTGGAAAAGCTAAAGGCTTTCTCGTGTTGAGTTGAACACACCGTTAAGTCTGCTACTCCTTGATCAATAAACTCTGTAGTCGGAAAGCGGGAACCCATTACGACTAGGCTGGAATATCGGCTTATTGTGTTTTTAGCCTTATTATTGGAGTCGGAATAATAACAAAGTGGGTCGGCAGGCAAATAAGTTAATGAGGAAAGCGGATATAATAATAAGGATGACTCAAAACTGGCAGGAAGCCGGAGACCGTTTAGTCGAGACCAGATTAGGAAGCGCATTGATGCTTTGCCGTCACCTTAAGTTGGGAATAATAATAATAATAATAATAATAATAATAAGAAAGGGAATTGTTTTGGATAAGAAATTTAAGGAATAGCAGGCTCGGAGGACGGATAAATGCGAGGGTAGCCTATGTCAAGTCCTAGTCTGCGCCATTTGCGCAAGTTTAAAGAGAAAATGATGCAGTATAACAGAAGGATGCAGACTATTTAAAGATTTGGGCAGAGACGCCTCAATCCGTTAGACAGGTAATCTGAGGGAACATGGAGCTTGGTACTAAAGAAGAATTGTCAAGGAGTGAGTGAACTATTAGTTACACGGGGCAATGTATAGCACGTCGATCGTGCGGTATGTATTCGGTTCGAGGCTAAACAACCAATCGTGAGCATAGGTGACAACACAAGAGAGTAAGCTAGAGAAAATGTTTATTGGACGGAGGAAAGCCATCTTTGGCCAAATATCAGGCACAAGGGGAGAGTTAGCTAGGAAATATTTAGTTGAGCTTGGAAAGCTTGGAAGGGGCGTCGTAGACTGTCGAGTTCTGGGTGCCAAATGCAGTGGTGGTATGTTTCAAACCAACGGGCACAGAGCAATTTGCTTAATTTCCCCATACATGAGAAAACTAAAAGTCTAGAATAGGTTGGAGTAATTTACACAATCACAAGCGGGAAGCTGCAGGTCGCTACACAGCGCCTTCTAGAAGGAAAACTGCGGATGAACCTTCGGCCTACGTTAGGACTGACTGTCGCGGGCCAGCCTTCTGCGCGACCAGGTAGTGAAACCTGATGCAACGGCTGGGGGAGAACCAGGCGGTTGGACCCCAGCAGGCTTCTAGCCTTGTTCGTCCCAACGGCTCCAAAAACAACGAATGGAAGGAGTTTGTAAGCGTCAAATGTTTGCAAGTCCTTAAATATGGAATGCGTGCGTTACTCTCCTCATCTCCTTCCGTTCCTACTTGGATGATAAACGAAAAGGACGGCACTAACGGTGGTGGTGAGGAAAAAACCACAATGACATTTACTGGAGGGGGCTGGCTTCGGGCAAAACGCAACTCTATTTGTGTTTTCAAAACTTTGTGTGGGTTTTCCAAGCGTTTTGATTTCTATTGGCTTTTCAATAGCTTGTCGGTCTTGTTAGCGTTTTCAAAAGCTTCCGCCGATTTTTTGGGTTTTCGTATGGTGTTGGCCAGAAGGGAAATACAAGCGCCTCCCCGACCTAGTCGACTTGTGCTGATCGGAGGAAGCGACGTGTTACACGTTCTAGCGGATTGCAAAGTGGGAGGAATGCTTAATGACATGGCGGTTAGTTTGATAGGAAGCGGCGGAGCTGAATAGGAAGGCCTGAATGGTGGGTGCTGCTTGCGTTCTGGGGTGTTGGAAGTATGCGTGTCTTACATCGTTGGCTGCGTTGATTCCTCAAAAATTGAGCCTGGATGTTCGTTAAACTTAGGTTCCACATGGGCAACCTTGAGACTGTCAATAGTAAAGGTTCTCAATTACCCTGAGAGTCGGTGATAGACGCGGTCCTTTGCTGCAGAAAATTGTAAGGACCTTTGTATAGCCGTTGCAGTTTATCTGCGGGAAACCACAGACGCGGACAGCCAGGAAGGGAAAAGGTTACAAAGCTGGTGGAACACAAGATTTTCGTCGTTGTTCTCTAACGTCGGGAAGCTTGTAGTAACGCATACTCGTGGCTAGCTGCCGAGCATCATCCATGTCCTAACGGGGAATTCTGGGTCTATCGGAGAGCAGCTCGCCAACTAAAGGTTGTGGTTGTCCATATACTAACGGCGCTAGACGTACGCAGATTGGTCGCTAGGCTGCTCGGACGCCAAGCAGGACGATAGGCTGGACGGCAAACCAAATCAACCTATTAATGGCGCCAAGTGAGACTTTCAGCTGTTGATGAAAACATTTTACCAGGCCGTTCGCCTGTGGATTATATGCGGTCGTGCAAGTACGTCGGCATCCAATGAGTTTAACACCGTTCAAGGTCGAATGTTTGAACTGCGAACCGCGGGTGGTCGTCACTGCTGCTGGACAGCCGTGTGAAGCAAGCCAACGCTCGATGAAAGCGCGCGGTATGGTTTTCGCAGCTAAGCCAGGGATGGAAACGGCTACGGGCAACGAGTGCAACGATCGATCATGGTCAAAACGTAGACCATTCTCTTGGGCGGCGTCGATGGTTCCACTATATTGAGATGGACGCGCAAAGCGCGCTAAAATGGACGGAAAGCGACCAAGCGGAGCCGATAATGACGCTGGATCTGGGCTTATTGATATGGGAGACATTTGCCCACTCAGCGCGTAAGATTGCGTTGCATCCACGGCCAAACGTGTCTCTCGGAGATGAGTTTAACAGCTGCCCTAATGCCTTGGTAGGTCTTATTGTGAACTGTGTTGAAAACGGTACGGCGAAAAGTTTCTGGAACGACGGCACGAGGTCGTCCGGTAGATGTGTCGCATAAAATTGTATCATAGAACGCTGGCAAAGTGTGTGGGTTTTCTTGCAAAGAGAATAACTGTGGTCCGAAAAGCTGGTCGTTTACTTGCACGGCGGCCATAGCAGCCAAACCGGTTGCCTTTCCGACAGGGCTGATCGCAAATACCCTTGCAAGTGCATCGGCAGCGACAGAAATGTGCCCGATATCAGTCGAGAACCGGGCTCTGAAGTCCAGCTGACAAAATTTACATGGTGCTTGTCTGGCTGATAGATTTCGCAATGTGTAACTAAGCGGCTTGTGGGCGGTGAAAATAATAGTGTTACTTTCAAGGACGTGTCGGAATTGTCGGACGGTGAAGGCCAGCAATTCGCGACTGAAAGTAATGTGCTTGACTTCGGCAGATTGTAGGTGGCTGGCGTAGAAAGAAGAGGTCTCCAGCATCTATCTGTGTGTTGCTCCAGGATGGCGCCAATATCGGTGTCCGATGCGTCAACACCAACACAGTGCGTTCGGAACGAAATCAGGAGTCATAACGGCATCGGCTGAGGCTTCTTTGCTGGACTTAAACGGTTTGGCAGAAGTAACAGCACTCAGTTCCACCTGTCCGTTATTACGTCCACGAAGTAGTTTGGTTAGCTGACAGCACATTAGCACCGCGTGGAAGAAACCGTTGATAATAGTTGCGCATACCACTGAAACGGCGAATGTCGGCTAATGTAGTTGGGACTGCAATGCACTGATGGCGCGGACTCTATCGTCTAAACGTCGTATGCCAAACTGATCAATATGGTGGTCAAGAAATTCGTCAGAAGGCTACTGGAATCCGCGTTTGTCAGCATTAACCGAGTTGCTATTAGCGACCAGCCTATCCGTAGGAACCCGGAGATGTTCTGCGTGTTGTTCTTTAGAGGCGCTTGCACCTAAGATGTCATCGCTATATGGATAGAGGAAAGCTAGACCGCGTGAATGAAACAATGAATCGTTGAAAAGTCTTGGCTGCGTTACAGAGACCTATGAGCATACGCGAAAATCCTGAGCCCAAACAGCGTGAGTACAGAAGTCTTTGACATACCATCCGCTGCGAACGGTAGCTGGTGATAAGCGCGAACCAGATCGATTTTCGAGAACGCATGGGCGCTGCGCAGGCTAAACACGATATCCTGCATGTGATTAATAGGCTACCGGACGGGAATGGTAAAGTAAATAAGTGCGCAATACTCACCACCTGAAGGCCAGTCCTGACTTTTTGGGCGCCAGGTGAAATGGCGACGCCCGTGGGCTTTTAGACTGATGAACGCTGCCTAGCTCAGACAATGCCCGAAGTCTGCGCCAGCAAGTTTTAGCCGGTCAATAGTCATTCGCTTGGCTTTAGCAAAAACATTTGGAACTTTGCTAATGTCGTGGCGTGTTGCGGATTCCGTGGCGGATGGCGACAACGCCATTACACGGAGGACTTGTGGGGAGTTGGTATTATGCGTCTGACCAGTAGATGAGCTTGACTGGTCGGCGTATACAGGCCTGTTTGACTCCATGTCGGTTAAATCGTTTAGAACTGACAGGTTGGTTTGATGCTAGATCAGCCGGCATTGCCTAGCGTTAACAAGCAAAGCAAAGTGCTGCAGAAAGTGGGGTGAACAAGGATGGACGTCCGTAAATCTGCAACTAGCAAGATCCATTTAAAGGGACGAAGTAGGTTTAAATTAAGCTTGCGCGAGATTTGATAATAGCCGCGAATGGTGGTGCCGCTTACCGCACGCAATGACCGGGTCGCCTTTTCAACAACCTTATTGGGAGCACTTGGAGTAGCGCAGACTTCTGCGCCGGTGTGAACAAGATAGCATACTCCCGTACTGCGGTCGGTGTTGAAGGGATGGCTACTGGGGCAGCCAGCAACGTCTGTCGCCTCTACATGCTGGCTGGCCCTTTTCCTTGTGTGTTGCGCTTGAAGAAACAGGGCGGGTGACACGATCTGGCATGATGGCTAAAACGCTCGTGTTGCCAACAATAATTTTACCTAAAGAGATAGTTCGTACTTGGGCTAGGACGAGTGCGACTACCGGAATGCTTTCTGCGGTTGGTTCCGGAGTGTGTTACGTTCTCTATCCGTTTGGTGATTGCCGCTACTTGCGCTCTTAGTGCTGCTACCTTTGTACAGGAACTAGACTGAACCGGAGAAATTTGGGCGTTGGAATCCCAAATACGATGGGCTGTGGTTGCGAACTGGTAAGGGGCGCAGCCTTTGCATACAAGGTGGTACCTATGTCACTTGGCAGTTGTGGAAATCACATCTCTTTAAGGAAACGGTCGCCAACCGAGAGGCATAGGTAAAGGCTGCATACTGTGCAGGAGATATGCAGCTTTCCAATAGGTAGCTGGGTTTCTTTCAGAATTTGCGTAAAGTGCGCATGATCTGATATGACAAATAGCTTTAAGACGATGTCTATAAGCTCACCGCTAGTCTTCTGATATTCAGGAAGTTCCAAGGTGTCCTCGAGGTTGTCGACAAGTTACGGGGGAAGCGAAGCGGCAACACAGTGCAAGTTGACACCATACGGTCTGACGCCATCTTCCGAAAAATAGGTTCTAACTGAGTAAACCAGGATTTAGGATTAGTCTCCCGGACAGGCTACCTAGGGAGACCGAACCCACTAACCTGCTCGTCCGAATGTAGAGGATTGCCCATGCTGGTGAATAACTACGGAGCCAGTGAAAGTGAACCCAACTAGTAAAACAGAAGATTAATGGGGTAGACGCAATAAGTCATCGGATCTAAATAGAAATATTAGTAAAATCCACCGCAGAAAATTTTCGGCGTCTCCAATTATAACGCGTCGACATTACGCTATAAATGCAGTATGAGAATAAACGACCAACCGGGAGCGGACGGGAGTACATACAAGGGTAAGATAGGAAAAGGTTTTTTGAACAGGAGAAGAGAAAGCTTAGACTATAAATAGGGCACCAGAGGAGTGTTAGCTAGGGAGAATTTAATTGGGCTTTGAGTGCACTGACGGGTGTCGCACGCAGTCTAGCTGCGCATGCCAAAGGAGGATATCGTATTTTTCAAACAAACGGGAACAGAGCAAATGGCATACTTGTCTAATACATAAAAAGTATAAGTTGAGTACATGTTAGTATACTTTACGCTCATACGGGGAATCTCCAGTCACCGCCAATAAAAGTAAGGCTGCTGTCGATACAGTAACTTTTCCCTAATTGGTACATCGCTGCTAAGTGGATGTAGAGGCAATGTCGCTCAATTGTTTTCAGTAGTTCAAAAAGGGCCAGTGATAACAAACGGAGCAAGCTCATACAAGTGCGGTACGGAGAGGCGTGCAACTAACAAGTATGGAGCGGAATCATGCGAATGAAACTTGTAGGCAGATGCGAACAAATACATCCAGCAAATGAAATCAATAACCTTGTAAAGTTGCTGCTTTAATATTCAATGAGGTAGTATGCGGTGGCTGAGTGTATATGAGTTTATATTTGAATTTATATATGGTTGCCATAAAGGAACCAAACTGTACCCAGGAGCGAGGTACATTTTCTTTCGCCTTCAATTTGTTCAGGCTTTTAAAGGCGTTTGGTGTCTTTGGAGTTTGTTTTCTCGCAAGTTTCACTTATTCATTTACGTTAAACAGTTTGCTGCCGTTAGCTTCTCTTTTCTATCACCCCTTCCTTTGGACATGGTCAGTGAACGTCACCTGAACCTCTCTATCAAGCGTGTGAGACCAGTAAGGAATACTCCCGTCAAATCTAAAACTATCAGCAGGCATTTATCTGGCACAACTATACCATGCACCGTTAACTTAACGGACAGCTTTTCTCTGAGTTCCCAAGCATCCGAGCATCAAACCGACGTGCTGAAGCTCAAAATGGCCCTTAACACAATAGAACCGTTTACTGATCGACTGGCAGTCATAGCGACCATGCTGCACCCCAAGGACTGTATGGAGGTTAAGCAAGCTGTGTTGGCTGGTAGGTTCTTTAACACGATTTGCACCGAAATGATGAATCGGTTAAAATGCCTGAATGCGGTAGTGATGCATAATGTTCCAGACCTGCTGAAACTGCACATCATTCATAAAATACTGATGAAAGTGTGTTGCTTGGAACACAATATCCTGCGCCGTACGTGGCTGAGAAAAATGTTATGAAAAACCCATGCCCCTCTTAGTCAAGTGCGATAATGAGCGCTCGGCTCTCAAGTTTCTCTTCTATCGAATGGAAATTAGAACCCGCATGACGTTCCTTGATTTAAAGTTAGTACCAGAAAGTGCGGCGTTGCAACGCCGTTACGATAGTCAAAGAGAGAGCTACACACAGACCCGAGGTATTCAGGCGAATTTTGACAAATGTCCGACGCCTGGGAACCTAAGTGACTCCAGTACTGTGGACCTTGACATTTCGTCTGTTATGGATACTGGATGTCTTGGTTTCTTTTAAAGAACCTGCAAACCCTAAGACCAGTATTATCTACAAAGCCACATCATACATAGATCAACTCATCCAACCCGAGAACAATATAGGAAAACCCTCAGTTAATACTAAGTGCGCAGCCACTGATACAACGCGATCAGCTATACCGAATGGGTCAATGGTTGATGAAACGCTAAGGCAAGCTTTAAACAGCTTAGTTAAGTCGAACAGGTTAGGAAAATTCTACGACGATCGAAGCGAGTGCAGCATGGCCTACACTCAGAGAACAGAGCCGCCGGCGCCTCGAGCTAACCGACCTCGTGTACGGACCACACAATCTAGTTCACCTGAGCCACGGGGCTCAACGACAAGAACTTTGAAAACAAGAAAAGCGGAGACCTTAGCACCATATATTACTGCGTGCGGGAATGGATTGTGTAGTGCACTAGTGTTCATTGTTCCAAACAATTTGTCAGTAGACGCATTTAGGAGTGCAATCATTGCTGTTAATGGCGTGGCACAGAATGCACTGCTGGTTCAAAGACTGACTAAGCGTGTAGCCAAATTTGTGGCTGTCATCAAAAGAAAAGCAAAGGATGAGGCAGTTTCGCTTACTCTCATAGGTAACCGTGAACAACTTCGAAGTGCAACGATGCTAAGCCAGCTTACTTTAAGGCCGCTGAAAAGAAGCATAAGTTGGGCTGCCACGAATCCTAACATCAATACAGACTATAGTCAACGAGAGCCCAGCGCATCCAGCAAAAAGCAGCGAGCGACATGTAACCGTTTAGACGGCATTTTGTCTAAAACTACGAAAGCCCCTAGTGACAAACGGGAATGCAGAAGGAACACACCTAGTCACTCAGCTACGGTGGTTATGCCACTTACACACGCCTTAAATACATTAAGATCCGTAAACAAGCAGTCGCCGCAACCTGGTTAGGACTATGTGGCGTTCAGCGTACTTGAATTTAATGTTCCGGATGGCATATCAACGGGTGAGTTTAAGAGCACTATCTTTAAGTTAACGATATTGCGCAAAACTCGGTACCAGTTGAGAGGATGGCCACAAGGATCAGCAAATTCCCAGCCCAAATCAAACTGGAAACGGACGATAGTAGAATCTTGCGCATTACAATATTGAATTGTGAACAACTCCTCACTAATACTAAGTTAAGGCAACTCTATTTCGTCCCACCAAGGCGGACTCTACCGAAGCAAACCACAAATATTGTGAGGCGGCACCGGATACCACCATCGCAACCAACGCACCTTTGATGAGCACTACATTTGCCAACCTACACAGCTCCGCTCAACTGCGTGCGCATTCTGGTAGTTGTGCACCTGCTACATCCCTCAGATTTATGCCGCCGGTCCAGATACATAGGCCAAATAGTCCCCTGCTTCCTGCCCCGCAACCTATGCATTTTTTAGACCAGGTGGGGATGAGCTGCGACAGTTTCATCCCGGCACCAAACACCTCGTCGCCTAACGACCAAGTGTAACGTCTTCTCATTCACTTCCTACTACCACTGCGGATATCGAGGTAACTATCAACGGCTCACTCTTGTTATCCGTAAGGCGGGTAAACCCCAAGTGTTCTTTCTCACTTTTATAAACGTTAGGTCCCTTAACAACAAAATACGTATCTTGCGTCCTCTGTCTGTCCTCGCCGACCCTGATGCAGTGTTTGCCACGGAAACTTTGGTTTTCTCCTTGTGCTTCAGAAAAGGATTACTAACTCCCTGACTTTCAGCTGTTTATGCAATTTCTTGTGCATAAACGTAGGTGCAGGTGCACTATTTATGTTAAACTACTTACCCATCTAAATTGTCCGAACTCGTGAACGCGGCTGAGGCGCTGGATTCAGTATGGATAACAGCTGATATCCTGGGATCGCCGGTATTATTTGTGTGTGTTTATAGATCACCTGCTGCCTCAGTTAAGCTTGACAACGTACTTATGGCTACTTTCCGGGGAATCCAAACTGGCTGCAGGAGATTTCAACCTGCCTGAGTTAAACTGGTTCTAACCTGCTGCAGCAACGAAGTATGCAGTCTTACTAGCATGTAGCATTTTAGGCTGATGGACGCAACCTGTAGCTTCTCCAACCAGAGCGAAACATATGCTTGACCTACTATTTACTCTCGGCATCCCATCAACACGAATGTCAGTCGGCCGTGATTTTCCAGGTAGGGATCACAAATTAGTGCATTGCTCGGTTTACTTAAAGCAACGTAATGCCTGCCTAAGGGAAACAGACGCAGCCTTAGTATGCCGCCCGATGCAATTCGGTAACTGAACAACCTTTGCTGTACTCAATTAATCAAGAAATTTGGATGAATTCTTTATGTCTGATGCTGTGGATCGCTTGCCTGAGCTGTTTTATGAAGAAATACTTCACTGTCACGATTCTCTAGTTCCCGTGTCACATTTAATAGAGCAAGCAGCTAAAAGTCTGACCCAAACCCGAATGCATAACAGCATGCGTCAGCTTAGACGATCCTATAACAAAACCTACAATTTTGCCCACATTATGTGAGCTCATGAGATTGCACATCAGCTTTCTGCCAGAGCTAAGCAGCAGCAAACCAATCAAGCAATAGCCGCATTAAATAGTGCGAACCAAGCTAAGAAGCAGCTGGCTGCTCCGCTCTCGGACCCCTAAGCACGGCCGACAGCTCCTTACCTAAAGATTAGTCCCAACGACACTGCTAGGGACGCAAGAGTTTTAGATTTAGTATTCAGCTCACATTTTAAAGAATGACAGTGCTTGGAAATAGGTTTAACATTTCAGGCCCTGCGAGCACCCGGCAGCCAGTCCCTGTCCTCTGTACAGCTTGACATAAATAGTGTCCGTTCTGCGGTTTCAACTACCAAGTCATCCTGGAACCCTGGTCCAGACGGAATGCTGCATTGTCTACTTAAGATTGGTGGTGAAGATATCCATATTATTCTTTTGAAACTTTTAGTTTATCGATGCAGAAAAGTCAATGCCCGACCGCTTGGAAACATTCCAGCATTACGCCAAGGCCTAAGGCGGAAGCCTACAAGCAGTTGGTTGCCATCGCCCTATTAACCACACATCTATTATCTTGCGAATGATGGAGCAGTTGGTGAAAATGTCCTCATGACATAAACGAAGCACAACACGGGTTTCTAATTGGTCGTCCTTGTGCAACCTGTCAGCTGGACTTCCTTGCTTTGGTCAACGGGGCCATGGACTCTAAGCTTTCAGTTGTCATCCTTTATTTTGATGAGCAAAAGGCGTTTGACAGGGTACCACACATGCGCCTGATGCATAAGGTAAAGGCCTACGGGTAGACAGTCCTCTATTAGACTGGCTGGGTTCATATCTAATAGGACGCACGCAGTCTCTTAAGGTTGAGAAAAATGTATCCATCCCGTCCTCCATCCACAATGGCATGGTGCAAGGGAGCTTCCTTGCTGGAACACAATTTCTGGTCCATACCAATGATCTATGAAGGAGGTTGCAGCAAGGACGCTACTTCATCTTTGCTGCTGACGTAAAAGTTGTCTACGCCTTTTCCCCGGTACTACATTATCCTCAATTAATATTATCTGTGAGGATTTTAAAGCGCTTGAAAAGTGGGGCGAACTCGGGCACATGACGTTCTCCGCTCAAAAATCTAATTTCATGACCCACAAATTTTCTATACCTGATGGGTCCCTAACAATAAACGGCATAACTATCAAACAGAATGCCATGACAATAGTTCCGGGCTTGCGTTACCCCATGAGCCAAAATTTGCAGAGCAAGTTCATTATCAAGTGACAAGAGTAAGGGGAGTGTCGTTTCAATACGCCATTGCATAAAAACAGCAGATGCAAGGCTAGAAAGTTATAAGAGCCACGTCCTGCCACATCCAGAATATTGTGTTTTATATGCATCAACCTACGAAAGTCCGACTTGTTCTGCTTGAAAAAGCTCAGCGAAGCTTTACGAAGATATTGACCCCATCACAGCAAGCGCTGAGTTACGGACAAAGGTGCGAACACCTTAAACTTTAGCTCTTATGGCAAAGGCGCTTTGCCCTTAACCTGTGCTTCTCACACAAGCAAATTTCTAGAAAGCTGCACAATAATATCACTTGTATTAAGTTAAGGAGCGCAGCTGAATCTAAACTCCGAAGCAAGGGCCATTGCATTACCCCGCTAAGGGCAAAGAAGTGACTGTGATCTCGTTTCTTCTTAGTTGCGAACGTGAATATGCGAAACAGCCTGCCTTCCAGACGAATAGAAATCCCCAACTTGCAGGCATTCAGGAAGCAGGTACAAAAAATCCTATGTTTTGTTAATATACAAAGCATCTGCCATATCCGCGATTCACAAGACTGCTTCTTCGCAACTTGTCCTGATGTAGCTTGAGAACGCTCACGAGGTAGTGCTTGACATCTAAGCACCTTGGGCTTACAACTGATCCGCATTCAGGGTCGTTACCGTCTTATCACCCAGGAGACTTTAACGGTATCCGTCGCACCTATTTTCTAGGTCTTAAGAATAGCAATCCGAGTACAGGATTACTTTAGTCTTCAACGATCACTTCGTGACCTACTTGAGTTCTTGTACGGACAATTCCGCAATATGATTGCACTATGGAAAGAGTAGACGCCACCACAAAAGCAACCCGGTAAAGGATACTAAGGGATAACCCCCATGAATTGTCTCCATCAATGACCCCTTGCTTTTAACTTATCCATTACCGCAACCATAACACCCAGGAGGTATCGGTCGGATCAGTCGCACGGATCGTACAGGTGCTAACATTAGGATTCTGAATGCAAAAGTATTTTAGGCATCACTGATTAAATAAACAAATAAATAGGTATATTTCTAGACTGGCTAGAGGCTGCACCTTTAAAGGTTCAGATCAACCTTTACATTAAACCGATGCTCTTACATTAAAGTAGGCAAAATACAATTATATGCTCCACGTTGGCAGTTACAAATGCAATAGCGTTGTTTGTTGTACAGCTGCTGGGGTCGCAGGCGCCCACCATGAAATTTTTCTGGTTCCTTCAGGCGACATTGGGCTCCTTGTTCTTTTGTTGTGAAAGCTGCGCAGAGGTGTAGTTGTGCCTTTCTTTTTTGGAGCGGGATGCAATTTACAACAAGTTCACTTTAAATTCATTGGAAATTTTTGGCCCGCTTAGTCACCACAATTGTTGGTGAGCACATGGAATAAATGTGAGTGGCAGAATTATAAAGGATACGAAAACTTAAAAAATAATTTCGGGGGATGCAGCTAAAAGGAAAAAGGATAGAGTAAGAGATATACTAAGGCGGCGTGCTTCACTAGAAAAATACAATTTAACAAAGAATATACCCACGCATTTCTTGCGCTGATATTGCTTTCGAGCGCAAAATTTCAACATGAGCAAATCTAAAAAAGGGAAACCATTTCTAAAGCTAGAATACTGCGCAAAGTAGCACAAAATTAGGCTGCTTAGTACACGTTTTAACCGCTGAATACGTTTAAAGTAAAGACAACGCAATATGTGAAATAGTTTGCTAGTTATTCGTAATTGAACGAGAGTCTACGGAATAAGGCCATTGTTCTTTATCGTTAAAAATGACTTTCTGGTTTGCAAGCAGATAGTGGAAAAAGAAAGGAACATGTAAAAGTAGCGAAGCGGTAAATGTTCTAACTAGGCCTAGCTATCCAGAAATGCTCTAATTAGCCCGTAATCCCCTGCGATAACCATGGACTGCGTAGGTGGCCGAAAAGTACACTTTGTAGGCATACATAGCAAATATACGCAAATAAGCGACAATTTAGCGCGGAAACGCTAGAAATCCCGTAAGGTAAATTATATCTGCATGGGAATGCAGGAGAGATTATAATTAACCAAGGGTTATAAGACTTCAGCATATCATTTTCGGTGGATACTGAGCCACATAAACTACTAGAAATATAAAGTTTAGTACTTTATAAGCCTCTAAGTGTTTCTGAAGCTTATATCAAGGCCGCATGAGCCAGATGTACCTGAGTAACACAGGAGACCTTTCGGATCAGTTCCTGACGTGCTTCGGTTTCCTCACTGACACGTTGGTCCAAAGGCTGTATGGATCAATTGGTAAACATAACCCTCCGGCTTCGCTTTTTCAGTGGTCACTTCGACATGGTTTAAAACTTTCAACAAACAGTACAGCCTAGCCTACACACTGGTAAGTGCACAAAGCCGTAGTTATTCCTCATATAGGATACGCGGGACAATGACGAAGACATCCAAGCAGACGAACTTCAGTCCTTACATCTTGTCTACGTCTTCGTTCTTTGTCTTCAGCTTCACATTTATCACTTACCAACTACTTAGACCACTGGGTCCGTGGAACAAATATTAGGCTAATGACCTTTGAGGTATGCCTATTAAAGACATCCTACCAGACCTAAGACTTGCATAAGATGTTGAAAGCGATTGTTGCTGCTGTTCCACCTAAGCTTAGCATTAGAATTGTCCAAAACCGTCTAAATACCGGTTTCAGAAGAACCTTTTGGTGTCTTCTTAGGTGTCGGTTGCTAGCTAGCCTTAACCGATGCGTTTGCATTAATCCTGAGCACTAGGTACTTTACTCCTGTTTCTAATTACTAGCGGTAGGTAAAGAGCAAAATAATATACATAGCTTTTATATTGTCGACAAAGAGAGCATGTTAAAATTTGTAGGCCCAAGAATCATACAATGTGCTCTCCAACTATCCTGTCTTGACGCCATATACTTAGCTTTTACTGGTATTGATATACATATCATTATTGTCCACACTAGTAGACAGGTATAATGAAAACCAGATCCTCTACTTTAACTGCTTGTGCTAGTGAAACAGTCGCATTGCCAGATTTCATTTCATTGGCACGAAACCTAACCAACGACAGAAAGGCTCGTGTCACCATTGCTGCCTGGACCACCGGAAACTTTCGACCACCACTTGTCTTACCTTGGCATCCCGTGCGTTATTGCTCTGTTAGCTGGCTTCAACGCCTACCCTGCTTTAGGCGTAATGGTGGGTGAACAACTAGCTCCCACTATTTTTTGTTACTATCCTACTCTTGCTTTACCTTATCACACTTTGCTTCGGGTGCTAGAAGAATACTTGCCGGGAAAAACAAAAGGAAATAGTTTGTGCGACCGTTCATCAATAGTTAACATTGCTAGCTAGATGAACATATCTGGCACTTGCTTCAGAACTTAAACTTAGAGAGAAATGGCTCGAACTTAATCAAAGTGCTGCACGACGGTGTGCATCAACACATGAGGCATAATAATCCCTCATCTTCGAATAAGCTCAATCCCCAGAAGTAGGTCTGATAATTCCCCACCAACCCAGGCCTAAATGGATTTCACGCCCCAAAGCATTTTGCTAAATATTACTAAATTATCCCATACGCGTTTTTATTATTAGTGACAGGCTGCTCTACTTCACTTTTGTTGGAGGCCTAGACTCTTGAATATAGGAAACCGGCTCTAAGAGATAAATCTTGCGATGGTTAGCTAAGCAGGATGTGTATTTTTCAGGCCCAACCGTGTCAACTGATCCGTAAGGTCTCCTGCGTTATTGAGGTAGACCTGGCTCATGCAGCCATGACACAAACCTCAGAACCAGTTAGAGGCTTAAGATTACTAAATTCTATATTCCTAGTGGTTTAGATGGATCAGTATCCACTGAAAATGGTATGCTGAGGCCTTCGGATCGTGGGTTAATTATAAATTCTTCTGAATTCCTACGCACACATAATATGCGTTACTGGATTTCTAGCGTTTTCGCACAAAATTATGGCTTATCTACCTACACTTGCTATGAGTGCCTGTAAAGTGTGCTTTCCGGCTACCTACAAAGTTCCTAGTTGTTGTAGGGTATTGCGGGTAATATAGAGCATTTCTGGATAGCTATGCCTATTTACAATGTATACCGCTTCGCTACTTTTTACATTTTCTTTCCTTTTTTCTGCTATCTGCTTGCAAAGCAGAAAGTAAGTTTTAGCGAGAAAGAATAATAACCTTATTCGTAGACCATCATTCAATTACGAATAACTCGTAAACTACTGCACATATTGCATTACTTTTACTTTCGACCTATTCAGCGGTTAAAACTTGTGCTGAGCAGCGTGCTTTTGTGCTACTTTGCGAAATATTCTGGCCTTAGTAAAGGTTTTCTTGTTCCAGAGATGAAAATATCGCATTAATCAGAAACAGCTGATCGTATGTTGGGGGCGGTACTGTTTGCTGTACTGGCTGCTAAGGAGGAATGCTTGGATATACGTTGTTAAGGCGTAAACAGGATTTTTTAAATGTTTATTGATTTAATGGAACTGATAATGGTGGTACATTATTGTACGATGTTTGGAAGGTGGTTTGTTTTAGTGCGTAGGTGTTGGTTCGGTTTCGCTGCAATGGCTGTGGATGATGCTTTTACTTTCCACGCTAGTTTTCGCCAATATTATAAAGCATTGGATGCCTTCGAGGAAGATTTGTTGCAGTTTAAACTTCAGATGGCGACATGTCCTTACAAATATAACGTATTGACCGCTGTGTCATATAAGTAGAGGTCAGGGCAAGACGTACTCCACGGTATACCGTACAAAGGGGTACAATATGGTTGTGTCCATTGCAAAAGGGAAAGGAGAAGGTGGCAGACGGTAAGTGCGAAGGTTGTGTTATGTGTACTTCATGTTGCATAGGTATCTCAGCCATGGTTGTAAAGCGAGGATAGTCATCAGTGCGATGGGCATTTACTATGAGATAGACTCGCATTGTTCGGTGCATAATCAAAATTTTCATTTGGGGAATCCAAGTTTGTACTTTAGTAACCAGCGCCTGACTCCCGAGGCGAAGAGGCAGGGGGTTTCTTTGCTATAATCGTACCGTGATACCGGAGAACTGAGAGGCTGTGTTAGAAAGGTATAGCAAACGACTGAATCGACTGGACCACTTTTGTCCGCCATCGTTTGGGTGGGCTATCAAAAGGGAACGATGTATAGGCGGTAGCGGAATTGTTGAGTAAGAATAGTGCTGTGCGTGTGGAAAGAGAGTGTTCGAAAGGTAGGATTTCTATGTTCTGTTGCTGCACCGATGACTTCCGTAGTGGCGAAATCCGGTGACATGCTTCTTGCAGAAGCCGCGCATCAGGTGAACTTTGGTGGTTACATTGTTTGACGCTGCATGGTAATTGACGGTATTGGCGTAAATCGAAGCATGATTTACGCTTTGATGCCTAACGAGACGGCAGGCAGTTACCTGGTGGCTGCTCAGGGGATGTTCGAAGTATTGCCCACCGCTCAATCAGCGATGACTATGATCACGGATAGGTGTCTGGGGCAAACGAAGGCATTTAAGAAGGTATAGCCACGGACCATGGTAGTATTAAGCCGGTTTACTTTCCCGCGGGACGTTTTTCGCAGATGCCCGTCTCTTTCAAATGTGGAAAAGCGGACAGTTTTGCTGAAGCATTGGATGCACAGATTAGTCTACACAAAGACCGAAGTACAGTGTAAGATGTTGCTTAGAGCTATAAGGGTTAGAAGCAAAGAGGCTTTCACGTACCTCTGTCGTGCGTTGTTGCCCTTCGTAAGAAGCTTGGCGTATTATAGATTGCGCAAGGTGCGCAAGTTGGATTATTCACCACAAAGAGAGTGAAAACGGAGGATAAACATAGTAAGGGTGGCTAAAGCGAACGGACATCGCTTTTGCAACTTTTTGAGACGGTTGTTCGGAGGGCACACGATGCCAAATCGCGTTGGAGCACGTCGGTAGCCAACCTGCGGTTGTCGAAATCACACACCACTTCGGGAACTGGGCAGGTGCAGGAGCTCGTTTCTTGTCTGTCTCCTTATGCTGCTCACATATGCATGCGACGTTTCTTCAGAGACGGTCACATGGATATAACCTAACGGCGCTGGGTATGAAGTATTAGGTAAGGGCGACCACAGACACACCGTTGTGATGGGTAATGAAATGAGCTGCGAGTTCTCTTTCGTAAGTCAGTAAGATATGCCATGCGCACACCTTGTGCGAGTTACTGGCATGTTAACCGCCGACGTAACCAAGCTTAGGCACCGAAGCCAATGGTCAACGCGGGACCGTCACATTCCCATCCCTGATCGCAAAACCTCTGGGGAACATCAACTGTTGCCCTCTACGTCTGCCTCCCCGCGGGTGGTGTTACCGTAGAAGTAGAAATTGTCCCGTGGAAACCGGCCGTTCGGTGAGATAAACGTTGCCATAACCAGCCTGTGTACAATGGCTTTCCTTGAGGCGGTGCAGTTCAACCGAAGCAGCCTGATTACGCTGCTACGTGCTCAGAGCTTGATGTCAGTTGGAAACTGCCTTTCTGACACCTTCGACCAGGCTGGCGCCATACCACAACGTCACTGCACAAGTTCAACGACAAGGAAGCAGTCGCCCTCGCCTAAGGTGATGGAAGCCCACATCTGTCGGCCGAAACGCAACCGCGCACTTCCGCCGCATCCCGACTGTCACTTCGGAAGCTTACGAAACCGCGAATAAACTCGCCAGAGCAGGGAATCTGCAAACTGCAAACAAAGGCGTGCGTCATCTGCGAGGCCGAAGATGGATCAAGAAGCAGCGGAGATTTGGTTCACTTGGTTATGTGCTGCAAATGCAACAGATGGCTTCATCAGGTAGGTGCGGCGTACAACAGAGACGACAAGCACTATAAGTGCATCTTTTGCATTTGTTAACCTTTCCTAACCAAAGTTACCTTCATTCATGCTCATAAGAACAATAAACCGGCACTTTTTAAAGCCACCTATGGTGCTGAAGCGGCGTGCTTCCCCCGGGATGGTAATTCTCGCTGCGTGAAAGCTGCTAGATACCGCTTAGAACATACCGTATGGCAGCCCAGTGGGTGGCTCAACGAACGACAATTAAGCCTTAATGTTTATTTGTTTGACAATTGAACCTATCTTGCGTGGCAGTTCATAGATACCGTATTCCAACCCTATCGTCTCTAAACATGATTGCTCAGTTAGCACGGCGTGAAACAGGTACTGGTAAGTTATTTTCGTCCCGTAGTATGTATGCACATATTAGTACCTTTTCACCTTGTATCCACATGTCTTTCCATGGCCCTTCGCGGGTGATCGCACGAAGCGCCCATAATGGTATCGTTCACCAGATACGTTCAGCATTTACTTCATACCCCTACTGCCGTTGCTTGGAATATAGCCCGGACCTCAGTGATGCACTGTGTTGACGTGACAAACCAATACTGTCCTCAACATCAGCGTGAGCACTTTGCACAAGCCTGAGCAACACGTACACTACGTAACACTCACCCTTACTCGGGCACTACATTGACGCTGTATTGCTGTGACACATTGTGTGGAGCTGGCAACATCTTCCATTTAGTAGCGGCTTCTTACTTGAGTAGGCAATGAGCTCTATTGCATTTGGTAGCATCCCTTTAACATACACATTTGGGTGGGGAACACCTAATACTTACCGGCCTCCAGCTCAGTTGAGTAGCCAGTCAGCCATATTGCAGACGGTTGCATTGCTGTGACATCTTCTGTGGAGCCAAATATTTCTAATACTTAAGCGCGGCCAGCGTATGTGCCTAGTCACTTAGCTCTATTGCATATGATAGCACCTCTGTGACATCTTAATTGGAACCGGGACCATCTAATAATTACCGGCGCCAAGCGTATGTGAGTAAACCGTTAGCTCTGGTAAATACGGTAGCATTGCTGTGACACATTCTGTGGAGCCAGCAACACCTTTTGTTCGCTAGTGGCCAGCTTATGTAAGTAGTTACTTACCTCTATTGCAGATGGTAGCACGGCTGTGACATCTTAAGTGGATCCAGCAACATCTACTAATTAACACTGTACAGCTTATATGAGTAGACAGTTGGCTCCATTGTATTTGGTACCATCGCTTTGACATCTTAGGTAGAGTTGGGAACATCTAAAACCTACCGGCCGCCAATTTATATGAGTAGCCATGCAGTTCTATTGCAAATGGTAGCATCCCGTTGACATCCAACTTGGAGTCGGGAACACCTAATATTTACCGGCCGCCAGTTTATTTCAGTAGTCAGTCAGCTCTATTGCATATGGTAGAATGACTGTGACATCTTAATTGGAACCGGGAACATGCAATAATTACCGGCGGCCGGCGTATTTGAGCAGTTCATTAGCTCGACTGCATATGGTAGCATTGTTGTGACATCTTCGGTGGAGCCAGCAACTTCTAATACTTAAAAGCGGCCAACTTATATGCGTAGTGAGTTAGCTCCAATGCCCATTGCAGCATTGCTTTAAGATAATAAATGGAGTCGGCAACACATTTCAATTACTGACTACCAGCTTATTGCAGTAGTCCGTTTTATGTAATACGTATACCGAAGCACATAATCGCCTCGTTATCCCTTTGTCGTCCGAAGATACCATTCATAAAGCCTTTGCCAACAAGTATACTTATTTACCGTCGACTGCTTATTTAACTACCTAATTAGTTTTAAAAGCTCATGCGCCCTATTAAAATGGTCGAAGGTAAACTCCATTGTTTACTGCAGATTATATCATGTGTCCAATCAAGAAATACACGGATCTTCTAATTTCCGCTTATTCCTTGCCTATTCAAAACTTTTTGATATCACCACAGGCTGCTGCAACAACACCGCATCTTTCCTACATGAAACTTCTTAGTAAATATCCTAACCATTGAGCCTGCCAGTGCTGCCCGCTAAAATAGCGCCGATTACAGCGTGCACCTTTCTTGGTTACGCTCATTATTTGCCTTTACATAACCATTCACTAAAACCAAAGCTTCTGCCATTTAATTTTAGTTTTCATACATTGTTCACGTGATGACCTAACAGTTTTTCAAACTTGCATATATTTGCCAACCAAGTACCTAAGTTCTCCAGCCCTCAACCTGAGTTCGCGCGGCATATTGATTCAACCTTTCCTTTCTAGGATTTACTCAGGTTAAAATTTAGCGCAAGAAATCAATAGCATCGCAAGCAAGGTTTGGCTATATGTTTTGTTCCTTTGCATTTTTCTAGGGAAACACGCCGCCTTAGTATGTCTCTTGACAAATCCTTTTTAGTTTCATCTGCAGTTCTCGAATTTATTTTTTAAATTTGCTTACTCCTTATACTTCCGCTACTAAAATTTTTCCATGTGTGCAACAATAATTGTGGCAACTGAACGGGCCAAAACAGTCCAATGAATTTAAAGTGAAGTTTTGGTGAATTGGATCCCGTGCCAAAGAAAATCGGCACAACTGCGGCTCTGCGCAACTATCAAAACAAAAGAACAAAGCGCTCAATATCGATCAAAGGAACCAGAAGGATTTCAAAGTTTGCGCCCACGACCCCATAAGCTGTGCACCAAACAATGCCAATGCGTTTGTAATTGCCAACTAAGAAGGTATACTCGTATTTTGGCTAGTTCCATGCAAGCGCATGTGATTAGTGTAAAGGGTTGTCTGAACCCTTAAGGGGGCAGCATCTAGCCAGTCTTGAAATATATTCATCTATTTATTTATTTCCTTACAACGGCTTCGGTATTGCAGATGCCCAGAATTTCCGCCGTCTTCATGGACCTTTAGTTATCGTTTTATTGCCTAGGAGAACACCAGTTTCTGACGCTTTGCCGATTTCAGAGAGCTTGTTCAATACCTGTGCGTATCTATAGAGAGGGACGTAGGAACGAATATTACGAAGCGTCTTAGAGGAGAGAATGCATGCGGGGTGTGCGTATGGGGTAACGTATAGCCTCCATCAGTTAAAAAATTTCGCCTTTACATGCACTAGATGTTTAGTGAATTTTGTAGAGGAATAGGTGTTTGGCCTTATGCCTGCGCACCCAGAGAGGCTCTAGGCTAAATAGATTGCAGCATCCTTGCTAGTTGAGCGTAGACGGGTCAAGCAGACGCTTAGTGAAAGCTCGCTGGACTTTATCCAGCCTTTATCCGTCACCCTTACCTGAGTTGAAGCTACCAAGCAAGCAGTGGTCTAAAAGCGGTCTGGCCCATATGTTGTAGAGCGTGAGTCGAGACAATGCCAGGCTTACTGAATCAGTACATGCCCAATAAGACCTCTGGCTTTGGCAGTGCTGCGGCTTGCATGTTCGGAAAACTTAACGAATTAGAGTAACGCAAACCGAGGTCGCGCACGACGTAGCTGTTACATAAGGAAGTGCCGCTGATAGTTGGAAAGTTGGGTGGTATAGTGCAACGGTAAAAGAGAACGTTGCAAGTCATTGGTGAGAGTTATAGGCTGCAAATATCGGACCAATTTTCGAGAGCGCGAAGATCGTTGTAAGTGTTTGTGAGGCCACTTTGCATGCAGCTTGGATGGAATAAATATACAACCTGGATATCGTTGGCAAGTGGGTGTAGAGTGCCGTACCTAAAGCCTTAAATACGTCATTACGGTATAAGAGAGACAGCAGAAGGCCAAGTACATTACCTTGAAATAATCCGCTACTTACGTGTGCGCTTTTGGAATGAGGTATCGCTTAATTTTACTGACTGAGTTTGACTAAAGAGGTAAGCAGAAATCCAAGAAGGAGGAGGGCTGGGGCGACCCATTGCAGCTAGTTTCGTCAGTAGTCCATTGAGGGGAAGCCAGTCAAAGGCCATTTTTATTTCCAGGAAGATAATTATTAACGCTTGTCTCAAGCCAATGGAGTGCGTCACCCAGCTCAAGAATTCAAACTGGCATGTTTGGCAAAGATTAGTCAGCAGCACTCGTTGCTGGGACCAATTGATGAGATAGCGCTGCAGTAGGAAATGAAGCCACCCCTACTAGACTATCATTTCTAGCACCCTAGACGCAAATGGTTTGTGACTTATAGAAAAATAGTTGTCGATGGTTTGGTGACAGCCCTGTTTGTGGTTTGGAACGACTATCGAGTGCTTTCATGTTGGGGAGTTTCCGCTCTTCATAGAGTGGGTGAAAACGTTAAGAAGCAGGTTTGGAATATCCGGACCTCCGAGTAGTGATAGGATAGCTGGTACTCAGTCAGGTCCGGCGTTGTGCGACAACTTCAGCGCGCGTAAAGCTTAGTTGCTATTACTTAAGTTGAAATCAATGGTGTGAAGGCGATCGGCTGTGAACTTTGAAATAGTGGTTGGCAGTAACAAAATAGTCCTGAACTGCTTGGGGATCCGGGATTGGACTAAGGAACAGAGAGTTGCCCGAGGCAGGGCATAATAACCCACAAAGCACTGCATGGACCATCGCTGTATATCATTAAGATTCAAAGGCAATAATTACAACGACGGCTGTTCAGTGTGGATAGCTGGACCTGACGTCTTCACACGTCCGAAAACCACACATAACCTGAACAATCCAGACACCAGAGGCTCTGAAAGTTTTGCTCACATGCACACTCAACAAGACGGCTTCGTGACTTTGCCATCCTCTGCTGACCTCTGCTGTTATGACTGTCCTGACTTAGACATCCGTGCAGCCAACAGAAGAAATTGGAAGTCAGTTGACTGTGAAGAACCAAGTGTGAAGTCAGTCCGCAAGCTGCTTTGCCAGTTTACAGTAGTGTTTAAAAAGCTTTACGGCAGTGCTCCATGTCATTGCGACTTTCACCTGGCAAGCCTCCCCTATAAACGTCAAAATATCCGTTGGACTACACTGCGATGTGTTGGTTGTGACTTGCTACTGAATAAAGTCTGCCAAAGTTACATGCTAGCGAATTCGCCTGGAGTTTATTGACAGGTACAAGAATAAAGTACTCTTTACCTACATCTACCGTTTTCACTACACTTATAGTGTTTGAAGGTTTGCATGACACACACTTGGACCCAAAGTATCGTCATTCATTGATGACTTTGCTCTGCATGAGTATACCTAAGCCATAACTTTGCAGATATTTCCGTACCTCCATCTTCTTACCTATTACTACCCCTTGAACGGTTTGTCCTGCGGCTCCGCGTTAGTGAACCCTACCTGGCAAACTCTTAAGTTGCAATATTTTCCGCAACTGAGGCTCGGATACGTGCACAACCGTGCTGATAGTCTGCATGGTTTATCTCTCAGCCTCTCATTGAGGAGTCAAACTGAACCCATCTGTATCCTTCAACGCAACTCCAAGCTTTTAGTCCTACTCTATTATCTACATGGGAGCTGTTTGTCAACCTAGGGGCATCCCAGTATCACTTCTCCTTGTGGTGCATGGTGGCATCACCAAGACGCCGTCATTTGAAGCATACATAGCTCCAACCTAATTCACTAATAAGAATGGACAAAACTACTTTGATACGAAGTTCCTGAGCCAAGCGTACTACAATGCGCATCGTCTGTTGATCCGCGGTCTCCTAAAACAGACAGTATGCACTCCAATTCAGCCTCTCTTGGCCCTATGTCTCTTAACTTTTAGCTGAGTTGTACATCCGTTAATCACTCTTGGAAACCCTAGTAGACGGGCGGCACGCTGAACCCGATCCATGGTTGATCGCTATTCATGCTACCATAACCGTTAATATTTCATGTCCTCTGACCCTGGCACGAAAGCTAGCCATGTGTCAGAGACCCCTGTCACATCTTCTAGCTGGAACTCCAGCTGTTTCGAGCCACTCATTGTCTTAGTTTAGTCTTCAGTCCAAAATGTATTGTTTAACTGGCACCATTAATAACCCAGCGATATGCCTATGGGTGGATGGAGAATTAGTTACCATTTCCTGCTTACTTTACTGTTCCTTACTTGTACTAGTATTAAGATATGCTATCTGGCTAACTAGAATAGCTCCCACCAGAACATACACCGAGGTACTTTCTTGTGCTACCGTAAAGCCATGTTTTTCATTGATGTCACCCATACTGAACCTTAAACTTGGAGAGATAGCTATTAAAGAGCAAAGAGTTGCACAGTAGAGCCTCACAAAGCATGGTGCACATTAATGCTTTAAGTCTGGAAAACCCCACCCATAGAAAACAAAGTTCTTTTGATCCAACCAAAGCAGGCTCCAGCGAACTACACCTTTATAAGCATTATAGCATTGTTATCGATGCCCATTTCTTTATTCATGACGACGGACGTAGGCAAGCTATTGGCAGTCTGGAGCTGTGTCTAGGGATGCATAAAATGAGCGAAGATGGATAAACCACGCAAGAGTTGTCAACTAACTTACAGGGATTTACATGCTCATTCGCTTCAACTGAAGACTAAACTTTCCTGGCTCATCCATGTAATCCAGACACATGTAGTCTCGAGACAGCATTCATAACGGTGTAAAGTTACATAATTTTGGTGGTTTTACCTATACAGTAGTTTCTTCCATCAGCCAGCCTCTGAAAAGGACACACTGAGGTCTTAGGACCATGGTCCAATTGCAGTCACGTAATTTAGCGAAGGAGTAATATACCATAGTGCCTTTAGAGCGTTCGATTGCATAGTTTGTACATGTCCGTAAATGTTTTATTACGTACGCTTGGAAAATGTGTTTTGCGGCCATTGTGTCGTACTTCGTATATACTGTTACTTTGGGACGATATTGCACGTTTCTAGGCACGCAGTCCTATTGCGATCCTGCGGCAACGAGATGCTTTTATAATTTTTCTTATTTTCACCCAAAACGCTTGAGACATTATATGCATTAATAGCAAGATTTTGGCTACGGTAATGGCCATAGCTCCAGAAGCTGAGAAATACTGTAGATATTATGGTACTCTTACTTTTATCGTGGACAGTGATTAAGCAATGTTCTGACTAAACCATCTAGGTGTTAATTTATTTATAGTTTACCTATGAAAGCTGTTCTTACTTTTGGCTGCAATTAAAGTTATCTGAGGTTGGCTCTCCAGGTCATCTGTTAAGCAGATATATTTGTTATATTCTACCTTTATGGTTTCAAGCTAGTTACGCCGAATCGCCTTTCCATTTTAAAATATTATATAAAAATTTTACGGATTACTAGAAATGAGTAAAAGTCATTTTGTTGACATTTCTGATGCCAACGCCTTTCTTCTACTTTCCATGAACTCACCATTTATCGGGACGGAAATTTTCCGAAAATAACTAATGATGCTAGAATAATTATCGTTGCGACGGTTTATAAGGGTTGGTCTCTTACTCTCGCTCAAGGCGTATATAAATTGAACTTCATTATCACATACGCAAGAGCTCGGTACTCCTGGAAGCCATCTTGATATCATTTGTGCGAAAAGCAAGGATGACGAATGCCTCTGGTGACCCAGCATGTCACAAGTAAAGGAAGAATTTGTTCATGACCGCTCTTTATGCCAAAGTGCAGACAAGAGTTCAAGGCCGGTTTCTTCCCCTATACAACCCTAGCACTATGAAATGCGACAGCGGGCCAAGGTAGCTCGTGTCATCATGAGCCAATTTAGCCTAAAGCCTCAGCATCCAAGGAACTGTTCGGTGGTGACCTGCTATTACAGTAAATGGACGGAAGTCCATTCTTCTCTAGAGGTGACTATGGCCAACGTTAATCGATGGCTGGAATACATGTTTCCTCGTTTCGGAGTACCAGAGGAGATGGTGACAGACAGTGGGCCGCCGTTTACAAGCCCATTAGTTGCTTACGTCCGGTCACATTTATGCTATCCGACACGCACGTACAACGACATATAATCCAACGGCAAACGGCATGGTAGAGCAGTTCAATCGATCCTTGAAAGCGGGCATCCAAACGATTCGCTTATCAGGTAAAGCTTAGAATGACGCAGTTCTACAAGTACCATTTGCTTAACTAAGCGCATACCACGGTGCCGCACACAACGGGCCAGCTGAACTCATACTTGGGCCTGCCCTTCGGACAAAGTTGAATATTGCACTTTTCATTCCTGCAACCATTAATTCTGACGAGTTAGGTTGTCGCCATCTATATCCGACCACTCACCAGAAGCTTACCACCGCTCCAGCCCGGAACGTTCGTGCGCGTGAAAGTAAAAGCTGCAGCAAAAAGCAACCCTCCTTAGCAGCTCCGATAAGAATAACGAGTGCATGTGGACCAGACACTTACAGGCTTGAGGATGGCAGCACAGCCAAGGCCCGGAATTTATTCACAAGGATCAGAGGAACGGAGATTGTGCCACCGACCTTCACTGACGAAACGACGTAAAGCACGCAGCTCCGCAAGACGAGCAGAGAACAAAGACCTGCGAATCAATATGGTTTCGACGCACCACATGCTTAAGCAAAAAGGGGAGGTTGTGCATTCCGTCAGCAGACGGGTGCACACAACCCCAGACACACACAAAGCACCAATGCGCTGCTTCCCTATTGGTTAATCATACTTGCGACACCTTACGATACTCATGTAGTTAGACAATTCTCAGATTATAGTAGCGCGTTTACCGGAGCGACCTTCTTACTTCGGCTCTTGCATTTGGCTGTTCATACACGACAAGCATATGAATAATGTATATTATGATCTGACCCCTCAAGGGCACAGCTTCAAGCGAAGTCCAGAAATATACCTGTATATTTATTTAGTTTCCTCAGCCTGTACACTTTGAAATCACCGCCGATTACGTACATAGCAGCGGGTCTGTTGCGAAACCTCATCACCTCTAAAGATTGGTCACGCCTGATTTGGTGTGTATCAATAAATGCAAGAATATACTATTTTTATATAGTTATTTATTTGGTCTTTTGCGTCAACAATAACCCTATTATCGGAAGACACGCTTGAGGCAATCGGCGGGCCGCTGCGGACACGGTGATGCTCGTGACTCGTAAACGTTACTTGGCCTCCGTCGCACTACGCAGTGCCTTTCACTCAGCTAAAGTATGTACATGACTGCGGGTTTCTCTACCCGAATAAGGTTTCGTTCATACGAAGTTTAAGGTGATAATCCTTAGTATGCTTGTAGCCAGAGCACATTTTCTTTACCTTAGTGGTTATTTCACGCATGGGAGCATCAGCAGGATATTAAGCTCTCCTGTTCAAGCTTTGAAGTGGGGGTAGGACCTCGACGCAAGCAGTAAAGTTTCTGTAAGTTTACAGTCTTAGTATCTGTAATAGTTGCCATGGAAAAAGCGTTCCAAGGGGCAGCACTGAGAGGTGAGGAGAAGGCCACCCAATTCACCTGCGGGAGAGGCCTAAAAGCAGCATAGACTGAGCTAATATGATGACGGACTTGGGGAAGCTAGAATGGTAGCCTCATAACCTGGTGGTCCTTGCCTGGAATGTTATCTAGCACGATGACACTTACATGCAGGGTACCGCTGGTGAATATTAGGTTCACAGTGTTGGACTGTCTGGTGGGCGAGCGCACATGCTAAGTCAAGTCATGTGTCCAGAGAGTTTAACGAAGGCCCTATACCCGGTTGCTGCTGCTTGACTAAGCCAAGAGGTGTGGGGTAACTTGAAGTCTCCACCGATTATTTTATGACAGGCGAAGAGGAAAGAAAATTCGTGAGGGAGCTTATCCAATTCCTCAACGCTATTACTAGTAGGATGCGGTGGGTAGTATTTGTAGCCTAACATGATGTCGATTTGGCCTCCTATGGTCTGCATCCAGAGAGAACTTTCAGACTTTCCAAGTGGTATGGTTTGGAAAGATGACGCGTGGAATTCCTTGCTGAGGTAAATAAGGCAACCGCCGCCACGTCGTCCGAGGCCCTTGCTACAGAAAGTCTTGGGCACAGGAATGTACAGCGGAGAAGCATACGTAAGAGCTGCGCGCCTCGTTTCAGTTATTAGCACCACAAGTGGGTTGGACAGAAGTGTGAGTGGTGCAGAAGGGTGTATGTAGTTATGGACAGATCGAGCTTTGAAGTACAGAGGCGGATTCGAGTCGGTCGGATTGGTGCGGATGTGAGAGTCGGCCAACTTCGCATCAGGTGAACCACCTTAAGGCAGGGGTTTGTTTGTAAGCGAGTGTTAAGTGTATGATCGATGGACCGGCGGAAGATGAGCTAAGTGATTGGCGGAGGTCATGGATCATACCTTGAACCCGTGTGTATGATTAATGGCGTCGTGTATGAATTTCATTTGAGCGCTTAGGCACGTGTTCAGGTGTAGTGCCGTAGATCAAAGACGTTGGCCAAGTGGCTGGAGCAGGCTGAACGGCGTTTGTAGTATCATGTCTAGTAGCTGGGTGAGGTGATATGAGGCCGTACCTTGAGCCAGTTATGCTAGGACGGGAGGCCGCAACCTGCAACGTTCCATAAAAAGGGGGATACAGGAGATGTCTGGGCAATTTGCTGTATGATGGATTGTAATGGCCGAGTTATAGGTTCGCGAGGTCCATACGACAGGGAGGCGTGGCATTTAAATAAATAAATAAATAAATAAATGACACTTATGGTTAAAATATCTTTGTGATCGTTGCCTAGGTGGCATTGTGGCTCGACCCGCAGCTAAACTCGGCTTGTTAGGAATCTACTTAAGTAATATGGGTCTTGAAGCTTTGGGTAGATACTTCCGGCGCGTACGCTGTTCCAGTTTGGTAGTCACATTTGTAGGCTACGACACATATACGCTGGTGGCTCTTGATTTAAAACAGCAAATAAATAAGCAGCCTTATTTTAGGTGAAAGAAGACACAAGTACAGGCGTGATCAAGTGGTTGTCAGAGCCACAGGAGTAAACTGAGCCTAAATACTGTATACGACATAGGTAAGTGTTCGCAAAATATACGGCTGGATTAATGGTACGTAGTTGCCATATAGAAAAGTCGCAAAGATGCTAGGCAGACTCATTGGAGTCAGGGAAACATGTGGCGGGCGAACAATATGAAATCCAGGTGTTTCTGTTACAGCAATGCTGGGTGGGAGTTCGAATAGTTTAGGAGATGGATCACCATTATTCTGTGTGCTTATGTATCCAGTAGAAGGTTTGCTGAGCACTGTTGGACAACTGGGTGAGGTTTGGTTCCTATGCCAATGTGTTCACAGATTTTAGTTGGCGGGAACTTGTCGGTATTTAGTAGTGGGCAGTGAATTTATGGTTCTAATCGGACCTGAGTGTCTTGTCTAGGGAGCGCTTGCCAAGCAAAAACCCACCACGTCCTGAAACACTGCTGTTGATAACAAGTTGAATAGCAATGCGCCATTGGCAGCGCACGTTGCGATCTGTTTTCCACACAGCTACTCGCGGGCATGATGTACCCAATTTTCCATCGGCTGAGCGAATGACTTAGTCAGGATACACCAATAACGATTGGAACCGGCGGTACTGGAAGGAATTTGGTTATGTAGATTGGGCTGCCGTTGTGTAAGTCAGCAAGAACCTCCGAGCTATGAGGGTCAGATATTTCATAGTAGGATAATTGTCCACGCTGATAATCCACGGTCCGGATGGGCTTCGCAGTAAGGTCCAACAGAATGAATCATTGCAGGTAACTACTTACCTTGCGAAGAGATCAAGCATTTTGTAAGGTGATGCGGACGTAAAATGATTTTGTTTCTAATTGTTCAGGCCATTGGAAACACCAAACAAAGGGGTTTACGGTAGTCTCCGGAATGGCGAAAGCATTATTCTAGTAAGGAGCACAGCCGATAGTATATGAAAGGCACAAGAATATCGGCAGACCACACCAGCGACGTGGGTAAGGATCCTTAGTGTAATTGCTCCAAAGAGATAAGGATCGTGCTATTGCAAGGGTGGTAAGTGACTGATGAGGGGGACGAGGCACAACGACATAGTATCACAAGTAACTAAGAACATTACAAATGGATGAAGTGCCTTTTGCGGTAATACACCGGAGATGTGAGTGATCTGAACTCAACTGTTCAAAACAGTAGAAGTTATGATGGGAAGGTTCACTGTATTCTCCAGAATACAGGTGCGGCCGAACGCAATAATGCAGACCACGCTACATAAACATACAGTGTGCATGGGCTTGGTGGCAGATCACAATAGCGAGGTAAGTAATGTGTCAATAAGATAATGTCGTCAAACAGCTCAGGATTCTGATAATTGAAGAAATGCACTGGCAAGTTGGGCGAAGCATAAAGCCATGGAAGCGCCAGTGGAACGCTTGCAGGAGGATAACGCTTTGTTGAGAAGTTCCGATGGTAAGAAGGATTTGAACCCACTTTTTTAAACCGTTAGAAACTGTAGCAGTAGCGTATGCTGGTGGTCCAGGCTGCCCGCAAATGCCTTGGGACCTACGAGGATTGCCTCCAAGTTCTTTACCGAGATACCAAGATCAAGGTACATTTATTTAACCCATCCATGTAAGTCTCGCGGAGAGGTTGGGAAGAAAAGGTCAGAAAAGGAAACTATTCAGAGCGGTAAGGAGGAAATGAGCCGAACTGACAAGCTGGATCCTTATCACTCTCTTTAGGTCATTCTGTTTGTATACAAGCTAAAGTTTCACGTGTGTCTGACTTCTAATATTAGCGTTGTGAAAGGAATTTCCGTACACCGAAACTAGGTGTCCGAATATATAGAACTGTTCAGCAAGGCAAAGACGCAGTACGCGGGGTTGTATGATGCAAGAGTTACCGTCTCAGGGGAGGAGCGTTAATTAATAAAAATTTGTCGCCACTGTATCCAAGGTAGGGTTGCAGGACAAGCTATGTTGGGAAACAGCATTTGTGAAACAGAGTGGCCCAACGGCGCTTCAATGGCTTAAGTGTACCACCGTAAACCGACCGGGTATTTCGCTTGCTGGGTAAAAGCAATGGGTGGCATTTGCCCTACATCGTCCTCCATTACTGACGCAGCGCAAACTATGCTGCTTCTCACAGAAAGCCTTTACATTTTTATCGTGTGGTTACCTGGAGCTTCCCTTATGACTGTGTAATTTATACTTTAAACATATATTCAAATTATACTTTTCTTGTGTATCAGGGAATTAGACTGTTTTCCTGTTAGAACGTTGTTCCCGTTTGTTGGAAAAGCAGACACGACCTTAGCCTTTGGCGCGCAACTTGACTGCCAACGACGCGCCGGTTACGCTCTCGACAGCAACTATATGCTCCCTAGCTAGCTATCTTCTGGTGCCCCACTTTTAGCATTGGCTAACTCTCCTCTCGTCCAAGAAACTTTTCCCTTGCTTAATTTGTGTGTTCTACCCATTGCTTTTGGTTGCTTCTCTGGCTTCGTACCGAATATATAGCGCACGAGCATCGCGCTATAATCTGCTCGGCTGTAACTTAACCTGAACATGATGAAACGCCATGGAGTGTCCAATTTTGATCGTGCTGTAGTTAGCATGCCACAAAACAATCGAGAGTAAAATCGTATCTGTTTATTTGTTTATTAAAATTATACGATGTAACCGCGCCAGTTCCATCTGTTCTTGATGACCTGGATGACATTCAATGTCTGCCTGGCGATCAGAATACTTATGAAACGCCTACAGCTGCAGCGGTGAAAAGAACAGACGTCTACCCGACAAAGCCTTGTAAAACGCTGGAGAGATACCAAAATCGGTGAACCTACGCCATCTTAGCTATAAAGAAAAATGTAGCGCGGCAGAACCCAACTCTGTAGACCACTATTTCCTCCATGAGATGTAGGTGCCACGATTACCCCATGAAATGTGTCACGTGCTTTGTGCTGGTGGTGGGGCTCACTTCCCCTTTGGGCTGACTCCGCCTACCGTAGCTGTGAGTGTTATTCCCTTATGGCTAGTCAAATCGATCACCAATGCTGAGTTGGCTGAACTCAGGGTGCAGATAGCCGACTTTACCAAACGACCCAAAGACATTTCAGTTTCAGTATCTAAACACAGACCTCGTCATAAAAGCCGAACTGCTTCACGACCCTTTCAAATTCCCTGCACGAATTATCGAAATGCTGGTACCACAAGCGATCTGGTCCGCAAGTCGGATGGCGTTGTTCTCCTGGTTCCTTTAAACGTCAGGCGCAGGGGAACGGACCGACCAGCACGTAGGGGCTACGGAAGTCGCTGGTCATATCAGTCCGCTTTTCCTCGTTAGCTATAGGAAAACCGGACTACGGTACTCGTTGACGTAGGAGCATATTTTAGCCAGACCTAAGCTGAGCCCACTGACGTTGCTGTGAAGGTGACTAGCTCACTGCGCGCAGCCAACATAACCGCCCTTCGCGTGTGTGGCCAAAGCTCGAGCACCCTCAATCTTGACCTACGACGACCTGTTAATTGGGTATTCCGCATCGCTGACTTTCAGTCACCTATCCGCGGACTCGACTTTCTGCAGCCATACGTATTACTTGTAGGTACAAAGCAACACCGCTTTGTAGACCGTTTAACGAGTCTCGCTGTCATTAGGGTTTATACCGATACTGCGTCCATCCGTCCCGTGTACGCAAAGCAGATGAGCCCTACCATCGAACCACTGCTCCACGACCGCTTCCCACAGGTAATCTGAGAACATAGTCCGGTGCATTACGTAACCGATGTTGCACAAGTCACATCGATACGAAATGAAGGCCAGCTTTTGTGAAGGTTGGGCTATTTACAACCGACAAACTTCGCATCGCGGAAGCTGCATTCGTGCACATGCTCGAACTATGTATAGTTACATTTTCGAAGAGCCCGTGAACGCCACCTCTTACATGAAAGGAAAGAATACTGGCGTTCACGTGGCGACTACCGTGCTCTGAACAACGTAACCGTTTCTGATCAGATACCCATACCGCACATTCAAGACCTAACGGCTAACCTACGAAGCGCCCGTGTGTTCTCAAAAATTGATTTGGTACGCGTCTACCACCGGATCCCGGTCGTCACGATGACAAAATCAATCCCGCTGACATGGCTCCATTTGGTTTGTTCGGATGCGTTAGCATGCCATTTAGTTTACGCAAAGCAGCGGGAAGATTTCAGTGCATTATAGATTCTGTCACTCTTGGATTAGAGTTGTCTATCCTTATATCGGCGAAATCTTAGTAGCCAGTGTATCCAAGGACGCTCACCTAGAGCACATCATAATCCTCCTTGTAAGACACGCCGCTAGTAGTATCACCCACAATCCAGACATGTGTGCATTTCAGCAGCCGTCTATGGATTTCCTTAGTCATCAGATTGATCAACATGCCATCCGACTTTTATACGTCAGGATGCAGGCTATCCGTGGCCTTCCACTTCCGCGTATAGTATCCGCCATTAACCCTTGCAATGGCATGATAAACTACTATCGACGATTTCTCCCGCATTGCGCTGGTTTACTCAACCCGTTGGCTCACCTACCCCGGGATCGAAATAACGGTGACGTGGAGCTTACCCACACCGCTTTACTTGCCAGTAAGGAGGCTTTAGCCGCCTCAGTTATGCTTAACAATTGTGACGCCAAAGCGACGTTGAACCTTGCCGTCGGTGCATCAAACTCCGCTACCGACGCTGTCTTGCAGAGGAAGACTAAAGGATGTTGGAAGCCACTTGCCCTCTATTCAAGACCATTGCAGCCGGCAGAACTTAAGTACAGCACGTCCGGCCGAGAACTGCGGCTTGTTGCTTGATGATCCGGCCATTCCGGCACATCCTCGAAGGTAAGCCTTTTGTTAGGTTAAACGACCATATGCCATCAACTTTCGCTTTGCGAAATCAAGCAGCTCAAAACTTACAGCGTGCGGTTCATTAGCTGGCGTACATGACACAATTTTCGAGCAACAATCGACACACTTCGGCTGAACAGAACGTTGTTGCTGACGATCACTCCTGATTGTGCACTCAGCCCTGGCGAGCAGACATACGATCTGTCTGTCATGGCGACGACACAGTTAGCCGAGCAGATTTATGCAGGATTCTGTGAGACTTTTCTGAACATATCTCCACACTATCTGCCATCACCCCACGTCAAAATCTTATGTGACACTTCTCAGGAGGAGCACGACCCGTCGTTCCTGAACCCTTTTGCTGTCTTTTTCGACACGCTCCACAGCGCTGCCCGTCTAGGCTTTAGAGCCACTGTCGAGCTTATCGCTAGATAGTTTTGGCTCGGGATGAAACGTGACCTCACGTGTTACTCACGTAATTGTCACACGTGCAAGTCAGCCAAGGCACAGCGTCACTCGTCAGCTCCGCTTAGTTGCTTCCCGCTCGAACCAGCGCTATTCGCTCATGTCCACCTTGATCTAGTGGGACGCTAATCACTTTCCAGGGTATTGGTCTATATGCTGTCGGTGCTCGAGCGTCGTACATGTAGTCCTGAAGCAGTTCCAATTCCTGGCGCTGTCATTGTGCTTTGGTTCACATGGCTGTTCAGCTACAGCTACTACCGACCGCGGTCCGCAATTCCAATATTCGACTTGTACCGAGATTTTTAAAGTCATTAATCGCCGACGCCCTTGTACTACGGCCTAGCACCCATAGACGAACGGCATAGTAGAACGATTGCACAGACAGCTAAATGTTTCACTCAGCGTCGCCAGTGCACTGCGTTAGGCTGATACACCTTGGTATCCGGTAACCCCCTAAGACAGATCTTCATGTATCAAGCGTCGAACTGGTGTATGGACAACCTTTAGGCTACCTTGTGGATTTGTTTCCGAGTGTCCCATATCCCCCCGTTGTGACGTGACCTACGCTCGGCAGCTAGCCAAGCGCACGCATCTAATCAACTTTGCCGACACCAGCGGAAAACCGGAAAGCGTTCGTACTCCAAGACCTTCGGCAGCGTCTGTTCGTTCTTTCCCGCGTTGATGGGCTCCGTAGACCACTTAAGCGAACATGCGAAGGCGTTTTTAATGTACTTCAATGCAAGGACCCGCCGCTTTATTATAAATAAATATAAATTAAATAGTATATTCTCGGTAAAACGAGACACACCTGTAAAGGCGTGATCAAATATGCATACAAGCATAGCTTCTGTGGAATGTTAAAACATTTCGTTTTAATGAAAGTTATAAAAGAAAAGATGTTGTCCGTATGAGTGAGCAGACTGTCAGGTAATAGTCAGACCCAGGGACATTATGGCGCTGTGGCGCGCAAAATCCGTCAAAAACACAAGTTGGGGGTAATTTCGCCAGGTAGTGATTCGTGAGCACAGGAGTCTAAAACAAGGTTTTGTTTGCAACCAATAACCATTACGAGATAGAGATGATCTGCGCTCCAACGAAGCATTCTTCATGGCAGAATTAGTTGCACAGGTTCGATGTAGAAGGCTGAGGACTGCGTCAGTGTGAAATGCTTAGCTGTGACTTTATTTTGTGGCGAGTCACATCCGCCACGTTGCAGTGTTGTTAAGCGGGACCTTTGTGGCATTTTATAGGGAGAACGCTTGCCAGGCGAAAACCCACCACGTCCTGGAACACTGCCGTAGCTTTCGTTGAACAGTAGTGCAAGCCGGTTTATTTATTTAATGGACTGGCTACGTCAGGCCACCGAAATTTTCTCGCAGCGCCATGTTCTGTCGATCCTCTTAAACCTAAGCACTTCTGCTTAGCAGCAACTAGTAATCGTAGGCTCCACGCATTTCTGGAGCTTGCTAAGAGCTGCTCACTTCTACCTCGAACATACTTTGTGGCTGTCTGCGTCACATACATCCGCCTTTTGCTTATTTATTATGGGTAATTGTAGGCATACACTAGCAACTAAAAGGCTTCATGCAAATTCCATTGCTGATTACTGATACTCACACTTACAGCGACCCTAACTGTTCCTCGTCTTACCTCTGGCTCCCGTGTTTAGCAGCAGTCCTTCTTCATAAGCTACTACGATCTTTGCGCATATACTGAGCTGCCAAGGTCCACACTTTATCCCTCCAAGCTTTAATCCCTGGGACTGCGTGCATCACATACACTTGCTGTCTGTTGCCCTAAGCAGGTGTCCACTAGCAATTATAAGGCCACACCTAAATGCCATTGCTCATCCGCGACACCTAATTGGCCGTAGTACAGCTCTCTCACTGGCTTCTCCCGGCTCAGGCCTCCTTAATCATACTCCATTAGCACCACCGCATGATTTGATTACCTGCACGTCGATGCGTCGTAGTCTATTATGCTCTAACTATCTAACAACCTCTTTGTATGCTTGCGCTTTACTTGTCCGCTGTCATTCTATCATTAAACCTCTCTTAGCTTTCTTCTGTCGTGCAAACACATCCAGGTATTCAGCGTAAGCCGCTCTTCTTCCTCACATTTCTAGACCTTTATCTACCCATTACTTGCTGTAGTGTCTTAGGCATTATTTAACCTGCAAATACTCCAAGTCTCGGGCTAGCCGTCCATGGCTCTATCCAGCTTGGCATTATTACCATAGCGCTCTGGCTGCTTCAGTTAGGCTTCAGGTTCTGATATCCTCAGCATCCTTAATGTACGCATGTATTCTTGCTATTAGCGGTCCTTCCGTCAATTAGCCCTTCTTAGCTTTTTAATTGGGCACTCTCTCACCTGGTCAGTACAGAGACGCCCCTTAGCTTCTCATTTACAGGTGAGGCAATGATACGGACATCTGGGAGCAGCAGAAATGCAGAAGACCGTGCAGATAAGAATTCTTTAGTCGGCGCACGGAGCTCAGTATGTATAATTGTGGTGATAACAACTATTGGAAGCGTCGGCGGAAATATATAGGTTAACGGTCTAAGGGGCTATATTGTACCGGGGTGCTTAGTTCTGGCAAGTCGCTCGAAGTGAGGGAGACCGAGCAGACGACACTTGATTAGTCGGTATATTGAGACTGTTTCGTACAGATAAGATGGAAAGAAAATAGAGAGGATCAGCGGCAAAGAGTAAAAAAGAGAGAGGAGGGTGTTTTGACAGTGGATGAGCAAGTTCAGCAGATGCTTAAAGTAATAAAATCAGCGTTGAGTCTGCAGAGGTTAGACCGTTAACATCCCGGTAGACCGGAAGCTGTCACAGAGAGGCAGACTGGTCAGATGAGGCTAGGTTAAAGTAGAGCACTGAGATTTGCCTGCCCGATTAGAGAATTGAAAACAAAGAACGCAGCAAGGAGAAGACGGTCAGGAGGAAAAAGCTTTACTGTTAAAGTGTGCAGATGCCAATGATGCTGTCGTGCGAAGGAGTATTAATCCTACAGTTCCGAAAAATGGCCGGTAATATCAGAGTAGTCTGAGGAAATTCGGTGGGCTGCAACCGAGCAGACAAGACTGGATTTCTCCACGCAGTGAGATTGAGTTATACTGCTAATTTTGGCGGACAAATAGAGTGGGTCAAGGGATTGACAGGTTAGAGATAGAAGTGTCTATATTAATAAAGAGTGAAAATGTCGAGCTGGCTGTCAACATGAGGGAGCTGTAGCTCTGCTCCTACAGTGCGTAGACCGTGTATATGACGGTAGTTTGGAAGAAGACAACGATAATCATACTGGACAAACAAGACTAAGTTGGGGCAGAGCACAGGGAGTTGGTTGTCCGCTTGAAGCAGGAATAAAAGCATAGGGTTCAGTCTTCAGCACAATGGCTGGTAATGTTACAGTAGTCGGACAGCAGGTGACCGATCAAACAAAACTAGATTAATCAGCACACGGAGATTGGGTCGTACAATTAAGGTTGAATGACGGATGGTGTGGGTCAGGAACAAGGCTAATTATAGAGGAAAGTGGTTATATTAATGTAGGATGAACCAGTCCAGTAGGCTGCCAAAGTGACTAAGACATGGCTTCGAGTCCACAGGTCCTATACCGCTTATTTCTCGGTAGTCTCGAAGACGTCAAGGAACAGTAGACTGGTCAGCTTAGACCAGGGCAAACACTTCTAGCTGGCTCTCCGGCTGAGGGAGAAATAAAGACAGAACGCAATAAGGAGAGGACAGAGTCGAGATAGAAAAGGTTTATAGAAAAGAGGGGGAGTCAACGTGACTCTCCAGGTAATGGGGACAGATCGTTGGGCCTTCTGAACAATGGCCGCTCTCGTTACAATAGTCGGAGAGCAGGAGACCGACAGACGTGACTGGATTAGTCGGCGCAAAGAGGTTGTTTTATACAGCCAATTTTTGAGGAGACATGGTGAAGGACAAGATATGTACAAGTTAGAGAGAAAAGTGCCTAAATTAATAAAGGGTAAAAAAGTCTAGCAGGCTGTCAACGTAAGAGAGACATAGCTTTGAGTCCACACAGCCTAGACGGTTTAAATCTTGCTGGTCTAGCAAAGGTCAAGGAAGCTAACCAGCCAGAGACTAGAATATTGCAGGGCACTGAGATTTGACATTCTGCTTAAAGAAATGAAAGCAAAGAGCGCCAAAAAGAGTGGAGACGGTCTGGATAGCACGAGGACTACTTATAAGGCGTGGAAACGGCAATGAAGCCCACGAGTCAATGGGGACAGGGCGTTTGGTCTTCCGAACAATTGCCGTTAACGTCACAGCAGTCTGAGAGCACTCGGAGAGCAGGAGGTCGATCAGGCGCGACTGGATTAGTCGGCACACGGCGAATAAGCCGTAAGTTAAAGTGGGATGACAAATATAGAACCAGCAGAAGTGGACAGTTTTGGGATGGAAAAGGCCATGTGTATATAAGGTATACAAGTCAGAGAGCCTCGCAACGTGAGAGAAGTTGTGAGTTGGTTATGCAGAGCATAAAGTCGCATCTCGATAGTCAGGAAGCAGTCAAAGGGGAGAATAGGGCAGGGCACTGAGAGCTCGCTCTCCGGTTGAAGATGAAATAAAGACACAGAGCGCGATAAGGAGAGGACAGAGTCGAAAGTAAACGTTTACAGATAATAAATGCGACAGTTAACGTGGCTCTCCAGGTAATGGGGACAGATCGTTAGGTCTTCCGAACAGTGGCCGCCCACGACACAATAGTCGGAGAGCAGGAGCGCTCAGATGAAACTGGATTAGTCGGAACATTGAGAATAAGTCATAAGTTAAGGTGGGAAGACAAACAAAACGGCATCAGAAAGTGTTCAGTCTTTCGAGCAGTAGCTTTCTACTTCACAAAAGTCGGAGAGACCGAGACCGGTCGGGCGAGACTGGATTAGTTGGCGCATTGTGATTGAGTCGTATAGTGCAGTAGGGAAGATAAGTGGAGTGAGTCAATAGGATTAGACAGGGCATAGATAGAAGTGGCTATATTAACATAGGGCGAACAAGTCCAGCAGGGGGTCGAAGGGAGGGGACATATCTTTGAATGGACCGAGTCCAGGCCGTTAACATCCCGGTAGCCTGGTAGCAGTCCAATAGGATTTGACTGGTCAGATGAGACTAAATTAGGGCATGGCACAGATAGTTGACCGTCCGTTTGCAGAAGGATTAAAAACAGATAACGCAGCAAGCAAATTATAGGATCGGGATGGAATAGGTTTACCGCTAAGGTTTGGAGGCGCCAACCATGCTCTCATGTTAAGAGCAACATGAGCGATTCGGAGAGTATAAAGGTTAAGATGGAAAGAATTTTACCTAAAAGGTGTGGGAAAGATATTGAAGCAATCGTTTTAAGGGGTATGAAGTGTTCAGTTTCCCGAGTATTGGCCTTTAACTTCACGATAGTCGTAGAGCAAGCGACCGATAAGATAAGACTGAGTTGGTCGGCGCTTTGAGGTTGAATGGTATAGTTAACTTAGGAAGACAAATAGGGAAGGACCGCAGAACCGGCCAGGAATAAATTACATTCATAAGGTGTAAGCAATTTCAGGCGGTCAAGGTGTAGTAGACTTAGCATTGTGTGTACAGGTCCCAGACCGTTTGCAACTCGGTAGTCATGGATGCAGTCACAGACTGGTCAAATGAGACTAGATCATGCAGGCCAGTGAGTTTACCGTCCAAATGCAAAAGGATTAAAGGCAAAGCGCGTGATAAGGAACCGACAGATTCGGGATGGTGAGAGCTTTATTGCTGCTCGTTGAAGCATCTGACAAGACGGTACCCACCTTGAGACTATTCTGCACAATAAGGTGGTTTTGCGTGAAAGCCTATATAGGATGGGACCGTTCTAATAGAGTTCATCCTCGGGGATGCAGATCCCCAGGATCTCTGCTGCTTTGGGGACACTTTGCCGTCTGTTTACGACCATGGGGAATGGCGTGAGACTATCATGCTCTGACGGCTTCCGGTATCTTATTCCATACGTGCGCATATCTAGAACGTATAGAGTAACGTGTTTCGGGTAGTGAGAATGAGTGTGCCTGTTGGCTTAGTGGATAGCGTGTAGCGCAAACCGCCTGGAAGCAACTAGCGACACGAGCCTCACGTTTTGATTAGCTTATGTGGTAAAACAAGGTTGATTTTAAGTCGTCGTAGCCAGTTGTTCTAGACAAAGCTGCTTGCAGAATCCTTGATATTTGAGCGCAGATGATCCTAGAAGACGCTTAGTGGACGAACGCTGAACTTTCTTAGTAACCATCCTGTCACTTTTAAATAAATAAATAAATAAATACATCTTTTATTCTCAGCCGGATGAGGCACGCCTTTACAGGCATGATCAGTTTGACATAAAGATGCATGATCAAGAATGTGCAAAAATCCGATATGTTTGCCATAGCAGTTTGTGGAGGGGGTGTGTATGCATGTCATTGTGTGTGTATGTGTATGTAGCTGTGTATTTTGTGCTCGTAGTTGTGATACTCCAACCTTCAATGCTTGATAGCGTCACCAATATGCGAGTAGGAGATTGGTGTCCGTGGGTTGGATAGAATTATCCGGATATCCACGGAGAAGTGACTTTATTTTGTGGCGAGTCAGGACCGCCACGTCGCAGTGTTGTTAAGCAGACATTAGTGGCTTTTTATAAGGAGAACGCTTGCCAGGCGAAACCCATTACGTCCTGGAACACTGCCGCCGAACTATTTGCTGGAACGGGTTAAACCCGAACCACCCAGCTGACACCACGAGGAGGTTGTTCGGCTAGCCTTCGAATGCGGAGCGGTGCGTCAGAAGTGTCGGCCGACTGCCAAGTTTCTCTTATCCAAACCACATGCGGACGTGACCGAAGAATGAAGGGACCCAGCTAATGTATTTTATTTTTAATTGATCATACATTGAATAGGAGAAAAGTATAGGAGTCGTATACGCATCGTCCCTTCATCTAGTCTCCAGTTTCTGTAATAGGGTCGTAACAAGGCAATGGTGCAGGCGCTTCCGCTGCCATCTTATCTAAAGTTCCCGGGTTGCATACATCAGGCGAGGTTGCAGCACGTACTGATGCTACTTGCATGGGGACAAGTCTAACAGGTGTAGGAGTCATCAGAGGTTGGCGAGGGAGGGTTCCTGTGCTGGACGAATGAGACGTGGCGGGCCGTGTCCCGGCAAGTCGCATAAGAAAAGAGTTGTAAAAAGCTGGAGGGATTTGGGCAGCTCTATCTGAATTGGCAAATATTGACTTGGTGCCCAGAATGTAGGGTAAAATAGCCGCGGCGTAGTGTGGATATGGGGCTGTCCCTTAAGTAAGTTCAAGCCAGAAGCCGGAGCAGGAGTGAAAGTGGAGTTTGTATAGACAGCACCAGGGCGCGAGGAAGATGCGTATGCGTCGTTTACTTCTCTAGGGACAGGATAAAGAAGTGGGTTGTGTGGGAATTGGTAACGGGCAAGCCATTCTGCATGCATTGGCATGACGTTGGATTATTCAGGAGAAAATTCGTAGGTAGAACGAAAATTACCAACCGTGAGTTGGTAGAAGGCAGCCAAGAGGTTGAGACTGGCTGTACACTGTTGTATGCAGAAGGTTCAAAAGTTGTGCCAGACGGAAATGCATAGATTGCTTTGTATAAGGCGGGCTGCGTCCCGCATTTCTCCACAAAAAGGGTAGAATTCGTGGGGGCCAAGGTAACCTGCCTTGGATGAGGTGCGTATTTTGCCTGGTTTTTACGGTCGTCTTGCGTAGACGACAGTGGTGCAGGTAGGTAACACGCCTTATCAAGTATACCGTTAGGCTGCGTCCGACTACGCTTCGTCCGCTATATATGAAGCTCATGTGGCCGCAGGTAAGCGGTGTTGCGACCAGAAATGACTTGTTTAGCAAGTTATTTTGCGGGCGTCATTGGTGTATGTAAAGCGGTATGGAGATATTAAGAAGAGGCGCTGGTTACACTGGCGCGGTTGCGGCCGCGCTTGAGCCGTGTGGTGTGTGGTTTTTCAAATAGTTAAGCTTTGTGAGGTGAGAAGATGCGTTGAGGCATTACGACATTCATAAAGGCAGGTGATTTCCGCGGCGATCTGCGCTCCTGTTCATCTGCACTCCGATTATTGGATTTGGCGGTGCAATGCTACGTCATTGGCCTCGATAGCCGTGCTTTGTGGCTTTCTCAGTTGTTGGGTTATAGTGAGTTTTCAAGGTTGTCTGCGTTGCAAGCCGAGTACAATACTTGGATCCGTTGTTGTCATTAACCAACAGAACAGCAGAATCGGGCTTTTCAAGTAGATAAGGTGTTCGGTGTGGGATGCGTTGGGGCCTTACTACATTCACAAATGGAGGTGATGGTTGCGGGGATTTGCGCTCCAATGCTATTGCGTAGTGAATATTGGAACCTGCGTTTTTCTGTACCACGCTGGCTTTGAAAGCCATGCGTTAGGGCGGTTCCTGTAATTGGATGGGCGTGAGTTGTGCGAAGTTCTCGCAGTTTGAGGCTGATTGCGATTATTAGGTGGGTTGTTTTTAGTAGGCAAGTAAACAACAAAATCAGGCCTACAAGTTTGGTCTACAAGGCCAGTAGTAGACTCAACACCCATGTCTGAGTTGCTATACGACCTAACCTTTGCTGTATCAAGAGCAATGACGGAGAGTGAAAAATACCTGTGCAACACAGTCGGAAAGAAGCGTCCTCTTATGGTGGGTTTCTCGTTGAGTGGGTGTTTCTGCTTAGGGTCGGTGACAACAGACAGTGGAGTAGCCAAGTTAGATACCCAGTTAAGAATGCGATTAGATGGTAGACCAAGTACGGCATCAATATCATGCATGTCTGAGTAGCTATGAGTCACATCACTAGTAAAATCGATGGTTATAGCAGCCAGTGCAGACCCAGATCCTTCAGTAACTTCAGTCCAGTGCAAGCTTCGCGCCGTTGCAGGTTTCGCATTCGGGGTGAGCTCTTGTTTTGGCGACAAGTCGAGATCTATCGTTGACACGATGGCCGTGGGGGCCGGAGATTTTTCAGATAAGTAAATAAGAGCATTGCGCTTGCTCAGTGACTTCATTGACGACGTTAATGAACATTGAAGAGGGTTTGGTCAGGCTTAATGACAATCGGCCCAAGGTTTGTCCCGTGGGCGTAGTCAGCCTACGGCCTATAAATGCTTTAGCAAGTTGTCGAGTAAGGAATGTCAACATTATGGGGCAAGAGCGCGTTTTACCGGACTACCGGAGCCAATTGCACGCACAACAACCTGGTGGTGTGTTGTATACACTCAGAAGAGAAAGCCTCACCGTTTCAAGTGTCAAGCGATCAGGTAGGTTGAATACGACGGCTTTCCGGGACTGACATACATTTTGCGTTACTTTTTCTCTAAGTACTGCAATAATTCGCCAGCCGCCTTCAGTTCATTTGGATTATCAGTTTTCATTAATCCCCACAGAACCGACAGCAGCATAACGTTCTCCAAAGTTGCCTTCCTCGTAAGCAGCTCCTTTTTAAGCATGCTAAGTTCATTTACTAATTGGCGAATTTAGATTTGAGCTGCATTAAGTGGGTCATTAAGCGTGACCCTGCAAGCTTGCAACACAGGTGTATATGCTGAAGGTGCTGTCGTTGCTGCTGTTTGCACTGCTCTCTTTGCCAAAAGTGAGGGTGTAAAACGCTTAGCACGCAACGATCAGGCGTAAACAAGGAATGACAAAGCGATAATCAGAGTAGAAACCGAAAAATTGGTACTACAGGAAAAACGACCGAGGGTCGCGAAAACGATAATGGAAGTAGTATAGAATATATTATGTTATTGGTTGGTGACACAAAAGGACCAACAAAATAGTTATACGCAATGTTCGAAAAGCTGAACAGCCACGCGAGAAAGGGAATGGCTAAATTCTGTATTGGCGGGAAAGGGTTCGGCGTCCATTGTCGTCGGTGAGAGCCAAAATCGTTTGAGTGGCTGCACAGTATATTCTTAAAACCTGTGTTATAACGGTAGGGGAAATAAAAGACAATGGTATATTGAGGTGCCTCCTGAAAACGGTTATAATAAGTTACAATGATAAGAACGTGTAGCTGAAGGTCACTAGTCGACTTGCCAGTATGTAGTTGTGGGCTGTGACTTTATTCAGTGGCGAGTCACATCCGCCACGTCGCAGTGTTGTTAAACAGACATTTGTGGCTTTTTATAGGGAGAACGCTTGCCAGGCGAAAACCCACCACGTCCTGCAACACTGCTGTAAAGCATTTTGAACATTAATGTTGAACTGGCAAAGCCGCTTGACGACTGGTTTTACCTTCGGTTTTTCGCGGGGTAATGGCTTCTAATTTTCGCTGTTAGTTGGACGGGTATTTTGCTCTGGGTCGCCATGATTTTTGGGGTCGCTGGAGGAGAGGGACATCGCGATTTTTCTTCTTGTTGTATGTCCAGGTGAGCAAAAGCTTCAATTTTTCCGCTGTCCAGATTTTTCAGATGTATACTGTATGGGAGTATGAGGATATGTCCAGTTCTCCATACTGGACAAGGGTTATGGTGATTGTAGGTTGGTCCTTGCGGAGTTTTACCATCCTCCATGTCAGTCCTTGTGGGTTGTTCCGTCCGTCTTGGGCCAAAATTGTTCCTCAGTCCAATCCCAGATCTCCAAGATCTCCCGGACCTCAGAGAAGAGGGAAAGTGAGAGACAACCGAGAGAAGACCGCAAGAACAGGCATGGAATTAAATATTGTTAATGTCTTGTGTTATAACATTTGGGCTTGAGACAAAAGCATGTACACTGTGCAACAATAATTATGCTGAAAATGTCTTTTGAGTATCCTATAGAATCATTAGCCGTATAGGTGGATTGCTATTGCCTGCGTAGGGACAAGAGCGTTGCACCAGTAAGTAAAGTACGAGTATCCGTTTGATTTGAGTCGATGGTCTCGTGGGGATAGAGCAAAGAGAGTTAGAATGTTGGTATTGATTGTCAGGTGCATGAACAGCACGTAGTTAGTGTAAGCTGAGAGGGGGGCATAATAAGCGGAAATAAATAGTTTGCAGCGAGAGAGTCTTAAAGCTCAATTGGTGGCAGGGCAGCGGAGGGACTGGATGCAGATATTCTAGAGGAGTAAAGGTTATTCAGATACGGGGTGGCTATTAACAAGCACTGGATCATCGCATATGCATGCGGCCAATGGCCATTAGCTACTTCTGAAGAGAAATGCAGAATTTATGACGACCGACAGATGTTAGCGCTAGGAGGTACTCAGTCGCCAGATGCAGCTATTCCAATCGGACGCATTGTCTTTAGTGGATGCCTATAGGGTCGATGAGTGTATCTATAGACCAGTGAAGGTGAGTGATAGGTCAACAGATCAGCTAAGCTGTGACGCAAACAATCCAAGAGAATGAACATTGTAAGAGGGAGCGAGCTCCGGATATCCGCAGAGATAAATGGAAGCTATGGCGACTAGCTGCTGGTAAGCAGAGATAGTGGCTCTAGGAAAGAATGAATCAGTGGCTGCTGTAGCCATAGTATTAAGACGTTTGTCTACTACTGGATACCTACAGCTCTGTTGAAGAAGTCAACAGGCAAGCGAGGTTTAAGAGAGACATACGGCAGAAGAGAATGAAGGCTGGAGAGTCAAGAAGTGGCTCCTTGTAGGCTACATGGAGCCAACAATGTCTAGCTATTGTCAAGAAGAGTTGAGGCGAGTAAGATGAACGACGGATAATGGCGCGCTAGGAGAGAGAAGAGTGACCAGCAATAGAGTTTGGGCTAAGCCTTCGGTAACTAGTGGATCCTACGGTGGCACATAATAGGTCGGCGAACCATCTGAGCTGTAAAGCAAACAATCCAAGTGAATGAATATTGTAAGAAGGGAGCGACTCCCACAGAGCTCCGGATATCCGCAGAGTTAAATGGAGGCTATGGTGACTAACTGCTGCTAATCAGAGATATTGGCTCTGGAAAAGAGTGAGCCAGTGGCTGGTGTAGCCATAGTATTAAGACGTTTGTCCACTATTGGATACCTACAGTTTCGATGAAGAAATCAACATGCGAGCAAAGCTTTAGATAGACAGACGGCAGAAGAAAATGAAGGTTGGAGAGTTAGGGAGTGGTTACTTGTAAGCTACATGGAGTCCACAATGACTAGCTGCTGTCAAGAGGAGTTGTTGCGAGTGGGACGTACGGCACATAACGGCGCGCAAGGAGAGAGAAGAGTGACCAGCAATATAGTCGGACTGAGCCTTCAGTTACTAGTGGATCCTACGGTGGCACTTAATAGGTCCACAAACCATCTGAGCTGTGACGCAAGCAATCTAAGAGAATGAACATTGTAAGAAAGGAGCGACTCCTACGGAGCGCCGGATATCCGCAGAGTTAAATGGAAGCTATGTCGACTAGCTGCTGCTAAGCAGAGATAGTGGCTCTAGGAAAGAGTGAACCAGTGGCTGGTGTAGCCATAGTATTAAGACGTTTGTCCACTATTGGATACCTACAGTTTCGATGAAGAAATCAACATGCGAGCGAAGCTTAAGAGAGACAGACGGCAAAAGAAAATGAGGGTTGGAGAGTCAGGGAGTGGCTACTTGTAAGCTACATTGAGCCAACAATGACTAGCTATTGTCAAGAAGAGTTGAGGCGAGTAAGATGAACGACGGATAATGGCGCGCTAGGAGAGAGAAGAGTGACCAGCAATAGAGTTTGGGCTAAGCCTTCAGTAACTATTGGATCCTACGGTGGCACATAATAGGTCGGCAAACCATCTGAGCTGTAAAGCAAACATTCCAAGTGAATGAATATTGTAAGAAGGGAGGGACTCCCACAGAGCTCCGGATATCCGCAGAGTTAAATGGAGGCTATGGCGACTAACTGCTGCTATGCAGAGATATTGGCTTTGGAAAAGAGTGAACCAGTGGCTGGTGTAGCCATAGTATTAAGACGTTTGTCCACTATTGGATACCTACAGTTTCGGTGAAGAAATCAACATGCGAGCGAAGCTTAAGAGAGACAGACGGCACAAGAAAATGAGGGTTGGAGAGTCAGGGACTGGCTACTTGTAAGCTATATGGAGCCAGCAATGATTAGCTATTGCCAAGAAGAGTTGACCAGAGTAGGATAACGGCGCGCTAGAAGAGAGATGGATAGCCAGCATTGGAGTTCGGATTAAGCCTTTGGTTACTAGTGGATCCTACGGTGGCATATAATAGGTCAACAAAACATCTGAGCTGTGACGCCAGCAATCCAAGAGGATGAACATTGTAAGAATGGAGCTACTCCTACAGATCTCCGGATATCCGCAGAGTTAGATGGAAGCTATGGCGACTAGCTGTTGCTAAGCAGAGATAGTGGCTCTAGAAAAGAATGAATCAGTGGCTGGTGCAGCCATAGTATTAAGACGTTTGTCCACTATTTGATACCTACAGTTTCGATGAAGAAGTCAACAGACGAGCGAGGTTTAAGAGAGACATACGGCAGAAGAAAATGAAGGCTGGAGAGTCAAGAAGTGGCTCCTTGTAGGCTACATGGAGCCAACGATGTCTACCTATTGTCAAGAAACATTGAGGCGAGTAAGATGAACGATGGATAATGGCGCGCTAGAAGAGAGGTGAATGGCAAGCATTGGAGATCGGATTACGCCTCCAGTTCCTAGTGGATCCTACGGTGGCACATAATAGGTCAACAGAACATCTGAGCTGTGACGCAAACATTCTAAGATAATGAACATTGTACGAATGGAGCTACTCCTACAGATCTCCTGATATCCGCAGAGTTAAATGGAAGCTATGGCGACTAGCTGTTGCTAAGCGGAGATAGTGGCTCTAGAAAAGAATGAATCAGTGGCTGTTGCAGCCATAGTATTAAGACGTTTGTCCACCACTAGATATCTACAGTTTCGATGAAGAAGTCAACAGGCAAGCGAGGTTTAAGAGTGACATACGGCAGAAGAGAATGAAGGCTGGAGAGTCAAGAAGTGGCTCCTTGTAGGCTACATGGAGCCAACAATGTCTAGCTATTGTCAAGAAAAGTTGAGGCGAGTAAGATGAACGACGGATAATGAAGCGCTAGGAGAGAGAAGAGTGACCAGCAATAGAGTTTGGGCTAAGCCTTCAGTAACTAGTGGATCCTACGGTGGCACATAATAGGTCGGCGAACCATCTGAGCTGTAAAGCAAACATTCCAAGTGAATGAATATTGTAAGAAGGGAGCGACTCCCACAGAGCTCCGGATATCCGCAGAGTTAAATGGAGGCTATGGTGACTAACTGCTGCTAAGCAGAGATATTGGCTCTGGAAAAGAGTGAGCCAGTGGCTGGTGTAGCCATAGTATTAAGACGTTTGTCCACTATTGGATACCTACAGTTTCGATGAAGAAATCAACATGCGAGCGAAGCTTAAGAGAGACAGACGGCAAAAGGAAATGAAGGTTGGAGAGTCAGGGAGTGGCTACTTGTAAGCTACATGGAGCCACAATGACTAGCTACTGTCAAGAGGAGTTGATGCGTGTGGGACGAACGAATATAACGGCGCGCTAGGAGAGTGAAGGGTGACCAGCAATAGAGTTTGGGCTAAGCCTTCAGTTACTAGTGGATCCTACGGTGGCTCATAATAGATCAACAAACCGGCTGAGCTGTGACGCAAGCAATCCAAGAGAATGAATATAGCAGGAAAGGAGCGACTCCTACAGAGCTCCGGATATCCGCAGAGTTAAATGGAAGCTATGGCGACTAGCTGCTGCTAAGCAGAGATAGTGGCTCTAGAAAAGAATGAATCAGTGGCTGTTGTAGCCATAGTATTAAGACGTTTGTCCACTATTGGATGCCTACAGTTTCGATGAAGAAGTCAACATGCGAGCGATGTTTAAGAGAGACATACGGCAGAAAAAAGAAGGCTGGATAGTAAAGGAGTGCATCCTTGTAAGCTACTTGGAGCCAACAATTCCTAGCTATTGACTAGAAGAGTTGACCAGAGTTGGTTAACGGCACGCTAGGAGAGAGATGATGGCCAGCATTGGAGTTACTAGTGGTTACTAGTGGATCCTACGGTGGCACATAATAGGTAAGCAAACCATCTGGGCTGTTGCGCAAGCAATCCAAGAGAATGTATATTGTAAGAAACGAGCGACTCCTACTGATCTCCGGATATCCGCAGAGTTAAATGGAAGCTATGGCAGCTAGCTGCTGCTAGGCAGAGATAGTGGGTTTAGAAAAGAATGAGTCAGTGGCCGGTGCAGCCATAGTATTAAGACGTTTGCCCAATACTGGATACCTATAGTGTCGATGAAGAAATCAACATACGAGCGAAGCTTAAGAGAGACAGACGGCAAAAGAGAATGAAGGTTGGAGAGTCAGGGAGTGCCTACTTGTAAGCTACATGGAGTCCACAATGACTAGCTGCTGTCAAGAGGAGTTGACGCGAGTAGGCCGAACGACGCATAACGGCGCGCTAGGAGAGTGAAGGGTGACCAGCAATAGAGTTTGGGCTGAGCCTTCAGTTACTAGTGGATCCTACGGTGGCTCATAATAGATCAACAAACCGGCTGAGCTGTGACGCAAGCAATCCAAGAGGATGAACATTGTAAGAAAGGAGCGACTCTTACAGAGCTTCGGATATCCGCAGAGTTAAATGGAAGCTACGGCGACTAGCTGCTGCTAAGCAGAGATAGTGGCTGTAGAAAAATGAATCAGAGGCAGTTGTACCCATAACATTAAGACGTTTGTCCACTATTGGATGCCTACAGTTTCGATGAAGAAGTCAACATGCGAGCGATGTTTAAGAGAGACATACGGCAGAAGAAAATGAAGGCTGGAGAGTCAAGAAGTGGCTCCTTGTAGGCTACATGGAGCCAACAATGTCTAGCTGTTGTCAAGAAAAGTTTACGCGAGTAAGATGAACGATGGATAATGGCGCGCTAGGAGAGAGATGAAAGGCCAGCATTGGAGTTCGGATTAAGCCTTCAGTTACTAGTGGATCCTACGGTGGTAAATAATAGGTCAACAAACCTTTGAGCTGTGAAGCAAACAATCCATGTGAATGAACATTGTAAGAAGGGGGCGAGCTCCGGATATCCGCAGAGTTAAATGGGGGCTATGGTGACTAGCTGCCGTTAAGCAGAGATAGTGGCTCTAGAAAGGAATGAATCAGTGGCTGGTGTAGCCATGTCATTAAGACGTTTGACCATTACTGGATACCTACAGTTTCGATGGAGAAACCAACATGCGGGCGAAGCTTAAGAGAGACAGATGGCAAAAGAGAGAAGAGTGACCAGCAATAGAGTTTGTGCTAAGCCTTCAGTTACTAGTGGATCCTATGGTGGCACATAATAGGTCAACAAATCATCTGAGCTGTGACGCAAGCAATCCAAGAGAATAAACATTGTAAGAAAGGAGCGACTCCTACAGAGCTCCGGGTGTCCGCAGAGTTAAACGGAAGCTATGGCGACTAGCTGCTGCTGAGCAGAGCTAGTGGCTCTGGAGGAGGATGAATGAGTGGCTGGTGTAGCCATATCATTAAGACCTTTGACCACTATTGGATATCTGTAGTTTCGACGAAGAAGTCAACACGCGAGCGAAGCTTAGAGAGACATACGGCAGAAAAAATGAAGGCTGAAGAGTCAAGAAGTGGCTCCTTGCAAGCTACATGGAGCCAACAATGACTAGCTGCTGTCAAGAGGAGGTGACGTGAGTAAGGTGCACGATGGATAACGGCGCGGTAGGAGAGAGATGTGCAGTCGGGAAGAGAGAAGTGTCGAAGGTAAGAAGGGGCGATTATAAGTGGTCCGGTCCAGTTTCAAAAAAACTCTTCTTCAGGACAGTTTATATTCAGTAGTTTGGAAACTTGTGTGACAGAGAGGTATTTGCTAATAGAGAAGCGGAACTGGTTTATGTTCATGGATGCCCTTATTGTGAGAGGTAACCTATTCCATACGTGTGCGTATCTGTAGAGGTAGAAGTTGGAGCGAATGCTGCTGCGCGCGGCTTTTAGCTAAGTTGGATCAGGATCCTGATCTTACACTGAAGGCACTCATAAGCTGACGCAAACGGCAGCTCACGCTAAAACCTGACACTGCCATGGTCGAAAATATCGTCTCACACCACCGCTTACCGCGCACTTCGTGGAAAAGGCTAGGACTGCCAACTCAAGCAAACCCTCCAAGAGGTCTACGAACAAACCGCCCACAACATGTTGGTCCTGCGGCAGATGGCATTTCGCGCGCTTTTGTCCGTTCATACGTCATGGTTCTCAAACATGTCACAGACGGAATATTGCCGTGCCGTCGCAAAGAAGCTGTCCTCCTGCGTTATTCGCCTCCAAATCTTTGGATTTATTCTCACAGAGACCTACGTGCCATCATTCGATTTGGCTCCGCGAGCTCCTCCTACCACTATTCATCTATTGGATCTATCATTCACGACTCACCAACAAGCTGTGCTCTTGGAACTTCAAAGTCAACTGTATTTGAAGCTTATCGGATGTTTTATTTTTCCTCTCGTCGCATACGAACTCTTGTGGTCCTATTTTGAAGATCTTTTTGAGAGTCACCCAATCAGTTTACTACCATTCCTTCGAGTCGCTCTACAAAGCGATAGTCGTTAAGTTGATCCGCCCTTGGAACTGCCACTATCGTCATTAGACAGTATTTTCCAAGCCACCTTGTTTTGCCTCAGTCGCTTTGTCTCGCATTGCTGTCTACCCTCTACCGTCTGGATCGATAGCGCGCACATCGCCTATCCACCCTAAGGAATGCGTGACTCCTCTGGCCTCGACACGCCTGGACCTGCTGACCTCAAACCAGCGCCGATCGCCACGCAAAAGTGCGTCAGTATCCCTATCCTCTTCCTACCCCTACTGAGAGCATGTCTCGTATGAAGAATAAATGCGAATCATGTGCCAAAGTGGTAAAAAGTGGTCTGGTTTGTACCATGTGTTTGAACAGCTATCACACTACCTGCCTTAAGAAGGGATCGACGAAATGAAACGCCGCAGAGGGGTCTTGGATCTGCCAAGTATGCAAGTCTATTCCATTTGTTAGCTGTCTATCTGTGCTACTGAAGAGGTGTGAAAGACTAACCGAAGCGGTCGAGCAACTAGTGAGCGCCAGAGGTACATCCATGGGGAAACGGACATGCACTTGTGAGTGAAAATGACACCACGAACTCCCTAGTCAGGCCGAAGAAGCGAGCCAGGCGTCCCAACCGAACCCCAACGACTCAGCCTTCAGCAGTATCAACTCCATTCTCTCTCCCTCCTATAATTAAAAAAGTGCCTGCAGCGCGCCTGCCTCAACTTCTGTATTGTGTGCTGCACCCAGTAGTCTGTTCGCTACACTCGAGACTGTAAGCTACAGTCGACCACCAATGGTGAACAACTCGGCAAAGTACGAATCGGTTACCGCCAAGCAGACACCGGAAAGAGCACCGGTAACCTTTGTGCCTGGACTACAGAAAACAAAACTGCCGCAGCACGGATGGCACACACAAATGCCATTCACAAATTCAACAAAAACACCAGATACTAAGCCTCCAAATCCAAAACCAGTAGCCACCAGGCGCAAACATGGTGTCCTAAACATTGTATGTACTAATGTCCCCGAATCCAAATCCGGCAGTGTTTTAGGTGCCGGCAGTGTTCCAGGACGTGATGGGTCTTCGTCTGGCAAGCGTTTTCCCTACAAAAAGCCACAAATGTCTGTTTAACAACAGTGCGACGTGGCGGAGGTGATTCGCCACTCAATAAAGTCACTGCCCCTAACACATTGGCAAGTTGACCGACATCACATTTACAAGTTCTGTGCATATATCTGCTCTCGCACGAACACGCCTACATATCTGATTAGTGACATGCCACTATTCTTAAGTATTTTTCATCCGTTTCTTCATACTTCACTCACTGACCAACACTGTGTACGGAACTTCAGCGGACTAGTTCCTCATCAACATACCATATAAGTGATCTGATCACTATTTTTACCTCTTGCATTCTGTGTACATCGACTTCATGCAACCTTTGGGCGCTATGGTCCCACCCCACTGTCTCCATCTTTAATACTCCCACTGCTGGTGCTGGTTATTCTGCCATCATGTACAATATTGCAATATGCTGATAATGCCCAAAAGGCGTGTCTCGCTTTGTCGAGAATACAATATTTATTTAATTATTTATTTAATACTATTAAGGGTAAGTTGACGGACGATCGAACTCAGTGCGTTCCATCTGTACGTCGATCGGTGGCCATGCTAATCCCACGACATTAAAAATGCTTGCGCCACCCAAACTCGCTGCACTACGGCGAACCCGGGTTACTTCGGGTAACATTAAACTCGGCGGACGAGACTGAGGCTGTTCTACTGTCTGCAAATCGTCTCCGCAACGACTCAAGTGCAGTGCGCATACTACCCGAAATCCCTTGGAAAGAAAGTTCAAGGGATCCTGCTAACAACGATAGGTACAGAATAAGTTAAGATCAGCAAACAGTGATTGCACACGGTGTTCCTGAGCTTACTGACTTCTCTTCCGACGATGCCCAGATGCATGACCGCGCGCAATGGCGCTACATCCGGGAGGATCTTTCCCTCGAAAAGGTGGTGGTCACCTCGTTGACAGGGATCTCCATATCACCAAACTATAAAGGATGCGGACCCAGGCTCTTAAAACTTGTGTTACAGTCAGAACAAATGGCAAAAACCCCACTAGCGAACTGGATTAAATCCCGTTGCGGATTGCCAACGGAAATTCGTCTGAAAGCAGCTAGAACCCCAAAAGCTTTTAATGACAATTCAGTAGAGGCACAACTTTTAGTGAAAACGCCAGCTGCAGGACCCGACTCGGGGACGGTTTCAAGGGTAGCCATATTATCCGGAGGGGCACAGCAAAACACGAACAAAAACCGGGATTCGGAGCACCTGATCCCTGCTTATATAGCAAATACTTCTCCAGAGTATGCAACCCATCCAAAAAACGATTAGTCGCCGACCCTTTGGCTGGCTGGCCGAAGAACCTTCTCGTAGTGTCAGCTGGGTGGTTCGGGTTTACCCCTTCCAGCAAATAGTTCGGCGGACGTGTTCCAGGACGTGGTGGGTTTTCGCCTGGCAAGCTTTCTCCTTATAAAAAGCCACATATGTCCGTTTAACAACACTGTGACGTGGCGGTTGTGACTCGCCACTAACTAAAGTCACCCATTGCTTATCAGAACAATCGCTTTAAGTCCACAGATAGCAAGCACTGGCGACACCTTCAAACACCTTCGTGCAAAACGACAGGAAACATTCACCAATCCCATAAACAAAGCGAAACACGCCTACATTCAAACTTACATACATTCATAAGTAAACATATACAACAATCCCATTGTTCCATTGTAAATTAAATGATCACATTTTGTACTATTAACATGATCATGCCTGCGCAGGCATGCCTCGCTTAGTCGAGGATACACAATTTATTTATTTATTTATTTAATGGTCGGAGTAAACTTATTTGCTTCATCCACCTATCCAGTCACCAGCCATTCACTGGTCGGCGAAACTTAACGTTTGAGTTGTACAACGTCTGAAACATTGATTAAATCTGAGAAACTTTCATGTATATACACCAACGTCCAAGGGCTCCTCATTAAAATTAACGAACGTGGACTACGTCAGGTTGCGAATGCTTGGAACCTAATTTCTATTACAGAAACTTGGTTACATCAAGAAATGACTGATGCTGAGGTTGAGTAGCCGGAATGTCACTCATCCGGAACGACGCCCCAGCAGAGGATGTGGGGTCCTACTCTACTACCGCAGCGATCTACAATGTACAATAGGTGAGGACCTGGAAACACACGTTATGGACTCACTCTGGTGCCGTCTCCGACTGCGACACAACGATACATGTCTCATAGCTATGGTCCACTCTGGAAATGGATTCCTGCTTGATGCGTGGCCTGAACAGAGTAACACGCACTAGGTTCAGCCACATTCTCATCTCCGGGGACTTCAATCTACACAATCTGGCGGTTTCGGCATCGCTGAGTGAGCAGTTCAAAGCAGACTTGTATGAACTGATCGCTAATATCCCTTTGTACAATCATGTCACCACGCCCACTAGATTCAGGACAGCAAACAAACCGTCCATATTGGACCTTGTGCTCACAAATGAAGAGCTCATGATTGAGAAGTTATTGATGGATAGTCCATTAGGTCTCAGTGACCACGTAGTAATAACTTTTGACTATGTGTGTTATGCAGAGTATCCATATGAACACTCGGAACTAACTCATACAATCACACGCTACTACGTATTGAAAGATCTCGCCGACGCAGCTGCTTGGGAATTCTCAAACAAAAGTCCCCTTGACAACGTTTGGGCAGAGTTCGCTAATAATCTCAGCGACATCATCAACAAAGCATCAGAGACCAAACCCCTTCGTCCCGCGAAAATGTCTTCAATTATAAGGAGTAGGACTCGCAAACGCCTGGCGATAAAGGATGTAGCATGGCGTGCCTACAAGAGTAACTCCGATTCAGAGACTTGGGGAAATTTCCTGACCCATCGCAACCATTGCACTGCACTTATCTATGAGGACAAAGTAACGTATCAACAGTGCCTAGCCAAAAAGTTCATGGCAAACAACAACCTGCTGTAAAAACATGTCAATAAGCTTCGTAAAGTGAAGCATGGAATACCCCCACTATTCACGACAGGCGGTAGAGTACAAAGTCCCGAAGAAGCAGCTAATGCCCTGCGGCTGCAATATGCCCCAATTTTTGAACTCGCATAATAAATAAATAAATAAATAAAATGTTTATTCTCGACTGAGCGAGGCACGTCTGCACAGACATGATCATGTTAAGAGTACAAACTGTGATCAGTCAATGTACAATGGATCAATGAGATTGTCGCATAGATTGTTATATAAATGTATGTAAGTGTGTATGTGGGCGTGTTTAGCCGTGTTTATGGAGTTCGTAAATGTATTCCAGTCTTTTTGATCGTGCTTGAACGTGTGGCCAGTGTTAAATGGGTGCTTGATGGCTGTGGACTTGAAGCGGTCGTCCGGATAAGCAATGGGTGACTTTAGTTGGTGGCGAGTCACTACCGCCACGTCACAGTGTTGTTAAGCGGACATTTGTGGCTTTTTATAGGGAGAACGCTTGCCAGGCGGAAACCCACCACGTCCTGGAACACTGCCGCCGAACTATTTGCTGGAAGGGGTAAACCCAATCCACCCAGCTGGCACCACGAGGAGGTTGTTCGGCCAGCCAGCCAATCTACCTGTCCCATAATGTCAAGCTCATTACCGACACCTTTGTTTACAAAAGTTATTTTCAACCCATCAAATATGCTAAGGAAATTACTTTCACCGCGTGAGCATAGTTCTCTAGGAACAGACAACATCTGCCCGAAGGCACTGCAGGCTACGGCCATTAAGCTAGCTGAACCACTGTCACAGTTAGAAACGTTATAGTGTTGCTCATCCCAACACTGGCACTCGAGGACCGCGGTTTCGTCCTGGTTGGGGCTCATCAGTTCGAGATAGCCTGAGTTGGGCTAGAACCCAGGGCCTAGTGGCTCATGGTTGACACCATAAGCACTATGCCACTGAGATCCACGAGCAACGCTTGGTCCAGCGGAAACGAATGCCCAAGCCCAACTTTGCATTCGTTTTCGCTGGACCGAGGTCCGCCTCAAGTGATCCGAGGCCTCAATAGAGGTTGCATGTAGCAACCCAACCAACAGCGGATTCTCTAAGCCCAACTTTGCACTGTCGCAGTTCTTCTAAAGGTGCTTTGATGAACAACAAGTCCCCACTAGGTGGAAGTGTGGCATTATAACCCCTATTTTTAAAGGCGGTAGCCGTTCCGATCCTGTAAACTATCGTCCAGTGACTCTCCTTCCTGTGCTCGCGAAGGTGATGGAAGCAGTCTTCGCTGAGGCTTTAATGGACTACCTGGAAAAATGCAACATTTTGGTACCGGAACAGCATGGCTTCCGTCAACACCGGTCATGCACCACCAACCTACTTATTGCACGAGGTAGTTGGACGGAAGTGGCCGATGATGGGGTCGGAGTCGACGTCATCTATCTGGACTTATCCAAAGCTTTCGACCGCCTTGATCACCGCATCCTACTTCAAAGACTACAAGGTTACGGAATCGAAGATACTGTACTTGATTGGATTGGAAACTTCCTTTACCAACGAAAGCTTCAAGTACGTGTTAGGGGATCACTTTCTAACCCAATTGAGGTGGAATGTGGTGTCCCACAAGCCTCAGTGGTGTGACCGCGTTTATTTCTGGTGTTTATCAACGACCTGGCAAGAGTCATCGCCTCAAACTTCCTGCTTTTCGCCGATGACGTCAAGATATGGCGGGCGATTAGTAACAAGGCAGATCAGGATCTGCTCCAACATGACCTAGATTGCATTTAAGAGTGGTCAAAGAGGAACATGGCTAAGTGCAAGGTGATGTTTCTGCGTCACCAGCCGGTGAGCGCATACAAGAGTGGAGATCCCACCTTGGCGAAGGTTTCTCAGGAGCATGACCAGGGTGTATTGGTACAGGAAGATCACCGGTGTTCAAAACAAGCAGAGGAGGCGAGGAGAACCGGAAGGCAACACTTCGGCCTTCTTCGCAGAGACTTCGGTCGGTTTTAACCATCAATATTTTCGCAAATGCTTAACGCCTACGTGCGACCTTACGTGGAATATGCTATTCAGGCGTGGCAGCCGTGGCAGAAACAGGAGCTCGTTTCTCTCGAGACTCCTCAACGAAGGGCAACCAAGAACGTCAGGGTCCCCTTTCAGCTGCCCTATCAGCATAGACTGAAATTTCTAAGAATGTACAGCAGTCGATATCAGCTTTTTCGGGGGGATCTCATAATGGTTTACCAGATTCTGAAGAACCCAAACTATATTTGCCGTCCGCTGCTGGAATTGAACTACAACACTAAATTAAGAGGTCACCCTCTGAAACTGACAATTCATTATAGCCGACTTGAATGCCGCAGAAATTTCTTTTCTCTCCGCGTGTGCCAGCCTTGGAATGCCCTCCCTAATTATGTCGTCTCTGCTCTCAGTCTGGCGATATTTAAAAAACGTGTTGACGAGGCATTGTCTCACTTACATTTCATTTTATGACCTGTTAGCCAGGGTCTACAAAACGCAACCAAACGGTGTCTTGCCGAACGCCTAACCAATAGATTGATGGATTTATGCGTTTAATACGCGAACATCTCCGCTATTCCACATAAGTCTATGGTGAGCCCACCATAACGCTTTTCAGTTTATTTTGCAATTGATTTTTGCAATAATTTCTGTCCCACGGGACTTGTTATGTGATGCTTTTTTACCCGTAATAAACCATTGTTCCATTGTTACAAGGGTGTGCATACGGAGGAATTCTGCAGTCAGGTCCGGTCGAAGAAATTGAAGATGTCTTATCGAAAGGGAAATTCTAAGAAGGATGGCGCAGAGTCTACGCACATAGTTGCCGCATTCGAAAGTGAGTGTAAACCGGGACAACACTTTATCATGGTGTTGAACAAAGTTATACCGACGAAAATGCAGTTTGACACGGCCTCTGACATCACGATTATTTCCAGAAGCACATGGAATCACATAAAGAGCCCGTTGATGGTCGTGTCTGAGCAACTGTATCTAATGCATTCGGCGGTGTGTAAAACTTATTAAGCGGCCTTACTTGCAGGGTAAGCAAGTAAATAAATAGGTTATTCTCGGATTTATCGAGGCACACAATACCAGGCATGAACAAGGTTTACATGCAATTCTGTTTAGCAACAAACACGTTGCTATGTATGTATGAAAGTTGTCTACGCTGCGGAAATCGTAAATGTACTCATGCGGTATAAAGTCGTTAATGAATGGCGATACGCCGGGTTCTAGCATGCATAGTGCAAACCGTCAATGCACTATATGTGTAATGAAAACGCTAAATGTAGGCAGGGAGTATCTAATACTTAAACGTGACAAGCAAATGTTGAATTATGATTCTGGTCGACTTGCCAGTATGTAGTTGTGGGCAGTGACTTTATTCAGCAGTGAGTCACATCCGCCACGTCGCCGTGTTGTTAAACGGAAATTCGTGGCCTTTTATAGGGAGAACGCCTGCCTGGCGAACACCCACCACCTCCTGGAACACTGTCAGAAAACCGTTTGTACAATATTGTATAACTGGCAGAGCAGCTTGCCGACTGGTTTCACACTCGGTTATTCACAGTCAAACAATTTCCAAGTTTCTCTGTTGGTTGAGCAGATATCATGGTCAGGGCCGCCATAAACGCCGAGGCTAATCGAGGATGGGAGATACAAGTGGGGTCGTCTTTGTGAACGTCCAGGTGAGTAAAACTTCAGTTGCTTGTGTCTGGATTTGTCAGGTTAAGTATACTGTACAGCTTCAGATGCAGATGGACTGAAACGATAGGAAAATACCTTGAGGGTTCCTTCTTGAGCAAATCGTTGAGCCAGGAAATGATAAGTTGCTAGTTGTTGACAGATTTTAAACGAACCACCCGAAACACACCTTGATCAATCAAGTGCTTCCCACGTTCACTGCACTAGCAGTCCCCGCTCTGTAGGTTACGTGAAGTATGAAAGAAGTAGGAAGTAAATGGAAGATAAAGGGGAATGAAAGTCATTAAAATGAAGGATAACACCAAAGAGTGAAGAGAATGACAGAATAAGAATTAAAAGGTTGAAGATAGATATGGTCAGTAGGAGGGAAAGGTTTCGCGTTGCCACCGAAGAGCGGCTAACTGTCGCTCGAAAACCTTAACCATAGGTACACTGACTAAACTTTCTGGAAGCGAGTTCCAGCGTTCGATAACTCTACATGATAACCGAGTTGCCACCCTGATCCGGTCAGAACGCGGCTTGTGTAGCTTCATGGGATGACTGCGAAGACAAGGCAACCTAGCCGTGCTAAATAGCCAGTTCAGGACCGGTCCAACCTTAAAATGTGGCATGCAAGGAATAGGTCTCCTCAAAAAGGTCCGTGGTGCATTGAATACATACCGAATTTAAGTATGCGCTCTGGGTACGATTGGCCTTGTATCCCCTCGACCAATTTGGTACCTACTCGCAAAATCCTCTCGAGCTCTATTTTGTCCCGAACAAGGCAGGGCGGGCAAGCCGGGATGCAGTATTCCAGGCGGGGCAGAACGAAAGTTGAAAACAGCTTCACAAATATGTCTGAAGTTAAGACCCCGAAAGAACAGCGTATTAACCACAACATTCTGAAACCCCTACTTGCGGCCTTCTTCCAATTGTTCCCAGGATGCAAAGACGAGGAATGCACGACGCCTAGGTCTACCTGGTTGGAGACAAGGGGAGTTCGACCCCACCTAGTACGTAGCTCGAAGACAGGAAGTTGCTGCTGTACGAAGGACGGAACCCAGCCTGCTTATTGGGCAGTAGCCACCAAGTTGACCAGTCCCAGAGTCTGTCCAGGGCATGCTGTATGGCCTCAGAACCCCCAGGAACATTTGCAACATTCCATCGCTTAAGGTCATCAGCAAACAATAGGGATGATACCCCAAACTCTCCATTGAGATGGAGAACAGCATCGGTCCAATGACCGATCCCTGTGGGACACCGCTAATGACCGCTTGCCTAAAGGATAAGCTGCGACCCACACGCACACACTGCTCTCATCCCTGCAAGAACGCAGATACCCGGTGAAGGGCTCGGCCAGATACGCCGCAAGAGCTCAGCCTTTGTGATAGCCTCAAGTGGGGTAACTTATGCTTTCGAGACGTCCACGAAAAGCACATCCACTACGTGGCCATTGTTCATTGCCTCGGCGCAAGCTTCACGAGCAATCAACAAATTCGTCAGACACGAAAACCCCTTCCGGAATTTATGCTGTGCACTTGTGAGTAGATTACATCTATTCAGGCGACATTCCAACGAATCTCTCACAAGCTTTTCAAGCAGTTTGACCATGACGCTAGTCAGACAGACTAGCCTATAATTGACTGACAGACTCCTGTCGCCACTTTTGAAGATAGGACATGTGACAGCCTCCTTCCATTCAGAAGGTAATGTACAGCTGTTAAGTGACTTCTGAAACACCATCGTCAGCGGTCCACTTAGTTCCCCCGCCAACTCACGCAGAAGCTTCGGGTGAATTGAATCAGCTCCAGCTGTTTTTGAAGGGATCAGTTCTTGCAGCAGTTTAAGGAATTATGTTTCCACCATAGTAAACTCAGCTAAATAAGAAACCTCAGGTACTCTGGGGACAAGTTCAACGCTAGTCAACGCGGCCTCTCGTACAAAGCCCCTGCATACTGCTCCCCAAGTACACGAGCCTTATCCATTATTATCGTTCCAAGGTTTTGGTTGTGATTGCAATTGCATCTTTTTGTTTGACCGTCATGTTCATTGTAGGTCCTTGTATGTTATTGTGTTCTCACCCTGGCAAAAACTTTCTCGGTCCAAACCCAGATCCCAAAGAGTTCCAGACCTCGGTAAAAAAAGGAAAGTGAGACAAGCATGGCCGCAAAGTGCAGGCGTGGAAACAAATATTGTTAAAGTCTTATGTTATAACATTTATAGTGGAGACAAAATGATGTACTATGTGAAACCATGGTTGTGCTGAAAATGTCTTTTGTACATTCTATGAAAAGCAATGGCCTTATAAGTAGTTTGCTACCACCTACATGTTGTGCAGAGCGTCGCGCTCTCAACCAAGCCACGCAATATTTGTTTACTATGATGCAACCATTGCGTAGAAAGACAGGAAGCAGAATTCAACTACCAGAGCGGATACAATTGTGGAGGAACAGCTGGTAGTCGGTCTAGTTTGATAGAGTGCGTAGAATAAGTGTAGGAATTTCGGCACGGCGCAACCGTTCAGACCGACCGAATTTGAATCTTTTTGGTCTCCACTGCATTGAAAACTTGCAACTCCTCGATGCTCCCATGAATCAGAACTACAGCCGAGCTCGCTGAAGTCCAGACCAATTACCAAAGTCTGTCGAAGACATGACACGTGCCCTGAAACTAAAATACGCCTCTATCTTTCAGGATGGCTTGGGTCCTTTTACGAAACTCAAGGTAACGCTGAGCGTGACACCAAGTGCCAAACCAGTGTTCAAGGCCAAAAGACCGGTACCATATGCAGCTATGTCAACCGTTGATCAAGAGTTAAATAAATAAATAAATAAATAGTTTATTCTCGAATTTGTCAAGCCACACCAAGCAAGGCATGATCAATATTTACATGCAATATTGCTTCGCAACAAACACGTTGCTATGAGTGTAGTCGTCAGTAAGCCGAAGATTGTACAGGCCGTGGAAATTGTGTGAGTAGTCATGAGGGATACAGTCTTCAATGAATGACGAAACGTTGGAATCTAGCGTGCGTAGTGTAAACAGTCAGGGCACTACATGTGTAATGAAGACGATACATATAGCCATGGTGTAATTTATTAGTGAAAGTGTCAGGGCAATATTGAATAATGATTCTGGTCGACTACCAGTAGGTTGTACTGGGCGGTGACTTTATTCAGTGGCGAGCCACATCCCCCACGTCGCAGTGTTGTTATACGGACATTTGTGGCTTTTTATAGGGAGAACGCTTGCCAGGCGAACACCCACCACGTCCTGGAACACTGTCAGAAATTTGTCGGTGCACTAGTATACAACTGGCTGACGAGGTTGTCAACTGATTTCACACTCAGATATCCGCAGTCAAATGACCTACAATTTCCTCTGTTATTTGATCAGGTATCTTGGGCCGCCACAATGCCTGAGGCGAATCGAGGATGGGGGCTTCACGGAGAATCGTCTTTGTGGGTATTCAGGTGGGTGGATCGTCAGTTTCTTGCGTCTGGACTTTTCAGAATTATGTATTCTTTTCAAGTGTGTGAAGTTCTCGAATCCAGCTATCATCACTGGACAACGGCCATGGTATTGAGTGCCGTTGTATCCGTTCGTTGTACAGCCGTGTGCTTCATAGGTCCTTATTGGTTGTCCTGTCCCTGACAAAAGCGGTTTCTCGGTCCAAACCCAGATCCCCAAGACGTTCCGGACTTCGATCGAAGAGAACTTGCCGGAGTCATCAGAGCCGTCGATACTCATAACAGGCCACAACTATTGTCGCAGTTCAGAAGGCAAAGGACAAAGCGGGCTTCTGCGCTAACTCCTCTACTGGCCTTAACGCTGTGCTGGATGACCACCTGGACCCATTACCTGTACCGGAAGTTACCTTTGCAAAGCTTAATGGTGGTAAGTACTTTGCTAAGCTTGATCTACCTGATGCCTACAAGGGCATGTTGACGAAGTCTCGAGGGAGTTGTTGACGATCAACACTCATCGGGGGCTATACCAATACAACAGCTTGCTACTTGGTTTAAAAACGGCGCCAGCTATTTTCCAACAGTTGATGGATACCATGCTAGCGGGTGTTTCTAAAACCGCTGCGTATCTGAATGATACCATGTTGTGGGGCCGAACACAGGAAGAACGGTTTAACTACCTGGATGAAATGCTTGCTCGGATACAATCGGACGGTTTCCGGATCCGTGAGGAGAAATGCACAAGATTCACGCTGATCATCAAATACCTCGGGTTTATCCTCTAAAATGTTGGACGTCGATCAGATCCGGCAACGTTAGAAAAAGGCTTCCACCAATAGAGCTACAGTTCCTGCGTTACCTTTGTGGTCTCATCAGCTTATACAGCGCACACTTGTCTGATATGCATCAGCTGCGTGCCCCGTTACGCAAGCTATTAGCCAAAGGCCAAAGTTGGTACTGGAAAGCAGGATGTCTTCGACCGGGTTAAGATATTGCTGTCCTCAACCTTGCTTTTGGCTCATATTGATCCCTGCCAAGGGATTGTCTTAACTACACGTACATCAAGCCATGGGATTGGCGCAGTATTTTCACACACGTACACCGATGGATCTCAGAAAGCAATCGCCCATGCCGCCAAGAACTTACGAAGGCCAAGTGGAATCACAGCCAGATTGAGGAAGAAGCATTGGCCATATAGTACGCGTTCACGAAATTACACAAAATGTTTTACGGCCGTCGCTTCAAGCTTTCTACAGAGCACAAGCCCTTGCTTGTTACCGTTTGCATGAAAAGTGCATCGTGATCTACACAGCCATCGGCTACAACTTTGGGCGCTCAACTTGATGGGGTATGGTATCGAGATCCACTACAAGTCGACAATTTCCCTTGGCCAAGCGGATGCACTGTAACGCCTAACTGATGCCCATTAGCAAGTACATGAGGACACAACCAGTACCTCGGTCGACGTTGAACTTGACGTCAACTATCTGTTAACTGATGCATTGCACGGTCTGCCAGTTGCCGCAGAAGTTGTACAAACCGGAACGCTTCGGGACCCAGTACTCAAGAAAGTTGACCACGCTCAATTTCTCTGCCTAGTTATATCAGTATTTCCGGTAGAGCCACTCGCTCTCTTTTGTAAAAGACTGCATACTATTTTCGAAAGGGGTGGTCATCCCCAAAGCACTTCAGGTGCACCTTATCCGTCAGTTACACCCCAGGCATCCTGGAAGCAACTGCATGAAGGCGCTTGCCCGCAGTTATGTATAGTGGCTCTCCATGGACAAACAGCTAGATGAAACAGCTAAACGCTGCCAAACGTGTGCCAATGTCTTGAAAGCGCCACAACAATCAGAACGCTATTCATGGCCAAAAGCTACTAGGCCATGGTGGCGCATCCATGTCGACTTTGCAGGGCCGATCAGCGGCAGAAGTTTCCTTATTATAGTCGACTCACAACAAGTGGTCTGAAGTATTTCGCAAGGCTAACGCAACCACCAATGCTACTGTATCAGAACTGCGCCAAACCTTTAACAGATTCGACTGCCCCGGGACAATTGTAACGGAAAATGGCACGCAATTCACTTCGGCAAAGTTTACGGAGTTCTGCAAGCAACGCGCCGTCTAGCACATTCGCTCCAGCCGTTTCACGCCCATTCGAACGGCCCGGCCGAAATGTTTGGCGATAGTTTCATGCCAGCTCTCCACAAAGCTAATGGGGACGCTAGAAGAAGTGCTTGACCGGTTCCTTTTTCTCCACCGAATCCACGAAAGCCACACAGAGTTTCTCCAGCACAGGCCATGATTAACCGGAAGTTCCGCATGCCTTTCGACGCCATCCGACCGCGCACGGACTGGTACGTTCTGAAAGCATCCGCAGAATGAAACAGGATTTTAACCAGCGGCGTGAAGCAAAACAGCGACCATTTACCTTTGGGCAGAAAGTGCTAGTAGGTGAATATCGTGAAGGCCATGCGAAATGTACGCCAGGGACGGTCAAAAGAAGCGCGAAAACGTCCTGTATGACGTGATGGTGGGCGCACAGGTCGGAGCACGGCAGGCAAACCAGTTACGGCCCACCTCGTGTCAAACAGAACAAGCAAGGCCTACCGACCTCCCGTTCGAAGGTCGCATTGGATGACTGCACAAAGTCCAGCAAAGAATCCAGAGCGCGGACATTACAACAAATTTTTTAGACACATCTGTCAAGGAGGAGTACTGATAGGCAGAGAACACCGTCCCGAAGAATGCAAGTTAATCATAGGATTTCCTCGTATACCTCAGACGATATCTAATGTGGGGAATTGTCCGGGAGGAGGTATGAATTGCCAATCAAATAAACTATTTTGGTGATTAATCGAATAGTAAGAATTATTGCAGCGATTTAAATAAATAAATAAATAGCATATTCTCGGTAAAACGAGACACACCTGTAAAGGCGTGATCAAATATGCATGCAAGCATAGCTGCTTTGGAATGTTAAAACATTTCATTTTAATAAAAGGTAGAAAAGAAAAGATGTCCATATGAGTGAGCATATTGTCAGGTAATAGTCAGATCCAGGGACATTATGGCGCTGTGGCGCGCAAAAATCCGTCAAAACACAAGTTGGGGGTAATTTCGCCAGGTAGTGGTCCGTGAGCACAGAAGCCTAAACAAGGTTTTATTGCAACCAATAGCCATTACGAGATAGGGATGATCTGTGCTCCAACGAAGCCATATTCAGAGCAGAATTAGTTGCGCAGGTTCGATGTAGAAGGCTGGGGACTGCGTCAGTGTGAAATGCGTAGCTGTGACTTTATTTTGTGGCGAGTCACATCCGGCACTTTGCAGGGTTGTTAAGCAGATATTTGTGGCTTTTTATAGGGAGAACGCTTGCCAGGCGGAAACCCACCACGTCCTGGAACACTGCCGTAGCTTTCGTTGAACAGTAGTGCAAGTCGGTTATGCATCGTATAGACTGCTTTTGCACTCTATTATTCGCAATCGCTTGACAGCCAAACTTCTCCGTTGGTTGGCCGAATGGCTTAGTACTGATACGACAGCAGTCGTTGGTGCCGGTAAATGATGCAAGATTTGAAGAGTCGAATGATAATGATGCAGGTGAGTAAA
>OX104059.1:62425897-62453735 GCA_944474145.2 Dicrocoelium dendriticum | reverse complement strand
ACACCATGCTACTGAGATCCACAAGCAACGCTTGGCACAGCGGAAAGTAATGCAAAGCTGAATTTAGCACGCTGTGTGGTTGGGTTGCGACTCGCAACCTCTATTGAGACCTCGGTTCACTTTGAGCTAAACCCCCGTCATTCCGATCTCAAGAAATATGCTTGTGTCTTCTAGTCGCAACTTGGACACCGCAGAACAATGCAGGAAAGGCTTATTCTGTTGCAAGATACAAAACTAATGTTTTGACTCAATTATTTGCTAGACTGGAGCTTAACCGATCGCAGCAGACTGGAGCGATTGAGCGAATCAGTTTCTCCCCATGGGTTACTCCTGTCTTTGAGCTTACGAAATCGAACGGTTCTATTTGCTTATGTGCAGATTTCTCAGTTAGTCTGAATGCTAAACTGGAACCGCATCAGTACCCATTCCCACTCCCTGGCGAAGTGTTCGCCAGACGGAACGGAGGCAAGTACTTGACTACCATGAATATTGCGGACGCTTATTTGCAGCTAGCAGTTGATCCTGAATGCAGTAGTCTTCTTACAATTCGTTAAAGCAGAAAGGAGACATATATTACGATATCTCGACATTTCGATTGTTATCCTCACTCGCATACACAATACACGCAGAAGCACAGGCACAAATATATGCATGGAAAAATTGGCACACCAATTAAACTGAAGAAATGTTCCTGCCTAGGACCTTAGTATCAAATGCTTATGCCGAAAAATCAATCCAAGTGCGCGGCAGACCTCCCAAAAAGAAAGTGCCGGTGCTAATGGTTCTGCCGTTTAAGGGAGGTCATGTTGCAAATGATGTTGGACACAAGCTCTGGTTCGCTCTAACGCGCGCGTACACGGCTGCCCAGTTACGCCTCATTTACACTACCTGGAAAATTGACCATCAGAGCAACTCTTCGGCTAGTTCGGCTTCTTATGTGGCTTATCAGTTCACCTGCAGTTGCGGTGATTTTTCCATGAGCAGAACTAAGCGTCGGTTGGCTCAAAGGATGGCTGAACACTTGCCCAAGTGGGTAGAATAAATGATGATGCAACAAAACGGCGCATCCCACAGAATGAATCGGAGTGCTTCGTCATCTATCGCCAAGCACCTTGTAACAATTGCTCACCATGTGAACCCCAACAATGCGTTTAAGATTTTACTGCGCAACAGGAACTCGATCATGTTGGCAGTCAGTGAAGCGTTGCTAAATAGGGCCTATCAGCTTGTGCTGTGCACTGAAACTCTTGAGACAATCTATTAGATTGCCTTGGTCTTGATTTTGACAGTTTAATTGATGCGCCAATATTTCCCCCTATATATATATATATATATATATATATATATATATATATATATATATATATATATATATATGTTCCTGCTTGTATTGTCCGTGCGACTAATGAGAACAGTTGGAATTTTGACATCGCAATCTATGTCTTCTTTATGCTTTGGTGAAGTGGCTAAAAGGGACCCAATGTTTTACGTTAATTTTTACAATCAACAGTCATCGCGGGCTCTACCAATACAATTGTTTACCGCTCGAAATCAAAATCGAGCCAATCAATTTTTCAGCAAATCATGGATACCCTGCTAATGGGTTTCACTGGAGCTGCAGCCCATTTGAATGAAATCATCATACTGGACGCAACGCAAGCTGAATTACCTTAACGACTGGATGACGTAATGGCGAAAATCAAAGAGTGTGGATTCCGACTGCGTACGGGCGATTGTAAAATTTTCTTGAAATCCATCGCGTTTCTAGGATTTGTGATTTATGAGTGCGGCCGAAAACCCGATACCGAAAACTTTAAGATGATAGATCAACGGATTTCACGACTCAGATAGTTCCTTGAAATGGTGAGTCACTGTAGTGAATTTTTGTCACGCATGCCTCACTTAAGTCGCTCGCTGAATCAGCTGCTGATGTAAGATGTCCAATGGAAGTGGTCCGGACAGTGTCAACAAACATTCGAGAAATTGACATCTCTGCGCAAGTCCAATCTACTGCTTACGCACTACAATCCAAATCTGGAAATTATCATGCTACGGATGCATCCAACTCTGGAATCGGGGCATTCATTTCACACCGATTTCCGGACGGTTCAGACAAAGTCGTCACGCACGCTGTACCAACCCTGACCGCATTTGAGAACTATACACAAATTAATAAGTATTGTCAATCTTCTTTACGGTTCAGGAACTTCACAAGATGATATACGGTTGGTGTTTCACACTATTGACATACTACGAGCTACTGCTCGTAATCTTTGGATCCAGTAAGGATATTTCGGCGTACAAGGTTACTCGGCTCCAAAGCTGGGCGCCTTTACTCTTGGAATATGATTTCAGCCTAAGAGTTGTCAACTGATGCTATTAGGCAAGCGGGCGCCCTATCCAACTTGTCAATCCCGGTAGAGATGAGTCTGAAGATGTAGTCATTGATTCAATTGCTGCCGAAACAAATGTCAGTTATATGGTACGTGAGGCTGTGGGCAACTTGCCGGTTAATGCCAGGATGTTTCAGCATGACATGAAACAGGACGCATTGCTCCAGGACAACAGGGCTAGTCGAAGAACTGCCCAGAAGATCTTGCCCAAATTTTTACTCGACGTGACCCTGACGGAAGTCTATTCCTAATGGTTTTTGGTGGATCGCATCGTTTTTCCGGAAGTACTCAGGCAACGCGTTTTATGGCAACGGCGTAAGGCCAATCCAGGGAGCTCTTGCCTGAAAGCACTTGCCCGGAGCTACGTTTTTTTAGCAATGATGGCTGACCAAATAGTATACGTTATTCGATCTTGTTTCAAATACTGCAGTGTTTCCAAGCTGTCGGTGCGCATGACCTTACACTCTTGGCTGAAACCTGAATTACCATGGTCTCGGATGCATTTGGATTTTGCAGGACCATTTGAAAGAGCTTCTTTCCTCATTATCACCGACGCCTAGAGCAATTGGTTTGAAGTTATTGTGGTGCGCAACACGTCCACAAACCGCATACTCTTTGCAGTTGAATATGTTTAGTCAGCACGGCCTGCAAGAAATGACTGTGTCCGATAACAGGTCGCAATTCATTTCCTATCAATTTGCTGAGTTTTGCGCATAAACTGGAATCGATCACATGAGAACATAAGCATATTGTTCACAATCTAACAGTCAAATAGAAAAGTTTATCGACACTGAAACGAGCATTGTTGCATTCAAAGAGTGAGAGGACGCTGGACGAAAAGCTGGTAAATTTCCTGCTAAATCATCAGCTTACTCCAAATCCCAATGCACCAGATGCGAAGCCACTCCCTGTAGCTCTCATGACTGAGAACCACTCTGAATTTGATGACTCCTAAACGCCTATCCGTACGACTAACGAACTCAGTAATGGAGCATCAATACAGTAGGTAGTATGGGTCAAGGAGAAGGAAGCTCATCGTGGGAGTTTTCGTGTTTGCCACTTCCACCCATGGACGGCGGACAGATTGGGTACCAGGACGAGTTCTTCGTCTTTGTGACACAGTGATTTACAGTGTACAACTTGGTACCCAACTATGGAGACGTCATGCTAACCGACTGAGGCCACGTTTCACACGAGATGCTGTTGTTTCGAAAGGCAATGAGACGGATTTCAGTAAACTGTTGGGCAATAAGAAATCTAGTACCTGTTAGACGTGAAGTTCAGCCTTTCTGATGTTCAGAAGACGAGGCCAGACACAAACCAAAACGAGCAAGATTTGCGCGGCCTTTTCAAGTGGACCCCCATCGAAAGAGCCATACAACCCTCAGGCAAGGTGTTCCCATGAACTTTGTGGGCGTTTTACGTGCCGAGTACCCGAACTCCACAGGCCGCATCAGGGTCTAAGATGACTTTCCGACAATTGCGGCATTCGCAGGGTTGCCTAACTTTCCCATTTTTGTTCAACTTCATCTTAGACTTCCTATGAAGTGTTCCCTTGTGGAGTCTCTTGATGCAGACGTTGTGGTTCTGCCTGGTGAAAGGTTAGTTGATCTTGATTATGCGGACGATATTGTCTTGCTTTTTAATGGTGTTGGGACGGCCCAGTTAGCTCTTAATAACCTCTAGAGTGGACCCATTATTTGGGAGGCGCTTCGCACCTTCAAACTTCAAAGTGTTGTTGCAGGACCACCAGTCACTTGATGATTCCTTGGACCTTGATAGCGAGAGACTCAAGTAGTTTATCTTTTTACTTACCTTGACAGTTTCATTGGCAGCGATAGGCTCATACTCACTGAAGTTAGCTCACGGATTGCAAATCGAGAACTGTCTTCTTGAATCTGCAGCATCTTTGGCAACCGAAAGGATTTTCCATTTGTCTAAAAGGCCATGTTTCCAAGGCCACAGTAAGGTGGTAGTGGAACTTGGCTCCTTCGATCTGAGGACCTGCGACGCTTTCAGGTTTCTGATCATTGACGTCTGCAGAGCACTACTGGTGTCCGGTGACATTAGCGTGTCCACAACAATGATGTGCGTATGCGAGTGCTAGACAGGGATAATCATGCTAGCTCCCTAGAACAACAGAGAGCACTGAATAACTTGCGTTGGCTTAGCCACATACTAGGTATGCCAGATCACCGCTTATCGAGTAGGGCGTTGTTTTGTTTGCCGGATTTAGAGTGGCGCAAGACTCGAGCTGGACGGAATTTGTCTTGGCACCGGGAAATGAAGTCACTAATGACCAGACTGAGTGTCTTCGATCCGTTCGCCTTCCAGACTGGAGTCCACGCCACCCGCCTTGTGCTTGGCTCGAAACTTTATAGGAAATAGCTCTCAGACGACACCAGTGGCGTGCCTGGTCCCGTGTCCCAATCGGACTGCCTGTTTAAAGTTTGTTTGGTGCTGTGTTATCTGCGGGGTAGTGGCTGATTATGACTCGGGGCAGTGAACTCCGCAAGGAAGCTGTCTCGCTGATGCCCCCTTATCTTTGCACGAAAGCCATTTGTTTGTCACGGTATGTTGTTAACACAAGGTGTAGGCGCCTTAACCCTGAATGTTTGCTTAGGGCAATAAGGCTTTCCGTAAGTCCTGCTTCTCTCCCTCTTATTCTTTGTTTCGTAGGTCGTTTTGATTGTATAGCAGCGGTACGTCAGCTCAAATGGTTGATGTACTGCTGTTGATGATAATGATGACCAACAATTGAAAAGAAAAATATGGAAATATGACGACATGTAAATAGCGATAAATGAGTAGCATACGTCGGACGATTGTTGCTTGTATTTGTAAGTAAGCATTATAGGAAAAAGAACAGCTATCTAATGGATTTTTGGACAGATCCAACCACTCCAGGTACTATTGTAGTAGAGTAACTGATATCGAACGTTGACTTCACGGAGCAGGAAGAACTGCGATGGGTACTCGATTTGTTACCTCCGGGAAAGAGGAGATAGCAGGGCAGAATAAATGTAAAGAGAGAAAGGAACTGTGACGTTGCATGGCTGTCTTTGTCAATTTCCGCATCATCTAGAAGACGCATTTCGTGCAGTCTTGCTACGTTATTGTTCAACCGCTTTCTCGAATGACCATACTTTACATATGTTCAGAGGGTGGGTTAGTCAGCAGGCGCCTCACCTTCACCTTAGTAAGCCGACCTGCAGCCTAACTGTAGCGAGCTTATCTTCTAATCTGACGGCGCACATTCGGGCCTGTGTTGGGGCGGTGCGACTCTCGCACTATCCTTGGCCCACGTGCGACCGGTGGTATTTGCGTGCCAGCGAAGCGTCGGTAGCGCGTACCGGCGTACTGCTGATCTCTTGTTTTTACTTTCACTTTCGTAAACGCATTTTCGACTGAGCTATTCATGTGTGAGTAGAACGACATAAATTTCAACTGGTAGGACTATCGGTATGTGAATTCTGGCATTGTTCATGATTAGCCTACACTGTTTATCTCCACTATGCAGCCTACATGCCCCACATCATGCTCTTCGATGAACATTGAGAATTCTAAAGGATCTATTGTTAATGCTCTTTGAGCAAACAACTATTTGGTGATTCCTCGCCGAAGTCATCGTCACTATGCGTCCTCTGTGAGATGACGTTTGCTCACGTTCCTCTTCTTGAACTAGCATGCGTCCATCACACATGAGGGTTGAACGACTTCTCTGGAATCTGACTTCCCACTAGTTGCGGGGCTGCACAGGTTCACACGCACAGTAGTTTTTCAGAAATTTAATTTTTTAGACAGCCAGGTTAGCGTCTGTGGAGTTCATGAACCGTGTTTAAAAAGTTCGATGCGCTTTTGCGAGTGTCTACCTGTGGCACCGGCGTGACATCACTCTCGCCCTAAAGGGAAGAGTTTGCCGCCGTCCATTCAACACTCCTGTACGATTGCGAAACCTGCTCCACCAGGACCACCGAAATAAAGGCTCGTTGCGCTCGATCACCGCTGCTTTCGCGATTTAGTTCATATTTGGTTTCAAAATGGCATGAGCAGCGAACGTGTTTGGCGTCGTGTATTTGGTGCATGGTGAGCGAGTGAACAGCTCAACGCCATTATATCACGCACCTTGCTCCGATGGCTGGCCCACATGTTGTCAAGTCAGAGTTTGTCAATATAAGCTTTATCTACCCGTGCAGGCGCATTTCAACATTTCACGATATCCATTACAGGTGTTACAAAACAGCATCACAGAAAGTGAAAAATACTAGCCACACAAATGCATGATCCGGAATCTGCGCCTTATTGATGGCACAGTGCCGAAACCTTCCGGTAACTACGCGCAGAAGATCAAAGTCCAAATTCAGAAATCTTCGAAAGACAGTATTAGTGACCTTGCGACTAGTTTACATGAAGAACACGTAAAAAGATCAGGGAAAACTGGTATATCCACAGCAGATAAATTAAAAGCTATGTTCCATTGAAAAGTCAACCCCCGATTTAAAGGCTCCGCCAAGTGTTGCGCATGCAAGCAACATACGACTTCCGCGTCGTGTTTGCGCCGCCGGGTGTTGATGGAAGAAGAGAGGTGGTCAATCGATGAGTTAATCAAGAGGTATGAGTGCCATCACTTCTAGGTTGGCGTCGGTCGGGGCCTCCCAATACCGGGCCGGGGTCCCAAGGACGGGGAATACGTTTGATTGGATACACTTGTTGCCATTACAAAGCGCCGACCTCAGTAGCGTTTGTGTTGTTTTTTGTCCCTCCTACTCACTTTTAGCTTCCCTCCATCCACCATCTCATACCCATTGCGTAATATAACATTTAGCACTATGTTACTTAGTTTTTGTATGCTATAATATTTGATATCTCACCTTAATTGAGGTGTCTTTCTTACTCTCAGCTATCGTATATTGGTGATGTTGATGCCTAAAAACACTGCGATATCTTCCAACCGGTCTGTTTCTTTTGTCTGTTGTCCTCGTCGCAATTTACATTCTCCTCATATAACTCTTTGACTTTTAGTTCTCACGATGGCTGTTGCGGTGTCTCAACTACAGCACCAACATTTCATCGTTATGTGAGCCTTGCTAAGTGCCGTTAAGCGTTCGATTGTTCAGCATTCACTGGTTGTTCGTTACGATTTTATCCCGTATCTTATGTCGGTTATGCTGCCTACGTTTATCCTACCTGTACCATTTCCACCTGATTTTCGCTCAGGCGCTGATGTTAGCATCGTCAATGAACGGGGTCATCGGCCCATAATGTATGCGAAGGATCGAGCGATTAAGGATTTGTTGGCGAAGACTGAGACCGAAGTGAGCTCATTTTGACTTACTCTTCATTGTTTTCATTCGCCGATTTTGTCAACATTGGTCTGTATATGGTTTTGTGAGATTATTGCCGATGTTCTTTTAAGTTAGTCCCATCTTTGTACTAAGTGTTCTCTTTCCACAGAACCAGGGTTTCCAATTTCCATACTTTTACCGCATTTTTACCTCGAATACTGGAGTGCTTCTACTTTGGCCTGCTTGTTTTTTCACTATTATCATATAATCTGCACATGTAGTATGAACGTTGCTCTACCTTCAGTCTAAAACGCATCTTTGGACGGACATTACCTAAGACATCTTCGAGTTGGCGCTGTGTGTTACTCTTCATACCCGTTGGGACACATATCCACTGTGTACTCTTGTACATTTTGTATTTGCCTCGTCGCCTTTCGGTTGCCAACAGCTCTACGTTCAGCAGTGTATGATGGGATCAAAAGCATAACTTTACAAGACCCACAGGATGGATATTCAAAAGAAACGTAACATCAAAATGTTTCAACGTGGAATGTGAAGTGTCAGTGGTTAAACCATTGCACTTATCAAACTGTTGTGTAGCGTTTATCACTAAGATGAAAGTCTAAGAGTCTTTCGAACGTCGTCATGTCTGGTGCGTTCACCACATATCTTGGTAATGCATTCCAGTGAGAACAGATTATAAGTGAGTAAAACTATTTTCTGCAATTCAGACGGGAGTGTTGCGTAATGTGTTTCAGGCGGTTATCTCGGCTTTGTTTGTAAGGCGTTAGGGTCAACAATGATGTATCCGGTATGTGAGAGTAAGATCTCTGCGAAGCCGTCGGTATTCTGATGAGAACACACCGAGTACACGAAGACGCAGTTCGTAACTTAAACCGGATAGTCCACCTGTTACCTTTGTGGCTTTTCTTTGGGGTTGTTCCAATAGACGTATGTCTCGTTTTAATCATGGACACCAGGCCTGGATATCATCCATTTCCTTCGTTCATGCCCCCATTTTCATAGCCTATTTCGCATCCAATTGTTTGTCTACACATAGCGCTTTATGGGCGATAGACAGTCATACACGTCTTTTAGCATACCATTGCGATTTTTGTGCTGCATGTATGAATGGGATGTTGCCTGTTCCTGTGCTAGGAGGCTTCAAAGATCACCGCCTGCCTTTTGTGTATTTCATGCAAATGTGGGATTTTTTGAACCATGGAGTTTCATTTCCGCATTACAATTTTACTGCATATGACGGGTGATTGTTTAATTGTTATCTTGGTCCCATTACAGTCATCTATTACACGTTATTATACTGATTTCAGTGCTTCCTCACTTGATTGTATGAATACTCTATGCTTTACAGTTAGAGGCGAAGAAAACAGAGATGGAACGTGAAGAGAGACGTCTACAACCTTTAGAGTCTCGTCTACGCAAAGCCCTTGTTGGTCAAGAGGCTGCGATTCGAACAGTGAGTGCAGGTGGGTTGTTTTCTGTGCGTAGTTTACTTTTACCTCCTCTAGCACGTTTATCGCTCCATTAAGTACATTTTTGAATTTACTAAGAAATCTGCCAACCATCCAACGAGGTTATTTGGCTTCAATGGCTTCCACATGTTTACTTCTTTCTATTGCTCTGGTGTACTGCAAAAACTTTTACCCTCAGAAGATATCTATCTTTTGACAGTGATAATGTACAATCGTTGCCACTATTCGTTCGTTTAGCACTGGTGATAGGCACACCAGCACACGCAGCAAGCCCCGTTCAAGGGATCGTTAGACTATCGGAGAATCGAATTGAAAAAACCCATTGATTAATCAGAAGTCCGTGTAAGCGAACATATGTTTTCGGTAATTCTTCATCAGGCTTTTACAATTACATGCAATGCAAAATTTTTGTATACAGATCCACCGGGTCGTCAGTCAGCCAAATTGATCCTAGTGCGCTGTGACAAACCGTCGGTTCGGTTCCAGTTGTATTCGTACGCGCCTACAGGTCGACTGTAGTCCGTTCTGGCCAATGTAGGCTCAATGCGTGAGTGAACCTTTTCTGCGTGCACAGTGCTGGTTCGTACAGCCGAATGGCGATGGCTTCTGCGGCTTTCTTTCTTCAACCATCTTAGCGCTTAGTTCTCATCCACAATTTTCACTGTTAATGCGTCTTGCCTACTAATTTTCGGACTACAGCATCGTACCACTTACGCCAAATGGTTTTCCCTGTCACCGTGCTGTCAACCTATTTCGCCTCGTTTTTACTATCAGCTGCCTTGCTAGAAGCTTGTTGCTTTCGTTCTCTTCAAATCTACTTAATCTTTCTGGTCCGTATTACACTGGGTTTAACGGTATTCACCACGTAACTGAATAATCTATCACCCCTGTTATTTCGCTCCTCATGGGCTGTTTTCGAGGACCGTCAAGCAAACTTCTCTATAACCTCTTGTAACATGAGACTCTGACGCCACACCTCCTCCCGTGGACGAACTTTAATGTGAACTTGCTCTATTGAGACGAAGCAAGACACCCAGATCGACGTCTTTCCTCCGTTTCTATTAAAAGCCACAAACGACAGAATGGTGGCCGTCTTGTTCGCCCTAATCAGCACACACGAGATTGATTCGGATTAGGCGGATGACATCGTCTTATTCAGTGACCACGTCAACAACTTCGCCCTATCGAAGTGTGAAGTGCATACACCCGTTTCCGCGCTCACTCTTGAAGGCACAAAACTTGGACAGGTGGATAGCTTTGCCTACCTGGGAAACTGTGTCTGCTTGTGGTACTGCTGGGAAGAACGTTGCCAAATTGCAATCAGCGTTTCTCAATCGGATACATTTCTAGCGTCATCAATACGTCTTCACTACAACGCATCCGTTCGCTTTGTGTTGTACGGGAACAAGTACTGATCAGTTCACGTGCATGGCACGCAACGGATTTCGTCCTTCGATAACATGGCCTTAATGAGTGGTTATCGTTTGGAGTGATGCCAGTGTGTTTGCGTCGATGATGTTACATGTTGTGTTTGAGGCAGTGCGAGCTGGCTTTGTTGCGCCAATTGAGATGGCTTAGTCGCATCTTACATAAGAGCGTTCACCCTACCGTGTTCTATGCACCCGGGCAGGATTAGACTCTAAGGGACCACGTAGCGTTCAGCGCACGTTCCACATTTCCCTCACTATTTGTCTGAATTAGTGGATGAAACCATTAGCAGCGTACCTTTGCGATTACACACCCATTCAAGCTCCCTGTCCTCTCCGATCTAGGCTAATCGTGGCCACGTTGATGAATTACCAGAACGACTCAACCGGCGAAAAATGTCCGAGCTGCCACAGATACCACAACAGCAGTATACAGTTCATTCAGTACATGCGATTCCCGCATATCATTTCCATATCAGACAATGACAATGTTTCACCTCGGTGGGACATTGTATTCCAGCAGTTGTGCTGACTTCATGGGGAGTATTGGGCCCCTGTTTGGTAATCTACCAAACAAAGACGCATGAACTGATCATTCAGTCAACGCCTCCCAATGGGCGCGATTCCCTAAATTCGCCCCGCTGCTTTGCGGGTAGGTTATTTAGCCAAAGGCTCCGGGTGGAGTCCCCTAAGTCAACTCCCTACTTCGGCTTGGGCAACCGGGTAGTATCACGCCCTCTCGCAAAACCATGGACTGTAGTACAAATTCCTAATCAGCTACTGTTCCTGCTAGTCACTTTCACGCTACTTCATCAAACGCCAATTGTTTGTTTGCTAACAATCCTCACTTTCCGTTACTCGATTCATCTGTTCAACTATCTGGCTGCGATTCCGGTTGCGCCGCAGACCTATGGCTCACCTTCGTCGCCGATCTTCGTTCCGTCTGGCGTGCTTCAACGTTCGGATACTCATGCAGATTGGACAGCAAGCCGGTCTAGCGCGCACCCTAGATTCCCTAGACGTTGATGTCTGCTGCCTTTCAGAAACCCGATTGCAAGATCCCAGCACTGTGCTTACATTGATATCCCCCACTGACCACGAAGCCAGATATCACCTGCTTCTTTCTGGAGATCCAGAAGCAGCCTCGGCGGGTCTGGCTGGTGTAGGTATAGCACTAAGTGGCAAGGCCGAGGCGGCACTACTGGACTGGTTCCCGATTAACAGCCGACTATGTGCAGTTCGGCTTCGAGGTTTATGTAGAATCAACAGGCACCGCGAAGAGAGACGCAACTTGTTTGTGTTCTCCGTGTACGCTCCAACTGACTGCAGTGGCGACTCGGTCATGGACGAATTCTACCGAGATTACAGCAGTTCTTGACTAATGCTAAGTCGAATGTCGTTATCCTTGCTGGGGATTTTAATGCACGGGTTGGCCGCCTGTTACCATACGAACGCCACCTCGGTGGTCATCACGCGCTCGATGAGAACCGCTCTGATGACGGAGGGAGACTTCTCACATTGTGCGAAGACAACCGTCTGTTTCTTTCGAGCACTAACTTCAGGCGTTCCGCAATGTGGCGTCCCCCTTCGCCAACACATCCGTGGTCTCAAATTGGTCACATTGCAATTAGCTTCAGATGGCGCGGCAAAATACTGGACTGCAGGTCCTTTTGGTCCACTTTCATTGACACAGATCATGCTCTGGTCTACGCGAAAATCTCTATGTGTTTTGGAGGATCTCGAAACACGAAGCACCGCAAGATTGATGTAAACAGATTAACTGATTCCTCTGTCAAGGCGAGCTATCAATTTTCACTGGCATATGCATTCAGTTGTAATCCACCGCAATAAGTGGAACAACACTGGACTTGTGTACGGAAAGCGATGACCATTTCCGGACAGTCATGCTGCGGCCTAACTCGACGCCCCTTGAGGTCTTGGATCTCTGCTCGTTCTCTGGAGCTGTTCGAACGCCGCAAAGATATCCCCGCGGAATCAGATTGCAACGAGCGGCGCCGTTCTGCCAACCGGCTGCTCAAGCAAAGCCTACGCAAGGATCGCGAGACATGGTGGTCTGAGCGTGCTTTAGAGATGGAGACCGCTGCCCTCTCTGGCAACACTCGCAGGCTTTTCCAACTCATTCGGTCCACTGGCCTCAGGAAGCCTGGTGTCAGTGAGGTCATTTGTGAGGTGGATGAGTCTCCGATCACCAACCAACAGAGAAGTGTGGACCGCTGTGCCGAGCACTTTCACTCGCAGTTCAACTGGCCTTCACCATCCATCATTACCTGCAGTACACCTTGTTATCCACCCTGGCTCGTCCCATTGAATCCACCCAACGAAGCAGAAGTCTGCCTCGAGATTCGACGCTTGAAGCGCTTCAAGGCTGCCGGCTTAGATGGACTTGCTCCGGAACTATTCAAGTACGGCGGTGTGGCGATCATTACCCCGCTAACCCTGCTGTTCGCAAAAAATTTGGCATGAAGGGTAAGTGTCTTCCTCTTGGGGCGAATCAGTTATTGTCCCGATTTTCAAGAAAGCGGCTCACACTTCATGTGCAAATCATCGCGGGATTAGTCTTATTTCGGTTGCCTCTAATCTATTGGCATCCATTCTGCTTCGCAGACTATCCCCAGTACGTGAATCATACTACGGTGAAGAACAAGCTGGTTTCCGTCCTGGCCGCGGATGCGTGGATCAAATCTTCACTCTCCGCCAGCTCCTCGAACATTTATCACAGGCCCACTGTTGTTGCATTCCTAGACATACGTGCCGCTTCTGACTCCGTTGATCGATCTACTTTATGGCGTTGCTTACTAAAGAACGAGGTGCCAGAGAAATATACCGCCATCTTACGAGCACTTTACCTTCATACATGCGGCAGAGTGAGGGTCTATGGCAAACTTTCCTCGCAAATTCGCTGTCAATAGCGGTGTGCGACAGGGCTGCCCTATGTCCCCATTCCTCTTCAACTTCGCAATCGAAGACGTTCTGTCGAATGCTCTAGAAGGTTTCCAACATTTCGGCCTAAAGCTTCTACCGGGTGAGCGCGCGACCGACTTAGATTATGCTGATGATATCGCCTTGGTGACGATCCTCAGGGTATGCAACTCATTCTGCATTGTTTGGTGGTTGAAGCATCTAAGTATGGCATGAGCTTCGCCCCATCGAAGTGGAAAGTACTGCTCAAGAATTGGCTTTCACCTGCTCCCGTGCTCACTCTCAAAGGTGCACAACTTGAACAGGTAGATAGTTTCGTCTACCTTGGGAGCTGTGTTTCTGCTGACGGCACTATCAACAAAGGAGTTTCTCTTCGTATCGCTAAAGCTCTATCAGCGTTTGTCAATTTGAGGCACTTGTGGTGTCGTCTTGACGTCTTATTCTCACTAAAGGGCCGCGTTTACAGCGCGTCAGTTCACTAAGTATTGTTGTATGGGAGCGAGTCCTGGCCGATTCACGTTGAAGACATGCGTCGTCTTTTTGCCTTCGATGCCGGTTGCTTAAGGAAGATTGCTCGTGTTTGGTGGCAACATTGAGTTAATAGTAATGACGTTTGACGTCGCATCTTGGGGAATGCAAGTATTCCCTTCAACAAACTGATTTTGTTGCGCCAGTTATGATGGCTCGGTCATGTCCTACGCATGGCACCTGAGCGTCTACCGCGTCGCGCTCTATTTGCTGGTCAAAGACCTTGCTGCAGGCGATCGCGTGGTGGTCAGCCTTCCACTTGGCGGCAGCACATGAAATCGCTGACGTCGTGTCTATCCGCTGTTGGATCCGTACGTCTTCCAGGATGGGAACCCAAAGATCAGGAGTGCCAATGGCTTAGGACTCTTGAAGACATGGCCCGCAACCGGAATCAGTGGAAGAATTGTGTACGGTGTTGTATTGAATCACATGTTTAATACTACCAACATTGAAAATGACAACTAAGAGAAAAATCGTCGTGTGACAAACTAAAGATGTTTTGTTCTACTTTTTGTCAAAATGTTTTATTCTTCCTGCGGCATATTAGCTGAAGTGTGTTGCTCACCTTCAACTACCATGCCACAATGATTATGACGCAGTGACTTCCCCTTATCTGTTTATCTCCATGGCTTTGTTGGCTCTATGTTTAGTTGCTAGACTGTTGAGATAACATACAGACCATGTCATATACTCTGTAACGCTAACAGATGTACAGAATCTGACTCAGGCATTATTGACGGAGTCACTCCGGGTTCCGGATGTCTTTCTTGTATAGTGTCCATTTTTCTCTGCTATGGAAAATATCCGATGGCACCATTGATTTGTGTACCGTGACCTTCATCGCAACGGTCAGCTGACGCGTATTCCAGACTCGATGTTCCAGCTCTCCATCGATACACTGGTACGAAGCTCGCAGGTCCCTTGACAGCATGTTCTCGAGGCAGAAAATGTTTGATGAAATTCACCATCGGTTTGCGGGCAGGACACATATTCTACTTCCGACAGTGGCGATGGTGAGTTCGAAGTTGTCCTCCTTCGTAGCGAGTACCACCGTCGCGTCGTGGCTCATCCTCGTTGTGTGCAGATAACGCGCAGTCATCGGCAAAAAGCAGCATCCGGATGGTTGTCTGACGTACTACACTTCTCAGCCAGAAACGAGGGATTTTCAGTAATCCACCATCGATGCGACGCTTAGGATGGTTACAGTATTCTCATGCATTGTAGACACGAGACATCATGACAGTTATTTGTATGTCAAATGGAGTCTTAGTTATGACAGCTGTTCTTCGCATCATAGGGCGTTAAAGTCATCAGAGGTTTGCCAACGTAGCCGTACCCTCAACCTCAAGCATTCAATTAGACGGATATACCTATCATGGTATCTAAACACCCAGCCTTAATCAGAGTAAATCGTAGTTCACTGCACCAAATTCCTTAGTGAGGTTAACGAACAATGAGTGCAACGGCTCACGGTAGTTATCCTGCAGTTAGCGAACCGCGAACATCATGCAGATTACGCTGCTGCCGAAACGAAAGCAGGACTGCTTTTCGGTCGCGTTTGGTTCAGAGATGTGAGTGAGGAGGCGCTTGAACAGAATTTGGGAAATCACTTTCCGGACTCAAATCAGCAAGTTAATATCGTGATAATTGTTTACATACTGTTTGCTTCCCTTGCCCTTGTACAGTTGTGGTGCAAACGCATCTTTCGATTCAGAAGTTACTTGTTTTGAAATAAATGAGAATATCCGTAGCTCGGGGTGTGGGTGCTGATTTTGAGTTGTTCTCCGAGCTGAGTGATTATTGTGCAGACGTTTCGTTGCCTGACTAGGCAACATCATCAGTGCGGCTTCAGGGGCCTGGTTTGCAGTGCCTCGAAAGCGACTTCAATGCCCAAGTGCTCATTGATCGAGTTCTCTTTTGAATGCCAGGCTTCAATGAACTCACGTGCTTGCCGGTTTCTAGCACTTCCGAGGATACTGGCCTGCTCTAGGTGGAAGTGATGGTTCTCGGCATCCATATGCACTGATATCAGGGAGTTCTGATCGTGGCGACGAATGGCTAGGCTGTGTTCGTGTAGCCTTGTGCCAAGCTTGTTTCCAGTCTGTCCCACGTAGTATTTGTCGCAGTTCTTTCAGCAGATCCTATAAATCACATCAGTTTCTTCCTCTTTGCTAAGTTTATCTTTCACGTTGAAGAGTTTATTGCGAATTGTTTCCGTTGGCTGTTGTGCAACTTTGACTCCAAAAGGCAATAAAAGCCTCGCTGTCATTTCAGAGATTTCATTGATATAGGGCAGTGTTGTTCTCTTTTCAGCTGTTGCATTTGTCGAGGTGTGTCGAGCAACCCTTTGTGGTGCGAGGCAGCCTAGAATGAAGCCTTTTGGGTACGAGTTCCGCTTGAGCAGATTGAAGAGATGGTCTTATTCTGGCCGTGTGCTCCAATGGGTTTGTGCTCGTTTGAAAAGGGTTCGCACGCAGCTGCGTTTGTGGGCTGCCGGATGATTGCTGCCGTAGTTGAGGAACTGGTCCGTATGCGTAGATTTTCGGTAGACTGTTGTTTCCAATCGTTCAGCACCAATCCGTCGTATGAGAACGTCTAAGAATGGTAACTGCTCGTTGTTCTCCTCCCTGGTGAATTGGATGCCATCGAACACACTGTTGATTAGTTCGTGTGTTTCCTCCAATTTGGAACGTTTGAGGATGACGAAGGTGTCGTCTATGTATCATACCCAAAGTTTTGGTCTCGCGCTCGGTAGTGCTATTTGTTCCAGCGCCTGCATCACTGTCTCGGCTACCGGACCAGGGATCGGCGATCCCATCGGTGTGCCCCTTATCTGTTCTTAAATTTGGCCATTGAAAGTGAAATGTGTTTTTAGACATAATTCCAATAAGTCCATCATCTGTTTGGGGTCGGATTTACTGCTTGTATCAGACGACATATGCTCCTCTAGCAGGCGCGCCATTGTTTGTTTCGCCAAGCCAGTGTCGATTGAGGTGAACAAGGCGGTAACATCGAAAGAGACCACTATTTCGTCTCGTTCATTGGTTGCGGTTTTAAGTTTCTCAAGGAACTGTTCTGCCGAGTTGACCGAGTGTTCCGATCCCGCGATTAGGTGTTTTAGCCGTCTCCAGAGCTCATTTGCAAGCCTGTAATTTGGTGCTCCCGGTAACGACACAATGGAGCGAAGCGGCACTCCGCTTTTGTGTACTTTAGGTATGCCATAGAACCGCGGTAGTACCGAGTCTTGTGGTCGCATCATCTTGTGTTCCAATTTTGTGCTTTTTCCCATTTGTTCCAGTTTTTGCAGAGTACGTTTGATGTTGCCTTCTAAGCGTTTTGTCGGGTCTTCGTTTATCGGCTGGTATGTGTTGGTATCACTGAGTAGATGTGCTTTCATCATGTAATCAGATTTATCCATTATAACAGTAAGGCCTCCTTTGTCGGCCAGCAGTATAACTACACTTGTCTTTCTTGAGGTTCTCCAGAGCTTTCCGTTCAGCGGCGTTGAATATGTTGGTTTCAGCTTTGTGACTGAGAGCCGGGATGATTCTGTGTCTGACCTTTTGTTGTGCTTCAGGCGCGATGTTGTACGATTTTAGCGTCGATTCAAGTGCAGCGAGGAAGTCGATAGGATTGGAGTCCTTAATATTGAGTTGCATACCTCGGACGATGACTGCTTTTTCCGCGCCCGTTAATCCTCTTTTGAATATGTTTGCAATCCACGCATCGTCTTCTTTAGGCGGTTTCTTTTGCGAGATCGAATTCAGCTTCTCTTCAAGCCTCCGTTTGGTGTTTATCTTTGTCTTGTGAGTTTTGACGGCTATCGCTTTTTCCAAATCTTCAGTCATTTGTGATTCTAGTCTGGATAAACAAATTGCCTTCTGTTCGTTAATCGCCACCTGGTATTTATGCTTTCGACTATGTGCATCTGTAATCAACAGGCGCAACATTCTTCACCCACGTTGTTCCGTTATCTTCCAAGCCAAAGGATGGTTGATCGGAGGACAGTAGTTCAGACTCGGCAGCAAAACTGCCTTCGTAGAGGAGATAGAGCTGCTCATCAGTGGATGATTGCCGACTGGCAAATGTCTCCTATCGGCGAGCAGATTTTAGCGCGTCGCGTTACTTGTTGTTCGCTCCGAAAGTGACAAATCGCATATACCATTGCAGTTCTGTCGTTCTTCAGTAATTCTGGCGGTACGCTATCATCATGATTCATCGTTACACGTTAGCCAAGAATTGCAATCACCGCAGCTCTTGCTTCACTGTACAAAAAGATTAAAAAAATATAAAAATACAACGGGATACTAAACATTACAAGGTACAAAATAACATCAAAACCAATTAATGTTACGCTTACTATAACGTAATGTGAGATCGAGGTTGGGGGGGGGGAGCTAAGTCGGAGAGCTAAGGACAAATAAAACGACAGCACGAACGCCATTGCGGTCGGATCTTCGCCATGTCAACAAGTGTATCCAACCAAACGTTTTCATCGTACTTGGGACCCCAGCCCTGCAGTTGGCAGGCACCAACCTACGCCAAGTTCCTGTTGACCAACTCATTGCTTGGCCTCCCGTCTTATTATTCCATCCAGATCCAGGCCGCACAAACTACGCACGACGCGGGAGTCGGTGTGCTGGCCTACGCAACACGTGGTCCAGCCAGCGAAGCTAGGTGCGCAATATAAAGGTGCTGAGCGGTTAACTTGCTCTTCCTGCATCGAGTACGGGACACGCTTATTGCTTACACGGTGCTTCCACCAGACATGAGCTATGCTGCGTAGGCAGCGATTGTCTAACGTGACTAGCCTCTTTACATCTCGGTTTGATGAGCCAGGTTTCACAACCATACAAGAGAATGGAACTGACGGCTGAATTGGAAACTCTTCCATTCAGGGCGAGATTGATGTCGCGCCGGCGCCACAGGTAGCGGAGATTGGCAAAAGCGCATCGAACTTTTCCTTTGAAGTGCGGATAGCGCCGTCCTGGTCGTATTTTGCTCGTGTCCTCGTCAGGCCAGTTTACCTCGTTCTTTACATTGTTAAAGTCGTTTTATCCCATTCACTCACATTAGTGACTTGGAATTACTTCATCATAAATACGTGTACTAGTTTACTGTATTTTCTGCGATTCTACATTACGCTGCTTTAGTCGTATCGATCGATACCTTATTTTAAAATGCCAAAGCAGACACCTTGTGGTAGTTGCTCCATAGTCGTTGGGCATCGCGCAAATATGATTACATGCAGTTTATTCAGCGTAGAGTTTCAGATTTCGTGTGTTGGTCTGTCTGTGGACTAATTTCGCGTAATTCAAGGCATTCAGCATGACTTTTTGAAGACCATTTGTAAGCAATGTCAGTCTAAGCTTGGGCAAAATGAAGCCGAAAAGCGTGAGAAGCGGGATAGTAGCGTGAATTGCGGTGAACAGCGCAGCTCGATTTGCCCTGCACCACAATCAAAGAAACAGCCAGCATCTAGTACGGCAGCGAATCTATCCCTAGAACAAAGTGCTAACGCTCCGACAACCTCGTCTTCCACGCCTACGATTTCTTCAGTTGACAATAAAGCTGTAATTTACAAAAAGTAAATTGGTTATAACGAATGGAAAATGCAAATACCAAAAAAGCAAGAACAGTGTCCAGCGACCTGAGGCGCCGCAGCCTCATGGTCTTTCGCACCTGAATCCTGTGATTCCAATCCTCAGGTGCGCTATGAACATGATGTCGTTTTTGCAAACTCTGTTTGATAGACTGCTCGACGTGGATGAGGGCGGGCTCAAAGTGAAACAGATCGCTCGTCTAGGAAAGAGAACCGATGGCAAAAGTCGACCCATATGGGTGACTTTTGTTGAAGAGCCAAGTCGTAAGTTAATATTGTCCCGCCTGAATAGGCTGAAGGGTCTAAAGATCCACGTGCGCGCATACTTCGACCCAGCAAGCAGAGGGAAACTTAAGTCTGCGCTGATTGAACTAAAGCGACGCACGGACGATGGAGAAATGTATCAACGTATTGTAAATTTTCTGGTAGTTACCCGGATTCCGCGAATCCGGAGCAGCAGGTTTCTGATGCCTCAGGCGCGCCCAGCGGTTCCTACTTCAGTCTGCGCTTAGCTTTTACTATCTTCTGCAGTCTGATAAACAAACGCGATGAGCTTTGCTACTTTGTAACCACTCAGCGGCCAGAAGTGTTAGGCCTTGCTGAGACAAGGTTAAACTCCGACGTAACCGCCCAAGAAGTGGAAATCAGCGGCTACTCGTGCTTCCGCTTTGATAGACCATCAGATGATCGCGGTGGCGTTCTGTTTTACATAAGGTCTTCCTTGTGTATGAGACTAGTGAGCACCTACCGAAGCGCTGATGGTCTATGTGAGCAGTTATGGTATTCGATTCACCTCAGACGCTGCGAGCGTTGTGGGCGTGGTATATCGCAGTCCACTGAGCCGCTGCTTGGACTGGTTGTCGCATGTCCGCAACCACATGAGTCGTCAGCTGTTCCTACTCGTGAGCGATTTCAACTTACGACGAATACCGTGGCCTGAGGCTGAACTTCTCCTCGGCCATTGCTAAGTCGAGAGGAAATTTGCGGAGTTGCTTTTTTAAATGAGGGCCACACAGCACATCAACCAACCGACGCGCATATCTGCGCGTGCGGCTCCGTCGTGTTTAGATCTGCTTTTGACCAGCTGTGAGCAACGTGTGCACAACATTCAAGTCTTAGAGCCCCTGGTAGCGAGTGACCACTCAATGATCATAGTTAACTTGGAGCTGCTGGATCCAGCCTTCAACTACTGGCAGGCGGACTTTAATTGCCTTACTCGAGCAGCGAGCCAGATGGCGTTGGTCATTACCAGAGGATTCGTTGGACTATCGTTAGAGAGGGAGTGAAATCATTGTGCGCTCGATTTGCACCACTCAAGTGTCGGAAAGTTGGGCTAGTCAAGCCACATTGGTCCGACAAGGAGGACAGGAAACTGGTCCGACGACGATGCAGACTAGGGAACAAATTCGTATTATCTGGCTCCGACGATGATTACAAGGTGTACAAGGTACAGCGAAATCTCTGCAACAATTCGAAAACAAAAAAGCGCAGAAGCTTCGAAGAGCAGCTGGCAGCCGTCCCAAAATCTGCTCCCAAGTGGATTTTCGCCTACGTGAAGCGGCACCTGAGGCCTGCAGGCAATGTGCCAGTGTTGGAAGGCTCAGATGGACAGCCCCTAACCTCGAGCACAGATTGTGCGTCCGCATTGGCGGCGCACTTCGCTTCCATATTTGCAATTGACCAGGTGTCTGTACTGAGTTCGACGAGTACCGCTCCCGCTGAACTCGACAGCCTGGATTACAGCATTGAAGATGTAGGCAAGCTTCTGACAAGTCTTAACGGGACGAAGCCTGCCGGGCCAGATGGAATCCACCCACTGATCCTGAAATCCCTATCGACCATCATCTCGCCTTCTGTGACTGAGTTGTTCAACAGGTTACTATCCACTGGACTACTAGCGGGCGACTGGAAATGCTCAGTCCTAAAGCCAATACCGAAAGGTGGTAACCCAAGCAAAGTTGATAACTACCGGCCGATCTGCTTGACCGCTGTTTTGGCAAAGACGCTGGAGAAGATCGTGAAGAAGAGTCTTCTGCAGCTTCTCGAGTCGAAAAGTCTCTTGACGCCTGCACAGCATGGTTTCGTGATAGTTCACTCGTGCATCACCAGCCTTCTGTTGAGAAGGCACGAATGGTTGCAAGTCGGTCGACGTCATTTACGTTGACTTCAGTAAGGCGTTTGACAAGGTGAATCATACAGTGCTCCTCGACAGGCAGAGGGTGTGTGATGTTGGCGGCTGGTTGCACCGATGGATCAAGAATATTCATGTTGGTCGAAAGTGGATGGTCCAGATCGACAACCATTTGACCAACGGGTATCCATCGAGCAGTGACATGCCTCTAGGCACTGTACTGGGGCCGATTTTGTTTCTGGTCCATGTAAACGATGTGCCTCAGCTACTCCATTCACCTTGTGCGTTGCTCGCAGATGACTTGAAGGTGTGGAGAGTAACCCGCACACCCAATGGCTGTGACTTGCTTCAGCAGGAACTCGACTACCTCTCCGCGTGGTCTGCAGATGTCAGCCTTCCGATCAACCCGGTCAAGTCACAATTTATGAGGCTGGATAAGTGTGAGCACTGTCGAACCTACGCTGTGGCCGGTCAACCGTTGCATCCGCGCCTTTCGTGCGAGACTTCGGTGTACTCTCATACTACGGCATGGATAACAGGAATAGGCTTTACCAAAATGGCCTTCGCATGCTTTGGGAGCTCAGGCGCAGCTTTATCACCTGGTCTGAAGAAACTGCCACTCACCTCTTCGTGCCGCATATTGTGCTATCACCCGGGGGAGTTAGAAAAGATTGAACGAGTGCAGCATGTAGCCACCAGACTGATTCCCAATTTACGAGGTGTGTCGTACGAAGACCGGTGTAAGAAACTAGGGCTTTACACCCTAGCTTATCGTCGACTGCGGGTTGACCTCATCATGACGCACCGGATATTACATCTGGGTGATTACCCCATGTTGAGGCCGCTGCTTCATCTGCGCACCCCAAGCAGCACATGAGGACACCGGTACAAGCTAGCCGTACCGGTATGGAAGCGGGTCGCTCACCAACTCTCTTTCGAACGGAGAGTGGCAAATGTATGGAACGACCTGCAGCAGCGCGTAGTTGAGGCAATGTCGGTGTCGGAATTTAAGCAGTTCCTGAACAAATACTTTGCCGATATAAAATATATCGAGCGCACCCCTATATATATATATATATATATATATATATATATATATATATATATATATATATATATATATATATGCCATTTGTGTTACCAATATTGTGCCATCAAAATCATGGCTGAATAAAAAACCGCAGAAAGAATTAAAAAATAACAATACCAAAAGTTTTTTTGTCATTTGTCACTCACAGTTTTTTTAGGGGAGGAGGGAGGGACAACGCAACACACCGATGCACACGTCCGCCACTGACATCGATCTTGAGCCATGGCTTCCAAGGTCTTCAACCAGCGAGTATCCGCATCTCTCGGACCCCAGCTAACTAGTCGTCAACTGTTTCGTCAGCTTTTTCATGTGGCTTCTCCAAGTTGCAGACTGTCCAATCGACCGTCTCTTCCAGCCCTGTCCTGCAACCGCAAACAACGCACGACACGTGTAACGTTGGACAGGCATGCGCTATACGTGTCCCAGCCACCGCAGTTGATGCAGTGAAACGAGGTCCTCGAGCGAGTGGCTTCGTCGTCCCAAGACACGCTGTCTAAATTCCACACTGCTTACATGGTGCCGCCACCACCCACGTGCAATTAGCCGCAGACAGCGGTGCTCGAAGACCGATAGCCTGCGCAAGTCGTCTTTACGAATGCGCCAGGTGTCGCATCCGTACAACAGTACAACACGAACAGTTGCACAATAGACTCCCATTTGATAGAGAGACGAATGTCGTGGCGACACCACAAGTGCCTCAGCCTAGAAAAAGCGAGGCGTGCTATCGAGGTGCACGTGGAAATCTCGTCTCCAACAGCCCCGCTAGCAGTAATACAACTTCCCAAGTAGACAAAGCTCTTCAAAATTTCTAATGTCTCATCACCAAGAGTGAGTGCAGGCACAGGCACCTGCCAGTCTTGAAAGAGAGCCTTGCATTTGGATGGCAAAAGTTACATCTCATACTTTGATGCTTCAAGTGGTTTAGTGCAATTTGGACGACCTGTGGATCGTCACCCAGCAAGATGATATCATCAGCATAATCCAAATCAACAACTCGACTACCTGGGAGGAGCTCAACGCCAGGGTTCAACAAATCGCCCAGAGCGTTCTTTACAACGTCATCAATGGCAAAGTTATATAGGAACGGAAAAATAGGGCATCCTTGTCGAACTCCACTGGAGACAACAAAGGAAGGCGAAAGCTTGCCATATGCCCTAACCCTACCCAAGGTCAGATCATAGAGAGCGCGTATTATGGAGACGAACTTCTCGGGGACACCATTCCTCAGTAGGCAGTGCCACAGTACCGTCCGATCGTCGGAATCGGTTGCACGCATATACAAGAACACAGCAATCGTTGGCCACTGATACACATGGCGGAGCTCGAGGATCTGGCGGATTGTGACGATTTGATCGATGTAGCCGCGACTAGAGCGAAACACAGCGTGTTCTTCTCGCTTCAACGATTTGCGTGTTGGGGATAGCATGCGAAGTATGATGAACACCAGCAGCTTGCAAACGACGGGGACTAAGTTTATGCCTCTGTAGTTTGATCAGATTGTGCGCAAGCCTTTTTTGAAGATGAGGACGACTATCGATTCACCCCAAGATGATGAAACTTCCTCTTTGACCAAACTTTCGAGAACAAAGCAGTGAGTTCTCGAACCAGCGAAGCGTCACCATCTTTAAATAGAGCTGGAGGAAGACCATCAGGGCCGGGGGCTTTATAACGCTTTATGTGACGGAGCTCCTGTTTGATTTCCTGGTAAGAGGGTAGATCTTTGGGGGCAGACCACTCGGTTCCAGTGCGAGCGCCAGAGGTAGCAGATGGAGCTGGGAGCCAACAAAACTGCAAGCCAAAATGTTCGGCCTATCGCTCCAACCGTCGTTGAAGATTGGTGATTGAGGTGCCATCCTCTTTGCGTATCGTTTCACTTATACCAGATCGAAAACCTTCGGTGACGCGAATGTGATAGAAAAGTTTTTCGGTATTGCCAGTGAGACTAGCAAGCTCTATCTCCCTACCCCGAGCCTTTGATCAAAGATCTAACCTACAAGACAGCAGAGCGATTTAAGGGCGTCGCAAGCCGTTACCCAAATAGATGGTTCATGCGCCTTCTGCTCCGTGAAAGGGGCCCAACGCACCCTTGAAATACAATGCCTCTCAGGGAGGGGCAAGGGGCAGTGACTTTATTTAGTGGCGAGTCACATCCGCCACGTCGCAGTGCTGTTAAACAGACATTTGTGGCTTTTTATAGGGAGAACGCTTGTCAGGCGCAAACCCATCATTTCCTGGAACACTGACGCCTAACCATTTGCGGACCGGTAATCCGTACGTCCGGGGTTCGATTCCCCTTCGAGGCAGATTATTGTGCAAAGTTTAGTCGTGGCTTCTGATGTCTACAAAAATTACACTACTCACAAACCTACCAATAATCTAAATTTACAATCATCCTTTGAACATCTGGAGGATAGATACTTCGGTTCATTGGGAAGTGACGAGTGAGTGAACCAGTCTGCAACACCAGGACAGATACTGTGAGCTTATTGGCAATACGTCACGAACCATGCCGAAGTCATGTATTAAATTGCGCACCTGATCGTCAGTCCTCGGTAACTCATTTGGTAGAGCAGCGGACCGGTAATTCGTCCGTCCGGGGTTCGATTCCTCGTCGAGACAGATTATTGTGTAAAGTTTAACCGTGGATTCTGCTTTCTACAAAAATTACACTACTCACAAAACCACCAATAAACCCAAACCACCCAGCTGGCACTGCAAGGAGGTTGTTCGGCAAGCCAACCAACATAGCGGGTCTTTGTCCCCGATTGACATTAGATGAAGTTACACAGAGATATCTCTTCTTACTGCTTCCAACCAGTAATCAGTAATCTCATTCCATATGCACTAATATACCTGCCTAGTTATTCGAATTTTTTGGCGACTTCTAGCTGATCACCACCAAAGGTTATACAGAGATTGGTCCATGCCAGTTTTGGAGGGCTTTGTTTGTCGACAGCGCAATGCATAGCTCAAACTGACTAGCAACCATTACTACTCTGTCCAATGCTGCTTGGAATGTTTAGGAGCTGTCACAGATTAGGCCTCTTTTGTCGGCGTACTCCAAATCAGGAAGTCCATCACCTGAGAACGGTTCCACACCTTGTAGGTCTTGTTTGGTGAACAGTTTCCATGACTTTGTGGATGGAGAAGTTACGAAGGATATGTATGTTACGATAGACATCCATGTCTCACTTCACTGGAGATACTGAAGAGCGGTGACAGTTTGCCATAAGCCATCACACTACGCGAACTGCGCGTTTAAAGCGCTGTGATAATGTTCACATATTTCTCGGGCACACCTTTCCCTAACAGACAATCCCAAATGGCATGTCGACCCACTGCATCGAAGGCACCTTTGATGGTGAGCACAGATCTCGAGTCTTGCAGGCGGGTTTCCAATGAGCAACGGATATTGATAGGATCTCTGGTGTTCGGGTAAGTGATGCCTGTTAGGCAACCTGTAACAATGTGCATACGTTGAGGCATGCCAGTCTGACGGAGGATGGATGTCTCCCAATAGAAACGGATGAACTGACGTCCGTTTGGCTGAACATGGACTTTTCTGTTGGACTAGAGAGACGCCCTCTGATAGTGTGTGTGTTGAAACTAGAAGGCAGGTGACTATGGAAGCAAATGATGGAGGGTCAAGAATTGATGATTGAAAACAGGGGAGACAATGGGATGATAAGGATGAAACACGCAAGCTGGGGCGTAAGAAGACGGGAAGGCATGAGCATTAGGACCCTCACTCCTATACATCATGCTCCATGCAACATGGTTATCCTTTGCGATGGCTAGAACATCAAACAATTGTCTAGAGTTAAGCTCCTTGTATTGCGTAGGTATAACAATGTTGACTTGCTTATGCTTAGAAAGAAGAACGATTAGTGTTCTCAACCAAATCCTTTGGTTCAAAACCAGACCACTAGGCAGTAGAGTTCTGGCACTGAGCCACAGTCTGTTTTATGGAATAGGGAGCCACTCTTAATCCAACCCCCAACCTTGATAACCAGGTGACTGAGTTTGTATGGCCTCTAACCATTGACTAATCTGTTATGAGTGTCTCTGAAAGTGCATGAACTACCACCCATTACAGCTCAATGGATCTCTGGGGCACGCAAGCAATCGCGCCATATCAAATTTCAGTTTCATCGCCGATTTGCTATCGGTCCCGACACACTTGCCGTTTCCCAGCCGGGCAAGTGCTCTCTCCATCTTAGGCGGTCCTATGAGACTGTCCTTCATATTTTCTCGTTGCAACCCTGTAAACTCTCGGTCAGTTTCTGAAAACTAACTCATATTGTCTAAGTGCCTGCACGACTTCTGCATGATATTTGCTAACTATGTGTATGCAAAGCCGGAAACATCTGAAACGTCGTTTACCCGCGCCCTCAATGACTGCAGAGTCGATTCATAAGATTCCTTATGTTAGCGACGTTCAGCATCGCATTCCTTCTGCCACACTTTCACCAATCATGCGTTTTTGGTGCGATAGTGATCCCGAGTAAAACACGGACCAATCATGCGGGTTACGTTACGCTCCTCATGTATTTGTGCTCCCGTCGCCTCGGTCTCAATGGTTACCTGTTCTTTCAGTTGTTGCCATAGGACGATGGCTAATGGAATGTAGTCGACGCCGACAAGACGCGTCTCCATTGCTTTTGCAGCTCGCGCTTTTCCCAATAGAACACTAAGTTTCCGTCACTTCGCGGCAGAAGAAAGCCACATGGGTTTACAAAACATGTACGATTTGGTGTGCCTTATTCTATGATCAGTCCCACCCTCCATCCCATTCTGTTTCCGCGTCATACGTACTGCCCGCTGTCACTCTGGCAAACGATGGTATATCCAATCGGGTGAGCGCAACCATTTACTTGGTTGCTTCCACGTAACAATGTCCCTGGTACTTTGTGTAAAGTGCGTGTTTGGCATCTTCAGTTCATGAAAGC
>OX104059.1:62407656-62425531 GCA_944474145.2 Dicrocoelium dendriticum | reverse complement strand
AATTCTGTCATTTAAGCGTTGGGTGATATGGCGAACGGTTTCAGCGAGGATGCAGAATCTAGCGGTCAGATACGTTTGGCTCACTGCGGGAGGCAATTTGCTGCTCACCTTGAATTGTGTGGAATGGTGACAGATAGATGCAAGAAACGGAATTTAAGAGTGTGACTGCGCCACGTCGGGTAACGTCTGCAACAGCTAACGTGATCGATGATTATAAACCATCCATCCCACAATATGATACCTAACATCAGCCAGTGGACCTCAACACAATAATTCACTCGAGCTCTCATCAAATACGAACTAGTTACCAACGACGACTATTTTTTCAGTTGTTTCGATGTGCTATGCCCATGTTCCTGGTCCACAATGCCTGCGTCTACGAAGGGACCATGGGTGGCTTGCGCTGCACCACCCACACACCCTATATCCGGTGTAAAGCCGAATGAATAAGACCAGGAGGCATGTGGATAAGGAGCCACGTTTCATCAAAGGAGTCGGCCAACACTCCTTCAACAAGCAGAACAGAAGCATTCCGGCTTAACTGGGAAATCATGCACACCAGACGTACACAAGGCGGTGGCTGGACCGTAGCCCGGTTCATGCAGGATGAAACCACTCTTTGAACCTAGCACCGTCACGAGGACGGTGCACCCCGTCCCCTCCAGCAACGACCAACTGTCTCCTGGAGCCAGGCAGGCAGGTACCTCGTCAACATTCACATCAGGCGTAGTCCCACCGGGGAGCTCAAACAACACCTACTTCTGGTCTTACACGCCTTTCACGAAATCCATCATCTCCACACTTAGGGGAACCTCGGTTACTGCGAGTAACGTTTGGCAACACGTGTGACCTGGAAGATGTTCTCTTAGCAAGCCACATGCTAGTGAACTCTTCTGTCAGTGCCCGCATTTTTCCTGACAGGCCATGGGCAGAAAGACAGAAGCATAAATCCAACCCTAGTTCGTCACGTCAAAATGAGATGAAGAAAGTGGTATTGGTTCATGGTGTGCCAGAATTGAAGCGTGACGATAGCAGTGAACGACAGAAGCACGACATCGAAGAATGGCGGTACATCGCAGAACTATACGACATGAAGAATGTCGTGGCTTTTGGCGTCACCCGTCTAACTGCTTCCACAAACTACCAAGGTAGCGGGCCACGAATTTTGAAAGTTACCTTGGCTGCGCCTGAAATGGTATCAGTGGCAATCCAAGCATGGCATGACAAAAGGAAACTTGGGCCACCAGAAGTACGGTTAAGACCATTTCTTCAATTAGCACAGACCTCAGATACAGATGAGCCAGCCTAAATTGTACCCATCTCAAACCAGCCAACTGTGCAAACAACCGTTTCAAAAAACTTCAGCAGACCGGCACTATTTGTGCCGGTCACTCACAGCGAACCGAGCTCCTGATGCGTCAACAAATAAAATGCTGCTACACCAACACTCAGGGGTTGTACTCTAAGCTCTCGGAGCTGCGCCACCGACATGAAACGACAACTTGGGACCTCATAGCAGTCACTGAAACTTGGCTCTCAAACGACATACTTGATCCGGAGATTGAACTCAGTGAGATGTCAGTCATACGAAATGATCGTCCACCTCGCGGGGGCGGTGTTGCTCTCTACTATCGAGATTATCTGAAATGTGAGGCACTTACCGAAAATTCCCTCGTTATTCTCGACGCACTATTTTGCCGACTGCACCTAGCAGGTCGAGATGTTGTTTCACAGAAGAAGAGTGATGCTTGCCTCTTAGCAGTTATTTATAGACCTCCGAACTCATCAGCAGACAGCGATAACATTCTGTTAAACGCCCTCCGCTATGCTGTTTCACAAAAGTACTCTCACTATCTTATAATGGGTGACTTTAATGTTCCTTCAATAGCATTAGTGTCCTCTAATGGGCCATCATTTAAATCGAAACTCCTCGAATTTATGGATATGGCAGTTTTGTATAACCATGTGCATCGACCAACCAGACATCGCGGTTCAAACAAGCCATCACTCCTGGACTTAATCCTGACTAATGAAGAGTTGATGGTTGAGTCAGTAGCATACGATCCTCCACTGGGCCGTAGTGACCATTCAGTCCTAACATTTGGTTACGTATGTTATGCCAGTATTGTTGCTACAGAAAGTGAGACTCAACGAACTATTACGGACTATTATAAGCTGCGCAGCTTAGCAGCAACCGTTGACTGGGACCTACAGACGCACAGCTCAGCGAATGACGCGTGGAATGAATTGAAAGACAAAATTAACTGGGTCATACAATCAGCATCGAAGGTTGTACCATTACGAGCATCGCGCCGGACCAATACGTGGATCCGGAGCAGAACACGTAAATGGATCAACAGAAGAGATGAAATCTGGAGGCAACATTTGCTAAGCCCATGTGATATCACATGGCAGGATTACAAAGTCATAAGAAACTACTGCACGTCACTCATTAGAGTCGATAAGTACGAATGGCAGGAGAATATGGTGCTGAAATTTACGAGTAACACCAAACTGCTATACAGATTTGTGAATGGCAAAAGAAAGGTTAAGCCCGGAATACCACCACTCAGGACAGCCAATGGCCTAACAACTACTGCTGTGGATGCCGCGAATGCTCTACTCTTGCAGTTTGGCTCGGTAGCTACAAATGTCATGGGACCTTCGCCCTATCAACTCCCAACAAATGTCGTTGGCTTATCCAGCGTCACGTTTACTCCAGCAGCTGTTGCAAGCAAACTACAGTCTCTCCGGGAGTACAGTGCCCCTGGAATCGACATGATCTGCCCAAAAGTACTAAAAACCCTTGCCCCCACCATAGCAACACCACTTGCAACCTTTTTTCAGTGTCTGCTTAACTCCCATACACTCCCATCTGAGTGGAAAAATGGAATTATCACTCCGATATATAAAGGTGGTAAGCGTTCGGATCCTGCTAACTACCGACCTATTACTCTCCTTCCTGTTTTGTCAAAAGTTATGGAATCGGTAATCGCAGATGAACTGACGCGATACTTTGAAAGTCAACTGATAATTTCTAATGCCCAACATGGGTTCCGACGCAGACGATCTTGTCTCACCAATTTGCTGATTACTCGGGACTTATGGACCAGGGCGGCTGATGAAGGAGTCCCCATAGATGTGATATACCTGGATTTTTCTAAAGCATTCGACAGGGTCAATCACTTCTTTCTCCTCCAAAAGCTTGCTGCCTACGGTATCAACGGTTCCCTGCTCACTTGGTTGGAAGACTACTTACACGACAGAGCAATCAAGGTAAGAGTAGCTGACACCTATTCCGAAAGCCTTTACGTCTCCAGTGGTGTTCCACAAGGATCCGTCCTCGGCCCGCTACTATTTTTAGTCTACATCAATGACCTTCCAGCAGACATTCTATCTCCAATGCAAATATTTGCAGACGACGCTAAAATATGGAGAGCTATTCGCTCAGCATCCGACCATGTCTACCTCCAGGAAGATCTGACCCGGATTAACGAATGGGCAGAAAAGAACCAGCTCCCACTGAACGCTGCAAAGTGCCACCTGCTGACGGTGCACAACAGCTTCGTTAACACATACTTTTTGGGGCAACATGTCATGCAACACGTGACTAGTGAACGCGACCTAGGTATAATCGTGCAAGAGAGTCTTGGAAATTCGCTCCAGTGTTCGAAAGCAGCAAGTGTAGCGAACTTGAACTTGAGACTTTTGAGGCGAGCTCTCGGCACTTTTGAGCGACAGCTAGTACCATTGTTGATTAACTCCTACATTCGTCCTCATGTTGAATATGCAATTCAGGCCTGGTGTCCATGGTTAAAACGAGACATCCGCCTCTTGGAACAGCCCCAAAGAAGAGCCACAAAAGCAACGCGTGGACTATCCGGTATAAGTTACGAAATGCGTCTTCGTGTACTCGGGGTGTTCTCATTAGAATACCGACGGCTTCGCGGTGATCTTACTCTCACATACCGTATATTAACCGAAAGCGAGCATCCATGTACATCGCTGTTGACTCTAGCCCCATACAAACAAAACCGAGGCAACCACCTGAAACTAATGACGCAACACTCTCGTTTGAATTGTAGAAAGTATTTTTTCTCACTTAGAATCTGTTCTCACTGGAATGCATTACCAAACTATGTGGTGAACGCACCAGACATGACGACATTCGAAAGACTCTTAGATTTTCATCTTAGTGATAAACGATACACAACACTTTGTTAAAGTGCAATGATTTAACCACTGATACTTTACGTTCCACGTTGGAACATTTTGATTTTAATTTTCTTTTGCATATCCATCCTGTGGGTCTTGTAAAGTTATGCTTTTTATCCCATCATACACCATTGAACCATTGAAATGCAAGATTACTCATCACGCAGGCAAACGTACCACATACGCTGCCTTATTGGCTTGGATTAGTAAATCGAATGGGAGCATACCCATCGCGGTTCTATTCCGCGTGCAATAGTGCCTTCTCCTGCATCTGGGCAACCGCCCTTTTGATCAGTCCAAGGAATTCGAATCGACCAAATTTTCTTTGGATCCGCAACACCTGAAATCAACATTAGTTTGTCCTATACTCATCTTCTTCATGTCCTGGTAATGTTATTTTCCATTTGCCCCTGTGCCGCATCCCTGCACTAAGTTGGCCGTAGCAAAGGCGGTATGAGTATCCTCGTCGAATTTATTCGCTATACACATACACCGGGATTGGCGTCATCCGTGTCCAATGACATTCGAATACAACACATGCGTTTGTCCAAACTTAAGTTTGAACTGCCACAAACTGGATAGAGACACATTAGACCTCATGAACGATAGTACTAACAACGTGTATGAGTATCGTTTAATGGTCAGGCTAACAGCCACTTGCACAGGCATGAGAATAAGTACCCAATACGAACTGTTGGTGTTCGCCGCTTACGGCCTCGTTCGCACGACAACTACCACGGTACTACTTCAACTAAGTCCCGCTGGCCACTATCAAACTTGTGGTTTTCCAAACAGTGTTCGCACTGTTTTGCAAATGTTCGGGATGTAGCACAGCTGTCATCCAAGTATCCATTCGTTTGTACATACCGCTGTGTATCCTGCTGTGGCCACAAGCTATTTGGTAAACACCTGCATCGCACGTCTCGAGCGCAGCCATTCGGTGCCACCAAAAATAAACAGTTGTCGTTACGCGCCGATTCTTTTCCGATGTAACATACTAAGACACTGAGGTACCATTACCGTTGGCATTACCTTTTTCTTAGTCTACCCAGAAGTTTGGCTATGTTTAATACAGCTTCTAGTAGGTATCTCTTAGACAGGTGCAATAATGGTACTGCATTGCACCAAGTCAGTAGTTAATCATTCTAGCTAACAACTGTACCCAAGCGAGACTTACATTAGCGATGGAATAAGGATGACACAAAGAAGATGACGGAGCGTGAGTAGGCAACTGTTCAGGTTTGCAGGGAAATGGTGCGCTGGAGTCAACTGATTTTCATAAGCTCGGGTAAGTTAAAGTTGGCGGATGAAGAACGGGAATTACAGCTCTAATCATTCTAACAGATAACATGTGAAACAGAGCACGAAACATCAACATCAGCATGTTAATCGCTAGTCAGTTACTTGCCGGGACTGTTCACTTTCCACGGATGTTCCGGAGCGATTTATCTTTGAATGCATGGTCCAACTTGGACATGTCCATCAGATTGCCAATTTGCCACCGAAGCGAGGAAGCATTGCTTTTGCATACTGTAATAGGTAAAGTGTTTGGAGGCTATGGTAATGTACGGTAAAATATGGTAACATGAGGTAAGTCAGTGTAGCCCAACTGCGGTGAAGAAGCATGGTATATGCAACATCAAACCTCAGCATAGGGGCACTCGTATGTGGGCATCTGTGTTCGGATTACCAGTAGGGCAAATACAGAGCGCCTGCGTCTTTGCAGAAACTATGGGTGGTTATCGCTGCGTTGAAACACTCGATGAATTAGTGCAGTATCAGTGTAAAAGTCCTCCCGTCCGATGTTGCGAACGAACGGGGATTCCGTTCTGATTCATTTCTCTCCATAATGCTTGGCCGATTTAATGTGCACGGCCCTTCTCAGTTGCGTACCACTTAGTGCCACATGTCAGTCCGCGGTGCTCCGTCTCACAGTCGGCCTGTTCAGCATAGCCGCATCGTGGCCTCGTTGATGACTGGCCAGACCGGCTGGACTAAGGCACACACGGCCGCATGCACTACAGCTCCATATGGGAGTAGCCGAAGGATTGTAGTCCGCCGGCAACTGATGTTTGCGTGCTGCACGTTTAATATCCTCATGCACCAACTGTCTTTCTTGTGCTCGGGCAACGGTACACGTGATGAGATCACGCCAGGTGCGGCGATTCGTTGCCATCTCCTCCCAAACACTTAGGTCAATACTTACTCTGGACAAACTAACCTTGTTATTGTCTTGGTAGCGCAACTTTGGTTTGTCTGCATTCCGGCCGCCTGCGCTCAGCTGTCCATACAGCAGTTGCTTCGGGATTCTCGTTGCACCCATATGGCGCACATGTCTAAGCCACCGGAAGCGTCGCATCAGTAGCATGCAGTCCATGGTGTGTACTGCGCTCCGGCGGATCAGTGTTCGACACAATGTCCCACCAGCGGATGTGCAGAATCCGGCGAAGGCACTGTTGATGTGGTCGTTCCAGAAACCGGATATCCATTATGCACAGTGTCCACATTTCCCATCTATAGACAAGGACCGACATAACCATGGATTGGTACACCATCGCATTGGTGCTAACCGTGAGATGATGAGCATTCCACAGGTGATGTTCCAGTTTTCCAAAAGTCGCACTCGCCTTCTCTACACGAGTGTGCAGTTCGTCGGTGATCCGCAGGTCGGTTGACAATGTACTCCCGAGGTAGCAGAATGCTGACATGTTCTGTTGTATTTCATCTGCAATCCGTATTTCTGGCCTGCACATGAACTGCACTCTCGGTGCCGGCTGAAATAGGCATACAGTCTTGCCTGTGTTTATGCTGAGTCCAAACTTGGTAGCTGTGAAAGCTACTATAGTCGTCATGCATTGCAGTTCTTCTTCGGTATGTGAAAACAACGCATAGTCATCAGCAAACAACAGTATACGGATGGTTGTCTCACACACTAAGCTTCTTGCTCCAAAGCGGCGGATGTTAAGCAAACCCCCATCCATGCGGTGCTCCAGATGCACACCGTATTCACACGTGTTGAATGCGCACGACATCACGGCCGTCAAACAGATATTGAACAGTGTGGGGGCTAAGACGCACTCTTGCTTCACACCGGAGATAACGGCAGTCATCTGAAGTCTGTCCACTCAGCTGCACTCTTGCTCGCATGCCAGTATGCAGGCATTCAATCAGACGAATAAACTTTGCAGGGCATCCAAAGTTTGAGAGAATCAGCTACAACGCCTCACGGTTCACCTTACCGAACGCTTTGGTGAAGTCGACGAAGAGTGAATACAACTGCTGATTGCGTTCGCGACATCTTTCCTGTAGTTGAGGTGCTGCGAACACCATGTCGATGGTGCTTCGGCCCGAGCGGAATCCACATTGCTCCTCAGCTACGCTCGGTTCCAGTATATATCACAAGGCGATTGAGTAGCATGCGGGCGAAAATCTTTCTGACTCAGCTAAGTAAGTTGATGCCACGATAATTGTTGGTGTATTGCTTACTACCCTTTCCCTTGTACAGTGGAAGCACAAAAGCATCCTTCAACTCTGCAGGCACTTGCCCTTCCATCCAGACGGCTTCCACCAAACGATGGAGTGCGCGCATCATAACTGGTCCTCCGTTCTTCAGTATTTCTAGAGGTATACCATTTACACCAGTTGAGGAAGCGTTCTGTGTGTTTCGTACATTCTCGGTGCGTCCTCCAGTTCGGATAGTACCCTGTGGTGTTGCAGCCCGTGCAGTGTCCCAGTCAATCTCGGATCGATTGTTCAAGAGGGTGTCAAATTGTGTGCCACATCTGCAAGATGTCATCACATTGAGTGTATACGGCGCCAGTCCCAAAGTCTTTCAGGGTCTTCATTTGCTGCCTTCAAAGTCGTAGAACTCTTTTTGTTGACGGTGTTCAGCGTAGGACTCCATCTGCTTAGCTTCCATTGTCCACCACGCATTTTGCAGCTGACGCAGCTCTAGCTAGCTGCTTACGAATGTGTCGTTAGGGTCAACGTCGGATTCGATGAACGCTTCGTTTTTCGCTCGTACTAATGGCCCAATCGTCATACTGTTTTCGTCGAACCAGTCAGGCCTCTTAGTTTGTACACCCAATCGTCCCCTCCGTAGCAATGGTCACCTGTTTCTTCAAGTGGCCCCATAGGACGCTGACAGAAGCCGAAGAGTCGTCTTCGCCAAGGTGGGTTCTTATGGCATCCTCCAGTGGTTGTCTTTTTTCTGCACTCGTAAGGGAGCGTGCGTTGTATTTCCTCCGATTGGTACTCGATGGAAAGTACAACGATTTGTAGGCATTTATGTAGAACTTTGTGCGCACCAGATTATGATCAGTCCCACATTCAGCATCACGCATTACGCGCACTTCACGCATGTCCTGTTGACGATGACGATGACGTTTGAGGCCATCGAATACTCGATCTCAACATTTGACTTTGTCCTTTAACTCGTCTCATGTTTGGGATCGAGTTGAACGCAGGTAACTATGAGAACTTCACACTGTGCTCAACTCGGTCTCAAAAATGGAGCACCGCTGAAAGTCTATATCGTGACTGGTGGGTAGGCTATGAATAGATAGGTAGTCCATTTTGCTGACGTCAATGGACTGAGCATGCTGAGGCTAATCCAAATATGGGATGCGATGGGAGTCTCTGTGTGGGAGAGTTATCCACGGTGGAATGCAGACATTTAACTTGGGATTTCGCTGGCAGTCATAGGACAGCCAGGGCAATGGCTCAAAAGTAGCTGATCTCGGATCAGAGATAAGCTTCTGCCAATGCGTCTGTATGTGGGCCGTAAATGCTAGCGCAGCATTACTGTAGTTAAGGAATGACCGACCTATCAAAAACAAGAACGTCATAGGTGCTTAGTTTGCCTCAATGAGGATGATTAATGGGGAAATTCGGATCTAAACATACAGTAGAAACGATTATAAACTGTAACAATTACGGAAAAAAGCTTGAGTTCCCAAACACAAATCTTCTTGATTGACTTTGAGATGAATGAAAAGAGGGAAGTTTAAAATCTTTCAATGCTATATGTGGGGTGAAAATCCACTGTGTAAGCTCCCCTATGGTCAATGACTGCCAGATCACTTTTCAATGCGTGTTTAAAGGATCAGATTACTATTGCTAGACCTATGTAGTGTGAACAGAGCTGACCACCAATGTCATGGCGTGTGAATGGTCGATACCAGCGGATCAGGGTTAGGTGAGGCTTTCATGATTGCGTTAAATTAATGAATGGGAGCAGATGCCGCGAGCTTATTCTTTGCAAAACAGTGCCATGTGACCGATTCATATGTGGGCCACCACGTTGGAATGTCATTAATTGAGAACGAGGAACCAAAATTCGTGGTCTATTGAAGATGAAAATTGGTTGAAAAAGTGCTATTCAATCGATACGGTGAATGACGGACTATTTAAATTAATATCTCTTAGGAGAAAGTCTCAAAGAGACTCTCAGAGTAGCGTGTCAAGCGTGCCGCCTCAGGGCAGAGAGTGGGTCGCTACGGATTTCCCATAAAACCGTACGCATCTGAATGTTCTTACAAATTTTAACATCAGATAACACAACTAGGCCCACGAGGGGCAAGGAGTTGCATTGATCGACAAGGAATGATACATACGATAGATTCGAATGAATAAATAATGAAGCACAAATTTTGAGTTGAGGCATTTTCTGACCACCATATGAAAAGAAGGGGACAGACAGCGACAGAAAATATCAACAAAATAACCACAGATCCTAAATATGACTATTTAAAAAGCTGATTTTTGTATGCATGCGTGCGGGTGTATAGACCGACGTAAAGTAGTCATCGATGGACTGATTTGACAGCGCCCAATGAGGCAATCAGCACATGGTAGTCGGCCGTGGTTCAACATAGTGGCCAATCAAATGTGAATCCGTACTGCTTCCTTTTCTGATGACGATGATGAGCTGTAAAATTGCAGATGCCAAACGCAGAATTTCGTTGTCGCCCGTTGGTTATTACACCAGTAAAACGCTTATGCACTACGATTCATCATAGGCACGGAGATTCAGTGCGCCCGAAGTTTCGATGAACGGCTAGGTGACGGCCGGTGGCATGTGGCTAGCTGACTGAACCGCACACATGAACCTGTGGAATTGAACCAGTGGGTTTCGAAATGAATAAAAGCGTAGGGCTTCGCTAACACTATCGAAATAACAATACGAGGGCAGCTCGACAAGTCTCGAATTCGACAATAATACGTGAAGGCAACTGCTAATGTATCTGATTCATGTCCTCTCTTAGTTCATCGATCGTGCCAAGTGTTTGGCTTCCAGCTGCTCCAAAATTTGTTCCTTAGTAGGTCTAGAAGTACCCTGTCACGTTTTAATAAAATCAAAAGTTGATGCTCACAACGTTACTAAAATTTACAGCCCTAGATAATACTCAGCTGCAGAGGATCTATGGATGGACCATACCTTTTCGTATGTTTGGCAGTGGAATGTCTCAGACGAAGCACACCGCTACAAGATCAGTGCCAGCCAATGCGACCTGTAGAGGCAACATCCGAAATAAACGCTGCTACTGCGAAGATGACAACGGAAGATCGGCGAATGACTGTGCGTGAAATAGCTCACACAATACGGATTAGTTTAACAACTTAAGTTGACTACTCAGAAACGTTTTGAGCAAGTCAAAGGTGAGTGCGCGATGTGTGCCGAGCCTGGACTCTGGGAGTGAAGGAAAACCGTATTCGATGCTCGAAAGAAAATCTCGACTCACGGGACTACCTTAGGCGGCGAGCAGTGACTGGGTATGGAACTTGTATACATCACTATGGTCCTGAAACATAAGAGCAATCTGAGCAGTTGAGGCACCATGATTCTCATTTGTCTAAGAAATTCAAACTTCAGCCCATTTTGTGCAAGAGCATGGGCATAACGTTCTCTGATGCTGCTCTGGAAAGTCACCAATATCCGTTGTTTCTGCCGGACGATTTGTTCGCAAGGCTAGATGGTGGCAAATGTTTCGTCAAACTGGACTTGTCGGACGCATACCTTTAAAGTGGAAGTTTCTGACCATCAGTACTCACCGCGGTTTTTTTCGTTGTACTCGCCCACCATGTGGAGTAAAAACAGCACCTGACATTTTTCAACACCATGTTACAGGACGTTTTGTCTGTTGCAGCATATCTTGACGATATCATCATCATGGGCACTGATCCGGCGGATCTAGAGAACCGGATTGAAAACATGATTGATCGAATCCAAGATTATGGCTTTCGTCTTAGAGAAGAAAAGTGTGTTTTCCACCTGGATTCGGTAAAATACTTGGGATACATTACTGATAAACACGGTCGAAGACCAGACCATGCTAATCTTGAAGCCATTCAGAATATGCCTCCACCATATGATGTGACGACGCTACGATCCTTCTTGAAATTGATGAGTCACTGCAATGCATCTATGCTAACATTGCATGCTATATGGAGTCCACTGAACGCATTACTTTTCAAAGATTCCAATCGGTGTTGGATCACGGAATGCAGTCAAGCATTTGACAGGATCAAAGCCATGTTGTCAACAGACCTGCTGTTGATTCATTACGATCTGAACTTGCATATTATCGATGCTACAGATGCGTCTAATTACGGAGTCGGCCCGGTTGTCTCACCGCTTTCCTGACGTAACTGAAAAGGCAATTGTTCATGGCACCCGATCGTTGACGACCGCAGAACGCAATTACAGCCAAACTGAAAAAGTAGCATTGCCGATCATCTAAGCCATAAAGAAAGCTTTATGGCCGCCATTTTACTCTGGTCACGGATCAGTTGCTATTTTCGGTTCCCGTGTACTCAGAAAATCGTCCTCAAGTGAGCCACAATACCTTCAGGATATAATTTTCGGAATCAAATACTAATTGGCTGGGAACATTGGTCAGGCCGGTGCTTTATCACGCCTCATTGATAAAGATCAACAGGAGCCAGAGGACGTTGTAGTGGCAAGCATCTCGATCGAGCCTGAAGTTCGTTGCGTTATCGCAGATGTAATTAAAGCGATCTCAGTAACAACTTCACAGATACGTGTCTCGACCTCGTAGGATTCCCTGCTCCAGCAGGTGCTCCGCTTCCACAGATGACCACAAAAGATTGAAGATAGTGGACTGAAGCAGTTTCATCAACGTCGCAATTCCCTGTCGATTGTCGATGGTTGTCTACTCTTTGCAGAACAAGTAGTGGCTCCCAAAGAACTTCAGTCGAGGGTTCTGGAAGCATTTCCACACCGGACACCCGGGAATAAACCGTATGGAAGCATTGGCTAGAAGCTATGAGAACTGGCCTCATCTGGATGCTCAAGTCGGAGAGCTTGCCCGGTCTTTCTCCAAATGCGCACTTGTTTCGAAGTCGCCAAGGAAAGCAGAGCTCTATTGTTGGCCGGATCTTGGGAAACCATAGTCGAGGCTTCATGCCGATTATGCAGGACCTATTAATGAAAACAATTTCATTCTCCTGGTTGACACCTACAGCAATTGACCAGAGGTACTGCACATGCCACTGACTATTGCTTCAGCGAGTATTACGGCATTTCGTCAGGTTTTCAGTCGCTTTGTGTATTCAGGCACAGTAGTGACTGACAGTTCACTTCAGCGATTTTCGAGGACTTCTACGATAAAAACGGCATAACCCACATGAAGTCACCGCCATACCATCCTAGCAGAGATTCGAAGACACCTTCAAGAGAACATTACTGAAGGCGAAGGAGGGAGGATCGACGGATGAGATCCTTGAGACTTTTTTTTGCCTACAGGATTGCTCCGAATCTGCAGATGCCGCAAGGTAAACCAGCGGCTGAAGCGCTAATGCGACGGAAACAGCCTTGATTTGCTTAAACTATCTGACAGGAACAACATGAACCGACACTGCAAAATGGAACAGCAATTAAACAGGAGACACGGTGCCCATAACCCAGTTTTCTTCAAATGGCAACCTGTGCTGGCAAAATACTACCGCACTAACCAAGTTACCTGGACTCCAGGACATTTCATTCGTCGAACAGGAAGTCTCACGTATGACGTTGCCGTTAATTCTGAGGTTTCGGTCTAGCACGTAAATCAGTTACGACCCCGTTCCTTTCCGGATGCATCGCCAACACGCAGCATGTAACCGTTAGATTTGCTCCTTGCCACTTTCCGTATCAACCAAGGAGACTCCAAACCTGAACAGGAGAATCACTTCCTATCTCACTTAGAAGATGGATGGACCGACGCCGCAAGTCAGTAATTCCCCAAGCATAAAACCCATGCGATTCATTCAAAAGGGGGATGTTAGGTGTAATGAGTTTTGAGCAAACGATCGAGCCTGGTCGGTCCGACAGTCTAACCGCGGATCATGGAATGCAGCAGATCCGCCCGAGCGAGGAAATCTCACGCGATTGGACTCTGGATCACCGCGATGGGTCGGTAGCCCATCACGTGAAAGGAATCCAACACTGTGTAATGGGGCTTGATAAATTGGCCGAGTCTGGTCTGATCGACAGGCCAACCGCGGATTGTGGAACACAGCAGAGTAAACCGAGCGAGAAAACCTCTCGCAACTGGACGGTGACCAATCATTTGAAAGAAAACCAATACTGCAGCGCAGCAAACACGCCAATAGCACGTTATGTGTATCGAAAAACCGGAAACACAGCTTGGTCAGCTAAACGATGGGTAAGCACTGTCGATGCAAAATGGCTATTAAAGACAGACTGTCCGCCTACTAGCCGAAGATCAGTGAACCGAGAAAATACGACCAATCTGGTACTAGCCATAGAACACTGGCGACATCGAGACGCAGTCCAGCAATAGAGCGGATGCTGGGGCAACCACGGGCCAATGAAACAGAAGGAAAGAAAACGCAGCCAATGAGGCTAACCTGATGGAAGGCTACCCAGTGAAATAACGCGAAGAGAATAGTGTGTTTTTCAATAAATATGTGAGGCCTCTGGCAAGAAACGATTCTGCTGGCCGCCACCGAAACTTCGTTTTTGATTGCCGCCTCGTCCTACAACATTAAAGGACGCAGACTCCAACGAAATCGGTCGGATAAAACATCCAGCATTTCGGCTCGAGGATAATTCGCTTGTCTCATGGTCGTGACCTTGATTCAACCAATGACAGTTTGTCGCATTATAAATTTCAACATCATTGTGTAGGGGGGCTTCATAGATAAATGAAATCTTATCCCGTGTACCTCGTTTGTCTTCTCGCAAGCGTGTTCCTTGTTGACATCTTTCGACTTCTGTTTTGAGTCGAGCGTTTGGGCTTTGAGGTCGACACGTTCGCGATTCATTGATGCTCTGGCCGTCGCAGAGGATAATAAACGGCGCCCTATCTGCTGCATCGAGCAGGGTAGATAGGAGTATGGATGCTACTGCTCAGGCCTTCCCGTCTTCTTATACCCCTTCTTGCGCTTCTTCATCCTTATCGTCCCGCTCCAACTTTACTTATATCCCCCCCCATTCTTGGCCCTCCCCCAGCTTACTTCAATAGTCGCTTGTCTTCTAATTTCAAATCACACACAATCGCAGGGCCTCGCTCCAATCCAGTCGACAAGTGCATGTTCAACCAAGCGGACAACGTCAGTTCATCCGTTTCCCTTTGGAGTCTTCGCGTCCCGCTAAGACTGGCATGCCTCAACGTGCGCACTTTGCTGCAGATTGGCCAGCAGGCACACTAGAGACCCTATCGATCGATATTTGCTGTTTATCAGAAACCCGCCTGCAAGGTTCGAGCTCCGTGCTTACCCTGCGATCCCCCACATGCGACACTGGCGGCACATTCTCATTGCGCTTGTCTGGCGATGATGCAGCTTCAAATGCCGGTCAAGCTGGCGTCGGCATTGTTTTGAGTCCACGGGCTGAAGCTGCCCTGATTGATTGGATCCCAGTAAACAGTAGAATGTGCGCCGTTAGATTAGCTGGTTCGTTCCATGCTACGAAGTCGCGCGGGGACAAACGTTGCCTGTTTGTCATTGCGGCCTACGCCCCTACAAACTGTAGCACTGATCCGGTAAAAGATGATTTCTATCAGCAACTTCACCATCTCCTTCGTTACAGAAGAAGCACGGATACTGTGGTGTTGGCTGGCGATCTAAACGCCCAAGTCGGAAAATTGTCCTCTGATGAGCTTCATCTGGGCGGCCAACATGGTTTAGGCTCGCGTAATGATAATGGTGAGCGATTGCTACAGCTATGTGAAGATGCTCGTCTCTTTCTCGCGAGCACTAACTTTCGACACAGCATCCGTAGAAGCGTGACTTGGCGGCCACCAGCCTCGGGCCAACCATGGACGCAAATCGATCATATCGCGATCAGTTACCGCTGGAGAGGCTGTGTCCAAAATTGTTGCTCGATTTGGAGCACGAGCGTGGACTCTGACCACGCACTTATCTGTGCCGACCTCCTGGTGCGTTTCGATGGACGTCCGCAACGTCGATGTGAACGAATTGACACCAGCCAGTTGGCGAAGCCAGCTGTTCTGAATGTGTACCAAAGTGCGCTGACATCAGGGCTGAGTAAGCGCCCACTAAACATCGTTGAAGATCACTGGTCGCATATTCGTCAAACGTTACTGTTAGCAGGCATGTCTTCATGTGGCAAAGCAAATTGCCAAACTGGATATTGGGTCTCTATACAGCCTCTGGAACTTATGGATGCTCGCCGACGTATTACAGCTGGAAGCAAATACAATGAGGCTCGCAAAAATGTCAGGGCAAAACTACATGCTAGCCTGAAGAAGGACCGCGAAACCTGGTGGTCTCATCGTGCATCGGAAATAGAAACAGCCGCTGCCGTTGGTAATCATCGTAAGTTATTCCGTCTAATACGGGAAACAGGCAGCAGAAGACCTGGTGTTAGCGAGACCATACGCGACGAGAGTGGGCAGCCGATCCACAGCCTGTCAAAACGCTTGGAGCGTTGGGCTGAACACTTTGCAAGGCAATTTAACCAACCTGAGTTATCGATTTCTTCTTCGGGCATTGAGTGCCCGTCTCCTTGGATTCGCCCTCACGCGCAGAAGTCGAACGTGAGAGCAGGCTGTTGAAATTGCATAAGGCCGCAGGGACAGATAGAGTTCCCCGAGCCCTCTTCAAATTCGGGGGACCTGCTCTAGTAGATGATCTACACGAGTTGCTAGTAAAACTTTGGGAGTGGGAGACAGTCCCGACAGACTGGAACCGCTAGGTCATTGTCCAAATTTTCAAGGGAGGCTCCGATTTGGAATGCGGCAATCATAGAGGGATCAGTCTGATTTCGATTGCCTCTAAATTGCTTGCCTCTCTCATTCTCCAGACTGACTGGCACTCGTGAAAGCCAGATTCGTGAAGAGCAAGCCGGATTTCGTCGAGGTCGGGGCTGCATCGACCACATCTTCACATTGCTTCAAGTGTTGGAGCACCGCCATGTTTATTGGCAACCCACCGTTGTCGTGTTTCTTGACATAAAAGGTGCCTTCGACTCAGTCAATCGATGTGCCCTTTGGGACTGTCTGCTGAGGAAAGGTGTGCCTGATAAATATGTAAACATTATCAAAGCGCTGTACGCGCATAGTTCGGGCAGAGTGAGGGTTTATGGCAAACTCTCGCCACCCTTCAGTTTCACCAGTGGTGTGAGACAAGGATGCCCGCTGTCACCTTTGCTCTTCAACTTCGCGTTCGCTGGACACGACCTAGAAGGTGTGGAGCTACTTCCTGGTGAGCGACTTCTTGACTTAGAGTATGCGGACGATATTGCCCTAATCTGTGACAGTCCCCAAGCATGCCAAACAGCACTGGACCGATTAGCACTGGCTGTCCATCGTTTTGGGCTATACTTTGCTCCATCGAAATGCAAAGTACTTCTCCAAGATTGGCAGGGACCCAACCCTGCGCTAACGCTTGGTGCTGATCTGCTATAAGTCGTTCAGTAATTCAAGTATCTGGGCAGCTATATTAGCACCCGTGGGATTGAAGATGAGGTTACGAACCTTATAGCAAAAGCTCGAGGTGCTTTTGCCAATCTCCGCCACCTGTGGCGCAGACGCGACATTACTCTGGCTCTGAAGGGCAGAGTTTATAACGCAGCCGTCCGTTCAACTCTCCTATACGGCTGTGAAACCTTGCCCATCAGGTCGACAGACATGAAAGGGCTCGTCACATTCGATCATCATTGCCTTGGCAGCTTAGCTCATGTCTGGTGGGAACACCGCGTGAGCAATGAGCGTGTTCGACGTCACGTATTTGGCGCAGGAAGAGCGAGTGAACCGCTCAGCACCATTATAACACGCACCAGGCTCCGATGGCTGGGCCACGTGTTGCGCATGCCAGCACACCGACTCCCGCGACGTGCATTGTTTGCGCGTTGTGGGTGCGGTTGGAAGAGGAGGAGGGGAGGCCAAGTGATGACTTGGTCGAGAGAAATGAAAACCATCACTTCGAAGTTGGCGTCGGTTGGTGCATCCTGACTGCCTGGCTGGGGTCCTAAGGACGGTGAACACGTTTGGTTGGACACACTTGCTGACATGGCAAGGAGCCGGCATCAATGGCGTTTGTGTTGTGATTTCCTTTGTGCATCCCCCTCCAATCACGATCTCACTTGATAGGGATAATACGAGTTTCTTTTACGGCAGCCAGCTGTTAGCTCTCCGGTACGATGTCCATCCGTTACTGGGGACTCAGCGGG